>JADWQK010002393.1:7282068-8495746 GCA_017933935.1 Sesamia nonagrioides | reverse complement strand
CACCTGGCTACTTTGGATTCAGTGGAGAGGCGTGCGAAGAGGCTAATTGGTGACCCAGATTTAACTCGAGACAGTGTCCAAAGCCTAGAGCACAGGCGTACAGTAGCCAGCCTTTCGGTGTTCTATAGGATGCAGTTTGGGGAGTGTGCGAGGGCATTGTATGATTTAATTCCCCCATCTCCATTCCACCATCGGACGACCCGTCGTACGGCGAGTTTCCACCCTTACGTTGTTAACACTACTACGATCCGGACGAAGCGTTTCGTCTCCATCTTTATACCGCGTACATCATTCAAGGGACTGGATGGACAACTTCCCGGCGGCGGTGTTTCCGTCGGACTACAATTTGAGTGTCTTCAAGGCTAGAGTGAATAGGCTCTTAAGAAACTAGCGCTCTTTACCATCAACGATCGCATCACTGCTTACCATCAGGCGGGATTGCGGTCAAGCACTGGTTTATAATATATATAGGTAAAAAAAATACATCAACAAAGTATAGATAGGTATCTATGGCATATCATGCCTTGGTGCCAATGGGGTTGTCGTCAATTTGTTAGAAAGCAAGCAGAAAGATGAGATACAAGCAATTTAATTAAACTACATGAAGCGTGATCGAATCAGAAATGAGGAGATCCGCAGAAGAACCAAAGTCACCGACATAGCTCTGCGAGTCGCTAAACTTAAGTGGCAGTGGGCAGGGCACATTGCTCGTAGAACCGATGGCTGATGGGGCAGCAAGGTTCTGGAGTGGCGGCCACGTACTGGAAGACGCAGCGTAGGGAGACCCCCAACAAGGTGGACCGATGACCTGGTGAAGGTCGCGGGAAGCCGATGGATGCGGGCAGCACAAGACCGGTCATCGTGGAAAGCCTTGGGGGAGGCCTTTGTCCAGCAGTGGACATCTATAGGCTGAGGAAGAAGAAGACACGAAAGTACCTAACTTAAACAAACCCATTTGGGTGCGTGTATGTATGTACTTTTAAAATATCATGCATGCTGCAACATACATATTTCTTACTACATAATACTTCCACATAATTATCATCATAAATTGAAATACAACACTTAATATTTTACGTAGATTAGCTCAGTGAAACTGCTTGATACGTAGCGTGCTTGAACAACGAATAACAAAGCAAATTTTTCTATGCACATAGCAACAAAATTTGAATCGGGGGAAAATCCAAATAACAACAAATATGACTGTATCTACAAAAGCCTGGCAAAAACAAAATTTGATAGAAATCTTACCTTGTATAATCTATGTAAATACCATATCTATGGTTCGTATATGCAAATCACTTTGAAACCAAGAATTTTCGGGGATAGTAAACCTAGTATTGTCACCTATCTTCAATATCGGATATAATCCATACTTAATCCATACTAATATTATAAATGCGAAAGTAACTCTGTCTGTCTGTCTGTCGGTCTGTCTGTCTGTCTGTCTGTCTGTCTGTCTGTTACGCTTTCCCGCTGAAACCTCTCAACCGATTTTGATGAAATTTGGCACAGACAATCTTTAGACACTGAGAAAGAACATAGGCTACCTTTTATCCCGGAAAAATTTAATATTCCCGAGGGAAATCTAAAAAGCTCGATATAACCGAACTCCACGCGGGCGAAGCTGCGGGCGGAAAGCTAGTAAGTTAATATTATAAATGCGAAAGTAACTCTGACTGTCTGTCTGTTACGCTTTCCCGCTTAAACCTCTAACCCTATTTTGATGAAATTTGGCACAGACAATCTTTAGATCCCGAGAAAGGACATAGGCTACCTTTTATCCCGGAAAAATTAGATATCCCCGAGGGAAATCTAAAAAGCGCGATATAAACGAACTCCACGCGGGCGAAGGCGCGGGCGGAAAGCTAGTGTTTTGATAAAGTTAACAACACGTTATTTTTATTAAACACAACGTAAATAGGCAAATCGTAATTCCCCTGTGGAAAGGAAAGCAGGTAAACTCCACAGATACGTTTCGGTATGTACAACAGACATAGAAAAAAATTGATTATAACGTCACAAGATATCAACATTATTTCTGTGATTATCATTATTTCTGTGATAGATGACTACTTCAATATCTGCTTACAGGTATCATTAACAAATCGATAATTAAAATATGTAGGTACAGACGACAGCAGGTCAAGCTACCCCAAACTGTCAGATATTCCCAATTAACCTTGAGCCTTAAGTTGAAAATCTATTATGGAAATCTGACAGATTGTAGTAGCTTGATGTGCTGCCGTCTGTACCTTCCAAACTTATCAGCATTGGGAGGAAAGTTATCACCAACATTTCTTTATAAAATGACCTAATATAGAACGTTAGTTAAAATTATCATTCTCAGAGCAGTTACATTGGCATACTATTAAATTCCAACACCACATTTGACAGGCGAATGACAAGGCGCGAGCTCGATCCCCGCACAGTGCAAATATTTGTATGCATGAATATGAGTATTTGCACTGGTCTGGTCGTGCCTCGGAAAGCACGTTAAGCCATTGGTCCCGGTTGCCATACGAACATCTAGTGGCAGTCGTTACGGGTTGTTGGAGCCCTCAAAAGGCTAGCAATTGGTCAACTGCAATGCTTAGATATGGCGGATATTGTGGCGGTCACACGACAGTCGCTACGCGGAAAATATCGAAGTTTAGCCAAAATCAGCAGTTAGACTGGTAAAACGGACCCCAGACTCCAAAGCTGAAAAGTTACGGATGCAACTGGGATTAACGCTGAGATGATGACTATAAAATTCCAACACCTTAAAATAAAATAATTAAAGTCAAGTTCAGTAAAATTGTTGTCTCTTGCCTGTTTTTAGAAGTACCGATTGACTCTCGACAAACCCACACATCTAATCCATTTTTTTTAAAGTAGAATGTAAACCACATCCTCCTTTGCCCTTATTGCACCGGCCTTCCCTTCCATATTTGTCTAGCGGCCCGATTTCTTTGTTCACAAATTGAACTAAATTTTAGTATAGTGCATCTTATTTTTCATATTTTATTAATCCATACTAATATTATAAATGCGAAAGTAACTCTGTCTGTCTGTCTGTTACGCTTTCCCGCTTAAACCTCTCAACCGATTTTGATGAAATTTGGCACAGACAATCTTTAGACCCTGAGAAAGAACATAGGCTACCTTTTATCCCGGAAAAATTTGATGTTCCCGAGGGAAATTTAAAAGGCGCGATATAACCGAACTCCACGCGAGCGAAGCCGCGGGCGGAAAGCTAGTATTAAATAAAATAAATGAAGAAAAGTACAGATAATAAATATTGGTTCAGTCCTGTCAAATTAGTTAACGCTTGACGTAAATTTTTGGTCTCCATGTTTTTAATTACGGATGGAATTATATCTTAATTTGGCGGAACTAAACGAATAATTTATCTTCTGTCCTTTTCATAATGAAATAGAATTTAAATTTAGTTTGGTTTGTGTACAGAAGACAGCACATGTAGCTACTACAATCTCGTCAGATTTCTGTAATAAATCAACTTTCTAGTGGTGACATGACAATGACAAAAGCTTAAAATTAATGTTATATTGACATTATACTATATTTGTGTGTACTCTTTGTTTGCCATTGTTTGATTTTTTTTTTTTGTTTGACATTGTTTGATTTATAAATATTGTTTTTCTGTTTTCTTTCTAATCAACTAACCGACTTAATTGTATTTTTGTGGTATTGCTAGAGGCAATGTATAAATTGCTATGTACAATTAATATGTTTGCTATGTATAAATGCTACACTTTGAGATTGCTTATATTTTAATATTTATGTTGCTTTTTCTTGTATACCTAATGTAAACATTTCAACACAAATGTATTTTTGTTATGAAATAAGAACTTGAACTTGGTTAAAACACCAGCCTCCCAAGTAAGTGTGCGGGCTCGTTTCCAGGTCAGGCAAAGTACCAATGTAACTTTTCTAATGTTATATGTGCTTTCTAAGTACACCTTGGACACCAATGACTGATTACAAGGTGAAGGAAAACATATTGAGGAAACCTTTAAGTCTGAAAGCGCCAACCCGCAATGAGCAAGTGTGGTGATTACGCTCAATCCTTCTCTGTATGAGAGGAGACCAGTGCTCAGCAGTGGGACGATAAAAAAATGTTGATAATGATGATTAAGGCTCAAGGTTGATTGGGAATATTTGACAGTTTCGGGTAGCTTGACCTGCTGTCGTCCGTACAAGGGACTCGGCGCCTTTAGCTGTCATCTCAATAGTCACCCCCTTTCTAGCCGTATCTTCTTGCACACAATCCATTCATCGTGTCCTATGACCTATGTGGACCGTAGAACAACGGATCAGATCAGAAGTACCTACTTAATTTCATTCTCAAACAATTTATATGAATTAAATATTAATCATAACATTCCCAACATTGTTTAAATGTTAATACTTTGACACAATACAGTTCGCAAGACTTGTGACCCTTGACTTGTGACTACTGTCTACCTCCACCGTCAATGAGAATTTCTTTTAACCATTTCTACTCGGTTGCGCAACAAAATCAGACTAAACAGACGGTGAGCAAAAGAGAAGAGAGCTCCACTTTAACTACAATTCCTCTTTTTAGATGTAGGTACAATGCGTTAAATTATTTCTACAGAAAGATATGAAAAAAGGCTGGCTCTTCCCCTTTCCCCACTCTTCTGCTTACAAAGAGTTTATAAGCAGGGGAGTGGAGAGCATTTTCTATACATAACTTCATTGTGTTATGTACCTATCGATAATGTTGGAATCTGCACAGTGTCTTTGCTTGGTATAAAAAATATTTCATCACCGTCGCTTTCAGAACGGTTAAGGGAATCATCGCAAGGAATCTGACGGGAGCTAGACCCAAACATTCGAAGACGTGACATCTACCAACCTGCACTGGACTTTCGGGGTGGACAACTACCAAGCTTATGCTTGTTAGAATCTGAAAAGTTTTTTTACGTTGAATTTTACTGTTCCAGCTTTTTATCCAAGTCTGGTACAGTTCGCCTGTATGTAGATCCATTAGCTGGGTTTCCACTATTTTTAGAATCAGGGCTTCTTGGAAGGAACTGAAAACACGCGTCCAGCTACTGCGTTTTAGAGTCAGTAGGTACCTACTCACTAATTAGGTAAGGAACATGAAGTCAGCATATGATTCTATAACACCTTTTTGAATGGGGAATCGTCAAATGATCTCTCCCGGGCGGGGCGGAGCGAAACGGCGTGTCAGACTTTTACTGACTAGAACCCACCCGTGTTCCTTCATTTGTCTCTGCCCCAGGGACCACAGATCTCGTTCGAACAACCCGCTGCCCTGGCAGTCATCGGTCTTCGTGGACGCCGTCAATTCTAAAGTAGACATTTGTTGTCGGTAATCAGATATCGGAATCAAAAAGTGCACATTCCAAATGCAAGGAACATCAATTTGTTTTATGATAAGCGATGACACATTTTGACGTCTTCAAACGTTGACAATCATGTACTGAACGGTGTCAGTGTCACCCTGTAGAGATGGTGCTGTTCCTGATATAATTTTAATTGCTAAGTGACCTTTTGAAATACCTTTTCACAGTGGACTAGCCGCCGCCTTAAAAGTAATCAAACAATTTAAAATTTCGCCATCGATAAGAGTAAAATTTTGTAATATAGGTAGGGTAAGTACAATAACGGAATGTAATCACCAGTACATAGGGGCACATTGTTTGTTTCAACGGAGTGCGGCAGTTATCGATTACTGTTACATCGCCATAAATCCCATAATGGTTATTGGCGAAATGAAATGTCTTACACGTGATGCCTCAGCTAACCGTGACGGTTGTTCGAACAAGTTATGGCGACTGTATTAAACTACGGAGTTCAAATATCAAGGCTGATAATATCATCGTCCAAAAACGTCCGTGGACATAGTCTTACATGTTAAGTTGTCGCCTGGCTAGCCCATAATGTTGTGATTTGCTGGTTGGTATCGGGTTCTGTCGGAAGAGCGGTGACTGCTTATGCAAATCCTACACCCCCGGGGCCCGGCCATAGGTGGATGTGAAACACCACGTTGGTTTAGCCACTAAGAGTCAGGCATAATCCCCCCGTCATTGACTTCTTCAATGGTGAGGGTCAAAGAGAATTTTCATCGCGCACCAAAGAAAAAAGAAAGGTTGTACACAAACTTTATGTTGAACAAAATGTCATGACCGACCGTAACAAGTATACATTTATAATATTGTCATACATATTTGTAGTTCACCTGAATAACTATTTCCTAAAGTAGTCATCACATACGCGCATGTGAACTTGGAGGGTTGTATTGATGAATTTAATGATACATATTATAATTGTGTAAACATGCACTGCTTGTTACAATTGCGAATCATATTTTATTCAATGTACAACCTGACACTGACCTACAAATTGCATAATAAGTAAGAAAATTTGAATTTCGGTGGCTGCCTTTGCGAGAAGAGAAGAGACAAATTTCCAGCAAGGCTACAGATTATAAAGTTAGTGTTTGTGTTAGCAACGTTCAGCTGTACGCGATCGAATCACTAGTCACCTCCAAAAATGTTGTTGCTGTTTTTAAAATAGCTAAGTGATTGACATTTTCAGAACGGGAAACATTTACAGGATGATGTATGTATTCGGTTGATGTTGTGTTATCGCATTCTGAACAGAAATGTGCGAACTATGGCTCAGTTTTTACACACGGTTAGCATTAAAGCCTCTGTTTTCTACAAAAACATTATGTAGGTACTTAAATGCTTAGCAATTAAGAAAATTATTGCTAATATTTCAAATTATCATATCTGTTAGGTATTATAAGTTATAACTTAATTGAAAGTGCCTACACTTATCGCGCCACGTGTGAAATTATAAGTATGTTATCTATGATCTGATATCTTATTATGGAATTTATATCACATTGTTATGTGATCATGTCTATTCCATTAACAATGTTTCTAGTTATCTATGCCTCCAAGAATCAGGCTCCGCAATGCGCCATTATCTTTTTATCAGACATCACCCGCACCGCACGATATCTAGCCGCCTGAAGGTCAAATGCTCCCGACGTGTGACTATGTATTGTCATTCTATCTTCGATATTTTGCTTTTTCGAAAAATAGAGGTACATAAATGTCGAGTGAAAATACATGAGTATTCTCACTCGACCTTTTGGTTAGTCCCATCTGGCGTACTTAAACCTCAAGATAATCCTGTTTTAAGGCCCAGTAGAGATCATTCAAGAAGAAGTTCGTTTCATTAATACGCTTGATCAGTTGCTGCACGTAGGCCAGTTAATATGCCCCCAACAACTTGAATAACCAGTATTTCAGAACTAGTCAAGTTGTGCAAATGATCTACCCCTACCTAATTCCCCAGCTCCGGCCGCTCATTTTATCCCACAGTGAACAAAAAATCTGTCGATCAACATCTGACGAGCTAGCGCAGCTGAGGTTCGGTGTACTATCGGGTCTCGGCGGGGGTGGGTGCGGCGTGGAGGCGACATCTGCGCAGGAGCACACTGTGTCTGTGTGCGTGGTAGCTAATCAAGTGTGCGTGTAGGGTGCAGTACACCTTGCACGCAACGGGACCGAACCCTGAGCAGGTAGACGCGTTGTTCGCCTGCTGACATAATTTGGAACGGATCTCACTTTCTCGATGGCGAATATGGATTTGAAACGCATACAGTTATATGATTTGGCTTTGAGAAAATTGACAATTCTGTGTATTTTAATTGAGAGATACTGAAGGCATGTTCGTATAGGTAACTTACGCTTGCCTACGCAACACACTGATTGCTATGGTAGGGCCATAAATAATCTCTGATTAATATGGCGCAATACAATTTGGGAATGGCTTCACAATGCCAAACTCAAACTGCATCACTTGACCGCTGTAAACAACCAATACTTAGAAATAAATGAACAATGCGACGACACCTTACAAGTCCTATTCAGGTAAAACATGGAGCAAATATAGAGAAGTAAAATATTAACAAGAATAGAATAGAAAACCATAAAAATACTTGAAAGTTACACAATCATGTAGGTAGGTAGGTAAATAATTAGAACGAAATATTTACAAAATGTAGTCAACACAATACCACAACAAAGAAAAACTACGTAGGTAAGCATAAATACATAAGAAACTACATTACGATTGTGTAATTTCGTTTAAAACAGAAACAGAATCCTCCTAAAAATTTTAAAATCCGTTTATCTGGCAGAAATCTAAACTAGCAAGAAATAAATCGTGAAAACATTTTTTGTGGTTCAGAAACCGATAGTAACAGATGTTCACCACACTAGCTTACTATTTGCACACACACACACACACACAAATGGCACGTATAAGCTAAATACACACGCATATGTTACAAATATATTAGATCTTTGTCATTCTCAGCATGATGGCGTAAGAAGATGACTAATAAAACAGCGAATCTCCGCATCATTACAAAAACTTTATAATACTTTTACATTAATATACCTAATATATAATTACGCATCTATTTATATGTAAAATGAAGTGCAAGTATGCCAATCGCCACATATCGCTCTGTACAATACGCCGCTGGCACAGTAACAATTCAGTCGCTGTACTAAATATAGCACAAAATAAAACAACTGTCTCTTGCCCTTCATTCACAACCCTTATCGCGTCATAAATGAACCCAATGTACGTGACTATAGTGTCCACATTCACATGAAGCGCGTGGGCAACGTAATTGGTTGACGCGGCCGTCTGCGCGGGCGCACAGAATTTTTAATTATGAATTAATTAGTAACGATCAACAACAAACGCGCCTAATCCCGATTACTCATTTTCATGTCGTTTATGGCTCGACATACATATCTAGATGTACTGTGATGATGTTATAATTGTATATTTTGACGGTTCGGCCAATTGAGCCTTTAAAAAGATCCGTCTGTCCGAGCTCTACATCGTCATAGAGCTGAAAAGTGTCGTGATGCATTTAGTAAGTCACAGCATGTAAAATAAATTGAACCATATAATTAGCTGATAACTTGTTATAATTAATAATATGCGCGCACACGCTCAACTCGTTGGGGTCGACGACTCTGATATAAATATTGTTAAATATATCGTTGTAGATACCCAACTCCATCTATCTACGACCATGCATACAACTCTTGTGCAGATAGTGAATAGTTTTATGAAATACATTATAATATTTCCATTTAAATCTTTAATATTGTGAATTCACTAGTCAACTATCTTCTATTTTCTTTTTTTTAAGACTGTTCCCATGAAGTTTACATGTCTTGCAGATAATTTTCAAACTGTTTCTATTTTTTTTTTTTTTCTTGTAACTATTTAGACACTGAAGAATAAATAGATAAGTACTGAAGTCATAAACTTCGTATAAGTTTCCCCTTTGTAACACCATTTTCGTTATCTTTTCCTTCTACTTAAAACGAATGTAAAGGTACCTAAAATTAATGTATGAGGTGGTCATAGGCGTTATCTTATGAGCGTTCTAATAGATGTCACACACAGGTACACACATCAAGACATATCTAATCTTAATTATTTGTTTTCATCAAACTTTTGGGATATTCCACAACAGACTAAGATAAGATTGGTGTTAATTGTACCTATAATTTGCTTTCCTGGGGGGCGTTGCAAGTTAACCAATCTAAGGCAGACTTGGACTATGTGAAATTGTCATCGATTTGTTTTCATGTTGACACAGTCATCATTTTTCTGTCCTTTCCCAACCATATTGGGCTCGACTTTTATTCTAAATGGGTGCAGCTAGTTAGCAATAAGCCATGAAGCTACTACCTATTTGACCTTCACAACCCAGATACTGGGTTATACTATTTGCCGCGTTAAGTCCTGTATTTATCCTACATGAATTTAAAATGAAATTAACACTCGCCAGAGAGTTTAGTTTATTAACGCCCACCACCAAACTACTTACTAAGGCTATTTTAAGACACGGTACAAAATGAAGTCAATTATCTAGCCATCTGTAGAAAACCTACTAGAATAATAATTAAAAATGAACTCGACCTTGGCCATTTTGAAGACATAGAAATAGTAACATATTGTTACAAAGTCAAGCACTTTTTTATCTTATGTCATTTTGGGTCAAGCTTCTGCTCAACTTAAATTAATTCGGATTCATACTTCGCGCATTCCTTCAACTCCCACGCAGTTTGTTTTCAAAGCTTCGTTTCTCAAAACTTGAAATAAGATCAACAAAACAGATCAAAAGCAATATTATTTGTCGGGGTTTGTTTTAAGTTTATTTGAATCGACTGAATGAAAGGCACTCGTCTATGCTTTTAAACTATACTTCATAAGAGCTTGTTGTAAGCACAGAGAACTCTTAGAGCTTCTTATAAATACTTATGCGGCTTTTGCTGCAGCTTTATGATGATTCAAACACTTTTCATAAATAAACTTCTTGTAAAATAATGATTGTATTCAGGTTATGATTTGACCCGATATACATATAGGTATACATAATATGATAGTCCATATATATATATACGTATACATAATATGATAGTCCTATTAGATATGCCAAGAATAGTTTGATAACCCATTTCGAGACTTTTATAAAGATGAAGACGACAACTGATAGGGTTTTAGTCTTCCATGGAGGCTGGACTTTTTGAAGGGTTGGCTCATTTTCATAGCCATAAATTTAAAAGTTCTTAGCAAATTGTTTTTCTAAGTAGGTACCTACATTTTAAAGACCGGTGTATCAAATAAATTACGGCTAAGTAGTTGTTCAAAATGTTTATTCAGCGGCATTCCTTTGTGTGAGTTCGTGTTGCATTACAAGTGGGTGTCACATCGTGCCACGGTGTAGGCCAAGGTTTCTGATTTGAATTTGCGTTTAACAAACATCAGCGAACAGAAATATATTAGGTTTTTGTATTTATGAAGTAGTACAATTTGATGAATATTGACAGATAGCATCACAGTGGCACATATTAGCATTTCAGTCTTGCTTCTCCAATCCACTGGTTCTCAATCACTGGTTGGCAATCCATTGGCAGAATAGTTGACATCGGTTTCACTTACCATAAATAAAAATAGAATAGAATAGCATTTCAGTCCAAAGCTGTCAAATGCGACGTCTCATCTCTAATCGGTCATACTTATCATGGAATTATTTTATTAATTTTACAGGAGTTGACCAATTGGACTTTAGAGGGAGACAGTATTTATTAAGTATACAGAAAAGACAAGATGGAAGTATAAAAATGAATAATGTAGATGAATGATTGATGGGTGATGGTGAAGGGCGGCCCCTGGTGGACCGGCGGCAGTTACGGAGGAGCGGCCCTGGCGGACCGGCGACAGCAACAGACGAGCGGCCCTGGCGGACCGGCGACAGCAACAGACGAGCGGCCCTGGTGGACCGGCGACAGCAACGGACGAGCGGCCCTGGTGGACCGGCGACAGCAACGGACGAGCGGCCCTGGTGGACCGGCGACAGCAACGGACGAGCGGCCCTGGTGGACCGGCGACAGCAACGGACGAGCGGCCCTGGTGGACCGGCGGCAGCTGCAGAGGAGCGGCCCTGGTGGACCGGCGGCAGCAACGGAAGAACGGCCCTGGTGGACCGGCGGCAGGTACAGAGGAGCGGCCCTGGTGGACCGGCGGCAGCTACGGAAGAGGGACTGCCCCAGCGTCACAAGGCCGGCAGCAGTCGAAGGCTCCGGCGGCAAAGGGCCAGGCAGCTCCAGGCGCACCAGTTATATAGAGACTGGCACAGCAGGAAAAACCCTAGAAGGGCTCTCGAGGCAACGTTTACTGGAGACCTACTTTTAAGAGGCTTGTTTGGAAGCCAGAGCTCGACTGACCACTGCTCTGCGATGATTTCTAAAGAAACCTCGGAGAACGGTTGGAGGTCGAAATTTAAAATATTCGAAAATATGGACGAGAAAAATGGAAAAAATGAAAATAATTTTACCATAAAAGAGTTCGAATAACAATTATAAAATAAAAATAGCAGACCAACAAGAATTTTGATGAGAAGGTTGTCATAGATACATCATCAACAATGTTGTCAAAATAATGAAAATGTTCTGTAACAATGTAAATATAAATGGTATTAAATTAAAAAGTGCAGTGTTTGATAGGAAAAAGTGATACAGTCCTGCATAGGTACGGCTTCCTACGCTAAGGGGACACTAAGTCGCCGAAACTTAGGCTTAAAGTTGAGGACTGTATCTGTGAATAGAAATGAGTCCTGGTGTAGTGGAATATGATCAAAACAGAGCCTCATAATAATGGAATGCATATTATGGACCGTGGAAATGAATGATACATATATAAGTATGAATATGAGTATAAATAATAAGTGTAAGTATATCTGAATATGTACATAACATTACAAAGTGTAGGTATATTCAGTAGGTAATTCAGATAATGGGTTCAGATCTTTAATAAGTTGACATAAGTAAAACATAGATTTATTAATTGGGGGATAGGCTCCTGACAAGGTGGACCGACGCGCGACGACCTGATGAAGGTCGCGGGAAACCGTTGGATGCGGATGGCGCAGGACCGGTCGTCGTGGAGATCCTTGGGGGATGCCTATGTCCAGCAGTGGACGTCTTATGGCTGAAATTATGAATGACGATGATAGGGGCACTGCGGGCGTGCCCGTTCTCGTAATTTTAATAACGTTCTGATCGGACAGTCTGATCTCAGTCAGTCTCAGTTTTTGACATTTTTTTTTCGCTGAAATGAGACTACGACTAATTAGATTTTGAACGTTTTAAACTACGAAAATTGGCCTTTTGTTCGTTTGTATTCGTAGGATCTACCTACTTCAGTTAAAACGACCACCCCCACTTGCTGGTTTTTCAGGTTAATCTTCGAAGCGGCTGGTCCAGTTTCGATGCGATTTTCACTGCTCAACAAATTCACCGTTCATAGTTTCAGAATCACAAAAATGGTCATATGTTTCAATATATTATTCTTACAGCTACGCTGCACATGTGCTACAATGAGTAATCTAAACGCAGAAAACAACGGTTCATAATCTACGATTATAAACGTGATGATAAATGCATGACGTGGAAACTGTTCCAGTTATGAAAATGCAGTTTATTTCCCTAAACATCGACCGATCCACTTAGGAATACTTACGATCGAGCAATTACGGACCGGATATACGGAACAACAACGTGACAGTAGTTCCTGTTATGACAGAACCCTAAAAGCTTCCAATAAACATTGCAGCGAGTGTTCACTGCTCTTTACAGTTAGAAGCAAGCAATGCATTTTACTTACTGTTTCACACATTAGTCACCGAGTTATGAATGGCTGAAGGGGTGTGCGGTGGGAGGGAGGGAGGAATAGCTGCTAAATATAGCGAGCCAGTAACAGGTGGTCGTTCCTCACCCTTCTACATCCACCCACGCAGCATATGGCGGACACACTCACTCATTGTGTACGACACAGAATAAAGAAAGTGAAAATTTTGAAAGATTTCCCAACAATGCAAAAGAAAATCTTCATTACATTTACAGTTAATTTACATTCACCTGTATTGTTTATTTTACGATTCAGTTTATTTGAATGCTTTTCAAAGTATTTTGGAAAACTAAGAATACTAAAGAACAACGTGATGATGTATTACTGCTGATAGGATCTGTGAGAGAACTTTTGCACGCTTTAGCATAAATTCCATACACTTAAGAAAAGCTTAAGAGTTTGGCGGTTCTGTTCATAACAAGAAGACTTGGCAGAAACGTGCAATATAATTATGGTTCCCAATATTAACATTTTTACTGTTCTACAACGATTTCATCTAATCTTTGCGTGATTATAATCTTGTGTCATGTTCGTTCAGATATACGTCCAGGGTGGCGATTGATCTGCGATTATCCGTGACGGTCCTCAAACGTCGAGGAAACGGAAAGGGATGTTACAGTTATAATAATAGAACTATCCTCACGCGACGGACTTTTTAAACGATTTTACGGAACTAAAGTGTTTGTTGTTTCAAGAATAAAGACTTCGTTTCCTACTATTGAGTGGGCGACTGCAACTTTGTTTCAAACATTTAGAGGATGTTTTACGGGATTGTGTATCCTGTCAGTGAATGTGTTTAATTCACAATCTTGGGTAGTACAGCAGAAGTGAGGTTTAACAACCAATAATGTTAATTATATTGGAGATCTCTCTCCGGCGTCAAATGCAACTGACGGCGCTTGAGCACCATACAACATACACATACAAGCCTACTTCAATCGGGATAGGTAAATTTTACATAAAGTTTTAATAAACTTTTATTAATTAAATCCTTCAGACCTTTGGGCTTTAAAAAAACTACCATTTATGGTTAAAAGTGAAAGGAAACCCATAAATTTAGCTTATTTGAGCACAGCTTTATTCAGATGCTGTCGCACCACAAAAAGATTAATAACCGGTATCCCAAAATAGCTATCGTTCTTAGCATACTGTTACGGTTAAATTATTTTACCAATGTTAATTAAAGTGAAACAAGTCTGGGTGAAATCTAAACCTATCATCAATCATAATTTGCCGCGCGCAACTTGTTGGCCTGTGTATCCGCGGCGACCCTGAACACGACACTATATTTAGAAGGAGAGCAGCCCTTTAGTGCGACACACCTAGGGTTGCCGAAGCGAGAAAGATGGGACGGCAAACTGGACGGATTCCGGAGCATTGCTCGCGATTCTACTTTCATCATGTAAATAAGTGGTCGTTCACCCCTAATTTGCCAGATGCTGTTTTCGGTGGATATAGTAACTGAGCAGATTATCGGCTGCCCAGTAACCCTAATCAGAGATAATAAATAATAAGTCACGCGATGTTTGCACTTGGCCTGAGGCGAGGCGACCGTCCACCGTCTGACCGTTTTGCTTCTCGCATTCACACATGTGATCAATATAGAAAGGGCTATTCAGAATTCAGAAACATTTTATAAATTCCGTAAATATGTAAATTGATTAAATATTTCTTTGAATAAACTGAAAATGAATGGAGAAGTAGTGATTTTGTATATAAAGAAATATATTTAAGAAACAGTGTGACATGAAGACGTATCAACGTATGTACCTGTAAGACTTGCTAGCTACTTGTTTATCTTAGTTGTGGGATCGACATAGCCTAGTTGCTCATCTTCGGTGTGTGGCCAAAACGTAGGTCTATTGACGGGATCGATTGTACTTTCGGGATACAAGTCATACACCATTTCCATCGTCGTGTCTTCGTACTTTGGAAGAGCATTTATTCTTGCTATCTCCTTCTCCGCTCTGTGGTAGGAAAAGGTTATTTTTTAAATAGAGATCTTTGCTTTTGGTAAAATATTGAATATTAAAAAAGTTAGTAAAGAAGAAAACGAATGTGATGTAATGTGTGTTCAAAGTGTCTTGTGTGTGATTTGAGGTAGTATACCTGTGTAACAAAGTCTGGAAATTATTGGAATTATTGTTGATCATGTAAATTGACTACTAACTTAAATGTCCACATTTATATAAAACCAGCTTTCCGCCCGCGGTTTCGCCCGCGTGGAATTCGGTTATATCGCGCTTTTTAAATTTCCCTCGGGAAATCATTTTTTCAATAAAAGGTAGCCTATGTCCTTTCTCAGGGTCTAAAGATTGTCTGTGCCAAATTTCATCAAAATCAGTTGAGCGGTTTAAACGAACAACTGACAGACAGACAGACCGACAGAGTTACTTTCGCATTTATGATATTAGTATGGTAAAAATTCCTAAGCTGAATGAAAAGTATACAATAAAAATATGCATCACCTTTGTGTTAATGTTTTTGATACTTACGTATTTTATTTTAGACGCATATGTGTTTTCACAAACAAAATAATATTAGTAGGTTATAATATTTAGCCATTTTATTAAATTTTTTAAAAATATGCAGCCATCCATCCATACATACATTCTCACCACATATTATATATTTAAAAAAAATTACACACCGATAGTTTATAACCATGAATAAACACATAGGATACTTTTTATCCCGGTACCCCACTGAACCAAAACCTCATCATCATCAACTTTTTATCGTCCCACTGCTGGGCACAGCTCTCCTCTCATACAGAGAAGGACCAAAACCTACGCGGGTGAAACCACAAGGCGCAGCTATTAAAAAATAAATAAGAACAAGATACCTTGGCACAATAGCAAAATATTGTATCTATTTTTGGTACTTACTCTGCAATTAGTTGCTTTTGACCATCGCAAAATTTCGCGATTTGCGGTTGCAGTTCTGTCCACTGTTTATCGATTAAAGCTGAGAGCTTATCTTCAGGGTATGGAACTTTGAAAGATGTATATGCGGCCTGAAACTTTTCCACAAGGCCCGGCACTGGAACTAATTTCTTGTACTGTTCCCAGTCTATCTTTGGCGCATCCGCAGGGTTTGATAGCATGCTACAAAGAAATATGATAATGAAATGGAAAAATATGTCAGTTGGAATCGTGTTAATAATAGGTACAGTTGTTGACCACTGATAACAACGGCGACTAGGGAGTTGTAGAACGAACCTAAGTTCGGCCCCTGACAGGCAGTTTACTGCGCGTAAATCATATAATCCCCTCTGCTTTCAAAGGATACAACGAAAGGAAACCGGCATGTCCTAGAGCTAAATATTCGAAGACTCTGACATTGCCACTGGGATGGCGCGCGGCATTCTTCCTCTCACTAAGAAAAGGCTTATTTCTAGTTCCAGCTAGAAATAGAGCTCCTCCTCATCCGCTGTTTGTGTATGCCAGTTTCTCGAGCAAAAAATATTTAACTTAGGCCAGGCATTTTGTGTGGTATTGATAATTCGTTAAATGTTCCGAACGGAGTAGGTACAATGGTCGGGCAGAATCTGTAATGCAGTTACTTGATTTAGTACAAAAAAGTGTAGAACTAAAATATGTAGGTTTTACCGGCGCAAATACATCTCAGATTTCCCCTTAAAAGCATAAAAGTTGGCGCGCTGCTCAGGCGGCACTCTCTTTTCAAGCTCTGCCCATTTAATGGTAGATCCTGTAATTCTCTTCATTATTTAATAATTAAGATACTATTTCAAAATTATCTCGACTTTCGTTCTTATTAGCAATTTGAAATTATAACTGTCCAATGCGTCAACATGACAATAATCTATGAGCGTTTTTTTGTTTTTTTTTTTTTTCTTTGTTTTGGATCTGCTTATATGAAGCTTCGATTGCTCTTCGTCTGTGTTGCAATATCACTCGGCATCCAAAACAGATCTACCAAAAGATTGGAGGATTCAAAATGTGTTCAACCCATAATGGCCTTAATTTTAGTGAAATCAGGTAGAAAATGATTGCATTATCGCTCACGCGATCCAAGACCCTCATGCTGAATTGCGTGCCTACCTACAGTCTCAGGTTGCATAGGTCGGAGAGCATTATCTTATAACAAATTTCTGTTATTTTACGTCTGAGTTCAGTGGATCGATTCTGTAAAAATCTCACCGTGAAAGTTAGGTGACGCCAGCTTAGAGTCAGCTGTCATTAGTGTCAATCCCTAGGATTCGTTGGATTGATAGGTCACATGCCCATGGTATTCGGGTTCGGGTTCGCGTTCGGTCACGGGTTCACGGTGAGATGGTAGCCCTTTACGACTTCGGGTATATTTTTGTCGGTTTCCTTGTAGCTACAAAACTTCTAGTTTCTCCAAACTTCTGTACCGTATCTTGTTATTTATCTAATGGTTCCATTTTTTCCTTCGTCATATCGATGATTTCATTTGTTTGTTTAAAATAATTTTCAACCGAATTCGAAAAGTCAGACAGCGTTCTTGTTGGCTTTGCAAAGTCTTCCCCACTGCTGGTGTCACTGTACAGATTTTTTTTTAAATAATACAGCTACACCTACATATTCTATATCTATTTATCCATCTACATAAGAAAAATGCATAACTTGATTATATTATACTCAATTATTGCCTTCTATTTATGCAACTTATGTAATAAATTAATAAAGAAGTTTGACGCATTTGACTTTTGGAACTCAATTATCTTAGATAAATTAACATTTCAAGAGAAAAATTATTGGTTTCTTGTGTTTGTTTGTTACGCATTCACGCTAAAACGTCATAATGGATTCTGTTGAAATTAGACACATGCATACAGATATGTATTAGGATATGGAATACTGTTTTACCCTGGTATTCTCAGGCGATCGACACTTTACGGATGAGACTGCGAGGCGCAATTTGTGCTTTATAAGTAAAACCAAGCCTTTTTAGATAACATACAATTTTTGCCTTTACCGTTGACTCAAATAGAAGAAGAACGTAATTACAATGATATACTCCTGATATCAACATCGCTTGTAGATATTATGCGCTATTTATGTTGCTTATTACGTACCCACTGATATTTTATCAGTTGTGATTAGATAGCGAGTACATTGTCATTTTGGACGGTCATACGATATTCGCGGAGCCTTGTTAGTCGGCGTAAATTATTCAGTATTGTGATGCATAATATTCGGTTTTAATTTGTTTTTTCCGGTAATAATAGTCGGTAATTAAACTCCGTTCGGTATTTCTCCCGTGCTTTTGGTTTAGTGTCATTAGTTTGCTTTGAACAAAGTGTATGGCTATAAAGGTCATATTTGCCCCGTTGAATTGTGCGTTCTTATTGTGCTGTGTATTTGCTTTGGAGAACGTAATCAATCTTGGTAGGTATTCAGGTGTCGTTGCTATGACTTCATCATTTTTATTAGCCTTGCTTTCATGCTGTAGGGGAATATTGATGTTTTAGGGTAGCACAAGATGCGATTATCAGGATAATTCAATATTTCATTAAGCAGGAAATTTCTCCGAATCCCCATTCAGCCCTGGGGTAGCCATAAAAGCAGAGAAAAACAGAGACATACAAGAAAACATTTCACTTCGTTCAAGAAGATAAATTAAGATCACACTTCAAACAATTTACTAGACGCATCCTTTTCAATCACTGAGTCCTAATTTGGTGACTTGAGGGAACATTAGAGCTCGAGGGCTATCTATCGCCTTCCCCTTTTCCACCCCTGCATTCAAATGAACAAATCGACACGCCGCTTCAATTACAAGACAATAATGTCGGGTGGTGTCAGATCGTGCCATATCCGGCGGATATTAGCCGTAACGACGCTGGTGCCGGCTTCAGACGAGCCGAATTCTGACGACACATTTAGTGTATAAAATGTTCTGGCGATTCGACGAACAGTGTAGCGAGGCATAGACTAAAAATAATATGAAGGAACTTTTTGGAGTGCTGTATATTCGTTTTCCATTTTCAAATTCATCCTCGTCGTACGACACATTTGATTTTTAAAGATGGAATTTAATTATTTGATATATAATGGGAATTTTGACGGGAAAGCTAAGATGAGTGCCACACGCATTTTTCATTGGACTTTTAAAATTATTTATAGTATGGTTTACTAAATAAAAGCGCGTGATTTATGTAGTAAAAAGTTCATTCAGTAAATAATTCATAAAGAACATTGAAATATCGCAGCATAGTGGCCACATCATGACTTTGCCTTAAACCTTCCTCATAGACGGTTCACGCCCCCGACTTTTTCTACTGTCATTGGCGATATCCGCCATTATTGTTAAATATAATTTTCAAAGAATTTCTATAATTTGCTACACGTGTTATTAGCAAAATTGTGGTATATATTCCACAGAGGCCATTGATCAAGAGTTGAGGTTGAATCTCACCTTGAAAAAAGAAAAGAAAAGCGGTATTTATTGTTTGAATTACGAATAAGTATATTGATTATTGTATGTACCGTGTTATTTAGTAAAACATGCCATATCTATTAAAAAAGGAAAGTAATCTCTCAACCTAATTTACTTGGACAAAAAACAAGAAACTTTCAACGGTTATAAAACTCAGCTATACAACTCAAAGCATCCTTAGAACATCAAAAAAGAAAAATAAACTCCATGATGCCTACGCAGGTTTACACAAAAAACAAAAGACGGATAGAGTGAGTAGGTACCTCGATATAAGGAACAGGTTCAATACCTTATCCAGGCTTGGACTAATTTGACGGCAACTCTATTTCTTTCCACATTATGGCGTGTGAGCAGGAGGGAAGATATTGATAGTCGAATATTGGCGATAGGTAGGCCTGCTTGCGGTTACCGAAGCCTTATTACGGGGCTTGATGGAGTGAGGTTGCATCAACTGGTAGTCATAAAAATAAATGTTGATCGGTGAACGGTAGCGAGACGCGAGGTACATTTTATAGGCAAATAATAAACATTACTTTTTGTAGCTGAATCATTGGATATTATTTCGATTTTGTTTTATGGCTCTCGACGATTTATTTCTTCATCGCTCTTTTAATATTTATTCGTTTTCTTTGTGAACGGATTTACGAAGAGTTTTTGGAGGCATAGGACGAATTTGTACACCAACCTCCTAATCGGCGAACACATTTTTGTCAAATGATTGCGACTAGTTGGGATCGTTCGGGCCGCCCATTGGTCCACTCGGTCCAAACGATCCCAACTAGTCGTAATCATTTGTTCGCCGATTAGGGGGCTGGTCAAACTCCTTTTTAACGCATACTGAGCAGAGCTACAACTAGCGTTATATTGAGCATTTCTGAAGAAATGTTAGTGTTTAGAGATACCTATAACGCCAAAAAATGTGTGTGTATGGAACTAGTTTAGTTCTATCAAAGTAGTCAGCGCCTGAAGTAAATTGACGTACCTACCTACTTTAAGTAGCCAAATTTTTAATCACGTCTAAACTATGGACGTCAATGAGGACTAAACTAATACCTTTTGTCCTTTTCTTTTTGGAACAGAAAGAAAAAGATGCACTCGACTTAAATTAAATATAGTTTGTGAACAACAACAACAACTAAAACTCAAATAAAATAAAAATAGACTTTTTTATACAATTCACATTGCATCATCTCGCTCAACTGCCGTCATCCTTCCTATTCCTAAGTTCTTTAAGTGAATAGGCTTAACAAACTAGTGCGCTTTACCAACAACGGGATTGCAGTCAAGCATTAGTTTATAATTATTAAAACAAAATCAATAAATTAAAAAAAAATAGCTATTAGGTTGCCCATGGCATTAGTATGAGCTCTTATAAGCTCAGTCGGGAAACCATGTTTCTCTTCTAAAGAACCATACTTATTACTAGTTGACAGACCACATTTCTAACTTTATCCATTTTGTTACAGCCCCAGCAATATGAAGCTGGAGTGGGCAGAGAGCGAGTCAGACTACGGTCTGGAGGAAGCCGCCTTCTATGAGGGGCCGCCGGTCGTCGCGCCTCCGCCTACTAAACATGTGTCGTTCAGCTTGAGACTTGATCTGGTATGTATATTTTGAACTTTGTTTAGCTTAGCTATAATAACTTATACAGATAACGCTTTTAAGAACTATATAGTTACTTAAATGTACTGGGCAACAACTAACAAGGAACAGGCTCTGTTGAATAGTAGGTAATATCAGCAGTCAAAGCAATTTGGCCACAATTATTAGGATTAGAAAGCTCAGAATTTCATAGCAAGCTTCTCAGAAAATAGGTAATACTGCAGCGGGTGCTAGGACTCAAATAGATAAGTTTAGATGATAGAGAGAGCAACATAAAGGTAGCTTTCATGTAACTAACTTTCAAAACGGAAAAATCCACAAATCCAGAAAAGCCACAAGTCAGGCTTAGTGAAAACTCAAATTGATATGGTGTTTAAAAATATAATATATGTACTAGCTGTGCCCCGCGGTTTCAACCGCGTAAGCTTCGAACCGAAAGAGCTCAGTTGATATAAAATAAGCGCCTGTTAAAATAATGGAAGCAACATTTTTTGTTCCTGCTCTGCTCATATTGGTCATAACGGGATGTTTTATAGCCTATGTCATTTCTCAGGCTCTAGACTATCTGTGTACCAAATTTCATTAGAATCGGTTCAGTAGTTTTAGCGTGAACGCCGGACAGACAGTCAGACAGAGATACTTTCGCATTTATAATATTAGTATGGATTTTGAGAATGTCACTTATTATAGTACATTACGATATTAGTGCGTAATGATGGTTATAACATGCGAGGCGGAATTTCAGCCCGAGCCGAAGGCGAGGGTGTAATTGAGCCGAGCATGTTATAACCAATACGCACGTATATCGTACGACGTTTTTTAACACACTTGCGAGGAAACAGAAAAAAAAAGTATTTTATATTTTGTTCATTTTAAATAAACTCAATCTGTGAATGCACACTGTTGCTTTCCCGCCATTAGTATTATTATTTGCCATTTCAAATATGGAACAGCGCGCAGCGCGAGTCGTGCGGCGGCGATCAGTTCCATATTTACTTGAAATGGAAAATAATGCTGTTATGGAATTTGTATGGACTATAACTTAACTATTTGCTTTGATAACACACGCGTTTGTTATGGCCCGCTTTACATATTTAAAACCGGTGGAATTACATCAGCTTTACGAGCAAGGGTGTAAACTAAACACTATATTAACGCATGATGAACGATGAAATTTGATTTAGGATGAATAATAATTATTTTAATGACAAATAATAAAAATGGAAGCAGCATTAAATATTATACACTCTGTAGGTATGTTACAGTGACCTAATAACCTGTGATAACGAATAAATGAATTCTAAATTTTGATTTTCAATTGATAAAGGTAACCAATTAATTTTGGCTGTAAAATACCAGTTCTAGACCATTTGTAAGCAAACATACATATGTATAAAATAATGTCGTCGCTACACTCGCACGACTACTTTTTACCACTTACTCCCGTTTAATAATCCAGTCTCAACCTCTCAACACGGTTGGATTCGCAGAGTTATGGAAACCCGTTAGGATTGATCGTGTAATTGAAACCTTTTCAAAATCACTAATAACGTTAAACAAAGTTCTTTGATGTATTCAAGTTCCCAGAATTAAACTCGCCTTAACAGAATTCACATGAAACAACGAAATGCCTATAAACAATAATTGATGCGGTTCATTCATAAAAACATATGTTTCATATTCGTTTAGTTTTAGTTTTGGTGGCCTTGTACCAAAAGTTTAAAGTTCATAGACCTTCTGTCAAAGTCACCCGCTTATATTATATAGCCATATAAGAAACTTTATAATAAATTGGACTTCTTATTTTCTTCTTCGTTGTTTTTTGTGTTTTTGTATCATTATATGCCTAGTCTATTCCTAATTCCGTTGGGGTAGATTTCCAGTATAATATACTGATTATTTGACCTCCACAATCCATGTATTGGGTAATGCGATCGTAGCTCTTGGTAAGACAGTCAAAAATGATAGCCAGCTTTATAACCAAATGCTTATTTTTTGTATAGCATAAGCCTAGTAATTGGCCTCGTTGTTTCGGCATCAGTGGCGTTCTTATGTCATTCGATCATCTGATGTTCAGGTGAACTGGCACTTAGAACAATTGCAAATGTGACATGGTCTGATCAGAAGCATAAAATGATTGATTGATGAAGGACTTGTATAAAATTATTGACGAAGTAAGACGATGCATTTAAAAAAAAATAACAAAAATAAAGAATAAAAATAGAATAAAATGTTGAGTAGGTACTAGCTTTCCGCCCGCGGCTTCGTCCGCGTGGAGTTCGGTTATATCGCACTTTTTAGATTTCCCTCGGGAATAACAATTTTTCCGGGATAAATGGTAGCCTATGTTCTTTCTCAGGGTTTAAAGTTTGTCTGTGCCAAATTTCATCAAAATCGGTTGAGAAGTTTAAGCGGGAAAGCGTAACAGACAGACAGACTGACAGAATTACTTTCGCATTTATAATATTAGTATGGATTGAATATTAACTTCTGGGAAAAGGGGTATCAAACTGACAATGCTGTATATGAAAACCCATTGTTTGCTTGCGCACCTACTGAGCTACATTAAAATATGTAGTTGAATTTATACGTTTAGAAGAAGTCACTTTTTTATAGATTCATAAATATTTAAAGCTAACAGCGAATAATCGATTAACAGGTGTTAATTATTTAGAGACTTGTCAAAAACATGCCTAAGTTACATTACCTATGTCAAAAAAGTAGATTTTGAAAGCAACGAAATAGAAACAAGAAAAGGAGGAATAATATGTTGCTTGAGGAGCTTAAAATGGCACGCTCGTCAGCAGTGACAATTCCATCATCTTGGTCAAACTTCAGTCACGTGCGCCCAAAGTGGCACAAAAATAGTTATCTCTATTTATGTGTACTAATCTATAGGTACTAATAATAATAAAGATGTACAGTTTATTTATTTGTTTGTTTCGGATTAAAAACAGCTATTGTTAGGGCTAACATCACCATGATGATGATCAACCTTTTTATCATCCCACTGTGGGCACAGGTCTCCTCTCATACAGAAAAGGATTGAGCGTAATCACCACGCTTGCTCAATGCGGGTTGGCGATTTCAGACTTAAAGTCATTGGTGTCCAAGATATACATAAAAAGTACATATAACTTTAAAAAAGTTGTATTGGTACTTGCCTGACCTGGAATCGAACCCGCGCACTCATACTTGAGAGGCTGGTGTTTTAATCACTAGGCAACCACGACGTTTTATCACATCACCATAGGACCCTCCGTATCGAAGCCATATAACAAACATGCTAACGCTAACAGTTGTTAGATCGAAGTACAGATGACTGTAGGTCAAGTTACCCGAAACCTTTAAAAATCCTAATCAACCTTGAGCCTCAAAGATTTAGAGATAAAGTTGAATATCTAATAAAGAAATCTGACAGTTTGTAGTAGCTTGATGTATACTGATGTATAATACACGGACGAAGTCGAAAGCAGAAGCTAGCGTTTTATAAAGTGCCGAGAACCTTTGATCACCGGAACTGAGGTGCAACTAAATAACGCAAGAGTACTATAGAAAGTACACCGAGGCGTTTATATTTATCAATGATCTCTTCCTACTGATTAAGTAATGAGAGGAAATCCGAATGGACATGAAAAAGCTGTAGCGTTTATGCTAAGCGATTGGTTTTCTTTAGAAAACTGGCCGGGCGAGTTTCGAGTTGGCACTGGCCCATATTCCGACGTGGTTTCGTTTGCAATGTTTACAAACGAGATATTATTTCTGTTTCACTTAACTACGGGTGCCAGAAAAAATATTGATCGCCTGAATGAAAATGTAGTGTTTCTGTAGCATAACATGTTATGTTTTGCTATTATCATCATCATTAGATATGTCGTCAGCATTAGAATCACCGACTGCTGGGTATAGTCTTCTTCCTTTACCATACTTCCCGGTTCTGTGTGTCTGTCTTCTTCTTGTCAGCCTAGAGAGGTCCACTACTGGACAAAGGCTTCCTCCAAGGCTTTCTTGCACTGGGGGGTTTTGCTGTAATCCCCATGCTTGGCAGACGGGTTGGGGATCGCCGTGATTTGATATTCCACAGGAAAAGTGCTGATGCCCGCTTCGTTGGTGGGACTTTCCTTAGTTGCGCTCTCTGTGTTTCTACATATAATCCAGGTGTTTACCGCGTCTCTGTCTACTTCGTCACACCCGTGGTGTTAACCATGGCTACCATTTGGTCAGGGCTGTAGTCAATCGGAAATCTCCTCGTGAATCTCGATGTCCTCAAGATACAATTTGGAATTTCATAACAATGATTTTATAATAGGGATGATTCCTGGGTAAAAAAAAAGTGATTCTATTTAGTCCGTCATTCAGATTATAGAAAAATGTTGGATACGTATATTTTGTTTTATGAAATCAATAAAAATTGACAAATATAAAAGGCATCAAAGATCAGGAGTGGTGGCTGGTGACATCACTGGCCGCTAAAAAGTGTAGCGTGCAGTGACGTCACACGAGTTTTTAACGCGCTGTGTCGTCTTAATTTTTTGTTTATATGAAAAAAGAAAAAATACGTGTCTAGTATTTTTTGGAAATCTGACTGACGGACTAATTAGTTTTTTTTCAGTCAAATACCCTATTAGGCATTTGCAAACTGAAAAAAAGATCGGTTAAAACTCAAACCATTTATTTCAGTTCAAGCATTTACAGGTACTTTTGAACTAATACGGTATCAGTCAGCCAGTTATTCAGATTCCTGTAGAAAAGCAAAAACTCCGCGTACCTAAATTAACAAAATTTTCTTCACGTTTTTCATTTTGAATTTGGTCTATTTAATTACATGAGTTAGAGATCCAAGACAGACACTATAGAGTTAAGACAGTTTCCGCCCAAATAAATTAGTGAGCTTAACAACACTAACTAATGTTAAATTAAAATTCGCAGATTTGAATATCAAATAAGTTTATTAGAAGGAAATACCGACTAACTATGTACAAGGTAAACAGGTACAACGGAATTTCTTGTTTTGATTAAGACGTGAATACGCCTAACTTCGGTACGCAGTGTCGTATGTGGCAGGTTCATTGATGCATATAACGTCAGCCCTCGTTGACTGCGGCTGCTGCAATTGACGTTACACTCTTGACCAGTCCTTCACGATGTGGCCCTTCACTTCTAAGTCACCACGTCCTTAGCTATTAGCTTAGGCTGAATTAATAACAATCTGTACTAACATTATAAAGTAAAATTTGATTGTTTGTATATAAAGTAATTTTTTTGTATACACGAAACCTGAAACACGTGTCCAGTGTTTTTAAGTAAAGAATCTATTTACCTATAAAATTTCAAAAAGATATCATTATAAACCACAAAATTATGAGCTTATTATCTTACCTGATTGTCCCAACAAAAATATGGCCAACGCACCGCTCGCTCGACCGCGACTGCAGAGACGCGGCGGGGGGATGCCTGTCTCACGCGCCTAGTATTATGATCTAAACGTCAGCTGAGTTGCGGGCTCGGTAACCACACTGCAACAGTTTCTAAATGTATTTGGGAAACAATATAAGATGGTGTAAAAATGATAGGAATCGATTCAGTTGCTTAATCTGAACAAACTATAGTCAGGTTTCGTATAAAGAAAAAAATTACTTTGTATACATATGTGAGTAGGGAGTAATCTCCAGAGAGCTACCGGTTTGATTAAAAAAAAATCTTGTCGCATTTAATAGCTTAATTCTCGAGGAAGGTAATAGGCTGTATAATATCACGCTATGATCCTTAGAAGCCGAGCAAAATGGAAAAAATTACAAAGAACACTAAGCGAAAACGAAGTAGAAGCACGGGTGAGCGATAGGATGCGACGCAGTGCGTTGGGTTCCGAAATTTCACGCAGACGAAGTCGCGGGCAGAAGTTAGTAATTAATAATTTATTAACTATACAATATGTTAAGAAAACCCTGTCCGACCCGTAAGGATAATAAAGGTTAGGTAAACACATGACCAAATAACATATGAAATTTTACATAATCATCATAGTAACAATACTAGTGAATTTTGAAATAATCTTTTTTTCCGGCGAATTAATTCCAACTTCCCCAAAATTTGGCAATTTTTAAAAAGTGACAACATTTTTTTGACGGTATAATTCTGAGCGAATAGCGATGCGACCGCGTGCCGTGTGCCCTGCCCCTCTTCGCCCGCGTCTGTATGGCCTACCGCGCAAGTTTTAAGTTACCTCTTTTTGCGACAAAATTATAATTTTTTTTTAAGTCTAGCCCGGCTTTGTTGGCATTAGTAGAATCAGTTATCGATACCTAACAATACCTTCACGGATCGGACAGGGTTTTATTTACATATTGTATACTTTTGTTACTTGCATTTCCGTATAAATTTAATACAAATAATCTTCCGAAAATTATTTTTAGAAAGAAAATGTTGACGCCATACTAGGTCAAAATTGTCTCGTGGAGTATCGTTTACTTTATGCTAAAAAAATTACAAACACGCAATCTAGGTACTTCGTTTTCGGGGAAAACTACCTATTTTGTTCTGGAAACAGTCTGGGATAGCTGAAAAATTCTGAAACTAGCAGTAGTTACACATTTAAGCACAGAAACGCCTAATAATAAAAGCCTTTGGGTCCATATATGTATGGATGTGATGCATTAGTCCAAAACAGAGAGAGAGAAAAAAGAGTAAGTATGTAGTAGTAATAGAACGAAGAACACACGACACGATGACGATAGTAAGCTAAAACAGTTTTACTAATTGTACTAATTGCGTAACACAAATTTTATCAAAATCTGATTTATTTTGAAGGAACGCCATTGCTTTAAAAATATCAAAAATGTTTATACTCAACAACGTAAAAAACGCAATGAATAATGTGTATGTGTCAAAATGAAAGCCATTGCTACTGCTACTGAGTTACGCAATTACCCCACGGATACAGAACCCGCACAAACGGGTTCCTTGCAAAGTAACAAATGTGACCAGTTGGTTTTCTTCGTAATTAATGCGTCGAACGGTCGCTAGCATGTCTCGAACATGTTTCCATACAAGTTTCCTAAAGAACACTATAATCAGCAGAACTTATTTTGCGCTGCAATAGACTGGTTTTGTTTTCAAATGAAAACAGTAGCGTTTTTATAACAGTTGGGCGTAGAAGCCGGTATACGAGGCCTTGGAACTCATTTGTAATGTGTATGATTAAGAAAGTAGCATGGAAAATAACATATTTATTATAATGTATATGTGTGTTCGAGTGTGTTTTGTATCTGCTTTTATGAGTGGAGAGATACAGAGAAGTCGAATATATACAGACAACAAAATAACAAGAAAATAAATATATACTGCAGACTGTGTCTTCAATTCATTATTCTCCTGCCATTATTTTGATAATAGAAATAATGAAGTCATCGTCTACCTTGTAACCATATCGTCACAGAGTCCATTTATCGTTTCTTTGGTCCTCCCCTACTCTTAAAGCCATCTACATTCGTACTTAAAATTATCCTAGATAAACTAACAGATTCAATAGGTACTATTGCAAATGACAGTTGGGATTTAGTCAGTGTGTGATTTTTTTTTTTTTTAAGTTGCCCCACACTACTTATTTCTCCTGTATCGTGGGTACGTTTACAAACATATAAACTCACATACACAAACATCCAGACCCGGAACAACTACTTGTAGGTCATACAAATGTATGTTCCTTGCGGTAATCAGCAGCTATACCATCGCCTAGGTCCATAAAGAATAGAGGTAAACAATTTAGGGTTACCACAACTCAAGTTTTACAAATCTCCTGTTATTTAAATGATTATCGACTTTTACGTGCTAACCATTTATTAAAAATTCCTATTGCAGCATATTTCAATAGAATCACTAAAATAACATGCATAATAACTTGGTATTTCGAAAAACCATTAAAAAGTCGACATTAATTTTACGTGATAGCCCTACAAAAAAAGAAACATGGATGAAATCCAGGTATTAAACACATTTTGTGGAATTCAACCAATGAAACAAGTTGAGGCATTTGTCAATACAATTTTGCGTATTTTAATTACTTTCAAATCAACTTTCAAGAATGGACTAATTATAATATTATATGTATCAAAAAATTAACCTATTAGGAAATTAGCTTGCATGTGTGTCATATTTCATTCAAATCGGTTAAGCGTTCTGTGCAAATCATAAATATCTAAACATAAATAAACTGTTTAGATTAGTAGGAAGTAGGATTATTACTTTTATGAAAATCATTTATGTAGAAAAGGTTGTTAACATCTATTTAATAGCCGTAAACTATTCGTTTCCTAGCAACAGTTTGTTTACCTCTATTCTTTATCGAATTTGGCTCAACTATAGGTACTGCGCTAACCGCGCAGCCACTTCAAAATAATTTCAAATTGACTAAGGGTGTCAATTTATAACTAAATTCACTGACTTTATAAAAAGAAGTCATTTTCAGTTTTCTTATTTCTTTTATTGAATATACAATATGTAAAGAAAACCCTGTCCGACCCATAAAGATAATAAAGGTGAGGTAAACACTTGACCAAATATAATATAAAATTTTACATAATCATCATAGTAACAATACTAATGAATTTTGAAATAATCCTTCTTTCCCGGGAATTAATTCCAATTTCCCCGAAATTTGGTGATTTTTATAAAAGTGACAACACCGGTATTATTATAAGCGAATAGCGACGCGACCACGTCACAGGTGCCGCGTGCCCTGCTCCCCGCCACCCGCGGAAGGGGTTGCTTACCGCACATGTATTAAGTTGCCTCTTTTTGCGAAATAATATTTATTTTTGTAGGGGGATTTTTTTTTTTAAGTTTAGCCTGTCTTTGTGGGCATTAGTAGAATCAGTTATGATACCTAACAATACCTTCACGGATCGGACAGGGTTTTCTTTACATATTGTATAAACAGAAGGGCAATCCTCGTAATTTTAAGAATGTTCACAGTCTGATAAACACATTAATAAGTCTGATCACACTAATAAATTAATTGAATTGAATTGAACTGATCTCAATATAAAAAAAATCTAATTTTCCCACATTTTGACTAAATTTCTGGCATTTGATTATCGCCGAGATGAGACTGCAACTAGATTGTGAACGATTTAAATTACGAGTGTTGGCTTTCTGAATATAATCTCTATAGTATTGCTAGATATAATGAATAGCATAGGCGTAACCTGGGGCAGGGTAGGGCAGCTGCCTCCCTCATTACTAAACAAAGTATAAACGAGGACTTATCTCTAACTTTTAAATAAACTACGCAGTAGACACTAACAAAATGTAGGTACGGTGTAATTGCCAAAAAACCACGTCCGTTCTTTGACTTGCCCAGGGCCTGACTTGCCCCCTAGGCCTGACTTGCCACCCTCTAGGCCTGACTTGCCCGCCCCTAGGTTAGAAGCTGGGTAATTGCCCATGATGAATAGCAATATATTTCTATGAAAAACATTAGGTGCATACATAATTTCTATAAATAAAGGTATTTATGGACACTTATTTGTTGTGTACACTTAAATGTCGTCTACGTCACTATGGTGTCCTTATATCCCCGGATGTGTCGCTCCGGACCACTCGACCGTGACCGCCCTGATCAACTTGCACTGCCGTTTATTTTTAATCGGATATTGTTCGTAGGGACATTTACTTTCCCTATCTACGTTTTATGTTTTAGATCATTATTGCTGGAAATTTCTGTGACAGCCATGATACAGCATAATTATGTCTCTCCACTTTGACTAAGTCACCCTCTTTCTACATGCTTTTTATTAGCTTCACTTGTATGTTTGCTTGTTTGCTTGCTTGTTTGTTTGTTTGTTTGTCCGTCTCTAACTCTCTGGACTACGAGTGAGCGGCTCATTACTGTAAAATGTCCCACCGTTTTCAATACGTTCGTTCGTTTTTTTTTTTTTTAAGAATGTCGATCTAAAAAGTTGCAAATAAATATAGTTTAAAAAACTAAAAAAAACATGCTTTTAAAAAATACCAAACTAAAAAGTTAAAAATAATTTTTAAAAAAGCGTGAGGCGCTTAATATACAAAAATTATGCCAAAACAGGCCTCACGCTTTTTTAAAAATTATTTTTATCTTTATAGTTTGATATTTTTTAAAAGGATGTTTTTTTAGTTTTTTAAACTTTTGTGTTTATAAACTTTTGTGTTTATAAACTTTTGTGTTATAATTTTTGTGTTTATTATAATTAGTAGCATCTCTCACCTGTTGAACGGTGTAGGGAATCATCGTGAGAAAACTGGCATGTACTAAAACCAAAATAAGCCAGACTGCGTGGTTGATTAAAGCCCACTGCCTCTCACTGAGTGGAAGCCTGTGTTGTAGGAACGTTATATTCTGATTGTGTTTTGTTACTTATTGATGATATTGCTTAAATGATGCACGAAAATCCTTTATGTAAAGTAAGAAAAATAAATTACACAATACAATTTTCATTTATGTTCAAGAAACTGAGTCTATATAAAACAAAAACTAGACTACAGAAAACAGCTAGACGTACACAATATGTAAGTAATTAATGTAATTACAAAGGGGATTAACTTTTCATATTTAGATTTAACAGTTTTCGACTCAAACAAAAATAACAATAAAGTAGTTTATTTTATACAAACGGTAAGAATCAATCAACGACTAGAAGAAAGGAGTATCGAAAACAGACTCGATTCTTTATGTCAAAGATCCCGCGCTTTTTAACTATTTATTTTATTTTTAAACTTGTCCGTGACACTGACGCTAAGCTGCACTAATGAGTTTCGACATTAGCTGAGTACGACGAAAAACTGTTGGAACTTTTTACGAATGGGTTACAGAGTATTGTATTATTTTGAATGTCTATTCGAGAGGGTTCGGGTGACGAATTGGTGGGAAATAATTACACGAATCCTGATTATGATGCTCAGAAACGATCACCTAGTCGTTGAGGTTTTAAAAACACAAACACAGGTAGACTTTTATTATTATTTTAGTGTGCGTTACTACCTTAAATAGGTAGTTTAATATATGCTGTTTTATCAAGTATTTTTTCAACAAGCATAAACAACCTATAATGTTCCCAATGTTGGGCCACAGGCCTCCTGTCGGTTAGGGAGTGGGCATTAATCTACCACGCTGGCCCAGTGCGGGTTGGTAGACGTCATAAGTCTTCGAAGTTTTTGGCTTACCTTCCCCGTTTTGAGAGCAGTGGTGATGAAAAAGGTTCGAACCTAAGACCTACAACTTAACCAACGACCTACAAACAAAATTCTAGGAGAGTAAGCCACCCAACCGCCCCTAAATATTTTATTTTCATCCGTCCTCATAAACTAAAGCTATCATTAAATCATATTAAGAAAAACTCGTTAATAAACAACAGGGGTGAGATAAAGATGTTGTCAAGTGTTATGACGTTAACACCTTCATTCAGTGAGTGCAACCATAAAGAATAATCGCTGACGTGATTTACGTATGCTCTCGTCAACACCCAGCTCTGAAATGAGGGACGAATTCATATTTCGAATCGAATATTTTTTATTAAGCAAGAATATTATTTTATTTGATTTGATTTTATACGTGTGTGTAATGGGCGTTATTTACCTGAAGTAAACGAATTTAAATTAACTATTCTTACTCTGACTTAGAAAACCAAGTTTTTCACGCATTCTGAACCTTATCAGACTTCGTGTCGTGTCAAGTTTTCCAAGGAACATCTATATTATCATTATACTTACATTTTTCTAAGAATACTTGAAGCCTGATTAACTTTATATCTAAGATTGTATTATTATCACGATTCTCGAGTAGGTATAGGAGCGAAAGCAAATCATATTTGTCTCGTTTATTACGTTTTGTCGTTCTAGTTTAATTTATACTAGCTGCGTCCGGCGGTTTTACTCGCATAAGTTTCTCAGACAGGATTCTGATGATCTTTCCATCTGCGTGTAACCAAATTGAATCCAATTTGTTGAGTAGTTTTTGCGTGAAAGACTTACAAATATCCATAGATTCATACATACATCCTAACATACCATAGCATTTATGATATTACTTATGATATTACGTACAAAATTGAAGAAAACTATGGAATTAGTATACTACATAGTACATACTAATTCCATAGTTTTCCTCAGTTACGTTTAATTCGTCAGTTCTACATGACCAAACACAACTTCTGAATTAATCGCAAAAATGCAAAGCTAAATAATTATTTATGTTATAATATAATTAGAAATGACCCGGTCTATCCGGGCGCGTCTCATTAGGGAGAGCTAGGCGATTTCCGGCTACTAATTAAAGGGATGATGCTAGTTACGTCCGCTTCGCAGGATATGACATATTTGTTGTGATTTTTCCACGTTATTTGTATCGAATCATATTCTGAGGATCAATGGAAGAAAAGATAAGCTTTCAGGAAAGGAATAAAAATAACTCTTTCCTCAAGATTTCCTTCCTAACATATCTATGTTAGGAAGGAAATCTTCATAATTATATAAAAAAAGACATCTGTCTTTTTTATATTACAATTATGAACTAGTGTTTGGCCGCAATCCCCCTGTTGGTAAGCAGTGATGCTATCGTTGATGCTAAGGCGCGCTAGTTTATTAAGACCCTATTCACTCAAAAAAGAATAGAATAGAATAGAATACTCTTTATTATGTACACCATATAGATTACAAAAACATAAATAATAAAAAAGCTGATTTAATAGGAAGGGAGAGGGCAATTGAGCGAGGTGATGCAATGTTAAACCCAACAACACGACCAACGATGCTGCGCCACAGGGAGATTAATCTGTAGACCCTCCACGACCAAACTCCTGACACAAAAACATTTGGCGCATCGTACCTAGCACACATTGCAACACAAATGCTCAGACCCGTCCTCCGTACTGCTTCACAAGACATCATGCCGGAACACGACAAATCGCTTGGCGGCAATTCTTTTTCTGGTGGGTGATAACTTCCAGCAGCCGATGTTATGGCCTACCATAGAGAAAATACCAGCGTCCAGCCGTTTGGGAATTAAATTAAAATTTGGACAGCAACAATATTCTAAACAGCCTATCGTAAGGAGGTTAGTAGGTTGGTTCACAGGTAAACAAGATTTGTTGGACATTTCAGTGGCATCTTACATACATTGATCCTTGAAAGCATGAATAGAGTCTCGTTTCATATCGGAAAGAAAGAAAATATTGTCAACACTGAAAACAAGATGCAAACAAACAACACAAAAAAATGACATTAATATTTAACAAAAAATTGACAAGTTCCCAATTTCATCGATCCAGCGGGCTTTTTCAGGGTCCATTGATTCATTTACTTAGTTAAGTACTGATTTATATGTACTTATTTAATATTTCTTCCTTCTCGTCATCCAAGATGCCACAGTGTCTCAAGACTAAATGGTGTCTTTGACCAGTGTGTGTTGCCAGTGATGACTTACGGAACTGAAACGTGGTCGCTCACAATGTGCCTCATACGAAGGCTCAGAGTAACACAAAGCGCAATGGAAAGAGCTATGCTAGGAGTTTCTCTGCGTGATCGAATCAGAAATCCGCAGAAGAACCAAAGTCACCGACATAGCCCTGCGAGTCGCTAAACTTAAGTGGCAGTGAGCAGGCCACATTGCTCGTAGAACCGATGGGCGATGGGGCAGTAAGGTTCTGGAGTGGCGGCCACGTACTGGAAGACGCAGCGTAGGGAGGCCCCCAACAAGGTGGACCGATGACCTGGTGAAGGTCGCGGGAAGCCGATGGATGCGGGCAGCACAAGACCGGTCAGCGTGGAAAGCCTTGGGGGAGGCCTTTGTCTAGCAGTGGACATCTATAGGCTAAAGAAGAACCAGTTTTTCAGTAGATTACCACTACACGATTTCAGTAGAGAACCACGTTTTCCAGTAGATTGCGTCGTAACATTATTTCCCTTGAAAATCGTCACGAGTACGAAGTATTGATAAAACCTAATGTGTTCATAATGTTTTGTAAATAACGGTTACGTTATTAACTGTACACGTTATACTCAGCTCTAATCGGTTACTTTTTGCCCGAAACTGTTTCATTACCGTTCTGCGACTAATTTGAATACAAGATCGACGGGCTGGCAAACCTGTTGTGACAAATTTTCATTAAGATTAAAATATCTTTAATAAGAGTGTTTCAAAGGAATTTTGAAATAGAATTACATTAAAATTATTTCATGCGACATTTTACAATACCGGTTTTATATGGTTCCCGTACTTTAAAACAAAAACGGAATCCTTTTAAGGTCATTCCTCTTTCTCAGGACCGCGTTATCACGTTGAAATTAATACAAATACTCAAGGCTGGAATGTCTTGAAGCTATGAAAAAAAAAGAAATTTGCTTTTAATTCAACGCAATCAAAAAAATATGTACATACGTATTATATGTTTCGAAATCAAAGCCTATAGGGTACGTATTATCGTAGTTAGTGATCTAGAATCATGAAGATTTTTAAATCCATAATGTATCCATACATTTCCAGTAGAACATTCGTCGTTATCGTTTTAAAATAAAGAAATCAGCAAATTTATAATTTATAAGTAACAAAGATTTCTAAAGAGGAAGGAACTATATGTATAGCCATTGTTCTTTAACTATAAGCATAAAAAAGTACAATTTCTATGAAAATTATTTTTATTATTATACGAAAGAGTAGAAAAACAACGTAATGCACATTTTCTTTTAATTTTAAAATAGGTGCAACTGCATGGTCTATACGCTGTTCCTTACATAAAGTAGAAACCGTTAACTACTGCACTTAGTCGAAACAAAAGTCGTCGTTCCAAAATTAAACAACAAAAAACCTCATAAGTCACTCTCACTGACAATGGAACACAATTTAATCTACCAATAATTTACTTTTTAACGTCGTTTGAAGGGTAATTTATCAGAAGGGGGATCAGCATCACTAGATAAATCAGGGCACGTTTAAAAAGTAGCGGCTCTTGATGTAAGGAGACAAGATCTCGACACCGCACACGTTCTATAACGATAAACGAGCGACAAATTGACAATTAACCTCGACCATACGTTATTCACAACCCTATTTTACTTTTTTTCGTTCGATTTTTGTATGGGCTGTTTATATCTTTCACAGACATTTAAAAAGTAACAAATATTTTGTACTATGCTCAAGTGCGCTTTATTTAGGGACAAATATTTTTTTACGTCCGTTTTAGTTTCTTCTTTCGCTCCGAGGGCATCGGCGTTATTTTAAATGTTTAAAAGATAAAAGGTACCATTAGTAATTTACTATATTGTATATCTATTCCAATCTTTTATCAATTTTCCTAACCGCTACTTGCTTCGTCGACCGTTGCGGCTACCGGCGGGTTTGTGGTCAGTTTGGCCACAGCAATGTGCCACACAAGGACGCCACCCATTGTATAAGCTTATAGTCCCCTTTGAACGCTCCAGTGATTTAGTTCTTAATGTCCCCTTTTCCTGCAAACTATCTTGCTTTTTAACGGACACGTAAGCTTGGATTTCAAAAATTACGCTTTTCCAATATAACCGAGGCCTTTTTAAATGGTCTTGTTTACATTGGCAGAATATTTTCTCTCTGTTTGATATCCGAAATTAGTTAATTAACTTATAATTAAACTATCACCTTCAATATAATATCTTCCTCTACATCATTTTGAAAAGAGAGAGACCCTCTGTAATAATTAAGATACAAACAAAAAATAAAAAAAAAGAAGTCTGACGCTCATCAATCGGCAGCCAGATAATAAGAGGTGTTCGAGTGAATTGGGATCGTGCCCCCCAATATCGGTAATCACGTGCCAGCACAAAACAGGGGTGACCCGACCCCACACTTTGAACCGAACCAAAATACCCCATGAATGTTTACGGGTTAATCAACAGGCTCGGCTCAATGGACAAGGAATTCATTATTCTGCCTTATGCATTCAGTTAGTATGTCAAGATGTTGTCCTGTATGCCACCTAATTAAAGCGTTTCGTTCTGAATGATTATTATGACGTTAATGTCTGTGTTATTTAGAAAATCCTTTTGAAATTAGACTTCCTGTTTGAAAAATCAATTACTTACGGATCTCCGGAAACTTGTTTTAAAATAGACGTCGCTGTAACGCTGGTTGTTTGAAAAACCTTTACTATATTTGTTTAAATTTATTTGCAACTGAGTGTCGATTAGAACTTTTTTAGAAACTCAAATTTGACCACCATAACACTTAGGAACCTCTTTGTTTTATTATAGTTATCGCATACATAGTTAAATCAACTGCTTTGTGTTACAAGCGATGAACAATCACACAATAGGGATGTATCCAAGGTATGAAAATCAAAAAAATAACGAGTCCGTCTTATAGATGATAAAAACAATTAAGACCCGTATTTTTTATTTTGTCGAAATTACCAAAAACTACTGACACATAGCGTATTAAAGTTACGGAGTGGGGGCTAATGACGTCACACCGTGGTATATTTTGGCGTGACGTCATGCGACATTTCAAATCAGTATATCTTCCTAAGTATTTGAATTAAAGAAAAAATAAAAAATACGTGCTTATTATTTTTTATAAATCTATCTGATGGACATTAAATTATTTTTTAGGATACAACCCAATAGCGAATTTTCATACGTATACATAACTTTTTTTGACACCTTAATGGCAGTAACTACGGGTTGATTGCGCAAAACTATCAGTAGCAATGCCTTTCATTTTGACTGTTCAACAACATTCATTGTGTTGTTTACGTTGTTGAGCACACAATTTTTTAAACATATGAAACAAGGGGTTGGCAATTTCTATCAAAATTATCCAAATTGTGATGGTGGTGGTTACGTAACACACTATTAAGTACTAGCTATCAATTGGAATCATTTTGAAGCATATTGCTAGTCTATTGCCCCATATGTTCGAAACACGTGTCTGCTCAACAACGTGAATAACGCAATGAATGCTGTTGAACTGTCAAAATGAAGCCCATTGCTACTGATAGTGTGTTACGTAATATTACGGTGCTGGTCCAAATTATAGAATTTAATGTCGGCCGTTATCAGAAGACGAAACTATTTTCCTAGGAAAAATAACCATTCATCGATATAAATGTATTTCGACCTTAGATTACAAAAGTCTTCCCACTATAGTAAATTGTAGTACAATAAACATATGAGAGTAGGGTTTCATAGAGTCACATCATAACGGCCTGGAGTAAGTTGATTGGCCCGAGGGGACACGCTGATTCGATTTTGACGTTTTTATTGGACCATATTGATATACTTTGTGATTAGGAGCCGTGTCATGGGCCAGAGATATTCAATTGAGTAGGGTCAGCGAGGGATACGCTATTGTCCTCTTCGCTAAAAAGCAGAACACACTATTAATCTTAATCTGTATTATTTTGAAAAGTACTTCTGAACCATTGCTTTTTACATTCAAGAATTTTATCTGCTTAGCAATAACTTAACATAAGTTAACATACACTTAATATGAGTTTGATTGTTCAAACTCAATAAAAATAATAAAATAATAGAGACTTTAGCGGAACGAAATTAACGATAACTCGGAGTGCGTCAAAGTAGCTTCAGTAGTTTGGAATGCGAATCCTGAATTCCTGATCGATGTTTTTTTTTTGCAGCGCTTACTTCACTGTGTGAGTATAAACAGCGATAGAGAGTGAGCGAGAACGCATGCGAGCGGACGCCATTTACAGATCTTTTCTTTATCTGCGCGGGTTATACGCAATAACCCCGCAGTATTTTAAATGTAGCGACTGCCTATCACCTCCAAGCCACTTATTGGGTATACCCCTTGGTAAAACTAGTTGTCAGACTTTCAGCCTTCTGATGCCCCGTAAATACAACAGCAGTTATATTCTCATTGAATAGAAAGAAACCTTCTTCACTAATTAAAATATCCACTAGATATTTGAACTACAATCGGAAATTGTAAGGCAAATTGCCATCATATCATACCTCATTGTTCTAGTTGGATTTGAATATACTAAACTAGGGCGCTGTACCAATAAGGATTGCATCACTGCTTACCATCAGGCGGGATTACAGTCAGGCATCAGTTTATAATATTGAAAAAAAAAATACGAACAATTTAATTTGGTAGCCAATTTGTTAAACAATTTATTTGCCCGACTGTTTCAGGTTAGGGATTCAAATTATTTTAATTTTTTTGTAAAACTTAATTCGTATTCACATCAATATCCACCTCATAGTTCAAATAAAAAAAAATATTCCCGTTTAAAAATACATTGGTTTGGAAACCTTGACGTTAGCTCAGAATTTATTTCTTATAGCACAGAACTTATTCTTTTGAATAAGAATGAACATAGATCAAAGGATCTTTAGAATCATTGTGCTGTGAATATTTTTTTAAGCGACGCATGTCCGAACAGCGAACGGAAGTGACTGGAGTGTGGATGGCATACCCGTTGAGGTAATGTGGCGATGCGATCACCGTGGCTCCGCCACCGTATAGATTTATTATATAGGCCTAAATTAAATTACACTAAACTCCGCAGATGTGGTGGATATCGGTATCTAAACTTAAATTTAAAACATTTTCTCTGTTCTTGGCCGCGCACTTCACTACTAAAGGGCGTGAGCCTAAAATGCCTTCATGATACATAATGTTCTTCCCCTTCTCTCGGTTATCAGCTTCTCTCAGGGTTGTCGTAAAGAAATTACAATAAACTCTGTCTGATCAGCGATTAATTATCAGTCGGGTAGATCTTGTCCTATCTACGTTGGCCATTAACAGCAATTTTTCCAGATTATCTGTTTGCTGACGGGCTACGCGACCACAGTTTTCGAGAATCCTTGGGAATCAACGACCGCTGTGGAGTAATTATTTGAAGTACATATAAATCAGTATCTATCCGTCAAGTAGAAATCTGTTTTAGTTTTATCTTGTTTCATTTATTAATAACCATTACGTTTGTGATTATACAGAAACTAAACTGTTTTTTTTTCTGCTCTGATATGGAAAGTGTTAGGACTCAAAAAGAAATATCATCAAACTGTTTTTTATTGTATAATTTTGCTTGTCACGTCTGCCTTGTTTCCCTAACTGATTTTATTTGATTCTACTTCTACTATAAAAGAATAATATATCCTCTTAGTGGACACTGCAAGTTTTTTAAAAGCCTAATTGGTGATTCGGTAGTCTTGCCAATATGTATTTATAAGTACCATTTAGATGCTAACGTTCGTCGATAAGTGAATGAAACTTGAATTCGTCTTGATGGTGAATTGATTTGCCAATACAATGAGTCACTCCAATGAAGTTCAATGAAGAAGATTTTATTAACTCTGAGCTATTGTAGCTTAGGTACGGTTTGTTTATTAAAGTTGACTTTAGAAATTAACATTGACAGCATTGTTCGCAACCGATGTGCGTACATAAAAGAAAATAAACTATGTATGTACTAATGTTCATCTAATAGATTCAGAGAAAATCGATCAAATCAGAAGTCGATATACTGAAGTGACTTTATATTGGTCGAGACAAAAGAGATAAGTCCTATTACCTATACCTCCTACCATCGGTTGCGAACACCCTACACTACTAAACATAAATTTAATAAACTTACCTACTTACATAATTCACAAGGGGTCTCACATTCACAACAATTTATCAGATACTATGTTTTTAAAAGGATTTGTGTAATCATTATTATTTTGATATAAATAATATCTTTAAGATCTTAATGTATTTGCGATAATTGCACTTCAGTGTATGATTTCATTATGCTGAGTACAGTTAAGTACAAGATACAAGATAAGAGATGGTTAATCAGTTATTAGTAAATAATTAATTTTGTAGGTTTATTTTTTGAGTGTTTCTGAATAATTTCATATATTATTCAGAAACAGAACAATCATTTTTATCATAGAATTCGTTTAGCGTATAATTTCGTTCGAACTTGAAAGTCGTGACCTTAATCTTAATACGATTAGGTTTAGCTAATTGAAAATCAAATAATAGTTAAAGCAAACTAAACGTTTTTTGGTAAGTAGTTGTGTCTAGGCTTACGTGATAATAGGTAAGCAAAACCACAATGAAATTTAAAATAACTTGAGAACTACCTGCGTGTATAAAAGTATGAGTTTTCATTACGAAACTCGATCGTCGATATCGAGCGCGTTTGACTCATCGATTGGCCTGCTTCAAGGTTGTGAAAACTCTCAACCAATGAGAGCGCCAAACGCGTTCGATATTGACGATCGAGTCTCGTAATGAAAACTCATACTACTAGGCATACAATAGAAAAGCATATCTTTGTTCCCTCGGACACGTAACAGATGAGGCACATACCCACACACACACCGATTGGAGAAGGTTCTTCCCGTTCTTCTTTGAATTTTTGCTCGTTCTTCTCCATATATGACCAGCTCTATGACAAAAGTGCCCGTAAATAGTTTAACTGAAATTAATATTTAGAGTTTTAAGTTTTGAATTAGGCTGCCAGCTGTAGGTTGCAACTTCTAATCTAGCGGTTGAGTTTCCCCTGTTGTTACCAGTATTTTGGAAGACACTAGTAGAACACTGCTAAACGTAAATACCGTTTCATAAATAAGTACTTTTTGACTCCTATAAAAAAGCTGCCAAACCAAACCTTAGTATTTACACCCGTCTAATATTCCTCACCCTAATGTGACAATTACTAAGTATAAGCGTGTAGCAACCAATTCCTAACTGTGGTATAAATTTCCAGTGCGATGAAGGTGGCGGCAACGCTGACGGCATCAAGACGGAACCCCCAGAGGCAGAGGAGCCGCGCACTATGCAGAAGGTCCCTTCACTCTCCGACTTGTCAGACCCCGAGGCTTCTCTAGGTAAGTCCGAGTCTAAAGTATTCTAGAATAATAAACGTAAACGTGATGAAGCAGAAAAGGTACCTAGTTTATTCTGACAGTCGTCGAGGTTGAAATCCCAGATAGAAAAATAGTCATTATTGTCAATACGAAGTTTTGAATATAAAAGGCATTGAGGACGTCTGTTTTTCTTGATATTCTTGAAAACGTTTCATGAATCTTCATAAATAAATGAATTCATTAGTTAAATCATACATCCAGGAATCTTCAACTTATTTTTGGGTTCCGTACCCAAAGGAGACCTTAATATATACATAAATAATAATTAAATAAACCATTCGAGCGCGAGTACGGCTCGTACGCTCTTGCCGGTTTTTTTTAAATTGCTGCAATAGACATACATAAAGGCCTTGTTTATAGTGATCATAACGGACCTTTCCCAGTTTCACGTAATCTTCGTTATGAACAAGGTCTTTCGAGAGGTCAACAACAGAAATAACATGCATGCATATAAATAAACGCTTCTTTCCATGGGGGTAAACAGAAACTACAAACACAGAAAAATTTCTGTTGCTCGTCTAAAAAATTCTCATTATTGTCTCAATCCATTTGTTATTTACTTAGTCTGTATTTACATTGTTGTGAACCCAGCGTACTTTAGCGTTAATTGAAATAAATTCCGTCTGGTTGGCTGTATTAACTTGTATTATATTAACTGCTACAGTAACCGCGCCAATTTGGCTAACCATCAAACCATCAGTCTTCCGTCACCGTCCGTTCTTAATTTGTTTACCTATCAGAAAAATTTACCGCGAACTTTTCAATTATTTTAGAATATTGAATCATTTCTACTAAGTATGTCATCGTTTAATTTCTAAAATGTAATAAGCAGTCTTTTGTAAGGAAACATTGATGGACTTCAAGTATCACAGACCAGTTACTACTGGGTTGTGGAGGACGAGGAGGTCAGATCGGCCCCTTCTTGTAAAATATAATATTCTCCTGCTTCCGGTTAGACAGAAAGCTGAATCGAAGTTAGTTGGAAAAAGGTTAGGCAAATTGTTTAATATAATATGTAAGTAAGCTAGTGTGGGAATATATACTATCGAAACAAAAATGTTTTCAACTTTTCACGATTTATTTCTCGCTAGTTCAGATTTCTGCCAGATGAACGGATTTTAAAAACTGAAAGGTGTCATAAGTGCTTAATACTTCTGGCCAAAGCTGTATGTTCTGAATTACCTGGAATGTTACGTAGAACGCCTTTATGTAACTCTGAAAATATTTGTAAAAAATTTCATAGAAAATATCGAGCTGATTTTACGAGTTCTTTATATATTTTTCTTGGCTCACCAATTAGCAGATTATTTTACGCGTTCCTGGGTTGATTTCATAGTTCATAGATAATTATGAGTAGATAGGTACAATGATCTGTGTCCAACATAATTTAAATTACTTCTTATACTAGTATTCGCCTGCGTCCGCTAAAACTGGGAGCCGATCCCAAAATAGTTGAAAAAAGGCAGATGATGATCCCCTTATTGTTTAAAGAAACTCTCGTTCTACGACAATTTTAAATATGATGAATGATGATACAGAGTTACTTTTGCAACGAGCGACCTAATAGAGTGTGATGGAATAAACTAATAATATCTCATTTCTCTATCTCTCAGAGACACACACAAACAAACGCTCACAATCTCACACACATCACGTTCTTACTCACGTACTAGTACAATTAATCCGATTTTGTTACGTTTTCTTTCATTTCTCTCTTTTGGTTGCTTTCTAATTTATAATGTACGGGAAGAGTCAGCCTTCAACTACAGGTTTTTCTATCTTAGCCTAAATAGAAACTCCTTAACATGCAATGTACGGCAATAAGATTATAATAAAAATAATCGATACAAATCCCACGCAGAAAAACTCAACAATCTTTAGCCAATCTTGTTGAGCCGTCGCGTCGTTAACATGCCAATCATTTAGCCTAACTGAGTAACAACGGCATCCAGTGGAAGTGGAAGGTTGACTTGATGGGGCGATCTCCTCCCTCCGGTAAATCACTGAGGAACGGAACTGGGTCGGCGATGTCTGCAGTCTCCGGCGTAGCATCCTGCGATCACTTTGTTGCTAACTTCCTTACCTCCGCCGGAATTGACGGATTCTTGCGTCTTTACTACATGTTATGTGTATTACGAACGCTTGTGTTTTGTTACTTACTTATTTCGGAGTGATATGTAAAAAAATATGGTTGATTAATAGTATATGCTAACGCCGTGCAAATGGACCACTAAGTATCAATCAAACTATCAATCATTTATTTCTTTGCAAACATGGGTATTCGTAAAGTAAAATTCTCCATATTTTACCACGATAGGTATCTTCATCGGTGGAGGTTAGAATTCCAAATTTATAGCATACTACTTATTTTGTAGATTGAAATGTGACTTAATCCGGCACTCAGATTGCACTTTTTTGTAAAAATGGACTAGGTACCTAAGTCACAAATAAGCGTGACTCAAGTGCGAGTTTGGGCCTTTTAAAAAGAGATATTGGATATCAACTCGGTATCTGGACTTGTGGCTGGCTAACAGTAAAACTCGATCCTATTACATAAGACTTACACGTAGCTGCCAAAATGGTTTTTAGCGGGAAAGTCAAGCTGAGTGGCACGCTCATTTTTCATTGGACTTTTAAAATTATTTATAGGGATGTTTATTAAATAAAAGTGCGTGATTTATGTAGTAAAAAGTGCATTCAGTAAATAATTCATAAAGAACAATGAAATATTTCAGCATAGTGGCTACATCATGACTTTGTCTCAAACCTCCCTCGTAAGACTGTTCACGCGGCCGTCTTTTACGACATGAATAATTCATTACGTGACATTGGCTAAATGCACAAACCGTGCGAAGCCAAAAAAGAAAGAAAAGCTGCCGAAATGTGGGTAATTAGGTACCTCTGTTTGACTCCTTGGCTATTACAAGCGTGATTTTATGTGTATGTGGAGATTTTCTGCTTTTAAAAGTTTTTGTAATTTACACAGATCAGACTGGCCCTGAGAAAGAAAAAGTTGAATTATTAACTCTATGTAGGCTGTCAATCTCGGATTAAAGTTCTTGAAACCAGTTCCTTATGTAGGTAGGTAGTGTAGGGTTATTAGTTGATACTGTTTTGCTATGGAACATAAACTAGTAAATTACTAGAGACTTTTCTGGAACTAAAAACTGTTTGAACGAAACAAACATATATACTCTAGCCTTTCCCTTACTGTGTTGGGATCGCTTTCAAATCTAAACGGATACAGCTGAACCATTAAGATTGCAGATTATTAAAGACTAACCGCGCCCCGCGGTTTCAGTTACATCAGTTGCGATCCTATTTGAATATCCGGATAAAAACTATCCTATATGTCAATTCTGATTACTTACCATATGTTTAATTTTATCGGAATTATTGCAGTAGTTGTTGCGTGAACAACTAACAAAGATTCATACAGTGTCATGTTTTTTTAATAATTAGTATGATTATTCGATTTGCTAAAATTAAGTGGCAGTGGGCGGGGCACGTACAATACGGGCACGCTCGTGGAACCCATGGCCGATGGGACAGTAAAGTTCTGGAGTGACGGCCACGTACTGGAGGACGCAACGTAGGGATAGGTACTAGGGAGGCCTCCAACAAGGTGGACCGATGACCTGGTGAAGGTCGCGGGAAACCCATAAAGTGTGTAAAAGTGGACCTCTATAGGCTGAAGAAGATGATTAAATTGAATTCTGCTCGATGTATGGTACCTAAATATTTAACGTTGACAGCACTACGTATTAATAAATAAATAGATGTAGCCCGAATAGGATAATACGCCGCATCCTCGTTACCTCGGTGCACTTTCAGATTAGTCCACGTCCATAACCTCGTGCATTATATATCTAGTCGAGATAAACTGCAGGACACGTGGAACGGTTCGTAAATCATATCTGAAGCTTCCGTACATTCTTAACCTACTTGCACCTATAAATGTCGTGTAAATGTCGCTTAGCCTTAATGGTCCAAGACCGTTGAATCTTAGTCAGTTTTCCGGGGTTCGTAGAGTTTCATTGTTTTTGCATTTTGTGTATAATTGTGGTCATTATAGTTTTTCACACAAAAGGGGTTTAGCCTAAGTGGCCGAAGAGAGTTGATTGTGAATCTCGACATTGTCTGGGCGCCTTTCTAGTAGATCGTGGTCAATTTTGTAGTTTCTGGCTTATCTGTATAGGAGTTGTCGTGGTTGAGAAAATTGTGGTTGGTTTGTTCTATAATAAATTAATAAGCTGTTGCAATATCAATCAATTTATTTACAACTATATGCCCTACCAAAGTTTCATTACAATCTGCACCCTAATTGCGTAATGCATTACTAGGTATGATCGAAAAATATGTTAGCTCAATAACGTAAATAATGCAATGCATGTTGTTGTTCTGTCAAAATGAAACTCATTGCTACGAATAGGTAATGTTGCGCAATTACCCCACTGATCAATGGTTTCAGAACATCAAGAACAAACATATAAACATCGATCTTTTTTAAATAGATATGTAAATGAAGGTGATAAAGCCAAATGTTTTTCATATTTAGAGTTTGTACCTTATTTGGTGAATTAAATGTGGAAATATTATTTATAATGTTGTTGTGAGTCGGAAAACCGGTAAAATTTCACATCATTAAAATGAAAACATTACCTTTGTCGCTGCAATCAAAAGGCGTGATTGTTGAAATGCAATGAAAGAATAATGCCCTAAATATAGATACCTGAGCACAAAATAATTGAATAGTTTTCGAAGGAATAAGGAAACACTCGAAAAGCTGCCATCTAAAAGTGCGAAATGTATCACCCATAAACCAGAATGTGATCTTGTCATTGCCTGAACTGCTTAACAGATGTCTTTGACCTAATTAAGTGTGCAATCAGAAAGTCTTTCATATTTGCACGTAATTAAGTGCAAGAGTGCATTGACCCCGTTCTAGCGCCGTCAGCGCCGTCTCTCCAGGGTGGGCCGCATACGGGTCCATTGTTTCTCCGTGTATGTTCGTCAGTGTTGTGCATGCAACGTGGGAACATCATATATCTGAACACGTGAGGTTTATCGATGTATTCAAATCGTCTTTAATGCATAAATAGTGGGTAAGTAATGTGTTTGTTTGTGATTAAGTCTTTTTTGAATAAGAAGCAGGTCTCTTGGCATAAAAAAATGTGCCATTTATCGATGTTGTTGGCAGGGTTTCCGTAAGAATTCTGAATCGATTAGCATAGCCCCAAAGAATTAGTTGTTTGTCTAAACATTAACCTATAGGTAAACAATGTTTTACTCTTGTTGTGTGTGTCACTTTTATGTTTAAAGACGACAGAACATCAAGTTACTACAATCTGACAAATTACTTTATTAGATCTTCGACTTTAAGGCTAAGGCATTAAGGCTCAAGGTTGATTTGAAATATTTGACAATTTCGGGTAGCTTACCTGCTGACATCTGTAGTATATTATATTGAACTATATTACTTACGTAGTAGTAATACCTCAGTGGTATATTATAATTTCCAACTAGCACACCTTTGCCTAACCCTCTGCCGATAAGCGTGATGTTATGCAAATTTCCAAAAAAAAAAATCACACTTACATTCCATGGAATAGTAAATACCAATATTATTATAAGTTTTTAAAAACACTACCTAATTAGCCACTTCGTTTCAATGGAGCGTTTCATTGATAAACCTCACGTAAAACCGGATTTTCCTTACACATAACAAGACCTAATGAATGGGAACAATAACTGTATCTTTCCCAACATATGTACTTAACTGAAAAAAAAAATGTCATTAGGTCTCTGCATAGGTTTTTAATCATTAATCAAAAACGGAAATACTAAAATAATTATCCGGGAAAATCGGACACGCAATATTAATAGTATTGATAATATTATTATTTTATGCGCCGGATTTTCCTCCAGTCAGCTTGGAAGCTTTATGAATGAACGAATGGTGATTGGTTTAATGAATGAATGCAACTCAATCGTTCCGAGCGGTTTAGTTGTGTCACGGCGACTGGTTGCAATGATTACTGTTTCATGTGTTTATTAGCCGATCGTTATTAGTATTGCCACCCTCGACGTTGTTGCGAATGACCTTTCTTCCTTGGTAATAATACTAGCCTATTATTGTCCCACTGGATGGCAAAAACCTCTTCTCATACAGAGAAGGCCATCGTTTGCACGGTATTGGAGCTTTCAGACTTATACAATATGTAAAGAAAACCCTGTCCGGTCCGTGAAGGTATTGTTAGGTATCGATAACTGATTCTAATAATGCCCACAAGTACAGGCAAAACTTTAAAAAAAATCCCCCTAAAAAAATAAATATTGTTTCGCAAAAAGAGGTAACTTAATACATGTGCGGTAAGCGACCCTTTCCGCGGGCGGCGGGGGGCAGGGCACGCGGCACCTGTGACGTGGTCGCGTCGCTATTCGCTTATAATAATACCGGTGTTGTCACTTTTTTAAAAATTATAAATTTCGCGGAAATTGGAATTAATTCCCGGGAAACAAGGATTATTTCAAAATTCATTAGTATTGTTACTATGATGATTATGTAAAATTTTATATTATATTTGGTCAAGTGTTTACCTAACCTTTATTATCCTTATCGGTCGGACAGGGTTTTCTTTACATATTGTACATACTACATACTGAAAGTTCGTTTCCTTCACCGATGTCAGTGATGTCCAAGATTTTAGAAGGTTATATTTATATCTATTGAAAAATTCACATTGGCAAGTAGGTACTTGCCCGGATTTTTGCCGACAGCCTCGTGAATGAGAGATGAGGCCTTAAAATGTAAGAGAAAATAAATGATACCCTTTGATTTTTTTTGAAATCATTCCGTACTTTACTCTAAAATGAGTATTTTCGTACAACTTATGCCTTATCACCATAGATCGGAATAGGTAGAGTGAATTGGGGTCATTGATTGGAAACGTATATATTAATTTATGGACATTCCTCCGGATTTACGGAATTGTTTGATTATAAGAAATAAAAATGTATAAATTATATTAAGTCGTAAAACCGTTTGATTTGCCCATACCCTTCATTAGAGGCTAAAAATAAAATATTGAAATGTATTAATGCTTAGACCGGAATTTGATTGTTTTTATTTTTCAACAAGTAAATAACAAATTAGTTTAGTTTTGTTACTTTCTTTAAAAGAATTGAGTAGTAATGTCACTACCAATATTAACAACAATTACTTGGATCCGGAATTACATTCCGGGAAAATGGCTTATCCACGTTATTCTTTCTGTGAACATTTATGATACAAGTACCAAAAATCACTCTACCTATTCCGATCTATGCTTATCACATTAATAGTTGCCGATGTTTTGAAGATTGCATGGAGCTCTGGGATTAAAAGTACTTAATTTAATAAGAAGGGAAAATAAGCATGGAATAAAAGTTGGTTTATAACAGAAAGCTTAGTGTAAACATGTTTATTTTACAAGCAGCAATGTCTTATATCTCGTTACTAATTACTTTTCATATCAAGATATGCACAGCAATTAGTAACAAGAGCCAACCACACCCAAGCTCTTCGTAAATAACGATGTTTAAAGTTAATTTAAACATCTGTCTATGGACATACTAGCTGTTGCCCGCGACTCTGTCCGCGTATTGATATAAAAAAGCGCCTGTTAAAATAATGGGAGCAATATGTACGTCCGCGTTTGCCCCCGTTTTCTTAACATTTTCTGTTACTGCTCTGCTGCTATTGGTCATAGCGGGATGTTATATAGCCTATGTTCTCTATCAGACTCTGGAATATCTGTGTACCAAATTTTATTACAATCGGTTCAGTAGTTTTGGCTTGAAAGCCGGACAGACAGACAGAGATACTTTCGCATTTATAATATTAGTCTGGATTAAAATGATTCCGTACCGAAGCAAAAGACTTATTTATAAATAAAACAACATATCGTTGTAAAGTGTGGAGGGCTTGATAATAATGAAATTACAAATTGTCGGTGGTTCCTTATCATTTACTATCAGAGTTCCAGCTAACCATAAAATGGTACAATGGGAGCAATTTGTATGACGCTATCAGCCGGGCCGTCCGATGTTATTCACATTACCGGGTAATGACTATGTATGATGTACTAATTATGATGTATTATGCAACATTTAACAGTAGGTACATAGACTACAAAGTTTTAATATTATTGTGGATACAAGTCACTCAAAGGGCAATGGAGAGGGCTACGCTTGGGGTTTCACTGCGCGATCGAATCAGGAATGAGGAGATCCTGAGAATACCGAGAGTAACCGACATAGCCCGAAGAATTGCAACACTAAAGTTGTAGTGGACTGGACACATTGCCCGTAGGACCGATGCCCGATGGGGTCGACGGGTTCTCGAGTGGCGACCGCGCACCGGAAGACGTAGCGTGGGTAGGCCCCCGACAAGGTGGACCAACGACCTGGTGAAGGTCGCGGGAAACCGCTGGATGCGGGAGGCGCAGGACCGGATAGTCGTGGAGAACCTTGGGGAAGGCCTATGTCCAGCAGTGGACGTCTTTCGGCTGAAATGATGATGATGATGATGGAGCGGGTATGAGGTCTTTCTTGTTTGAATTTTATATGACTCAATAGTTAAGTGGAAAGCACACTGACAGCCTCCGTGGCGTAGCGGTAGCGAACGCGGCCGCTGCGCTAGGAGGCGCGAGTTCGATCCCCGCGCATTGTAAATATTTGTATGCATGAATATGAATATTTGCACTGGTCTGGTCGTGCCTCGGAAAGCACGTCAAGCTGTTGGTCCCGGTTGCCATACGAACATCTAATGGCAGTCGTAACGGGTTGTTGTAGCTCTCAAAAGTTCAACAATTGGGCTAACTGCAATGCTTCGATATCGCCTTCGGGTTGTGGAGGTCAGACGGCAGTCGCTTCACGGAAAATATCGAAGTTTAGCCAAAATCAGCAGTTAGACTGGTAAAGCGGACCCCAGACTCCAAAGCTGAAAAAGCTTCGGATGCGACTGGGATTAACGCTGAGATGATGTCGATGATGATGATGAGTTAAGTGGAAAGAAGGGTCTATGCTACAATTTTAGGGACATTCTCGGACATGTCAAAATATACATAGGGTATCTGTATGCCCTATTTATATTAAATATTTTATATGCAGGTTACTTATAAAAAACCGGCATATAAAATATTCAGGCATTTCTCAGTAACGTCAATATTTATGGAAATATTAAATAATTGTAAAGGTGATTGATTCATTTTAAAGCGGCAACATTATTTTAAAGACTTAATACATATACACCTTTGCTAATTCCTCCTTTATTTGAAACCCCATACAGCATAGATTTTGATGACTTTCAAAAGCCATTAAAATCTATTTTATAAACGATATTGGTTCACTAAACATTAACATCTTAGCGAAACAATGTTGGTATCATGAGTGGGTTGTACTGTCAATTTAAATATGAAATACGGCTTTAAAAGTTTAGTTTTAATCGAAACAAATCCATAAAAATGCAGTAAAAAAAATGCGAAAAACCAGTCGGGTCTTGGTCACCTCAAGATCGGATGTTGCGGTGTCCATTTCCCTCGCATGTTGTTCCATATACAGGATGTTGCCAAAACTACGGCGCTAGTGTGTATACTTTACTCGCATAACTACTAAAGTTACATTCGGTTACGTGGAAAACAATTATTATTTAACATTTTGTTTACAAACATGGTGCTAAGTTTTAGGCGAGTTTACATTGTTAGCTGTCATTTCATTCATTAGTTTGCACTTAGTATGTCTATTTTTAAATAAACTTGTTACTTGTTTGATATTAAGTACTGTATTTATGTCTCGATGAAATTTCATGAACCTTGCAAAATTCCACCTCAGCTTTGTTCAACAAAAGCAACTTTGTTCTTACTAAGCACTGGAACATAGAAATTAAATTCTATTTATATTCTTTATTATTATTTAATCTTTATAACCATTTATCGTAGATGTAGAGTTTCAATAAAAAATGGTCATTATAACGTAACTTTATATTATGGCGTGCTAAGCGGTTTTTTATGCTCGACCAAGTTGAAACATGCTTGAAAGACTTGAAACCAAGTTTCGAGTGTCACCTGGTTTTATACAAAAATGTTGCTATCATCTTTATTATTTCTTTGGTAAAGTCTATTTTGGGTTGCAGATGTTTATTTAGAAATATTTTCACATAGTCATGGCACATGTGGATTGTCGTCTTGCTGTTGCTACACTTGTGTATCATATGGTGGCACCGTAGGGAATCAATGGCGACAATTTCAAATTAATTTGATTTATTGTTTGATGGGTGTAATTTTGGGAAAAATTGTACCAAGGTAACGGATGTTTTAGATCGTCGACTCGGTGACTGGAATAAAATTAATTATAAGAGTAGCAATTAGCTGATGTGTGGGGTTTTTGAATTTCATAATATCATGTAAGAGCTTTTAAAAACTACACACAAACGTGCAAATGAATACTTAGTCGTGGTGACCGCACTAAGCTCTGTAAATTAACACCTGAAATAGAGACTACATTTGCACTTGCACGCAAGATTTAGCAGACCACCTTGCGGCGTATTATTTTAAACGAATGCCAAGCGTACTTTGCAACTTTGCGAGCACAAAGCTACGAACTATTTCTGTACTGCTACAGTCGATGTTGACACAAGAAAATTCTCATGAATGCCTACCATGTTGGCTCAAATAAACACGTGTTACCTACACGTACACAACATGTACCGCGCATCACGATGTGCGCAACGCACACAGGCGCGCTTCATTCATAAAAGTGGCTGTTGAATGGGCGCGGGTGGCAGCGAAAGCTCTGAAAGACTTATGCGCGCTTGGTACCGCAAGCGGACCAGTCGGCAGACATGTTGTTTTTTTGTCCGCCAACGCTGACCGTTGGCTCTACTAGAGAGTCGGTTGTCCTTCAAATAGAGCGCTGGTTCGATCTTTTAGTAATTGTTCGCTGTTACCGAACAAGGATGAAAATAATTTGTCGAGGAATGGTTGACTCGTTGAGTCTTCTAATGCCTTCGAAACTAAGCCTAATGAGACGCCAAAGTCGGTGTTTTAATACCCAATGATATGTTAGTACGAGAGAGCAAATATCTATCAAGGAGTTTGATTTTTTTATGTTATGAAATGTGAGTTGATTTTGATAGATCCTAAAGGACATAAAGTGACATCTTATCTATTAAGTAATTTCTCAAATGAATTTATTATACCTACCTACTTCCAGTGATTATATTTCAATAGATAAGATTGCCAGCATAATTATTTAGTCAAACCTAATTATAAATGTTTCTGTAATTCAGATAGATCCATACATTCGATACGGAAGATATACTTATCAGTTATCAGTCCTTTCGCGATGAATGGGAAGTGATTACTTATACTGATAAAACCTTCATTCATAAAATGGTTCTTTTTACATGCTTTTTATTAGCTTCACTTGTATGTTTGCTTGCTTGTTTGCTTGTTTGTTTGTCCGTCTCTAACTCTTTGGACTACGAGTGAGCGGCTCATTACTGTAAAATGTCTCACCTGAAAACAATGAAAATAATAATAATAATAATAAAAAAAAATTAAAAAAGCGTGAGGCGCTTAATATACAAAAATTATGGCCCAAAGCGCCTCACGCTTTTTTTTTAAATTATTTTTAACTTTTTAGTTTGATATTTTTTAAAACCATGTCTTTTTAGTTTTTTAAACTATATTTATTGCTATGAGTAGTTTGATAACTCTGCCACTCCCAATGACACCGCTAGCAAAAGGTAAAGAATCATTTTTATTAATTTTTGTAAAACTTTATTATGGATAAAAACAGTAGCGCATGCGTTGCACGTCGTCCAATGCGTGTGCGCATCCTAATGTCCTGTTCGTCACCTCGGTACGCCTGCCTATCGTATACTTTGCATACTAATCTCCCATCTCGACACTATACTCACATATAAAATAATATTCAAAACAGCTAAATAATAAAAATTAAGTAGCCCTCCACTGAAGGTTTTTCAACCCGATATCGAAGCTTTGTGAATATATTATGTATATTTTTAGGTACCTGTGTCGTGATGTAGATAAAAGATAAAATACAGTTTATTATGTAAATCATATATATTATAGATATAAATGTATGTATAGTTTGATGCAGATAACTAGGTAGCTACGTCATCTAGGTAGGCAGTTTATCTGCTGAAACCAACTAGTGGTAATATCCCTCTTTTACATACATTTTTAGATACGATTATGAAGGTTCATAATCATATATGTCCTTAACCAAATCCCATCGAAAACCTTATCCAATTAGTGAAGGTATTGTTAGGTATCGATAATTGATTCTACTTATACATACAAAGGCGGGCTAAACTTAAAAAAAATCCCCCTACAAAAATAAATATTGTTTTGCAAAAAGAGATAATACATTTGCGGTAGGCTAACATACGCGAGGGAAGGGGGCAGGACACGCGACACGCGGTCACATCGCTATTCGCTCATAATAATACCACCAAAAACGGTGTTGTCACTTTTTTTAAAAGTACCAGTTTTTGGGGAAGTTGGAATTAATACCAAAGTTCATTAGTATTTTTATTATGATAATTATGTAAAATTTCGTATTTTATTTGGTTTGGTAACCTAACCTTTATTATTCTTATGGGTCGGACGGGGTTTTCCTTACATATTGTATGTATATCTGCATTATTCTAAAGTTGTGCCTTAAAATGTGATTTATACCGCTATAAATCCATTGCCAACTCGTTATGATATACCAAAGACATTTGAAATCTTGCCAAGTTGCTGCAAATGACTACCAACATAGTTAGCACAGTCAAAAATATAGGTAGGTACTGTGTAGCCCTAATTATCTCGGAAACGAAAGGTAAATGGTACTTTAATAGAACTAAAAGTTTAGTTCACGAATGATTTAATTAATGTATCTTTGAAGAAACGAATTCCTTCATAACCATTGCTCAATTCCTTGGAAGTCATATCGATTAACGAAATAAATATGTATTATCAAAATAAAATAATCTTCCAGTAAACGGTTTATAACTGTGATACCTTAGGTAAGTACATACTATGACACGATAAACAACTAAATTGCATTTTTCTTTTAAAAAGCATTAGTGTCTTCGTTAATGAATGTAGTTGCAAATTAATTCGGTCAGTCTATTTCAGTAAAACAATGTTCTAGCAATTCCACAGAAAAATATTGTAAAAATCGTAAACAAAGATAAAAAAGCTCGCGCCTACGCAGCTACGGTGGCGCTACGATTGCGTTCGATAGTATCTCTAAAAGCTCTGCCAACACCGCCATCTAGCGCCGCGTGGAAGGGCAAGGAACATAAGCAAGAGAATGGTTTGCGTCGTAATTCCTAATAATGCCGCTAGATGGCGGTGGCGTTCAAATTTAAACGTTGTTGATGCTTTGCGATAGAGGGCAGAGTAGTCAGGAATTATTCAATATATTGAAGGATAAATAAATCATTAACGATGTCGATAGGATATCTTTTTAGTCGGTTAATCCAAGAGGTATTTTATTCGCAACTAGTTTTTTTGTGCCCAGTTCTTTCATTGTATTAATTTTCTAGGGTTAGGTATAGGAGAGATAGAGATTAAATACAAAACCATCTCTTCCAAAAACAATAATTAGGAAAAAAAATGTTATAAATAATTACGGATTTTATAATATTCGGAAATGAAACCAGCAGACACCTATAATTATTGCAGTATTATGACTGAAGTCTGAACCTTCTTTGCAAGTTACAGAGGATAGAAATGATAAGAAACTTAGGTGCGTATTTCAGAAGGAAACTCAAGCATTGATCTTTGCTTAAACATTACTTAAAACTAGTTTCAACCAATCAAATGGCTTGAAACGAGACTTAAGTAGAGCTTGAGTTTTGAGTGACGTTCTGTAATACAATTATTGATGGGATCAAAATGCCATGAATCACATGGCTCTCATTTTACCGAAGCATGAGTTCTGATTTTTGATTCAGATTATAGAAAAATCTTACGAGAAAATCAAAATCAAAATATTGATAGGTAAGATCAGTGTAATCATTGGCTAATATAATTACTTACTTGTCTTACCACTTATCTAGTGATTTCTATTAGCTAAGTGATAAATCATGTAAGGGGTTACAAGAGATTCTTTCTCGATAATGACATAAGTAAGTAGATAAAACCTACTGAAACGGAAATGCGTGAACACACGGTTAAAATCTAAAAATATAATCGCGATATAAATTCTAATCAAGCTGATATCTATAATCACTTATCTCTTTAATTCATATTAATGTATGTAACGTAATTATATAATTGCTTTCATCACACCGTTCTCATTGTGGTATCAATTTTATTTACCCATATATTTTAGTAAACTAAAAGGCTTAGGAATATTCAAAGAGTAGGGGAGAGGGGGGCAGTTTAGAACAGAGGCAGTTTTGAATTATTGGATTTATGAACGCATTATTTCTCTTTCCTAACCTCCAATACCTTTTTAATACTGGTAAGACCGAACTACATGTCTGTCAGTCGCCAATTTACGTCAATGTCAGTGTCAAACAGAATAAAAGTGGTCGGTTACTTTACGGAGACGAAACCAAACATTGTTATTTTTTATTGTAAGCGGATTACTGAAACCGTAAGTATTATTTTCGAGTTTTGATTATTTCATAGTATATTATAGCAAGTGTATTACGAATATAAGTTCATTAAATACAAGTTTCTTGGTCGTCTAGATAATTTTGTTTCTGAAGGATGGCATTGGGGCAGATTTGAAAAAAAACTGTGGGGTAGTTATGAATAAAATGTTCAAAAGTGCCCCCCGCTATTTGAACAAATGGTGTTTATTTTTTATTTTTTTAATAATTGATGAATATGATGAAATAAGTTCATTTTATATTATTTTACAGATATAAATCACAATGGTAAGAAATTACAAAAAGAAAAAAAGAAAATGATGGTAATGAAGAAGACGCCGAGAGAGCTGTATTGTGTGTTATCAATGATAGGATGAAACTGAGGACCGCTGCTGCTATATCTATACTAATATATAAAGCTGAAGAGTTTGTTTGTGCGCGCTAATCTCAGGAACTACTGGTCCGATTTGAAAAAATCTTTTTGCGTTGGATAGCCCATTAATCCAGGAAGGCTTTAGGCTACATAACATCACGCTGCGACCAATAGGATCTGAGCATAACTAATTACACGCGAACGAAGTCGCTGGCGGCCGCTAATATAATATAAATCCAACCACTTTGTACTATAGAGTAAAGAAATATAGAGAGAATGTAATGCCAAAAAATAAAAATTATAGCAGCAAATACACTGTGCATCAAGGTTTCACCAATGATGAAGAACTTATGCAAGAAAGGTACTTTTTAAAAATGTCCAAAATGAATGATGGTCTTACCTAATTACAAGGTCGAAAATTGGCATATCAATATGGGAATTTAGGAGTAAGGTGATTTGGATTGTTTGTTTGATATATTTTTAATGCCTTCCTGAGACCATTTTAAATGGTATGTTTTTAAGATAATGTTAAGATTATAAAGACAAAGATTAGCAATATGTACTAGATCTCAAATATTAAAATAATAAGTCACTTACATTCGTTCAAGACTGCCCCAGGCTGTTAATAGTTTTATAAAGTTTATTTAAGTAATAGTGAGTGTACGAAGTTAGTGGCAATTAATTATAATTATATACGATCTGTATGTCTTAAATAAAGTGTTGATTTTATTTTAAGCTTCATTGTTTTCTTGTTAACATGGTATTTCAAAACTGCCCCTGGGGTTATCAAATGTGCCCCTTGCCAGGGGCACATTTAAACAAAAAATGGTTTTTTAAAAACAATAATATTGCTACTTTAATAAATAAAAACAAGTTAAATAACTTTTTATTTTGTAGCACAAATAGCTTAACTATTCATAAAAAAATAAAATACCTTGATATGTAGCACAATACGATAAATATAATATTTTATTCAAAAAGTGTTCAAAGGTGCCCCCCTCTCCCCTATTATTACTTAATTAATTTGAAATTTAAATGAGATAATAATAAAATTATATTCTACAATATTGGTGAATGTTGTCGTCAAAAAAACAAAACAAGCTTGAGTTTGCGGACCGTTGTTTATGTGGATGTGACGTGCGGGTGAGTGCGGGGGTGCGGCGCGGGGGGCGAGGCGTGGGAACCGCGCGGCAGGTGCGCGCGCGCCGGCCACTGATCCTGAACACACACACATACATACCTCCACATGCTTTACTATAAATACTCAAAATGCACACACGGACACTGCTCTCCGTACAGTCCGTTATTGAGAAAGTTCCGCTTTTCCAATAAAAAGGTTCTAGGATTTTGAGCCTGCTCAGGCTGAGCTAGTAACATATTGGATAAATTTCTTTTAGCAAAATACTAAGTGTTAAAAACAGTGTTGAAAATTCTCTTCGTTATTATTAGGCACTTGGTATTCATTATTAAAAATAACGATTGGTAAAAGAGTTTATGGCTGTTATAAAAAAAGAGGAAGGAAGAGGATCGTTATTTGCGACGGTCATAATGTTTTAAATATAATAAATGATATTAAATAATGATGTGGTAACGTATATTCGCTTTATTTTTGCATAAAATCATGTCTTCAGAGAGAAAGGAAATCGTTAAGCCGTGTCGATTACGTCCCGCCAAGTTGTAATAGACCTTTTTCGAAGAAATATACAATTTAACGCAAATTAAGTTTTGATAAGCTAGAAGTACTGAAAATACCAGTAGTGAGTACGTGGCTTATGATAAACAGAACTCTAGGGCAATTACTCAGTTAAAAAGTTGTTACAAGCGAATAAAATTAGCGTCATACATTGTCCACATTGCCAACAAACCCTGAGAGGCACAAAAAAAGGCACAATCACGTAACTAGAGGACCCCTTTCCGTGAAAGCCAATAAAGAAGCAATTAATTTTAAAAGCACGACACTGTTTGAACAAGTTTTAAAAAACTTACTGTAATTAACAGTAAGTGAGTTACTACTGACCGAGCGGGGTTCAATAAAAGTGGAGCAAAAATTAAATTCCTCCGGGGCCTTCGGGACCTCTCGCTAGGGAGGTTCCACCCTTTGATGTCAGGGCACAAAGTAAACCTCTTTCTGATAAACGGGTCACTAAGTTTAGTTTGCGTAAAAGCTCGCTGATGGTTTTATTCCCATCTTTCTTTTCAACTGTGATGTGATTTATATTTTATTTAATTCTGTTGTATTTTCTATACTAATCAAATATGTAGGTTTTGCCGAATTAACCAGCAATTCAATTACCAAACCAGCATCATAGACTTTATTGGCAAACAGCAGCATATATAAGACCTTTATTAAATACAGATTACTACAAAAGTAATAGTAACACAAACCACTTATTGTTATTATATTGTATTTAAAAAAGCCAACGACAGGAGTAACTTGAAGAAAGCTACTTCAATCCCTATCTCCTATAATACCAATTCTACTCGTACTTTTGCCTTATAAAACGTCAGTATTAGGTACGAACTATCATAGAAATATACATGTGTAACTAGTGTGGTATGTACGGACGACAGCAGGCCAACCTACCCAAAACTGTCGAAAATTTCTAATCAGCCTTAATGCTATAGCGATAAAGTAGAAAATCTAATAAAGAAATTTGACAGTTTGTAGTAGCTTGATATGCTGTCGTCTGTGCAATCTATATAATACGTATATTTGTTATAATAGTAATCAATACATAGTATAAAACAAAGTCGCTTTCGCTATATGTTCGTATGTATGCTTAGATCTTTAAAACTACGCAACGGATTTTGACGCGGTTTTTTTTAATAGATAGAGTGATTCTTAAGGAAGGTTTGTATGTATAATAAATGCATAATATAGTAGAGAAACACTGAGAAATCTAAAAAGCGCGATAAAACTCCACGCGGGCGAAGCCGCGGGCGGAAAGCTAGTTATTGATAAATAATATACCTAGTAGCCATTTGCAGCCGAAATTCGGTTAGACTAGAACCCAACACCTGGTTTGGAAAAGACTCTGAAGATAATGATGATATTGTTGCTAAATATATCTTTGTTTTTAAAACCTTGAGGCTTAAGCGTTGAGTGGTTGAGGCTTAAGTTTAAAATCAGCACTTAACTAATTATTCATAACAAAACAAAAAAAAAAAAAAAAAAAATTGAAATCTTTTATTTCGGATCTTTTTTTTATTATATCTGGGTAGTTAACTAACAACATCATTTACCAGAAAAACAACACAAACTATTCATTACTGATAATGCTGACGTTGAACCATTTACTTCCGGTAATAAAGCTTTGTGGATGTGTACATCCACTTAGGTACTACTACTACTAGCTGTAATAGTGGGACAATAAACGTTTATTATATTCTATCTGCTAAAGGCAAGAAGAATCAAAGGGTCATGTAATTAACTAGTCTAGCCCGTGACTTCGTTCGCCTGAAAAAATTGCAAATGGAATTTCCTGCCTCCTGCCCTATCGGCTCCATGTCCACGGTATTACTTCTTTAGCTTAGCTGTCTCGCGTTCTTATTATCTTTATATATTCGGCTTGCTTATTCAAATCCAACTGGAAGTTTTAAAGATTTGCGCGAAACACACTGCCTCACCAACTTTATTATTAGACAGATTCTAGAAAGAATTACTCCAGCCAACAACTATCTACTAATGCGCAAATTTATTTCAAAATCACATTATGATATCAATTTATGGTAATAAATAATATCACCGATAATTCTATAGTAACAGGGGGATTCTGAGAGGCGTCAAAGTGGACTTCGGGGCGGGGCAGGACTAGCATTGATTAATTTATTGTTAATGAGCTGACTACTAAACGCCGCGGTGGAGTTAACTGCTGATGATACCCACCACCAATTACTACCACCTCCAGGTTTGAAGACTAACTGTAGTTTTAATTGTAGTTTAAGACTTGGCATACCATTTGTCTTACAATAAGGTGTGAGTGCAATGTTATTACTTTATAGATATTCAAGTATAACGTCACTTAAGTTTATTTTACTAATTAAAGATGTTTTAAATTGACGAATAACCATCGTCATCATCATCATCTCAGCGTTAATGCCAGTCGCCTAACTGTTGATTTTAGGTTAAACTTTGATATTTTCCGTGAAGCGACTGCTATCTGACCTCCACAACCCGATGGCGATATCGAAGCATTGCAGTTAGACCAATATATGGAAATAACCAATTATTATTATTATTATGTTACGTCAATATCAACGTTGTACACATGCTATACCAGTAACAACAGCAGTAAAAAAATAACTTGAAACTAGTTGAAACCCAGTCAAATGCAAAGACACAGTGTAAATTAGCCAACAAAGGCAGGAAATCAGGTTGCAGAAACAAACTAAAAACTTAAGACAATAACGCATTCAGGATTCGACACGATTTTCACCATTTACCATTGTGGCAAGGCTTGTAATGCCGAAATCTAGTTGGATGTAATGCTATGGCTTTCTCTGGGTGACGAACGGCGCGTCGTAAACTTTACGGGACACTAAACGACCCGTTACAAGTACAATTGAGTCCTGTTACGATTTATAGCATAGTATATTAGTAAACTAGATCCGATTGGTCGATTTGATTCGATTGGATAAGTTCAAGTTTTAAATAAGATAAGACTTCGATGGGATTGAATTAGTTTTAGGTTCATAACACACAGGTTTTACTTAAAAAGAAACCATGTGACAGATTTACTGTAGTACTTTTTCTTATTATATTAATAGATAACTCCCTGAAAACTACTTTTCATTAGTGGGTATTGGAAGTTCTAGGGAAAAACAGCGTTCTAGGAAAAATCCAAATCATGAATTGAATTGAAAGTCCAACATTCTGAAGGGAATTTTTAAGATACATTTGGAGACACATTAGTTAATAATTTATGTAGGTATCAAACTTCAATATACTTACATAATTATGTCTTTCAATCATGAGCGAATAGATTTCTGCTAGGTTAGTGTTAGGCTCGATAATCGCTTTTGTAGACGTGTTCGTGACGTGACGTGACGTGTTGAATATTGACCGCGAATCGGTAAAAGTAAATTTCGGACGCCCTCAGGCTAGGTGGAGCTGCAATGTTCCCAAGATAGCTGGTAGCAGATGGATGAAAGCTGCTGAATATTGAGATGAATGGCGCACAATAGGAGAGGCCTAAGTCCAGCTGTGGGCCGATATAGGCTGATGATGATGTATTCTAGACAAGTGTGCCTCATTGGTTACAACCAAGTGAAGTCATAAGAAGAATACGGAACACGCAGCGTAGGGAGGCCCCCAACAAGGTGACCTGGTGTCTAACCCGATGACCTGGTGAAGGTCGCGGGAAGCCGGTGGATGCGGGCAGCTATGCTGCAGGCGGTCATCGTAGAAAGCCTTGGGGGAGGTCTTTGTTCAGCAGTGGACCTCTATAGGCTGAAGAAGAAAGTGAAGTCGTGATGAAAACAAAACCTTTAAAACAGAAAGACTATCCCTCTATATAGAGCCGTTAACTTTAATTCCTTGTTATTATAAATTTCAAAAAAAGAAATACATAATAGACCATATGATACCAGTATGCGTTCCAACTAACCTTTTCTCGCTACCGAAGTTCGCGTGCGCACTATCAAGAGTAATGTGTTGCCCGCTAAAAGCTCTCATTAAGCTTCGTAATTATGTGCTGTTATTGCATGTGGCGGCTCATTAAACTAGTCCAAACATATGTCTAGGTACTTTATCATGAATAAGGAAATATGAAAATGTTAATTTCTTTATGCTGGTAACTCATCTGGCTTTCAAGTCGACTAAGCTTAAGTTGTTTACAGCTGGGCATAATATGGGTAGGTACCCGTTATACGTAGATAGGCTTGAAAGAGCTAGGGCTAGGCAATAGAAAGAGCTATGTTCGGAGTTTCTCTGCGTGATCGAATCAGAAATGAGGAGATCCGCAGAAGAGCCAAAGTCACCGACATAGCTCTTCGAGTCGCTAAAATTAAGTGGCAGTGGGCGGGGCACTCGTAGAACCGTTGGCCGATGGGGCAGTAAGGTTCTAGAGTGGGGGCCGCAAACTGGAAGACGAAGCGTAGGTACGGAGGCCCCCAACAAGGTGGACCGATGACATGGTGAAGGTCGCGGGAAGCCGATGGATTCGGGCAGCACAAGACCGGTTATCGTGGAAAGCCTTAGGGGAGGCCTTTGTCAAGCAGTGGACATCTATAGGCTAAAGGAGAAGAAGAAGTAGGCTTCGACTTAGCTTGAGTTGTTTACAGCTGGGCATAATATGGGTACCCGTTAGACATAGGGCATCATAGGATAGGCTTTGAATTAAATTTTACACAATTCAGTACAATGACGATTAACTAGTAGGTACTTGCATAACATTGTGCAATTCTTTTTTTGGTATATGTACTAGCCATAGCTTAACCTTTGCCTGCCCCTTCCGGTTTAACAGGCGTAATGATAATATCTTATTTCTTTTTATTATTACTTCGTTGATTCCTCATGATGTGATTACTGTTTAACTTGATTAGAACAAGACATTAAACAATTAATGCACCATTTTACTGAAAACTTATTTAAAGAATTTACTTCATCATCATCATCAGCCCCTACTCGTCCACTGCTGGATATAGGCCTCCTTCATGGCACGCCAACAAGCTCGATCCTGAGCAGTTCTCCGCCAGCCACTACCAGCCACCTTTTTGATGTCGTCGCTCCATCTAGCCCAAGGGCGTCCCACGCTACGTTTGCCGAGACGCGGTCTCCACTCGAAGACTCGTTTACCCCAACCGGTGTCGGTCCTGCGGCATATGTGACCAGCCCATTGCCACTTCAGCTTGCTAATCCTCTTAGCTTTGTCGGTGACTCTGGTCCTCTGTCGGATCACCTCATTTCTGATGGGTTCCTTCAGAGAGACGCCCAACATAGCCCGCTCCATAGCTCGCTGAGTGACTTTAAACTTATGGACTAGTCTGACTGTTAGTGTCCACGTCTCGGCTCCGTAAGTCATGACGGGTAGGACGCACTGGTTGAAGATTTTTGTCTTCAAACATTGTGGTATGGGCGACGAAAATACCCGACGAAGTTTACCAAACGCTGCCCATCCCAGCTGGATCCTTCAAGAATTAACTTAAGTTGCGCTAAATGAACCCTGAAAATACATATAAGTAATAATAAATTCGAAGTTTATATCAGCACCTACTTATTATAATCATGTTTTTATTGCCACATGTCCTAGAGCCAAAAACTTCGAAGACATGTGACAGATCTAACAACCCGCACTGGGCCAGCGTGGTAGATTGCGGCCCACTCCCACTCATCGAGAGGAGGGCTGTGTCCCAACATTGGGAACAATATAGGCTGATTTGTTGTTGTTGTTGTTAAAATTGAAGACATTTCACTATAGGTAAGTCAAAGTAAAGCAGCAAATCGTTAGTGGTGCGCAAGCTGCGTATGCGCCGCAATGACGCACGATGTTGTAACGTTTCCTCCGAGCACTTCGCGGAACATCGCCGTCAGCGCCCGCCAATATTGTGCCTCGTATCGCATTGTGATCGGAGTTAGTAAATATTCACTCATTATGCCCAAGCGAACATTGCGTAAATACTTTCCTCTGTTTGAGAAACGATTAGCGGTAACATTTTTCTTGTTTATTTGCCAAACGACATAGGCTTTTCGTAAAATTCTACAATATAAGTATGTTTCCCTACATATTGTGGGTCTACAGGACAACGGGTTCTTCCCATGCAGAAAATGCACGAAGATTGATCACCATCACATCGCTTACTCAAGACGGGTTGGCGAGTTTGTCTACCTATGTCCTACTAAACCTATTATCATGATAATATTATTATTATTATTTAACTTGAAAGTTTGTATGGATATTTGTGACTCTTTCACTCAAAAACTACTGAATGGATTTAGACGAAATTTGGCTCACAGGTGATTTATAACCAGTGCAGGGACGTAGATAAAAATATACCTAATTACTCCCTACTTACATAAAAATGTATTAAGTATATCGAAATCTTTTTACTGTGGGTACGTATAGGAACTTAAGTGAACGAAGCAAGTGAACCCGGCTTTTTATTCATCTCCTGTAGGGTACTTACTTCACCAGGATTGACACTTAGGATCATTTTTATTTGGATCGAACCTATGTGGGCGAAACCGCAGAGCACAGCTAGTTAACTGTTTTCACAGATGCCAGTAACGTCTGAAATAAACTCAAAAGTCTAAGAATTAAACAAATCACATTGGTCCCGGATTTGAACCCAGAACGTCGTACATGAGGCTTTTTACCACTTGGCCATCATGATACATGATCCGAATAAGTAGCTCTAAATACTAGACAGCCGAGACTGTGGCAGTACAGCTAATAAAAACATATCTTATAAACGTCGCTTGAAGATCTCGAATATCTGAAAATTACACCCAAGCCATTTCAATTTATAGCGGCACTTCATAAAAATATGCAATTTACCTCACATATGGGAAAATTCTACTCGAAGATGTAGTAAAGCATCAAATTACGAAGTATGAAAAGCATAAAATTATCGCACTTATACCATCGGATCCCGAGGAGCCGCTAATGTGAGAACTGAGGCACACACCTGCTGTGTGCTGTCACGCCTCGACGCGATGCAACACTAACAATCATGCTATTTTACCATGACTACCATTATAAAACTACCTACAAACTAACAAGACACTGATTTGTCAACATCTAAAGAAGTTTAAAAATCAATTCTGAACTCTGGCCTATATCGTGGCGAAGCGTACAACTTTTAGCAATTAATAAATCTCGTTTATTGTCAAACGACCATTTATTTTTGGGATTGCTAAATTGTCTTTAATTAATTTTAATTGAGAGTCCTTACGAGTCTTTGCGCGGAATGTTATTGCGAACGCCCGCATCGCCATGATGTGGGGACTGGGGTAAATATGACCCCCATACTTACGAATTCACACGAAAACCAACTTCACGGATCGATTAATTTGTTACTACAGGTTCAATTAGGGAAAAACAAACGGGTGTGCTTGTTTCCGTCCTGTTGTCAGAACACATTAAGGGACTGAAACGTTACATTTTCATGAATGGAGATCTAAGAATCGCAACAGAATTAGCTCTTAAAACTGTTCGGCTACATTTACTTCCAAAGAAAAAAGCCGAATCCGAGACGCGATATGTGTCCGACACAATGATTTGGCTACAGTTTACAGAAGCCGCCGTGTAAAATTTCACTAGCTAGAAATTCAACTGTTTTCCGGGCTTCCCGGCGCATCCACAATGGCGTCCCTTCCGGCCAGGTTCCCGCCAAAACAGAAATAAACTGACCCAGTTGCGCGGGCGCACGTCCGGCCCGCTCGCGCTCCGTCTACGATCTGCATTTCCGGTTCACTTGTAATTTTTTATGGGTTATGATTTTTTTCCAATCTGCCTGTCATAATGAAACATAGTGAAACTAATTATATCGCACAGTGAATGTTTCGTTGTGGTTTTTGTTAAAGCTAGTTATACCTTCGTTTTGTAGGTTGACATGTTATTTATACATTTATAATGAAATGCCTAGTCATTTTACATTGCGACAGCTTCCAATGCTGATACATATCATGATGAAACGAACATAACAATTGGCTTAAGTTATAAAAATAAACAGAGGAGAACGGGTGTTCTAATGTTGAGCTAGATTCTTGTCAACGTTTTATGATACTAAAATCAGTTGCGTTCGTTATTAATTGACTCCTCGGAACGATTTTCACACTTCGCAGAAAACGGCCATTATATTGAAGTAACTTTTCGATTCACTGACAACAAATAATTTACTTTATTTTCAAACTCAATTAAACACATGAAGGCATCAACTGGGACTAATCTTCCATTATCTTAGCAAACGTTCAGTTCATTATGAATTTAATTTAAAGGGCTGTCATTTTTGCATTACCTATCCATTATAATCGGGGCAAAGGAAATCCTTGAATACGGTCATGGTTGTGAAATCTAGAGGTAAGTATAAGTAAGTATATATAAATAAAAATGGTACAGGAAATGCACATTCAATGGAGGACACACACATTATTTATCATTTTACAGGGGACCCCTCAAAGCATCCAATACATAAATATTGTTCGCTCAACCATTAGCACAGTTTTATCGCCATGTATTTAAAAAAAAACAATGGAAAACACATAGGGTGTGCAAAGTACAGTCGCATATGTGTACAGTATAAAGAGGTTTGCATAACTTGGCTGCTTTTTGGAGCGGAAAGGGACGCAATTGCCACACGGCGTGACCTTGCAACGACGATGTGCCGCGCGGGCGCGACCAACATCTGGATCTTGCACCAAAGGACGCATTTCATGAGTCCTGGACTGAAATTATCTAAAAATATCCAACAGATTTACTGAACTGATGTCCAAATAATTATTTGTACAAATGCTGGGTGCCTTCTAATCGACCAGAACTACTACTAATTTCAATGTGTTTTTTTAAGTGTGGGTAAAACAGTTTAGTTAATTTCGATTTTGCCTGGAAAGATTACTTCCTTTTTTAAAAATCTTTCTTGATGCTCGAGAATATTTTCAAGAAAGATATTCAGAAACCTCTTGATTTTCTACGCCTACAAACTTTATTTAGTTCATTCTCATCATTGGTAACGTAAGTAACTTACCGTAAGTACTTTCAGAAAGAAATAGAAGACCATTTCTGACTGAAAGAATAGCGGGTTGACCTTGCCATCACTATCGCAACGTGAGACGTGACATACAAACTAACATCTGGATGTTACATGAAAGGCAATCGACGCCAAGTCCCTTAATAGGCCTCCAGTGTTCTCTTGTACTTGCTTCTAGTCCTTTGTACAGTACGCCTTTATTAAAGTGATTGAAACGATATTATCAAAAGGAGTTTTATTTGATTTGCTCCTAGTGTAGATTTCAAACAGTTAGACCAACCGGTCTATATTGCAAAAATCGCACTGTGAAAACTTAGGCAACATAATTTAAAAATAATATTATGTACAAGACTATAAAGTAGGATTAGAAATAATTAGAGGGCAACAGGAAACGTTCCCAAAAGGCTGACAGCATTGCCACGTTGTATGGCGATACTGATTCTTTGGCAACAAAATAACCCAGCCGTCTGGTCACGCGAAGAGTCGACTAAACGCTTGCCAATGTCTCGAAATAGTAGGTGTGTACTCGGCCCTCATGGCCCTAGTGTTTCAACCCCAAATTGCTCAAACATATCTATAAGTTCCAATGAGAATGGAGTTCTTGCGCCTTCAGTACCTGTGTTATTTTTTACAAAATTCACCGTGTCAACTTATGTGAAGTGTACTTGATGCTAGGAATTGACACTTCTGACAGCAGCCTTTTTTATATGGATGGGAAATCATCAAATGACGTCACCCGCTCTGGGCCTGTCAGAGTTTAAGTGAATAAAACCCACCCGTGTTTCTTCACTTGCCTGTGCGCCATGGCTACGATTTATCTTTCAACCAATCCGCGAGCAGCCTTCAGGTTCACTTCACCTTATATCTTTACAATATTTATTGGCAGAATGATATTGTCTTTGATTCCAAAAAGTAAAACAAAAATCTTTGCTGGTTTAATATTTGTACATAGTACTTATTAAATCTATTGGCTTAGATGCATATTCTATTACGTCAGAATGTTAACAAATAACATTTCTTACAGCCTGATATATTTCATCTGTCTTTAGACACGAACCGATAATTAAACCTTTTTTTTTTCAACAATAAATTAATGTCCTCGAGGCGTTTTATGTATTTTTTTCCTCCAAATAAGGCTAGCTTTACCGACCTGTAATTAAAATATAACACCGGTAGTCCGACGTGTTTTATGTCCTCTATCAAATAATAAGACATAAATAGTATTTTAGTGCATAATAATGTTTTGTCATTAAATATTAATGTCCCTTTGCCTGATCGATGTAACGAGATTTTTTTTTAATGTACACAAATCGACTGCATATTCGTTAAACTAGCTCTTGCCAGTGGCTTCACCCGTGTGGCTGTTGGAAACGTCGTGTATGTCTTTGAACTATTAGAAATAACGGATGATACGTTATAAAAAGTTTTTTATGGATATGTAGAAATTCGACACTTATGCGGGGAAAACCGCGGTGCGTAACTATTAGTATTATAAATCTAATATAATATGTATGTTTGGATGTATGCCATTTAATCATGCTAAAAGAGCTGAACGGATTTCGTAAAAAAATCCTAACAGATAGTTTGTGACCTGGAATATACCGCGTAAATAATCATATGTGATTCTTTCGTCGTTACTTCTAATAGTTCTAATACATACATCAAAGAATATGTGTACAACGTTTCATGATGATCGCTTAAGTAGTTTTCGAGTGAAAGAGTAACAATTAAACTTACATGCACATTTATAATATTAAAAAAATAAGATAGTAGGATTACCAGCTTAAGAGTGACCTCTACTATTCTTGGCCTTAGAATTAGAATCATAAGGTCGTATGGGTAGATCGACATAATATTTCTAAGGTCGAGAATTGCGTAACAGACTTTTTCAGCTCATACGGAAACTTCATATTGAACAACTCTGCGAAAGACTGAGTATCTGCATATCACATATGCGCTCGTTCAACTTTCTAGGAAATTTAACAATAAGGCTCTGTTAACAACATTTTGTGGAGTCATAGACTGCGTATGCGGTATGGTATATTTTTCTAGGGACTAGTCAACTAATAATACTTAGGATGTTAAAACGATGTATAGGGTCAATATGCTGCCTTAAAACCACGGATCAGTCTTCCTTATTTTAAAATCTCTAAAAATAATAACATTTCCGTCTTTGTCTGTATAATATGTATATACTGTAAGCGGCTTTAACTGTGAAAAGTAATCCACGACTGTTTCAAAAATTGCCAGCAGTCTGAATTATTCAATACGAACTCAATATGTTCATCATTTGTGCCAAGTTAAATGTAAAACCGCACTAACGCAAACAAGTTTGACAATGGCGCCGATTCTGTTGTTCACAAACTAAACTAATTTTAAGTTACGTGCATCTTTTTCTTTCCAGTTCGTTAAGAAAAGGACAGAAGATAAAATATCAGTTTAGACCTGTCAAATTAGTGCGCTCCTGACCTAAACTGGCGTATTTTTAGTCGCCATGTTTATAATCGCGTCTAAACTGTCTATGGAGTATCTTAATTTGACAGGATTAAATTAAAATGTTATCTTCTACCCTTTTCTTAACGAAATGGAAAGAATAAGTTGCACATAACTTAAAATTAGTTTAATTTGTGAACAACAGAAACGACGCCATTGCCCCACGCATTTATAACAAAGTACCTACCTAATATTATTAGAACTATTTAAATTTAAAGGGCAGAAATCGAAATATGCAATAAAAAAGTTATTACAGAATAGACGGCGCCCGTAATGATGAATCATCCATTGACATTTTTATTTGATTTTTATCATAACCTAGATGACATTCATTTTTTCCTTTGTTTTAATATCCTGCACTCTATGCGTAACACACGATTAATCTTTTTGAAATTTTGAAAATACGTTCCAAATTTTCGGAAAATTCGTTGTTGAGCAATCAACAACGTAAACGACCCTATGAATGTTGTTGAACTGTCAAAATGAAATCCATTGCTACTGAAAGTGTGTAACGCAATCACCCTGCTGACTTTAGTCTTTTGACATTACCATTTCACATTAATTTGGATTTTGTATTATTTTATTCTACAAATGATTACCCTTCTTTAAATTTAAATTTGTTTGAATTTAATTACCTATAAGGTTTTGCATGTCTAACTGACGATAGAGCAATTAGGACTCGTGTTACAAAACATCAATGTATGTACTAAATACCCACGTTTAAACAAATAAAGGATTTCATTTGAATGTACAATCCGAAGGATTTTGAAGGAAATTATTAAGTCAATTGCATCATAGGTTAAAAAGTGAAAAAAATTATCCTCTAGACACCGAAATTACACAATAATTATAGATTGTGTGTTTATTTAGATATAAGAATACGTATAGACATGAAAGTTTCAAAATTTACGAGTAATTAGACCGCACCTAGGTTACTGCTTACCGGGTGAAACTTTCTTTGAAATTTCCTTGGATATTGTGAGAACAGTCTAGCATCCCTAAGTGTATCTATATGTTGAATTTTATTGAATTGCCAAAATTAAATTGTTACATAATTAACCCGCAGATTGCGTTATTCAGTAATTCGACAAACACCAAAATTTGGGGTTTTTGGGTTGTTTAGTAGGTAGGATACATCAAGCAAGGAATCTCCCAACGATTTCTAATCCGTATAAATCGATATGGGCACTTCATCAATTTCTACAACTATTCTTTAGACATCTAGACACAAAGGAATAGTGAAATAGTACGAACTAAGTGCGTCGATCAAACGATATGAACCAATATAAAACAGGTGTATTGAACATATTATGGTTGGGAAACAAATAATTACTGTTTTTATCGCGTTAACTTTAAGACTGATAATGACTTCGTTTTTACAACATTACAGTAGCGTAATTCTTTTACTATTCCTTCAACTTTATTATATTTAACTGAAAATTTATTATTACGGCCCTTCGTGATATGATCATTTATATAAGCTATAAGGTTCTATTCACATTCGACATTGATAAAGGTAAATTTTAATGTTCAAGATTCTTGGTTTGACTTGCAATAAACAATCCATGAAAATCCATCAAATATGGCAAACAATAAATAAAATAGCCATCATCACATTTTTGCCTACTAAGGCCACTTCGGACCGCTTCTCTTTAATATCTTAAAGCCAGGTTCCTCCCAAGGAACAAAGAAAAGTACTATTATATATTTAGATTATTTTTTAATAATAAAACTATCAGTCCCTCTACAAAGCCAAAGGTCTTCTGTTAATACAGGAGAAGTACAAACATGTTCGTGCTTTTCACACTTCTTTTCACACAAGAAATTTTGGCAATTTCTGATTTATATCTCCTTCTTACATAACGAGTTTTTTCTTTGGATCTGGTTTAAACCACCGAGCCAGATTAAAAACCTAACTCTTATAGACTGGTATAGACTTAGTGCGGTGCTATGTAGTCATTTTTGAAATAAGTACCTCAATCGAAATAAAGTTCGAAATATAAATCCGTCGTCGTCGTCGTCGTGTCGTGTTCCGGCATGATGTCTGGTGAAGCCGTACGGAGGACGGGTCTGAGCAGTTGTGTTGCGATGTGTACCGGGTACGATGTGTACCGGGTACGATGTGCCTAATGTCGTTGTGTCGGGAGTTTGGTCGTGGAGGGTCTCCAGATCATCCTCTGGCGCAGCATCGTTGTTGGGTTAAACATTGCATCACCTCGCACAACTGCCGTCTTCCTTCCTATTCACTCAGTTTTTTTAAGTGAATAGGCTTAATAAGCTAGTGCGTTTTACCATCAACGATTGCATCACTGCTTACCATCAGGCGGGATTGCAGTCAAGCACTAGTTTATACTGTAAAAAAAAAATATATAAATAATACTGGCCAAAGGTCAACTGGCTAGGTCTAAAGTTTGATTTCGTTTTGTAATAAGACGGATATTGACTTCATATAAATCTAACGTTTTCTTAAATGACAAAAAATATACTATCCACTCATAGACGAAAATTTAAAAAAAAAAAGCTATTTTAGATATAGTAAGTACAAACTTTAGCTACGTCTAGACGCGCCCCGCGGGCGGAAGTAGCAGTTACGAAATTAATGTGGCTCTAATTAAATAACAAGCTTCAAGCTCCCGTGGCCGCCATCTTGTCGTCTGTCAAAATAGAACTTCCCTGTCAACAGTAGCCCACTTCTGTGTAAATGTAAACTGGTCATTTTTCCATTGAAATGCATGCAGTGTTTAGATTTGAGTCTCGAAAGATTTTTTAGTTTGTCTTTTGAATGTGTGAGCATGTGTGGTATAAATTTTCTGTTATGTAGAACAATGGTCACAATATAATTTGGTTACTTGTTTGTGCTTCCGTTTTGAATACTTAATAAATTAAATTTGAAAAAATTCCTTTAAAATCCATTAAAAATAAATCCATCGCAATATCTATGACTGCACGGTTAGCGCAGTGGGTAAGCTATTGACTACTGCGCTGCGTGTCGCGGGTTCGATTCCCGAACGGAGCAAATATTTGTATGACTTACAAGTAGTTGTTTCGGGTCTGGATGTTTGTGTATGTGAGTTTATATGTTTGTAAACTCACCCACGATACAGGAGAAATTCCTAGTATGGGGCAATGTGTTTTTTTTTTAATATCAGTTTAGCCGTTTTCTTTTGCAGTTTCTCCTTGAATGTGATTCTGCATATTCAATTGGTATTCAGCTGATATTCTTTTGGGAAGATCGTAAACTAATAACTGCGCAGAACATTAGCAAAACTTTCCCAGAATAAAGAAACACCTTAAAAAGGTCAAAATAACTGACATGTAGTTACTCTAACAGTAATAAACGAAGCTTCGACATTCCTCCTAGGTGCCTCACGACTCTCGACCTTCTACGCGATACATTTTCAGGAAGTACACCAAAATCTATATTTATCAACCACAAAGACCATTATTGTCACTATGTTGGAACAAAAATCGGTCTCTCGCGAGATAAGAGCGCGGCGCGTTTGTCGGCACACTTCAAACGCTGCGCACGCGTCTCACACAGACACGTTCGGGGAACAAGAGGTCCGGGGTTCGAGCCTGGCCCCGACTAATCAGCCACCGATATGTCGCATTTAGCCAATGTTCTTGGAATATGTGACAAAAATAAAAATGACACTTTGAGTAACTTTGTATTTAATAATTTCTATAACCGTAGGAATTTACCGAAAAAGGAATTTGAACCTTTGTTTTTATTAGGTATGAATTTAATATTTTGTGTTACAAGATGTCAATTTAGCTGGCTATGTAGCCATTTAGCTGTCTTATTTGACCTTAATGACCTCAATTGATACCCCACAATTCTTTTTTTTACTTACACATATGCCTTTATAATAATGCTGGACATTAATTAATGAAGACCCGACAGAGGGATGATGAATCTGTCACTGTCATCCCACTGATGCTAAGAATTAACCTAGCAATACATTTACAATAACAATCGCGATATTAATAATAAATCTACCCTACTATGACTTATTAAAAGCATAGTTAAACCGTTATGAAAAAGAGATAGCTTTCATTCATCTTGTATTGCTCCATCTTTGTCTGGGACCATGAAGGTTTTAACACTTCATAGTAACCCCTCCAAACAAAATCTATATCTATACTAATTTAGAAAGCTGAAGAGTTTGTTTGTTTGTTCGCGCTAATCTCGGGAACTACTGGTCCGATTTGAAAAATTCTTTTTGCGTTGGATAACCCATTAATCCAGGGAGGCTTTAGGCTATATGTATAACATCACGCTGCGACTAATAGGAGCGGAGCATACCGAAACCTACGCGGGTGAAACCGCGTGGCGCAGCTAGTGACTCTATAAGGAAGAAGAAAAAAAAATCAATACCAATTAGAATTCTATAAGGTCATTCAAATAATATGTAATATTAATACCAATGTTGGTCGCCTATGGTAGGATTGGTAGCGTTTCGGTGGCAAGTTTTAAGTGGTGGCCTCATTGGTCATTATGATCGTTATCTCGGGGCCCATCAACACGAACGCGCGCCGGTCGACAAATTGCTTCCATTTCATTTATACCTTTTTTTTTAGGGTGAGTCGTGATTTTTGAGTTATCAGTTAGGCATGATAGAAAGTATGTTGGATGGTGGATGGAAGGAAATGACCCATCTCTCATGGTATCATGATTTGAAGGAAAATAGATCAACGCTTTCGTCGATTTGAGGCAAAAGGTTAAAGGATCTAAATCTATATTTTAAGTCATCTTTATCATTTGCCTACAGCAGTCTACTTCAAGGTACTTGCGTAACACACTATCAATAGCAATGGATTTCATTTTGACAGTTCAACAATTTTCATTGCTTTATTTATATACGTTGTTGAGCATAACATTTTCTCGAACATATAAAGCATTGGATTAGCTTCAAAATGATTTCAATTCTGATTTTTATATGCTATTTTCCCCTAACTTGTTCTTATTTGTGTTCTTTCCTTGCATCATATTCACCGCAAATAGACGTATGTTCTTTCTCTCTTTCTTCTTATTATGACCTAAATCTTTAGGTAATCTTTACATATAGAACTGTGAAAGATGTTCTATTTTTCCATTATCCGTTTAAAAGAATATCGTAGATACATATTCTAATTACTCATGTATATGGAGATGTTATCTCCCCGAAACTGGTCACCGCTGCATTGGAGGATGTTTTCAAGGTTCTGGACTGTAAACGACTGGGCATCAACATCAATGGTGACTACACTACACACCTTCTGTTTGCTGATGATATTGTAGTCATGGTTGAGATCGCGAAGGACGTGAGTACAATGCTCAAAGACCTCAGTAGAGCCTCCGCGGGAGTCGGCCTTAAAATGTACATGGACAAGACGAAAGTCATGTCTAATGCCCACGTTGTACCGACTCCTACAAAAGATTGGAGACTCTGTTCTCGAAGTTGTTGGCAGTTAAGTGTACCTGGGACAAACTATCCAGTTAGGAAGGTCCAACTTCGAGAAAGAGGTCCATCGTCAAATCCAACTCGGCTGGGCTGCTTTCGGGAAGCTACGTAGAATTTTCTCGTCCGAAATACCGCAGTGTATCAAGACAAAAGTCTTCGACCAGTGTGTGTTGCCAGTGATGATTTATGGAACTGAGACGTGGTCGCTAACAATGGGCATTATAATAAGGCTCAAAGTCAATCAAAGGGCAATGGAGAGGGCTATGCTTGGGGTTTCACTGCGCGATCGAATCAGGAATGAGGAGATCTGCAGAAGAACGAGAGTAACCGACATAGCCCGAAGAATTGTAACACTAAAGTGGCAGTGGAGCTGACACATTGCCCGTAGGACTGATGCCCGATGGGGCCGACGGGTTCTCGAGTGGCGACCACGCACCGGAAGACGCAGCGTGGGTAGGCCGGCCTGGTGAAGGTCGCGGGAAACCGCTGGATGCGGGAGGCGCAGGACCGGTCGTCGTGGAGAACATGAGGGAGGCCTATGTCCAGCAGTGAACGTTTTCGGCTGAAATGATGATGATGATCACGTATATGTATTACCTGCCAATGACTATAGTATAATCAAATGATGATACCAATCAAATAATAAGTTATGTACAAATAAATATCTGTCTTAATATACTTAGTAATTGTATGTAAGTATATTGCAGCTACTGTATGACTCACAAAGACTCTCAGGACACACCTCATTTTAAGTAATTCATATTAAATTTATTGCTCTGTTATAAGCTAATAACACTGTTTATTCATAATTACCCGTGCGACCTGTTTTAAACATTTATTTGCATACCGTATTTTACCCAGAGGCGCGTATTTCTTACAGGTATTTACTTACACAGGTATTTTAAATACCTACAGACTCTTGACTTTCCTTCTACGTCTATTGCTACCTAAGTGACTTCACTTAAAAATGAGAAGGAAAGCATATGTAATGAGGCCGCTAAGGTCAAAATACTTATTTTTCTCTGTAGAAAAATATTTTGCTAAGTGGAATATATTAGATAAGATCACACTGTCCATTTTGAAATCTTCATGTTTATATTTCGTAATTTATAAAGACACTAGCTTTCCGCCCGCGGCTTCGCCCGCGTGGAATTCGTTTAAATCGCGCTTTTTAGATTTCCCTCGGGAATATCAAAGGTGTCCGGGATAAAAAGTACCCTATTATTTAATCCGGCCTTCTAACTTTACGTCTGCAAAATTTCAACGCAATCGGTTCAGTAGTTACGGCGTGAAAGCGGAACAAACAAACAAACAAACACACTTTTCGATTTATAATATTAGTAAGGATAATAAAGAGTATTCTATTTAATTAGATGCTGGTTTCAATTCTTTCGGAAAATTTCTATCATCTGACATCTAAATTCATACAAATCTTATGTTCCAGTTTTTAATTTTTCTTTTCCCGAAGGTGTTCACCAGCTCCGGGGACAAACAGTTTCTAAAAAACAATTTTAGAGGTTTTAGACCTCTATTTGACATACATAGATCTGTCTCAGGCACCGCCACAATAACCTGACCTCCACCTGCATGTAGTTTGTTCCAGTCGCCTTCATCAGGTTGTCGGTCTGAAGAGTATTCCACACTACGTACTCTTACTAGGGTTATCATCATCAGCAACCTTTTATAGTCCCACTGCTGGGCACAGGTCTCTTCTCATACAGAGAAGGATTGAGCGTAATCACCACGCTTGCTCAATGCGGATTGGCGATTTCAGACTTATAAAGTCCAGGTTTCCTCAAGATGTTTTCCTTCACCTTCAGTCATTGGTGTCCAAGATATACTTAGAAAGTACATATAACTTTAGAAATGTTACATTGGTACTTGCCTGACCTGGAATCGAACTCGCACACTCATACTTGAGAGGCTGGTGTCTTAACCACTAGGCCACCACGACTTCAGGGTTATACCCCCCTGATGTACCAAAACACACACTTACCAAGTTACCCTTCTGACTACATATTTCAATCGGATTCCTTCTACTAGATAAATCAAATAAGATGCGATGTCAATAGGTGTGTGTATTAATTACTCAATAGCAAAATCAATACATAGTATAAAACAAAGTCGCTTTCGCTGTATGTCCGTATGTATGCTTAGATCTTTAAAACTACGCAACGGATTTTGACGCGGTTTTTTTTAATAGATAGAGTGATTCTTAAGGAAGGTTTGTATGTATAATAAATGCATAATATAGTAGAGAAACACTGAGAAATCTAAAAAGCGCGATAAAACCGAACTCCACGCGGGCGAAGCCGCGGGCGGAAAGCTAGTAATTTATAAACCTCTCATACTGTTACCGCATTTATAACTTGAATAGTGGCTAAATATTGCTCCGTTTATAACTTGAATAGTGGCTAAATATTGCTCCGTTTATACTTGAATAGTGGCTAAATATTGCTCCGTTTATAACTTGAATAGTGGCTAAATATTGCTCCGTTTATAACTTGAATAGTGGCTAAATATTGCTCCGTTTATAACTTGAATAGTGGCTAAATATTGCTCCGTTTATAACTTGAATAGTGGGTAAATATTGCTCCGTTTCCTTACTGAAAGGGCATTGAAACTATTCATTTTCTTCTGCATGTTCTTGACCGAATTAATGGAAAAGGTTTTCAAATCAATTTAAACAAAATCAATCTATAATCTTCCCACTTCTGGGAAGGACTTCTCTCTGTGAGATGGAGTGGGTAGTAATGCATCTCAGAGGACCAGTGCGGGAACATGAATCTACAGAAATATATATTACTGTCAATCCTGTCAAATACCAATGTACCTTTATCAATTCACTAGCGGCCGCCAGCGACTTCGTTCGCGTGAAGTTGGTTATGCTCCGCTCCTATTAGTCGCAGCATGATATTATATAGGTAGCCTAAAGCCTTTCTGGATTAATGGGCTATCCAACGCAATAAGATTTTTTCAAATCGGTCTAGTAGTTCCTGAGATTAGCGCGTTCAAACAAACAAATTCTTCAGCTTTATATATTAGTATAGATATTTTATTTTTGTGTTCTTTGTGTATCTTATAGATATTCACACCGTGAGGATATCTCGACGTATAGTTAGTTAATATAATAAGTCGGAAATCGCCGCCTGTCTTGAGCTAACACTATGATATCAATGTTCCTGTCTTCTCTGTATAAGAACAGTCAACAGGCTCTACAGAGGCCCGAGTCAGCTATTTTTATTAATATGTCATTCCAACACGATTCCATTATCATTTCATGGTCACTGTGCTTAATAGTTCGTAATCTGGTAAATTCATAATGATCGATCAATTATCTCAGTCGTCTCGTAATGGAATGGTGATAGAATGACATTGCCGTATTATAAAAGCCGTTAATAGAAATGATTTTCTAAAAACGAATACTTAATTTGAACATTTATTAATATGGAGTGGAGTGTCAGTGATTGACCATTGGAAAGCCATAATGACGCCGTTTTGTAATTAATAGATTACAAAACTTGTCAAAATCGATCATTATGAGATCACTGATCAACCATTCTGGCACTATTGTAGATCTACTATACTAGGGCCCCAGATCTTTTGACAAGCACAGCAATGGTTAGTCCAATGGACAAAGTACACATTAAAACATTATTTATGATGACAAGATTTTCCGTTTTTAAACCAAAAATAAACATTTATTGTTTATTACTTATGTATATTTCAAACAAATAAATTATAAGAAATCAAAAACTTCTTCCAATAGAAAGCTATGGTAAAGCCTTACCCGATCAAGAAACAGGCTACCGTCTTGTTAATATTATAATTATTTCCCTAATGTGAATTGCAAAATAATCAAGCGCCTTCCGGTCCATAATTACATACATACCACATTTTATATATACTTATCTGAATCTACATCTATCTATAAAAAATTACATTTGTCTTAGATAAGTTTATATTTTCATTGTGATGAATGTTATGATGAAAGTTAGCAAGTTAATAATAAATAAAAACTAACACTAGTAATAAAATAAATTAGAATGTCAAATGAGTTTCTACTGACAGATTTGCATGACATTTGGGACTCAAAAGTGCCAATTTACTTTTTTGATGAAAAAAAATTACGTAGTGAAGCTTTTTTTTTTTAATATTTTTTTTTTATTTGTTTTATTTCTAATAAACTTACAATTAGGTTCACAATTTGGTTTAGCCGCACAACGAAAACCTCTCAGGGTTTATCTGCGTGTCGGCGAGCCGCTCAAAACTATACTATCAATAATTATAATTTTAAACAATGCAATGCTAACAATTTATAGGTATATTAATACCTAGGTACAGTCGCCCGCACATCAAGCCACCACAATCCGCCAAATTTCCTCAACTTTATCACCAAGGCATTACGGTTCCGCCGGCGTCCGCACCTTATTTAGGTATAAACAAGTGCTTGACCGCAATCCCGCCTGATGGTAAGCAGTGATGCAATCGTTGATGGTAAAGCGCGCTAGTTTATTAAGCCTATTCACTTAAAAAAAACTTAGTGAATAGGAAGGAAGACGGAAGTTGAGCAAGGTGATACAATGTTAAACCCAACAGCACGACCAACGATGCTGCGCCAGAGGGAGATTGATCTGGGGACCCTCCACGACCAAACTCCCGACACAACAACATTTGTTGCATCGTACCCGGCACACATCGCAACACAACTGCTAAGACCCGTCCTCCGTACGGCTTCACCAGACATTATTGAATTTATGAGTGTATTTGAATTTTAGTTGCATTATTTTGTCAGAATCTTTATCTACTTTTCCAACCAGTCGAGTTAAATATATTTTACATTTCTAGAACTCCCTTACCAATAGGAATCTTCCATGTCGAACTCGGCCGTGAATATTCTTAATTGGCAGTCCCATAATCGACGTAATACCTGGGAGAGTATCTTTTGCAACGAGTTTCCCAAGTCACGTAGGCGGTAGGCACTATGTGATGAAGTACCTAGATCTAGTTAGTCTAACAAAATCACACAAATATTACTTGAATCCAACATAACTCCTTGCCACCACTAAGGAAGCTTAGAATTTCCATATAACGGGTAAAGTCGGCTGCATCGAGGTTTCAATCGTTATAAAATCACATAGCATTGTGAAGGTTCTATTAAAGTCGGCGGCAGTAACTCATTGCCTATAGTAAAAGTAGTTGGAGATTATCTGAACAAGATTTGTACCCTGACTAGGTTGGCTGAACGACCGCAACTAGGTTCAGTATAGCTCAAACTTGATTTACCATTAGACGAATTTCGACTTTAGATGTTTTCGAATAGAGTGTAATTTAGTGTGGGTTGTATGTTAATTGTGACGTTTTAAGGCTGTGTGTCTAAGACACTGGTCCACAGTACTAGGGCGGCAGGTGTTCCGAGGCAGCCTCCTCCCACTGCCGGCGCCGGTCTCTCGATCAATAGAGATCAATGATCTATTCGAGATTTAAACACTAGTTCAAATGCCCGGTTTCACTTAGATTTAAATGAATTTAATTGAATGTAGAAAATCAGAGGCAGGGTTTATTTGTATTGATTGTTGTACTGATATACTTGAGAGTTTTATTTATGGGCTTTACTATTTGATTCTAAAAGCCTATTCAAATCCCGGATCTATAAATCTGCTGTCAAACCACATTTTAAGTGATATTGTTGGTTGTTTCTCAATTAATGACAACTGAAGTCGTATAGGCTCGCACATATTATAAAATATTAGTTGTGAACGAGCATTCGGGTAAGGGGGAAATCAGTAGAAGTCATAATATAACCATCATATTGACATTACAGTCGTTCATAAAATATACTACCTTAGCGCGTCCTCCTTAGAGAGGTGATAACGTCGCAAAGAGCTGTCAATTTCTTACCTGTTTATATTAATTAGTCGATAAATAGTGCAGTAAAATATTTACTATTATATCGCTCTATTATTATTAATAATGATTTACGCTATAATTAATATCTTCATGATCAACATTTCGATTTAGGAGCCATACAAGCGTTTGAAATGCGCCTTTCACGCCTAAAACTGTTACAACACCAAATTCAGTAAAATGATTGAAATTGGTAATTAAAATTTTAGATGCATTAAAATATTAATTGGCAGAGGCAGAGCTATATTTTATATTCCCCGACAGAAATGTTAACACTTTAATTACACAAGTGAATGTTTGACAGCTATTTGCGACGTTGCCAACTTTCATAATACAAGCTCTTAAAAGCCTTTCAGCATGGTACTATGATTTATGCCTTGTCTGCACTGCCTTGAAGTTACGAAATATCTACACAGGTTTCGTGGCTATATAAATCTCATTTTTATAAAACAGTTGAATCTGCCATATCTTTAAACCCATAAGCGGCTTTTCGTAAGTTAGTATTCCACAGTTCGTCCATGTAGACTGATGAAATGAAATGAAATGAAATGAAATGAAATGAAATGAAATCGTTTATTAAGCAAGTAGGATCACTGATCACTTTTACACGTCATGTTTATTTTTTATTTTATTTTTTTAACTAGATGAAGCCGGCATTTCCTAACTGACTACCTCTGAGAAGAAATGGCCGAAACAAACTCAGGGATCATCGTCTTTTTTCAAGTCCAGACATTAAAAATGAAAATGTTTACAATAATTTACCTTATAATTACGCATATTGCTTAATAAAAATTAACAATGCTTAACAGAGCGAGCAGCTCAATCCCAAGCTTTTTTGTCTTCTAAATAATCTGTGATTTTATAATACCCCTTTTTGCAAAGTTTGGCCTTTATATGGTTCTTAAATCGTTTAATGGGTAAGTTTCGAACGTCCATGGGAAGCTTGTTGTAAAAGTGTATACATTGACCCATGAACGAGTTGCCTACTCTGTGGAGACGAGTGTGATGTAAAGCAAGATTGTGTTTGTTCCTGGTATTTACATTATGAATATCGCTTATCTTCTTAAAATTCGAGATATTTTTATGAACATACATAAGATTTTCAAATATATATTGTGAAGCTACAGTCAGAATGTTCACCTCTTTGAACTTTTCTCTAAGAGATTCCCTAGGACCAAGGTTATAAATGGCTCGAACAGCCCTCTTCTGTAAAACAAAGATGGTATTGATGTCCGCACAAGTTCCCCAGAGAAGAATCCCATAAGTCATAAGACTATGAAAATAACTAAAATAAACAATTCTGGCTGTATCCACATCAGTTATCTGTCTAATTTTCTTAACAGCAAAGGCGGCAGAACTGAGTCTACCCGACAGCTTCTCAATGTGAGGACCCCATTGTAACTTGGCGTCAATAGTTAATCCAAGAAAAACTGTCGACTCGACAGGGATCAACTCTACTCCATTCAGTTGAACATTGGTACTTAGCTGCCTGACATTTGGCGTAGAAAATTTAATGACTTTAGTTTTTTTTTCATTTAAAAGGAGGTTATTTACATTAAACCAATGGACAACTTTAGAGAGTGCATTGTTAACTTCGTCAAAGTTTGTTAGCTGACGCTTGACTTTAAAAATAAGAGAAGTGTCATCCGCGAACAATACTATGTTGTGATTATCCCTCACGTGATGAGGTAAGTCATTAATATAAATTAAAAACAAGAATGGACCTAGAATTGAGCCCTGCGGAACGCCCATGGTGACCACAGATCCTGCAGATCTCTTGCCATTAACATCAACCCTCTGAATTCGATTATTCAGATAAGAAGTCAGAAGGTCGAGAGCTCTGTCCCTCAAACCATAATGGTACAATTTCCTGATAAGAGTATCATGATGTACGCAATCAAAGGCCTTGGACAAATCACAAAAAATACCAAGAGCATCTTGCGATTCCTCCCAGGCCCCAAATATGTTCTTTAGCAACGCCACGCCCGCATCCGTAGTTGAACGACCCTTTGTAAAACCAAATTGTTTCACGTGCAATAAATTGTATAAGTTAAAGTGCCTCAACAATTGTTTCAAAATTAATTTTTCAAAAATTTTGCTCAAAGTTGGTAATATCGATATTGGCCGAAAATTCGTGGGATCAGTTGTACTACCAGATTTGAACAGTGGAATTACTTTGCTTAGTTTCATCAAATCAGGAAATACACCAGATGTGACACAAGAATTAAAAACAATTGCTAAGAAAGGTGCGATAACATCTATTATTGAAGCTACAGTGTATACTGACAAACCCCAATGATCGGCGGTTTTTTTTACATCAAGATCCTTAAAAGATTCTATAATGTCTTTAGCAGTCACAAATGTAAATTCAAAGTGATTGTCACATTCTGGAACACATTCTTTTAGTATGGCATATGCAGAAGTGGAGGAAGAAGACAAAGTTTTTGTTGTCATTATTGGAATATTAGTAAAAAAATTCTCAAACTCAGTTGCTACCTCCAAGTCCGCCTTTATATCTTCATCGTTAATTTTAAGATGGAAATCGCGGTTCTGTACTTTGGTTCTTCCAGTTTCAGAATTTATAATTCCCCAAGTTGTTTTGATTTTATTGCCAGAAGATTTTATTTTATTTTTAATGTGTATGGCTTTTGCTGAGGAACAGGCTCTTTTAAAAGTTTTTGAATAATTTTTAACAAAATCTTGAAAAGCTTCATCATGGTTAAATGTTTTTTCCTGATATAATTCATACATTTTTTCCCTGCTTTTATAAATACCTGGGGTTGCCCAGTCACTAAATATAATACGGTCGCTAACAGGCAATGTTTTTTTTGTGAAAACTTTCATAAATTCACAATTAATGAGGTTAAATAGTACACTATACGCATGATCCGGATTGGCGTGATAAGGCAAGTCCGGTAGCCTTTCAATTAAATTATTTTTAAATTGTCCTAAACGATTTTCATTTATAGGAACAAAACTCACAAGTTTTCTTTGAGCTCTGACTTCACTTTTCTGAGTAAAAATAACTAACTGGCCACAGTGATCAGAGTCTAACTCGTTTATAATTAAATGGTCAGAAGGTCTTGAGTTAGTAAAGATGTTGTCTAAACAGGTGGCACTCGTGGCAGTTATTCTAGTCGGCTCAAAGAATCTTGCGTACAAGTTATAAGACTTAAATAATGACATAAATTTATTAACTGTAGCTGATTTCTCTAGAACATTAATGTTGAAGTCTCCACAAACAACAACTGTTTTGTTACTGCGACAAGTCTTTAATAAAACTTCCTCCATATATTTCTCAAAAATATCATAGGAAGCACATGGGGGCCTGTAGACACTTATTACAATGAACCGCTCAAGCTCGATGCAAGCAATTTCAATAACCCGCTCAACAGAGAGGCTTACAATATCAGTCCTTTCTTTAAATTTGAAATTGTTACGAACAATTATTAGGGAGCCACCCCTTATCATATTCACTCTGCTGAACGAGCTAGCAATCTGATGGTTATTAAAGCTGAACATGAACTGATGGGCTTTTAACCAATGTTCAGTAAGACAAACAATATCAATGTAATTACAGTTCATGAACAACTCCAATTCTAATTGTTTATTTATCACACCCTGTATATTTTGATGAACAATTTTAAGGTTATTATTATTCATTTTATTTTGAAAATTATTTGATGGGTGTGATATTATTATATCTTGGTTTACGGTTATGCTAGAGTTTAACTCTGTTGTCTCAATGTCCCTTGATAATGGGTACAAGTCTAACTTGGTATTTAAAATAGTGCTAGAGGTTGACTCTATTGTCTCAAGTTGTAATTTAAATAGCTTGGAACATATTCCAAGCTCTGCTCATTACCACTAAGTGTATTACTTAACTGCTCAATAGAAGCAGTATAGTTAGCCAAACACTTGGCTGACTTATATATATAGTATGATAGCGATTCTGCTACCTGTCCTTTATAAAAATTACAAAGATAATAGTTATCTTTGGTCATAAAATAATTTTGACTAATAAGTACATTAGAGTCAATACAGGGGTAATATCAATTAAATTTAAATTAAATTATTGGGAGAAGTTTTGTTGACGTCTTGTCAACGGTGTTGCCACAGACCAAAAACGATCGACGAACGACCAAAAATGATATATCCCTAATAACGTATAAGTAGATACATTAGTGCCAATATGGCTGTAAGTAGGTACTTACAGCTATATTGACACTAATAAAAATAAAAAAATATGCACCCTACAGCTTTGACTAAAAGTTTCCTTATTTATAGGTAGGTACAGGAAACTTTTAATGAAAGCTGTTGGGTGCATAATTTTTTATTTTCATAATCATTTTTTATTTGCATACTTTATATTACTATCACAAAGAGACGACATTTATGCATTTGTATACAGAAGGAGATGGAGGCGGTTAAATACTGAACTAATTACTAAATTTCTTTCACTACCTAATCAAAATCTAAAGTCACTTTTTGAAATTGGGCTGAGAATTAGCACGTTAGTTGTCACGCGCATTTTTCATTGGACTTCTTTAATTATTTATAGTGTCGTTTACTAAATAAAAGTGCGTGATTTATGTAGCAAAAAGTACATTCAGTAAATAATTCATAAAGAACATTGAAATATCGCAGCATAGTGGCCACATCATGACCATGCCTCAACCTCCCTCATAGACGGTTCACGCGGCTTTTTCAGCTGTGGCGATATCCGCCATTATTGTGAAATAAAATTTTCAAAGAATTTCTATAATTAGTTACAAGTGTTATTGGCAAAATTGCCTTTGATCAAGAGTTGAGGTTGAATCTCACCTTGAAAAAAGAAGATGAAGAGAATTAGCACTCTTCGCATGTCAAAATTACATAAACATATACGCTCTGTACTATTACAGAGCGTCCCGCCCTTCACCCGCAATGGAAAGGAAAACTACATTACCAAAGAGTGTGAAAAATATTAAAAAGTCTGCTTTACATATGGACAAAGCCGAGGGTAAAGCACTAGTACTCACATAATAACCAACACGAAGACTTACTTACAATTAAGTGTATGATGTTAAACAAAAACCAATTCACATCGTGTTATAACCAACTCTGTTATTAGGTGTGAGGGTGGTGGTGTTTTCATCGCCATTCAATTTATTCATCATCAACCATTTTATCGTCCCACTGCTGGGCACAGGTCTCCTCCCATACAGAAAAGGATTGAGCGTAATCACTACGCTTGCTCAATGCGGGTTGGCGATTTCAGACTTATAAAATCCAGGTTTCCTCCTTGTTTTCCTTCACCTTCAGTCACTGGTGTCCAAGATATACTTAGAAAGTACATATAACTTTAGATAAGTTACATTGATACTTGCCTGACCTGGAATCGAACCCGAGCACTCATACTTGAGAGGCTGGTGTTTTAACCACTAGGCCAGCACGACATTCAATTTATTCATGCTAATATATATAATCTTTAATATCTTTCTAAGGACATGGAACTCACGACGTGTAACGAAATGGGTATATACAAATCAAGGGCATGGCTTATTTGGACAATGTCAAATTATATTGGAAGGATTTTTAATCCTATCTCTACTTCTAACTTTGGAAGTTGTGAGAGGGACCATCGCCTGCATGCGGTAGGCTACTGTTATAGCCTAATAGACACGCAGAACTACGGAAGAGATACATACTTCGTGATATTGGCTGGGCGGTTCATTGAGTCCAAGGTCAAGGTGACTGCCAGAAAACTTACGATTATACAATGTTGATTATAATTGTCTAAGTCAAGCTTAGGATTCGGGTTGCCATTTGAGAAGCAGCAACAGTTGGTGATATTAGAATAGGTAACCTACCAAACTCCTTGCCAAAAGTAATGATTAAGTTAATTATGGGATAAATTTAAAAGACATCTAATTATTCACAGTAGGCTGACTATCCGCAGTTTTTGAAAGTCAAAACTACATTTAAAAAAGTTGCCCAAAATTCTCGTTCTCTACCACTTACTATTACTTAAATTGGGAAGAAGTGACATGTAATTCTAATCAGTAGTTTAGGAAAAAATAATGACGTGAGCATCAAGTAACCTTAAACTACCAAATAGAGTAACCAAAAATCTTCACGGTCAATTAAAACTAACTGCATTTACACTTCCCAAAATGGTGTGAAGATTAGATCGGCTACTGACTTCGATAAACTTAATGGGTATACCGATTAATCTGTGGCTGCCAATTAAATCGCGAGAATCGATTTGTAAAGTGGCGTTACTAAATTAGTTAGTGCAGCTCTACACGCCATCGATTAGCGAGTTCACTTCGATTCACTTACTATTCGGAATTTCGATGACTATTCGGAACTGGACTATTCCGGACTGGCTGGCAGAAAGAAAATTAAAAAGAAAAAACAGTTTGTTTTTTATTCATTTTTTACATGCTTTTTATTAGCTTCACTTGTATGTTTGCTTGCTTGTTTGTTTGTTTGTCCGTCTCTAACTCTTTGGACTACGAGTGAGCGGCTCATTACTGTAAAATGTCCCACCGTTTTCAATACGTTCGTTCTTTTTTTTTAAGAATATCGAACTAAAAAGTAGAAAATAAATATAGTTTAAAAAACTAAAAAACATGCTTTTAAAAAATATCAAACTAAAAAGTTAAAAATAATTAAAAAAAAAAGCGTGAGGCGCTTAATATACAAAAAATATGGCACAAAGGGCCTCACGCTTTTTTAAAAATTATTTTTAACTTTTTAGTTTGATATTTTTTAAAAGCATGTTTTTTTTAGTTTTTTAAACTATATTTATTTTTAATGTGCGTTTTGTTTGTGCGGAATAAACTATTTTTCTTTGTTTCTTTCTTTATTTGGCTCTTGACAATATAACAATTCAAAGATGACATGAAAATAAACCAAACTTTTAATAGATTGTTATATTATCTAACTTGGTGGGAGTTTCTTTTTTCTTTTAATGATCATCCATTATCTAAGCTACTGATATACCTACTTAAACTTTAAATAAAGTTGTATTTAAACGATAAAACATCTGTTTCCTGCATTAATTATTATCAAACTTTAAAAGTAATGTTTTAATAAGAGACTGGTACCATTTTTTGTGTATTACTAAAAGGAACTATCATAATCAGAATGCAAATCAGTCTAAGTATAAACCTAAGCAGGTTTTAGCGTGACTCATATCATTTCAAGTGATATTTGATTTTGTCGGTCGATGCATTGATAAATGACTAAAAACTCATATACCTAACAGACACATGGTTCACACGGATACTTTTAACTCAACGTACTTTAAACGTTATTCCTATCGTAATAAGGTGTAAATTACGACACCTAATTGTAGAACTCATGATTTTGACAAAATATTATCTTGATCAGTTGTCGACTTCCATTTTCAAGTTAGATGTTACAACCGGTGTGATTCATTCAATTAATATAATTCCATAGCAATTAAATATATTTTATAATAAGTACCTATAAATAACGGATGTGATAACTGGCTGCAATAAAACACACAAAAAATGTTTTGTAATACTTTTGCAAGTATACATAATGCTTATAATCCATACTAATATTATAAATGCGAAAGTAACTCTGTCTGTCTGTCTGTCTGTTACTCTTTCCCGCTTAAACCTCTCAACCGATTTTAATGAAATTTTGCACAGACAATCTTTAGACCCTGAGAAAGGACATAGGCTACCTTTTATCCCGGAAAAAATTGATATTCCCGAAGGAAATCTAAAATGCGGGATATAACCTAACTCCACGCAGGCGAAGCCGCGGGCGGAAAGCTAGTATTGAATATAAACTTGTGCCTTGCCTGAAAAGCAAGTACCTACCTAATGCCTTTGTCTATGCCACCAATTTACTACTCAGAATTTTTTGACCACCAAGAAAGTCCAACGCAAATATCATCCCAATTAATCCTCTTCATGAAAAATAAAAAATCCAATTCAAATAAAACCTCGACTAAACCCCATTGTACACTGCAGTCCATAATTCGCTTGTAAAAACACATAGTTTGTGGTGTTATTACATATGATTACGACTCGTTGAGTCGTTGACCGCTCATATAGTTCGTGTAGACTTCGGTTTATTTCTATTGGGAACAAATTGATACCGTCCACGATCGTACATTAAGGCTGTATTATGTACTTGTAGAACCCACTTTAAATTAATTGTGTTGCCCGAGAAAACTGTTTTTGTTTGCTCCATAGTAAAAAATCATAGCAATAGTAGTTTTTGTTTTCGTAATGTTTAGTTACATTTTAAGATTTAATATAATGACAGTTTCAATGTAAATAAATATAAAGTCCATTCTTTTCCATGCTTTATATAAAGCTAATAGCCAAATTTAGCTTAATTATGGTATTTTAATTTACAGTTGTTGGCCTAGTGGTTAAAACACCAGCCTCTCAAGTATGAGTGTGCGGGTTCGATTCCAGGTCAGGCAAGTATCAATGTAACTTTTCTAAAGTTATATGTACTTTCTAAGTATATCTTGGACACCAATGACTGGAAGTGAAGGAAAACATCTTGAGGAAACCTGGACTTTATAAGTCTGAAATCGCCAACGCGCATTGAGCAAGCGTGGTGATTACACTCAATCCTTCTCTGTATGAGAGGAGACCCGTTGCCAGCAGTGGGACGATAAAAGGTTGATGATGATGAATTTACAGTATATCTACCTACTATATAAAGTTTTTATTTTCAAGGTTTTCCAACATATTATGCAATAAAACCCATAAACCGATTTCCACGTTATCTATTGCTATATTTTTAACGCTTTATTTCCAATGATACGTGAAAAGTGCTCAAAACTTGAGGAAATATAAATCGTCAAGATAAATGAAACGCGATACCTACAGTAAAAGTTGTTTCATTTCAATAACACTGGTTTATATTGATGGAAGCAATTAAAATCAGTCCAGTTTCCCGGGCCACCACATCTAGTATAAAGTTGAGCGGTGTATGTTAGAGGCATGTTAGTAAAGTGTTGCGCTGAAAGGGGTAGCTGACGGCCCACCGATCCAAGTTATTTATCACACAGGATACGTAATGCTCTTAAAATTTATTTGCGTTTTACTCCGATGACACGGCAATGCATTAAAACGAATGTTCTCTCCCAAACATACATCTCTCATACAGAGCTTTTTCATTCCAAACTTTTTACAATACCTTTTGTAGAGCTTCATTCATCCAAACAAAAATAGAACTATAAAACCAACGACAAGCTACTGTTCTTTTCTTCTTTTTTAGTACCAGCCATTCATTATTGTACACTCTTTATTGAGATCGCAACATTATTAATAAGCTTTTTGATTACAATCGTGTTACAATGAGAGTATAAAAAAGAGGTCATCATTTGTCCATGCCGCCCGACAGACAGACAATTTGGTGTAGATACTTATCCGTAGTCCATACGGTAACGGTAGCTTGGAGCATATGCGTATGAGCACACGTACTCACGTGTGCACACACACATGCATACGGCAATGAATGGGATGCTGCCACCGGCGATTACAGATAGGGCTACCACCAGACAATAATATTTTATCGTCACCAAAAATCACAACTAATTTGAAAACGGCCCGATTGAATTTGATAGAGGTATTTAAGTTTAAGAGGCTCTCTTAATTGTTGTTAATGACAGAGGTTGAATTGGCTGTATTGAGGCAGGAGATAAATGATCTTAATCAAAATGTGAAAGCAGCGATTGGTAAATTGCTCGGTGGGTAGTTTACTCATTGCGGTGGCACAGCCCTATAAATAAAACAAGGTAGATTATTGCGCGTGTAAGCGTGTTTCCCACGGTGTGCAAAACAAGTTCTTCGCCGGAGATAATCTGAAACTTACCACGAGGCCGGCTAAATTAGTACCTCAGTGACAGTTTCCTGTCTCCTTTACATGTTTTCTATAGTCCAAAAGAACGCCTTTTATATACTTATTGAATTATCTATTATTTAAATGATTTCGTCTGTCTGATTAATACTCGACATAACATAACATGTGCCTAGCTTTCACAACTCTTGGCAATTCCATTTGTCAGTAGCAATATTTTATTTTGCACAATAGTCGCAATGATTTTGCACAATTGTATGCATACGCAATAACTGAATACTTTAGAGGCGTTTTACTCAAGTCTACATATTTTTAGTCGTACACTCCTTATCATAGCTTTTTACGCGACTAATCAAAGATGTTCCATTATTTTGTCCCCACTACTCATTTACGATGAATGAGTGATGAGATGTTGACGTTCTTCTGAGTTCTTTATTTTAACCAAACCACTGTAATTCTGGTTCGTTGTTATTTCGAGAAAATCTACAATATTTAGGAGATTTTTCACTATATCGAAAATTTATTACAAAACTATACACCAGTCTAATACACTATTTACTCTCAATTTGGATCATTCTGAAGCATACCTATTGTTAATCCAGTAATCTGTTTGTTCGAAAAATCTGCTTAACAACGTAAATTACGCAATGAATGTTGTAAAACTGCCAAAATAAAATCCATTGCTACTGATAGTGTGTTACCAATTACACTATTAGATGGCAGGTACATCAACATACAACCTGCCCCCTAATCGGCTAATACACAAAGTCAAATGATTGCGAATTTGCGACTAGTTGGGATCGTTTGGACCGAACGCGAACGGACCAATGGGCGATCCAAACGATACCAACTGATCCCAACTAGTCGCAATCATTTGACAAAAATGTGTTCGCCAATTAGGGGGCTGTTTCAATGGTTATTAAAAATAAAATTGCTGTTTAAAATTTTCTCTGAAATAGTGGCTCTTATTTTAATAACCTACGAAAAATTCCTACTAGGGGATAGTAGACGCATATACTGAATTCAAAGATATACCTAGTTAGCGGGTCAATATCCCTGTAATCAGCCTGTGTTCGCCATGCTGAAACCGAACAGTCAAACCAATGGAGCTACCGATCACAAATGATGTCGAACGTGCCTTACACACGGCGGTTACAAAACTATCGTGTTGCCCAATCGTTAATGGATTGTTTATAATATTGTACTTAATTAACTAGCCGCCATGTTCTCGCTCGTTTCTTGAGAAGCTACACATCATCAGATTACGTCTGCAACAGTAGTAGATAGCGTTACAGCACTAATAACTCATATTGTTTTTACATTTTATATTAACACGCTACTTCGTTCATATTGATAAATTAATAAAGATAATATTGATCGAACATAAATTGAGACGCCAGGTTATTAGATTACTTCGATAGAAGATAGAGTAACGAATATACGACGTCATTTTTTGTTTATATGAAAACCGAAACATTTATGTACAAACTTTCAAAAAGATATAATGAAAAACTACAAAGTTATGAGATTGTTATCTTACTTGGTTGTCCCAACAAAAATATGGTCAATGCACCGCTCGCCCGCCCACGCCTTCAGCGGCTTGGCGTGGGGGGTGCGCTGTCCAGCTATACGCACGCGCCTAGTACTATGATCTACCGTCAGCTGTGTTGTACGCTCGGTAACCATAAAGAAACAATTTCTAAATGTATTTGGGAAAAAATATAAAATGGTGTAAAAATTATTGAAATGGATTCAGTTGCATATTCTGAACAAACTATATTCAGGTTTTGTATAAACTAAAAATAACGTTATGTCATATGTATGTGATATGAAATGTAATTTATTAAATTAAAATTGTCTCGTTTTGAAACAGATAATAAATTCACTGTATCAATCGATGTCTAAAACAGCTGCAATAAATAATCCTGTATTGCACTGTGGCAATCGTCACACACTGTTAGACATCGTCAGCGTGCAATCAATGGAGCCTGACACGTAACCATACACGTGGGCCCAGAACCGATCATCCGACTAATATCTACGCTCCACTTACGAATCATTCAAGAAACACAACACACACACATGAAGTGAACACACATACTCGTATGCACACACATCAAAAGCAACTTTTTGTTTTCAATTACCGATCCGAAAGGTTCATTATCTCTAGCATTTCGTGTTCTTTTTTCTAGTTCAAACCGGTGTATGACTGAAAATAACCCGTGGCGACATCTCATTAAGCCCGTGAGCGGTCGTGGCCGCTTTGAAAAATGTCTCATTTAACCCCGACAGTCCCTTAATAGCCGGTGAAGGGTTAACCGACACAAATAACTCAATGCGGAAGTAGGCGAGTGTATCGCCGACTATACTTTTTAATAGTTTTAATTAGGAAATAGTTTAATTTTTAAGTTGTGTGAGTGGTGCTAGGGAGTTGTCAACGTGTCAGCCAATAGCAAATTGGCGTGAGAAATGGTTAGTTGTATTGGTGTTGATATTAATATCCGGAAGAGCATATAAATATACCCATAACTAGTTTCTATTCGGTTGGGAAACTTAACATACGTTCGTAGTTTACTGACGGTAGCAGATAGTTAAACACTGTCATCGTATATCAACAAATTGTCTCATTTTTTACTAAAATCATATTTATTGTGCTAATATTGACACTGGAACAGTTTGACAGACTAAAACACTACAACATGATCTCCCTAGAGAAACGCCGACGGCTAAATGATGTAAGGTTTGTGACCCATAAAATTGACTGCCCCCAGATATTGAACACTTTTAATTTTCGTGCCCTCTCAAGAATTCTTCGCAATCCACCACTGTGGCCACCACAAATGAGAACGGTTTTAGGCGCCAATTCCCCTTAAACTAGATTTTGTAAGTTAGTGAACTTTTGTAGCAATCAAATTGATCTGCATTTTGACTCCTTTAGCAAACTGAAAGCCATATTTTAGACAAAATCTTTCGGATTTAAATTTGCACTCACTTTCTGGCAATAAATGAAACATGTTTTTTTCCAATAACTTAGTTTTAGTTTTAAGTTGAATTCTTGTACAACTCCATTTTTGTATGCATGTGGAGTTCACCTATAAGTGATTGTTACACTACTATGCCACCTATTAAAATAACGTGTTACCTTATGTACAACATCCAGTGTAAACAGTTGTTGGTGGACCAAAATAAATAAATAAATATAATTGATATACCTAAGAGGATATGTCCCATACATTTGAAGCCACTACGAGTACGCTGAGTCGCGGAATTGTACATTTTCTGAGGCTAACCAAAGAAGGAACGATATTATTGAAGCTCTATATAATTATAGGTACTGTAACCTCATGCAATAATAACCTCACCTAAATGAATAAATAAATTAATCATTTATGGCATAAAAATTGTGTACAAGAAAAGTAACGTAACTAGTGTGCTAGGTAATAACACATGACGTATTTACAGGAGCCAGTGTCATCTTCCCTTTAGTAGGTTCTGAAGTTTAAGCAACTTATATCGTTTTAGTTTACGACAAATAAAACAATAATCAAAATAGTATCTACTTAGCTTAATTATTAAAGATGGAATTATTCATTCAAAAAGACACAGTAAATAGGTAAGATTCACAAGCTGGCTTAGCTGGCACTAAAATAACAATATTATATCCTAATTTAACCAAAACTATTCACAATTACTAAAGTAAATTAAATTATTATCTAAATTTATGATTACAATTGATCCTAGATACATGAAAACAAAGATATACCTAGGTACTGTTCCACGTAATAAGTAGCCCAAACAACTACCTACATAAATACATAGCTGGAAGAAATTTTTATGAATTTGATGATGAAGCTATTTTGGCTGAAAATCTATTTAAACCATCTGATTTTAATAATAATTTTACAGCTTTTGGGGATTATCTATAGAATAATTAAATAATTGGACACAGTTAAACGGAAAACACTCAAACTACATGTATCTTTCACATGGTGGTTTGAGTCCTTTCTGTATACCTAACGGCGTCCAATCTCCATGACCTGGACATACCCCAATCACCTATCAAGCCGCAAACCAAGTCTGGATTGGACAAAATGATATTAATATTAAGTCTGCAAAAATCGCTTCTAAACGCCAAAACATGTTCCAGTACGTTCCCCTCTGTGATCCCTATTTATCTGGATGTACACAATGACCGAAGTTATATAAAGAATAGGTATCAAATATCAACAACTGATGTTCCCATTGGAAGTAGTTTGGCAGCCACGCCTCTTCCTCTAAAATATGACAGTTATTTTATCATTACCCCTCGAATCCAACGGTAAAAAGGGGTGAAACTGACAACACCTTTTTATTATAATCATACATACATTATCTCTTTTATAATCGAATACATATACCGAATACTCTTTATAAACGTTACCTATAATAATAATGTTATACAAAAACTGGTTTGCAGATTAAGATGTTTTATTTTGTACTAGCTTTCCGCCCGCGGCTTCGCCCGCGTGGAGTTCGGTTATATCGCGCTTTTTAGATTTCCCTCGGGAACATCAAATTTTTCCGGGATAAAAGATAGGCTATGTTCTTTCTCAGGGTCTAAAGATTGTCTGTGCCAAATTTCATCAAAATCGGTTGAGAGGTTTAAGCGGGAAAGCGTAACAGACAGACAGAGTTACTTTCGCATTTATAATATTAGTATGGATGAATAGATCTAATTTTGTCTGTCGAAATTTAGAGCCGTATTCAAATTGCAAACGAATTAAAGGTGGGTTTTCAATTGTGAATTAATATTTCTGCTCAACACTGTTCCAAATCGTAAATTATCTTTTATTGTTTCAGGTATGTATAACAGGCCACTAAATCATTGGACACGTCAAGACCCAACGATGTCAAGGTACATTATATATTTCAATTAACTCAAATAAAAAAGGAACATAGACTAACATTAAAAACGCTACACAGATTTACAGCCATACAAAATGGTTTTGGATAATCCAATCTTGTGACTAGTAGTCATGAACTGGATTGAAAACGGCTAAACCGGTCATAGGTTCATTCACTCAGTCAGTTCGGTCCAGCTGCCATTAGCCGGGTGAAGATTTCCGTCTCATTGGGAACGCACTCTAAGATAAAGTACGACGCGCTAAGATACAACTGGCTTATTTGAGGACGATGTTTGACTAAACAATTGTTTGACATCGTTGATTTCCGTTGGAGTTGCCATCTTACAAAACTAAAACGTTTTGTAAGCTATTTGGATTCTTGTTGCTATGTTGTTGAAATTGTTACTTTTTGATGTAAGTTTTAGCTATTACACAACACACACATTGACATTACGCAATTTATTTGGGATTAGAAAATACATTTATTACAAATCTTTATGATTCATAGCAACGTGCGTAGCAGTATGTGTTTGCACACAATTAAAGACCACCTAAATGCATATTATTTTCCTGTTTCAATGCTGCATACATATTTAATTATTAAAGTTCAAAAATAAGTTTCGAAACACATCCTGTTATATTTGCCAAATGATTTCGTAAACACTGGAGATATATCGAACTCTCAGCAGGTGAGAGAGGCGTTATTTCAACAGTCGGTTATTTTCGCCGTTTAAAAACTATATTTAAAACTTGGTGAAGCTTAATTTTGTGTTTTGGGAAAACAAAACGCGTCGAGGACGTCCTCGTGAAAAATCACCTCGCGCTTTATGATTGATCATTTCTTGAAACTGGAGAGCGTTCTAAAGCTGCGCCCGCGCCGACGCGACACACGTAATATTTTGAAAGCATAATGTGTTGATTTGTTGAAAGCTCCCAAATGAGATATTGTGATGATATGACAAGGTATTTTGTTAGCGATCTCATAAATAAACATCCGATCAGTATAAAACTTTTATTGTGAACAAATAAAATATTAACTATAGTGGTCGTGTTAATTTTGTTGTCTATGTTATAAAACGCTTAAAATCTTGTTGTTACTTTTAGCGCCTGAGTCTTCTTGGGTCGAAACAATAAAAAAGCTACAATTTTTTCCTTCGTACAGTACGAAGACATTTATTAAGCGTTGTATGTGACAAACTTTGAATTTAAAATATTGTAATTGACAGGTACATGGCCGTTGTTTATGGTCGTGCTGCACTCACTAATGAGTGTTTTGCATGAAAGTGAGATGAAGTATTCCGAACACATGGCAATGCAGTTCTTAAATCAAAACATCATTTTATTTGTGGTTGTAAAAATTCGGTGTTGGGTCTTCAAGTGCAGACCATGCCAATATGCAATGCATGTATGAATGTATGCTGGGCTTTGTCTAAATTTTGTGTCCTCCTAATGCTCTTATGAATCCAAAAGTAGAGTCAACCAAATGATTTGTTAGACAGATAAATACAAAAATTAAAGAAACATGTTATGCTCTATTCTCATTACGCGGACATTTAATATGCAATAAAGGGCAGAATAGTACAATTATGTGAAGCTTCCTCTAACAACATCTTCCGCGTAACGTGATCCAATAATCACGCCGCACCGCGCCGGGCGGCGTCCGCGCATCGTATCGGGTGACGGCGACAAATCGCTCGTGCATAATCGTAAATAAGATTTTTTTATCCTGCGCCATTCATGGACGATCCCACTATATCCGGTGAGCGGTGCCACCATATTGTACGCCAGGTACCACAAAAACATTGCTCATTATAGCGAAAAAAGTTTAAAATAGAAATCCTGCTTAATATGTGTCTTCATAGGGCAGAAATTCGCGTAGCATTCTCGCAGTTGCATTTCTAAGGTACCTTAAAATTTTTAAAAAAAGAACGCTCTTTTGTGGCTGCAGACTGTGTGGCACCGAAACCTTTTTGTTCCTGCAAAATACTCCAAAATTTGAATGGAAACTCATCGATTATTTCCAAGAACCGCGGCGTTGACCGTCCGCAACTGACAAATTGTCTGTAATACTATACCAGTGCTCGTTAATTACAACTCGCTGTAACAACAACTCAATGTAATAATACGCAGGCTTGTTGTGTCGTCATTGACGTTCTGAAACATAGTTAAACAACCAGTAAAAATATTGAAAGATTGTTATTATTCAGACGTAAGGAAGTTTCGGAAACTTCTACAAGTAATATTAAACCTATAGGTTTTCATTTTATAACAGTCTTATGTGGTACCTAAGCTAAGGTAAAATCTAAATATAGCTCTAGCGGCACTTTCTATTGCGTACCAGCTTCTCACTGCGGCAGACTCCTTGGTGTATAATCTATGGCAGACACGATCAGCACTTGGTCGCACTGTAGACGGCAGGTCGGCATCATTCATTTCCCTCTAACCAGTAAACCTAGCCAATATTATTACTTACATAAGATAAGCAGTTTTGACACAATCAACATGCCTATAATGATATAGGTGCTGACTTATACGCAGTCTAGCTAGCATGAGTTTCGAAACATTGATCAACCATTTTTATGTCTAATAGACTTCCTTCGCTGTTTATTACAAAACATCCCATTTATGAAATCGGAAGTCGACGTCTAATTTCGAGTCTGCATATCAATTATTTAAAAACATGATTTGCTAACAACATAGTCCAACAATTTGCAAAAAAAAGTTAGTCTTAGAAATGTGAAACCTGCGATCATAACTATTGGAGTAACGCAGGATGCCGATTTCTCTTTTAATTTTAGTCTATAGGGATGTCCTTATAAGTTTGACTCTTGGAGGCAACCTCATACCAATCTTCAGTTTCCATTACGACCAAGTTTCCATATAAGAAACGTAGTGATTAGATTCTCGGATTGAATGTTGTAAGAAACCTGAGGTGATGGTGTTTTTCCGGCGGTTGCTAGGCGAGCTGTGAGTCGATATGGAGACGCTGCGCCCGGTCTGCCCAGGGGACCGCGATGACTCCATTCAACGATTACTAGATCTTCGCACCTCGCCGACCACAGAACGCATCCCATTCACGACAAGCGAGTAAATCAACCGAGAACGTTAACACCTTATAGGGTGTAATTGGTATCGTTTCCTCAGGCGGAAAACAACTTTCTGCAATCGATGGAAAAACCACTTTCGTATGCCTTCGCTTTGAGTTACGACTTTTTACGATATCTATTTCTGTGCGCAAGCTGTGTAGTTCATGAATGTCGCTAGTGCTCATGCCGAAGATGGAAAATGAACTTTTTGTGCTTAAAACTAGAGACGATATTGGAATAGATGACGTTGTGAGTTAGTTCGTTTAGTGGGAGATGTTTGGTTTTATGAATGAAGCGCAACGTTGTGAGCGGAAGCGGAGCCGGGCGTAGTGCGGCTTTCCCGCGACGGCCGGTTTCATTAATAATTAAAACGCTGCAACTGGCGGAATGGCCGGACGTGGAGATGGTTTCTAGTCGCTCTTGTCGCGGCCACAGCTTCTGCTCCGTTGCCGTTACAAGAGCCGTACCACTGTGTCATTTTGTATATGTATATTTTTAGAACGGAACATATAAATAAAAATTTAGACAACATCGGATATTTTATTATAAAATATGACCTGTAGAGATGTTGCTCTGTAATGACGTATCATTAAACAGTAGCTGTTCGGAAAGTGGTCGGCTCTCGGCTCTCGGCTCCATGACGCCGCCATAATATAACGGTCAACATACAAAGTAAAATTTGACCGCCTCATTACGCAACACGAGAGTGGAATGGTACCGGAGAGAACAGGATAGTACAATACAAGTTACATGAGCAGAAAAAGGACAAAAGTAGGTCTGAGAGAGCGAGATGGTGGTGTATGACAAATCTATAAAGAGAATGGGATAGATAAGGTAGCTAGATACGCACGTCCGGCAGAGCACTTCCTGTCGCGGGAATAATATTGTGCCAGTGTCCTGCAAACATTAATCGCTGTCGATAAAGTAATATATGCACATTGCTAAATTACATACATAATCTAGAGCTAAAAATAAAATACTTTTTTAAAAGACACTGATTACTATAAAAATCTATCTATCATCAGTTTGGGGACAATTGTTCAAACCGATAATTGACTGGACTAAAAGCATTCCCAAGACATTTCACATCTGTCATTCTCATTATAGTCCAACCTTCAACATCGTTTAACACCATTCTTACTTCACCACAAATTTCCGTTCTTCTTTCAAATCTTCGGCAGAATTCGTACAATTTCGTGAATGGTCTCTTCACGTGTGCTCAGGCGCCGCTTAACATAACTTCCGTCGCCCACATCCACTGTAATGTAATGTGTAATTGTTGGGTTCTCTCTGGCATGTCCTTCAGTTAATTTAGTTAATGGAACACAACTCATGACTAACCCTACGTATTTCTGTCTCTATATTCTTAGAACTCATTTTGATCTTTCTATTTCGTATCATGTTCTGTTTATTATATTTCATGAATGAGATCCTATGTTTAACGCTATATGCTTGAGTCATGGTTTCTGGTTTCTAGCTTCCACCTTTAGGTCGGGGTCATAAGTAACTTTCTTATACTTACCTAATATAGCTTTAACATAAACTCGTTAGAAATCATAGAAAACCTCCCTACATCTTTAAAGTTACTCAATGTTGTATAGTTAAATTTTTGCAGGTATTTCCCCTACCTTACTCTCGATGTTTAAATAAATAAAACATTTTAAAACCGCTCTCTCGCAGTTCATAATTAACTTTTGTATGCGACCCATCTCAGTAAGTTCATTATACAGCCCTGTTAGCGGAAGCGCGCCCACGCTTGCTAATTGTGATACTCTTTTTGTTTAGATGTCCACTCGTCTTAACTCGATTACAGCAATCAGAGCCTCGCCCTTTGCCCCGACGGATCCCGAGTACTCCTGACGCCCCTACGTCTCGCTCGAGATAATTGTTTGTCATGACTCTTTGTCTATATTCAACAACAAACATAACGCTTGGATTGTTTTCATGATACTGTTTATGAATAGCCTAGTTATTGAGTTAGACATGACTGATATTTTCGATTTTCGAGATCTTTGTTTTAAAGTGTTATTGATGTAATTTTTTTTTAATAATTATAAACTAGTGCTTGCTGCAATCCCGCTTAATGGTAAGCAGTGATGCAATCGTTGATGGTAAAGCGCACTAGTTTATTAAGCCTATTCACTTAAAAAACTAAGGAATAGGAAGGATGACGGCAGTTGAGCGAGATGATGCAATGTTAAACCCAAAACCAACACGACCAATCAATGCTGCGCTAGAGGGAGATTGATCTGGAGACTCTCCACGACCAAACTCCCGACGCAACAACATTTGGCGCATCGTACCCGCCACACATCGCAACACAACTGCTTAGACCCGTCCTCCGTACGGCTTCACCAGACATCATGCCGGAACACGACGAATCGCTTGGCGGCAAGACTTTAAGACAGACTTTATGGTAGACTTTAAATACAGAAGATTACTTGTATATTCGCTTTTTATGTAAATGTAGAGTAATAAAAGATTTGGCGGTTTTCTAATTACCATTATTATCTACCAGTCCAGTAAGTAATTAAATTCAGAACGTCCTGTTTACTCAAATGGTTCTGATATTGTCCACAACACCTATCGCATAGTGACGTGTATATTTCGACTGCCTTAAGTTTTCCCTCAAACATTTATTCATGGATGCCCATACATGATGTCCAAACAAAACCTAGCCGTGGAAACTAAAACAGCGTTGGCTAGTTGACATAATGTTTGTTCACATTTCTACTCAATTAAGTGCTACGTTTCATTCATGTTTAATTATTTAAGGTCCTCTGCTCCGGCAAATTATGTCTACATAAGATATAAATAAAAGCCAGTATGGCTCGGTGCGTCAACCTGTCATACAACATTGTCGCGCCGGGCCTCTCATTTATGAATGAACTCACAGATCTAGCGATTTCCGGCTAACTGTTGAGATAGTACGACACTCTTCCTGGTTCCTGCTATGGTATCTTTAATTACGCCGCCAGCATAAACAGACCGGTGGTGGACCAACTGCACAACTAACAAAATGCGATCGTGTTGTGCAAGACGTAAAGTTCAGTTTTTCCCGCGGCCAGTGATCGATCAGAGTCCATTTCTGCTTTATCGAGATCGTTCGAAATATGAATAAAGATATTCTAAAAGTGACCAATCCTAACCGCCAAAGCGTTATGAACTTTATGATAACATTTTACGGTTAGATATGGATTAACGTGATCTGGTGGCGAGTGTGTCTTGCATCCTGTGGAACACGTTTTTTTCCTGTCTCCTTCCCGGCGTTTCACCGTTACGCAATATATCGTAAATAATTAGCGGAAGGCAAGATTCCCGTGTCTTATGGAGATGCTGTTGATCAGGTTTTTTTAGCCGGACGTTTCCTGCGTCCGGCTAACCGTAAAGTATCCAGTCTTCTTTATATGTATATCTAGTAGGACGACTATTGATCATAAACGTCTTTCAAACATGTCTGCACAGAAAAGTAGTATGTAGTAGATTTTTTACGCCCGATACATTTTGCCACCATATCTCCACCATCCGAATCTCGACTTATATTTTCACCATCTATGTATGAACTAGCTTTCCGCCCGCGGCTTCGCCCGCGTGGAGTTCGGTTATATCGCGCTTTTTAGATTTCCCTCGGGAACATCACATTTTTCCGGGATAAAAGGTAGCCTATGTTCTTTCTCAGGGTCTAAAGATTGTCTGTGCCAAATTTCATCAAAATCGGTTGAGAGGTTTAAGCGGGAAAGCGTAACAGACAGACAGACAGACAGACAGACAGAGTTACTTTCGCATTTATAATATTAGTATGGATGAAGTCATTTACACATGTTGATTTATGCCTGATCTGATCTATGTATGCGTTTTCATACATAAACGCCATTCACTTTATTTCATTTCTTTAGCGGTCGCTGGAGCCGTTCATAAAAATGACTCCGCGCTTTATTGAACATAACTACAAATAATCAGCTCATCATTGTATTGAAAAAAGTATATTGCCGTGTCGATTTGCCCTTGTGCGGTGCCGGCCGATAGATGGGCATCGGCAGCATTACTGCGGCCCTCATTGACACCGCCGCGCGCCTTCCAGCCGGCCCAGAACGGGGACGTGTGCTCACGTCTGCGGTTTTTGTTCGCACAACTAATTGCACGTATAACTTTTACCAAATTGCGCAATTTACTGCGCATTGCCCTCTTAAAATCTGTAAAAGCCATTTTTTCCTCGGTAACTGATTTCGAACACCTGATAACGAGATCGTATCGTCGGTAATCGCCTGTAATTCAATTCGGACTTTAAATATTGTTTTGTAACGACAACAAAATCGAAATACAAAGTTGTTTAAACTTTCTCGTTTTAATTTAGTTCATTATCTTTTCTCACGAGATATGAGATAAATAAAACTCGGTTAATAGATCTAATTTATTCAGTAGGTACCGTAACCGCACCTATTCATGTTTATCACAAATGAGCGTTTTTACTGAAGCTGCTTGATGGGTGCGACGCGACATCGTCAGTGCCGCTCCAGCGCCCCGGCAACAGCGACTCTATGTACGTAAGCACTCAAACATGCGCACTGATTATTTGGACGTAGAACAAAATAAAATGGTAAGCGTACATGTTCTCACGATGGCGCTTAAAATGCTCGACAAGATCAGATATGAAATGTTGCAACGCCGAAGACCGGTCGACCGCGATACCGAACTCACTCCGACCGCGATTAGAAAAGAATAACGATCGAATTTAATGGAAAGAGTATGTTAATGAGTGCGGCCTACTACTCGCACAGATCATGCGTCGGATAGTCATCAGAAATCACATCGCTCCGATTATTATGCCTATTTAAATATGTAGCTACTCGAAAATATAATTATGTTTCTATGCGGCCATCAACCTGTTTGTTCCCCTGTGTATGAGCCGTTCTTTTAGCGTTCTCTTGTAATATGCTCTAGATATTCGTAGGATTAAAAAATTATTATCAATCAATTTGTCAGAAGACATTTGACTTTTTGAATTAGCTGCGAACTCATCCGTTCCCACGAGAATATATCTTAAAAAAAATAGTTAATTTATTCTATTATTTATCTATATTTCTGTTAGGCATGTTATAATTTTTATGGATGTATGATTTATTATACAATAAGTCATTGGAACAAAAAATATCTTCCTGTATTTTTCTCTATAGACATAGACTATACGATTGGTTGTCGATGAATGTAATATACCAAATTCAAGTCAACTTTACAGCTTCAACCTTTTCGATACCAGGTGAACAGGCTTGGTGACCTCTGTTTAATATGAGCAACCTGCATATGTCAACTGTTAGCTTTAATAACCAACGGACAACTATTCAAGTCACCTGTAAATGCTCCTGTGAAAACGTATGTACCACTAATTGGTAATCAATTGAATGCAAGGCAGTACACCGGAGACTGACAGGGGCGATGCTATCGGCTCTAACTCAAGATAATATCGAAGATGCCTCCGTCCACCCGTCAGCCTCTATCTCCACATCTCGATAACTACTTAAGCGCAACTATATTACGTACTCTTTAAATTAAGACGCATTGAGAAATCTTACCTGACGAAACATCGTTTGATTAAAAAAAAATTCAAATACCACCGCTGCAGAAATTAATAAGTTATATAATTTAAAATGTTGTTCCTTTCTGATAGAAGCATCAAATGTTTCTCGTAACGTCAATGGAATGATGAGAAAATAAAGGCATAAATGTAATGAACTACAACCGAAGTACAATAAGCGATATTGTGCAGAATAAATTGATCGCATAAGCAAAAGAAGTTATGATAAGCGATCACCATGTTGATAGTGATTTCGTCTGACGATATCAGCAAATCGTGATGCATTGAGAAGGTAATTTATTGTGGTTTGGAAACGTAGCTATGCTGTCATTTACAGCTAAGTTAGGCTAACTTTACTAATTTACTGTAATATTATTTACATTTACAGAAGAGAGACTCATGGGATGATATTGAGATGAAACTGGCAAAGATGTGTCAGTATAACTATAAGAATCTAGTTTCTGACTACGGCGCAGCCCGTGTGACTGGTACCGTCTTTTCCTCTTTGCCAAATATTTTCAGTGGTATAAGCCTGAGCGCACGCCGTCTGCCTTAAACGAGTACCTATCGCCATATATTATTTCTCCAAGGGTCTGAAACCGTTTTCTCCCTTTTTCTCTCTTTCTATCGAACCAATCTGAATGTCCGACCCACCAATCGACAGATATTCGTCCCTGGTACCATGGAATACTATTTTCAAATTATTAGTATAGTGCGAATTTTTCGCACGGGTCAGCTAGTGTAAACAAACTCGCCAATTTTCCTCTTTAAAATATTAGTATTGGCTACGGTATCTGAGTGATTGTGATCTGAGTCTGGATACAAACAGTGAATAAAAAAATCGGTCAGGTGCGAGTCAGACTAGTAAAGGATTCCGTATAAATTAGTAGGAATTGTTGCTTCTTGCCAAATTTCATTATTCCAGGTCAAATTATCTAATAAGCGTTCCGGTTTCTTTTCTGAGGAACGGAGCCCTAAAAATCTGAATGTCTTAATAGATCAACCAGTAATTGTAAAGTTGGTTTTCATACTAGTAGTATGACGTATTACATTCCCAATAGCTGACGATGCACATTCATTACATAAATCTATTGACGTGATAATGTCATACAATAATTAGTTATGGAGACACTATTATTCCTCATAAAACCACAACACTATAGACATAGTAATGATTTTTCTATTTTTATGATAAGCTGGTATTGCTTTCATTTCGTTTTCTATCGTATCTTCTTTAAGGTTTTTCTTTCTCCTTTAAACCCTTTTCTCGACGTTTAAGATCTTCGACAATTGTAAATATGATATTTTAAATTTCGCCGTTCACTATCTTCCTTAGTTATCGATTGGAATTCCACAACTGATAACATTGACCAACTAACTACCCAGATAATGTACATTTATAACAATAGTGAGTTTTTTTTTATTATTGCCTCGTGTACTTTTATTATTACATTTTGTTATGAGTCACGAGCTTTTAGACGCTTTCCAGCGATTCCGACATGTTGTCACAGCAAACACTGGTCGTATGGTGTTGTGCCCACAAAGATGTGCTAGAGTTCGGAAATATACAAAGTACGTCTGATAAATGACTCACCCCAATGGAACATAACTAAGGTACCTTCTACTATAAACGTCATAAATACTCAACCTTTTTTTGCCTATCGCTCACTTTGAGAATATATATTTTTCTAGTGCCCTCAAGTTCACCATCTATCTTGAATCAGAAATAGCTATTGACAGGCTTGTATATAAACGTGTCATATTTTTTTTATATCTATATTATAAACTAGTGCTTGACCGCAATCCCGCCTGATGGTAAGCAGTGATGCAATCGTTAATGGTAAAGCGCGCTAGTTTATTAAAAGCCTATTCACTCTAGCCTTGAAGGCACTTAAATTGTATTCCGATTGAAACACCGCCGCTGTCAAATTGTTCCAGTCCCGCGGTGTACGTGGTATAAAAGACAAGGCGAAACGATTCGTTCGGATCGTATAGAGTAGAAGATGTATAATTTCCTTCAAGTCTTCTATAGCTCCCTTGAAAGGTTAGAACGCTCACGAAGGGGTGTTAGTACCTACCCTTATTGAAAATCTATGCAAAAAAAAAATATATCAGCCGAATCTTTGTAACGGTATTGGTCAACTAAGGATTGACGTTATCTTTCTTTTCTTTAGAGTGAATACTACTTCAACTCTTCAATGACCCCTGTGGTTAGATACCACAATTTTGCCAATAACACGTGTAACAAATTATAGAAATTCTTTGAAAAAATTAATTCACAATAATGGCTTATATCGCCAATGACAGTTGAAAAAACGGCCGCATGAGCCGACTACTAGGAGATTTGATGCAAAACCATGATTTGGTCACTATGCTGCGATATTTCAATATTCAATGACAGATTATGTTGACAGAGAGGGAGATGAAGGTCAAAAATGAATGGATTAAGTGAGGAATGCTAGATAAGAATAAAGAAGAGAGTGAATGAAAGCATGACGATTAAAAGCGGAAAACGGAAGGAGAAAACGTGTCGCGCCTACCCCAGGTGGAGGGAAGGAAGATGATGGCCACTTCGCGGCTAGTACTTTTAGACAAAACTAAATTTCATTAGGATCGGTTGTACAGTAAACATACAATTCAACTACCAACAAAATTGATCAAATAAATTTCTTTATTTGTACCAGACGAATGAGGACTAAGTATGTTGTAATTCAATAAATCTACGAATTATCGGCCCAGCAACACGTATGTGCAAAGAATCAACAATTTCCGTTAAAATCAAAGACAGATTTCGACGTAAAGTAATATAGTTCTAAGAATGCTATTTTGAGTGCATTACAATAACTTCCGAATCAATATTCGAATTCGTCGAACATTCATATCGAGGTAAGACGAGTTATTCCAACGATAACTTGAGGCGACAGAGTACATACGTCCGAGTCCGTAGTAAAGTAGAACGGGTCGGGTCCATTCATAGTTTTGAAGACAAACAACCTCGCCCATCTAGCAGGCAAGCATGTCATTCACAACGCTCGTGCTCAATGAGGCGCAATGTTGCGACATTGCTGTACGAATACTCATACATCAATCGTATGGACATGTTGCTCTACCAGCGCAGATGTTAGAACATGTTACATTATAATATATATAAAAAAAATGTAATAAATAAATAATTCATATTAAAACAACAATAACTTCACTTAGAGTTTTTTGAGGGGAAAGTCAAGCTGAGTGTCACGCTCATTTTTCATTGGACTTTTAAAATTATAATTGACGGGTCCCAAGAACAATGTCCTATCTTCAATATTGTACAGTTACAGTGCGAAGCATTTAAGTTACGCGAATCTATTAAGTTGCAAGAAAATAATTAAAATTAATAGAAAATTATGGTTAATATACCTTATACCATAATTCTCTATTAATTTCTTTTTTTTTATTAGATTCGCGTAACTTTATTGCTTCGCACTGCAGCTAGACAATATTGAAGATAGGACTTTGTATTTGTTCTTTTCTTGGGACCCGTCGTATTATAGTGTTGTTTACTAAATAAAAGTGCGTGCTTTATGTAGTAAAAAGTGCATTCAGAAAATAATTCATAAAGAACAGTGAAATATCGCAGCATAGTGACCACGTCATGACTTTGCCTCAAACCTCCCTGTTGAGACGGTTCACGCGGCCGTCTTTTTCGACATGAATAATTAATTACGTGACATTGGCTAAATGCACAAACCGTGCGAAGCCAAAAAAAAAAGAAAAAACTTCACTTACATAGAAACAATATCATGTTATATTTTAATTAATAAAGACATGCCTTTTTCGTTACCCCACTAGTAATTTACACGGTTAAATGGTTGCAAAATATACTGGAGAGTTTGAATGAACGGAAGACAGATTTCCTTTGTCGTTAAGTACGTAGAAAACGATTTAAAAGTAGATTATGTAAAGCACACAACGGCGTCAGCGCCAGACGGCTTCGGCGCGGCTGGAGCAAGTTCCGTTGAGCTGTGTTGACATTATCGAAAGCATGCTCAAACAGCGATCGGACCTCGGCCCTTGTTTACACATTGTATATTTCGAAAAATAAATAAATTGTCTTTCTGCGATGTTTCCACGAAAAGGTCAATGCTAAAAAGATAAACGAATGTATAACCATAGTTAAGAGAATAATTACTACCAACGTCTACAGATACATATCAAAATTATTGTAGTTATACCACAGTGTCTCAAGACTAAAGTCTTTGACCAGTGTGTGTTGCCAGTGATGACTTACGGAACTGAAACGTGGTCGCTCACAATGGGCCTCATACGAAGGCTCAGAATCACACAAAGGGCAATGGAAAGAGCTATGCTCGGAGTTTCTCAGCCTGTTCGAATCAGAAATGAGGAGATCCGCAGAAGAACTAAAATCACCGACGTCGCTCTTCGAGTCGCTAAAATTAAGTGGCAGTGGGTAGGGCACATTGCTCGTAGAACCGATGGCCGATGGGGCAGTAAGGTTCTGGAGTGGCGGCCACGTACCGAAAGACGCAGCGTAGGGAGGCCCCCAACAAGGTGCACCGATGACATGGTGAAGGTCGCGGGAAGCCGATGAATGCGGACAGCACAAGACCCGTCATCGTGTGAAGCCTTGGGGAGGCCGTTGTCCAGCAGTGGACATCTGTAGGCTGAAGAAGAAGAAGATACAGATTTATACTGGATTGTAGGTAATCCTTCTCTTGTTACTTGTACATATTTACAAGGCTCAGCATCTAATCAGCCTGTAATGTTTCCACTACTGGGACATTCTGTGCTCTCACAGCGACGAAGTGTGTATGTGTGGTGAGCCCGTCTGAACTCACCCATAATCCACCACAGGGGCTCAGTCCGAGCTGGTGGCTTCTGATTCTTACACCTTTAAACCTGGCTTTTGGAACCCATACACCTTAATTATGATAAATATTTTTTTAACCAAAACTTTTTCATGTTCCTATAATTATTGTATATCGATATAGATAATTAATAGCATAGGCTAACTGCTACCGATTGCAGAGCACCATACAATGTAAATTACCGCTTACCGTAACAAATTATATCGACAAAAAATCGAAAAATACGATTATTAATCGAATCAATTTCACGGGAGCTGTGATCGCATATCTATGCTCAATTACGTTGACCTCCGACTCGATTTTATCCATAACATTTTAATCTAGGTATCCAATGGTCTCCCATGGGAAATCCTTGAATACTTCCAAAAACATTATTTAAAAATTTATTTCTCTACAACACACGAGTAATTTCCATTTGTGACATCGCAAAAGCCAAAATTTCGTAAGCAAAGTTTATCTAATTATACTTCAATTTGAAAAAAAACCATTGTTTGTCATATTGTTCTGTACGACCTTGGAGTTGCGGGTTGCGGTGCATTAGGGCGATGCGGAGGCGTTGAGCGATGATCGCGCGATATGAGCTGTCGCGCCGCGTCGCGTCGTCGCCGCGACATCGCAAGGCTTCCGTTCCCGCGACCGACTCCGTGGGAACCGCTTTATTTTCGTATTTAAATTCGACCCTCATTAAACTGGTTTGCTTCAAAATTCGCTGCCTTCTTTCGACGCCTTTTACTCAACTTTTTATGGTTCCGTTCGACATTTACTGTTTGTGATTATTTTTATTTAAGTCTAGACCTCGCTGTGAGTAATCTCACAATGAGCTGCTTGTATAAAGAGTACCAGTCCGTCTCCATTTGTAAAAGCTTCGTATTATTGATAAATGAACGATTTGAGCCAACTTTATGTTTATTTATAATAGGTTTTCATGACGTATATTGGTCGTATATTTTGTTTTTGTTTTACTTAAAAGATAATATGATATATACGAAATAATCTGAAAAACAACACACCTTTAATATTCCATAGATAAGGTGTAGGCTTCATGTTAATTTAATTTGGGCAATATAAATTAATGGATGGAGAAAGAACCAGTTCTCGATCAGTGGCGAGTTGGGAAGAGAAACGATTCAGTGAACCATTATATTTAATTAATACAGGACGATTTATGTAGTAGATACGGTTGCGTGTAATTCTTCTCATAATACTACCACGTAGGTATTTGGGAGTACTTTATTATTCTCGTTTGAGTTATGGTTATTGTGGTTATAGTTTCTCGCCGCGATTGTACCTTGGCGTCTATTAATTTTTTTTAAGTAGGCACTTTATGTAAATTTGGAGTCACAGCCACTTTTATATCACATCGATCTGAAGATATGTAATTATTTTGTAACAGAAACTTATTACAAACCATGTGGAAGTGTAAATATAATAGATTGATTACATTCTGAGGATTTATTTGATAATAATAATTACACCATCATCATTTTGTTACACAGCAACTGAAGCAGCAACAACAGATGATGAATGTTAGAAACCGTGGCCCTGGCCGTCGCACAGGCAAGTGAAGAAACACGGGTGGGTTTTAGTCAGTAAAAGTCTGACACGCCCTTCCGCTCCGCCCAGAGCGGGAGAAGTCATTTGATGATTTCCCAGCCAAACAAAAAAAAGATGATGAATGTTGAAAACAGGAACTTAGAACGTGATATTGAAGTATACCATTTCATTAAATCTTATCTTCGCTCACAAACTCAACAAAGGCGCCACTTCAATCAAGACCGGAAACGTCATTGAAAAGACATAAACGCGAATGTTAATTTGATCGAAATTATTGTAACTGTATTTTAACCTTAAATACTCACACAAACGTTTTATTAACACGTTTAATTATGTTAATATGATAGAAGGGTTATCTTTCCCCGAAATGGTGCTCACTTCCCCACGGTATCACCTTACACCGGATGGTGGGTAACCCTGCAGTGCAAGTTACACTAAAACCTTACTGTACCATGCAGTTATGTTAAACTGAACTTTAAATTGAGGACAGTAACTTTCAAAATCCTGTGAAGTTTCTCAAATTTCAATATTTTACCCGTAGAACTACTTACAATTGTCTCTTACTTTTGTGTAACGTTTAAATTTCAGCTCTATGCTATGACAATAGCGTTTCTTTTAGATAAGTGAGTGTTAAGATCGGATACCGGAAGGACATATTGTATAGGCCTTAGCTACCTGTTGATAATTTTCATTGTGAGTGGTGAACGAGCACAATACTACGTTGTGCGTTAGAGCAACTTTTAAAAGCATTCCTTCGATGAATAACACTTTGCATGGACTTAACTTTTATCTTTTGCAATGGATAGCTGCGTCACTACTTAAGTACATGATAAGTTGGTAATGTGTTTCTCAATAATTAAAATAAATAACCTTTTACCAAACCAAACGTTTTTAACCAAAAGTTTCCTTATATTGTCTACCGCTATTTGCTATATTTGAATCACACCGTCCTGCAAAAAATAAATTATATCAGAAACTTATTTAGTGCGCAAAATCGACTTTAAAGCGAAGTAAAAATTATCAACATTTTTTTGGAACTTTATCAGCATTACCTACCTACAAAATAAAAATGATACACTAGCGGCCGCCAGCGACTTCGTTCGCGTAGAGTTAGTTATGCTCCGCTCCTATTGGTCGCAGCGTGATGTTATATAGCCTAAAGCCTTCCTGGATTAATGGGCTATCCAACGCAAAAAGGATTTTTCAAATCGGACCTAGCTAGGATAGTTCCTGAGATTAGCGCGCACAAACAAACCAACAAACTCTTCAGCTTTATATATTAGTATAGACTATAGATAAGAAGCTGTGTCATCGACATCATGTACAGTATACGGACCAAAATCACGGAATATTCATTTGTTAGTAATAAATACTCCATTAAACTAAGTTGTCAAAGCTCTTAGGCGGCTCTTTTCAGGCGTCAAGAACAAGCGCTTTAAATGACTATACTTTTGAATTAGCGTCCACTCAATTCATATTTATATCCGCCATTTTTCATGCGCAACGAGCAGCGCATACGCAAATGCAAGCCATTAATAAATTACAGAAACACACAGCCACATTGATCTCTACGTCACTACGTAGCAGTTGTGTATGTGTGTGTGCACTTCCTCTTGCGTTGTGTGTGCGTGTGAGTGTGGATGATCGTGCGGGCGGAGGAGGGCGCGGGGGGTGACTTCCCGCGTAGCACCTGGCGCTCAGAGGTTACATGCATCGACGGGATCCCATTGATTTGTGGCGAGAAGCACTTGAACTTAATGCTCTGATCTGATTTACCCTTTGTTTATGGTTTACTTCTTTGTTGCTTACATGGTGCGGATATGTTGGTGTAGGTATTAATCGGTCGATTTCCACATTAGTTTAGCGTAGCCTTATTTTCAGCCAACGTTCAGATGGCTGGCTTTTTCGAAGAACAAGAAATACTTTTATAGAACATGTTTCGAACATTGTAAATACTGTGTAGAATTAGATAATAGATTCATACAAGGTTTCATATCCAAAATTTTCTGTTTCCCGTATAGACCCGAGATTTTTTTTCAAGCCAAGATGTCCAAACCATTCGCTCAACAGTCTGTGATTCAGTATTCGAGCCATGATGACAATACTGACCACATCCTCTATTTGTTTAAGTGAAAGGCAATTGTACGCCTTTTATTTGTATTGAGCAAACCCTTTAGAAATAAGTTGCGTTTTTCAAGCATTACCATAAAAGAAAAAGGTTTAGTTTTAAAATCAGGATTGTGTATGTTACGAATTCCATAATTCAATAAAAATTAACTTTATATTTTAAAATATCCATCTATCAGATCCAATCAGTATGAATTGAAAAAAAAAGAGTTAATTGCGTAGAATTCAAACCGGTATAAATTAGTGATCTTTATCTTTTGTATTAAGCGGACTAGACACTGATATATTACAAGAGAAATACATAATTTTATACATTGCCAAGATCTTGGGAAATAAGCATTGAACTTTTCGACTAAAAATCTAGTTTAGTCAAAACTTTAAGTACGTTTGTTAACCAAATCTGTTTGATAAAAGATTGTATCTCTATAATTTGAGTTATCCATTATCTTTTATCTGTTACTTTTGACGTAAGATACCCAAACCTCAGAATAAGCTGATGTCAAAATATTTGCCGTGTTCAAAGGGCCACGTGGTGTCGATGTCGACCAAACATTGACATGGGACTCGGCGCGGGCGCACCTCGCCGCAGATAACAATACCGCGAACAATGAACACGCCGCCTGACCCAGCGAGCCAGAGACACACCTACAAACAATACAAACTGAACGCACTTCAAACTGATGAGTTTGACTTATTCTGAATCCTTACCTCAACAATCAAGGACCTCTGTCGTTCTTCATTAAGCCCCTCTACAGGCCTCCTGCATAACATCCTGTCTTAGTTTCATTCATTTGTCATAGTCAAGAATCAATTGAGATACTCTATTTTACTGCCAATTTGTTCCACTTCCTGCCTACCTGTAGTCTGTAGAACATTATTGTGCAATTTAGAACAACGATATTACATATTTAATCGTCTTGCTTAAGTATGGTTTGTTGTTCATTATTATAGGTTGTAAGCTTTTACAGATTAATTTTAATGAGCGTTACTATTCATTGAGGAATGCACCGGCTCATGTGTTGCGTGAGTGCAAATCTATGAATGAAGACTGTGGGCTACACTTTATGGTGCCACAAAAACCGAGACCCTTTAGAAAATACTCCCGACGGATACTCGGAGCGCAATATTTACTACGCCCCCCGACCCTTTCACTTCCTCTACGGCGACAACCTGCGTTGGAGCGAGACTGCATTACACAAGCGTACCGGCCAGAGCGGGACGGCCGATTCATTCATAACAGAGTCCGCCATCCGGTCCGCGTTCTGATCGATCATTTCATCTCCTTCTAACGCACAGTCTCTTCTCGAGTGCGAGCAGGTGGCACCGGATGCTTGACGATGTACCGAAGCTTCGATCGGAAGCTCTTAAAAAAAACCTCGTGCTCTTTCACGTCACTTCGAGCCACATCCCGGGGCAGCAGGTATCTAGTGCACCCGCGGCGCCGGCTCGACGCGTATCGAAACTACAAGTGTGTCGTTGTAATGTGAAATTACCTCGTTTAATGAGGGGACAGTCGCAATTGGTAATTTTCGTAAGCTCGCTGGGAGTGAGACGGTGCGAGCTTCGCCCCTCCGCCGAGCGCCCATTCAGCTGCGAGTAGTCGGTCGCCGGCCACAGCGACGCACGCGCGCGCACACCTTGCCACTCCACTCTCTGGATACTACTCCAATTTTGACATGACCGGTTCCAAACACGACCGCGAACGATCGACCTGTGTCCACACGGTGTTAGCTCACTAGTGAATTGGTGCTTTTGAGTGAGTGTCGCCGGGAATGTACGAGAACTCAGCCTGGACAACTTTACAATGGCCCAAATTGCATTAAATGGGTAATTGGTGTACGTCATTGGATAATGGATTCGGCTCGTATACCTTGTACATATAATCCGTCCTTACCAGGAGCGTGGGCCGCTGTGAATTTTGCACTTGACTCCCGGCCCTGCTCTTTGTTTGATGCCGTTCCATTTAAATATTTAAATTCAACAATGCGATTTCTGCCATCCTGAGATGAATACGAAACTGTATATTTGTAGTATTTATTGTTTAAGTACATAGTTAGCCATATTCGGTGTATACAGTTCGCTATCAATTGAGTACAAACACAAAATAACCGCGATAACAAACTTCCAGGGACTATTTCATGAGAACGCTAAAGCTCCATGTATACCTAAGCATAGTATTATTATTTGATTAGTGTATAACTTTGTTTTTCTGTAATTTGTGAAGTAAACATGTATGTTTATTATTATTTTTATATTCGTTAGGTACTAATCGGATGATATTGTACAGGTGCTGAATAAATAACTTTCAGTGTAATAATACGCTATGAAATACTAATATTTCAACTTTACGTATACCACCTATGAATTTGCAATATAATTAGCTACTTTCAACTACCAGTTGTAGCCACTTAGCACCTAAGCGGTTAAGAAATAGTTCTAACATAATGCTGAACATAAATCACTTAGGCCGTTCTGTAAGGAGGACTTTCTACTATAACCAGTACTAAAGGTCCAACAATTAAGCGCGCTATTACGGCGGTCCTAATAAATCCTGAAGGAATTTCAATTGCTTGATTTCCAAGCGTTTTTCCTGCTAATGCACATAGCAAGAATTCCACGAGGCGTTTTCTCCGCCGCCAAGACACAGGTACGGCGCGTTATCAGTTGCCTGAGCCGCCTGCGCGCGACCGTGGGAATGAAAGAGGCGTGTTAAACAATAGCAGACAGATAAGAACATCGTCAGAACACATTTGGGGTACCTTTAAGTAATTAGTTGTGTTTTCTTTACATGCTTCGTACTAAATCCTTTTTGCATCGAAAATTCCCGATGATTCATAACTACTTGGATCAGTCTGAGTTAAGATCTACGCTTCAGCGATTATGTTAATGTAGCAATAATGTTATATTTTGGCTGGTTCTATTGATAGTTACAAATGAAAGGTTAACATTGTACAGCTACGCTCGCTCGCGCGATTTGTGGATAAAAAAGCTTCGTGAGAATTACTTTTGTTCTTCGAAATGGGTCTACCTTATTTAAATATAAACCTACATACATGTTTGAGATATTTAAGAGATTCATTGTATCTATGACTGCAAGTTAGCTGATGATCAGTTCATAGGAGATTATAATTTACAAAATATGTACAATTTTGTTTTCGCTTTGTATGTACTTGTCAATTATACCATTCCGGTTTGGTAACAATGTCAACTCAAACTTCAAATAACTATTATTAGATTCACTATAGAACATATTCTCACTTCAACATACTTAATACTTTAATAGAATATTTGTTATTGTTTAATTGACTCTATGAAATCATTTATTTTTGTCGTCTTATCCAAATAAAACAAACTCATAACATAATAAGAGACAATCTTTAGGCCTAATTATAGTTCGCCTAATAAACAAAGATTTGGCAGTGGCTATATGTGCATACGTTACAGGTCTAAGGACCTGTACACACTGCAGGGGAAACACAAAAACCCAGCGTCCCGGCAACGGATACAGATGTTTATTTTGAAGCCGTCCCACAATCCCCCTACTTGTGGTTTTTTACACTTTTTTACTCTAAAGAAACCTTTCCGATGAGGCTTTCATACACGATGGGCAGAAAAACAGCATGTTTGGCAATTGTGTTTCTTTTTACAATTTTGATTACAAGTATATTTTTTCAGTTGTGTAGGTAGTATGAACTTCAATCAATTTCAAACAAAATCAAACACTTCAAAGAACAAATGCCTAGGTACTTTTCCTAGTACTGTTTACCTACTTGTTATCGTATAAAATGTTTTTAATTTTTACAAGTCCACAAGTCAGCTGTCAATTAATTTATTTCTGAAATGCCGTGTAGTCCGTAGTAGTACATCTTCTTAAACTTTATATTGGTATACGGAATCAAATTACAATACCTATATATGTATATAGGTAACATTAAATTACAAATTAATGGTTTATTTTAGGCCATTTTCAGAAAGGTACCTACGTCATCTCAAAGTAAACATTTTAACGTTCGAGTCACGCGCCAAAACCTTATAATAACTTGTATACTTACTAATAATATACACAATAGCTTGCGCCGGCGCATGTGCAACGTCATATGCTCCAATTATGACAACAAACATTTACAAGGTATTCAATCGAATTTTGAATCGTGTTTATGTTTTTAATTAAAACATTTACTTCTAATAACTAATTTCATGTTTATTTATTGCATTCCATAATTTAAAAAAGATGTTACAAAGGGCATAAAACTAGATATAAAAATAGGGACGCTTAAGGACGCGGCAAAAAAAATGATTATACGAGATACGAGATATTTGCGTAACACACACTGATACACACACACACAGTACCTAGCAATGGGTTTCATTTTGACAGTTCAACAACATTCATTGTGTTGTTTATGTTATTATTTTTATTTCATTTCTCTAACACATGAAGCAATAGATTAGCAATATCCTTCAAAATTCTTCAGATTACGTTTTATAGTATGTTACACAATTAAGGTGCTGTTTTGTACAGGATGTATCTGACATCGTAACGCAAACTTCGCGGATAGGCTACACCGCATGCCACTAATAAAATTATGATAGTCATTTATGTCGTTATTGAACGGTTACAGAATTCACAGTGGTTAAAAAAAGTGTTGGCTCGGCATTTGAACGTCGCAAGCGTGCCGCCGTGCGGGTTTGTAGGTATGACGTTGATCCCTGATGTAAAATCTATCAAATCAGCTGATAAGACAGTTTTACTTTACAATCTTATTGGGTTATAAAAGTTTAGCAATTATGAACGGTCTAAAGTGAAAAAAACTTCATATATTTTTTTTGAAATCATGAAAATCCGACGAAAAATTCCACCACTGGGGGGTTCAGAATCATGTACTGGATCCATGGTACTCGTTTGTGCGTCGATGTCAGATACACCCTGTATATAATTATGTATTGATTGATGCTGGTTTTGTATTAAATATATAAGACATTAATCAGTCTTGCTCGTGGAACATAACAGTAGTAATCAATTTAAACCTAAAAAATTCATATCATTCTATCTACTGCAATTTCTAATCCTCCTAATAATGTTTGAATGTTAGCTATTGTTGTAACCTATTCATTACGAACTAACCTAATAACACCAACATATCGATTTCTCAACTGAGAATATTTCTCAATAATTACTTCAGAACGTTAAGTGCTTGCCTAAAATATCAATGCATAAAAGGTTTCGCATCGCTCGTCCGAAACGCGAGGTGTACATAGGTACCTACGCGTCGAATTTTCGCAGCCAGCGAACCGTGCCCTCTGACTCACAAAGGAGCGTTAAACTGAACGCTTAGCATTCAAATTCAAATGGTCCCCTCACTAGCTGTTCTAAAAACAAAATGAACAAATCGTTTCAAAATATCGCTATAATACAGCGAAAAGTCGTCAAGTTGCTGTTACTAAGCGAACTTTCAGATAAAATAAACAAAGTTAGTTTTTAGATAAATAGGTACTCTTGGTCGCATGGGAAATGTATCAACTTTTAAAGTTGTTGAAATTAATTAAAATATATTTTTCACAAAGAAATTTTAATATCGTCAACTCGAATAATTAGATTTTATCATTTTGCTATTTTTATGACTGCACTATTTTGAAGTTTAATGTTCATAGTGATGGAAAAAATAACATGAAATACTTTGTCCATGTTCAAATTGAATTCTTTTATTCATGTCAGTAAATATATTGACAATGAAACAATACCTAATCCCTCATTGATAGCTCAAAGTTAGGTCCCGCAATGAATGGCAATTGATAGTGTAACATTTGCTCCACAGAGCGGTCATACATAATTGATGATATAGGTTTAACTAAGTAGGTACTGTTCTTATCATTTGTGTATTTTTTCACACCAAATTGTGTCTGAATTTAATCGTTTATTAAAGTTGTCGTAAAAGTTTCATTTAAAATCAAAATATGATATAACAAAGAAAGTTTTATTTATTCTGGGTTTTCTATAATTATGAAAATTAATACTGTCTTTGCTTAAAATATGTGTTTGTAATGAACAATATTTCTGGCATGTAGATTTTTTTGGTAAAATTAGCTCAGAACACAATCGGTTCTAAATTTGAAAATTTTAAAATCTGTGTCTGTCTCTTAGCAAAGTTATGTAAAAAAAAAACAAACTTTGACTAATGAAAAACAATAACGAAACCATTGACAATATACAATTAGTCATGTTTTGTAATATCCAAAATAAATCAGTAGTTTTATGAGGATTGATATTTTTAACAGAACATTAACACGAAGTTAATAGACTCAAATGTTGGTGAGAGACTTAACGCCCGTTTCGCTGTGCCCACGACGACCCAATTTTCCGAGTGACGAAATGGATATCCGAACGAAGAAGCTTACCGGTATCAACATCAAAATTAATTCTTCCGTATTCCTGCTTTTAGTGACTGTTTAGTTTACGAGCGTCGTAACTCTTTAGCTACTGAATAGAGTAACTTTAATAAAAGTATGTAACATTGTCGCCTAATAGCTGTCCATCAATCTGGCTGGCTGTAAAACAACAAAGGGATGCCGTCGAAATTTAAAATGATAGTGCTGTATCTGCCGTATAACAATTGTTCATAAAAGTGAACGGACCTTATGTTTTGTGTTGACTTTTATTTATAATGTAGCATTTTCATAAATTAAAAGGTTAATTACCTTACTACTGTTTCATCTCAATAGTACTTACCTATTTTATTTTATTGTAGGTACTTATGTGTCTACTTCGATAGACATTCTTCGTTCATTATTATTCAATTAAAACTTCTACATCTCATAAGTACAAATATCTTTATTTATGGAATATTTAACATGAAAACGTTTGCCCTCAAATGAACATACATGCCTACATTATGTTACATAAAATGGTGGTTGCGACACTGAACTTAACCTTAAACCAAATGAATTAACATACAAAAGTACTGAAAATGCATCTATTTGAATATCTGATTAACACGTATGTGTATATTATATTCTCCTAAATGAACATTTTGCGATTGTAATTTGAATTTTTATTACGTTAACTAAAAGGTAATTGTGCTCAAGTTCGTAAATTAGGTCATATGGACGATGACACACTTGCTTTTTATGTTTAAGCATAATGTGGTTTTAGATAAAAAAAAAAAAAACAATGTTATCTATATGCTCTAACAGTCTAATTTATTCGGTGCTTCAGGACATTAAACTGTTATTCACACTCATTACATTTTTGTGTTTTAGTAAAGAAAATTTGTTTAACGTCGACCCATCTGTTCATAAACCACCGTCGCCATTTTGTCCAGTCAAGATATCGAACGACTATTATGCCACCCACGTGTTATAAACAAACATTAAGAATATGGAACTCGCCGAGTTTTCCTCGCGAAGATTATTCTCGCGCAGTGCGCGCGTGCGTGGGCGTTGGGAGGCGTTCGCCAATCGCCTCCGAGTCCGCCCCACGGCCCTACGCCTCGCAACCACACGCCCGGCCGTATGTCCAAGACACCCACACCACAATATGTCGCCCAAACCATAGCTGTTATATGACAGCCGCTCCACAATTATATTTTTTCTTCATAATTAGAGAGGTGCCGGAAAATTTCGCGTCTCACGCAGCCTGCGTTGCCAAATTCCGACGCCCGAAATCAGTTTTGTCTATGGAATGTGACGTTAATTTGTCGACAGACACTTCTCCTCGCCACTGGACTTTAATTTCATATTTCGAAACACACTCACAGTAAGTCATTGCAATGAATTTTACCTTATTAAGTAGATGTCCAATTAAGCAAACCATTTTCTACCAAGTAAAGTAAGTTATGTATGTTACTTACACGTTTTTTTCAACGTAGCCAAGTTGGGAAAGTCTTTAAACTTTTATTTTCAATCAATATAAGCAATTTTAATCACGTCCCTACATTGAGCCTACATTGATCTATAACCACGTAAGTACGGCGTAGGACACCGTAAAAGTTACTAATATTATTTGCAGTGACCGATATGTTTTTTTTTTTTAATATGCACCTAATTTCATCTCGTCATTTTGTCAACTAATTTACCTACAAATTATTTTTTATCTATATAGGCATCTACCTCCTTTGTGTATGAAATATACTTAATTACAAAAAACCGTAACTCTGATAAAAACTATAGTCATATCCACAAAATGAAATAGTTACTGACATAGCCATTTGACCCTAGCTTACAGTTAAAACAAATATGTATGACCCAACAAAAGTGATACAATGCTCGTATGTGTCGGAGCGGAGCGAGTCAGTCCGTAATAACGTTTTAATTGAACGGTCGGAGGTCAAATCACTTGCGCCCCGCGTGACCCAGCCTCGACACGCCAGCCAGAACAAACCAATAAGTATATGTACGACCAGCCTAAGACAACAACTTACAGATTCGACAAACCAAAATTACATAAACCGAAAGAATTTACGCTAATATTGATTCAGGCTCACGCTAACAATGTTACGATCATTATTATGTGGCAACACTAAACAAAGTATAAAAGCTCGCTTGCTTGCGCACAAAGTGCACAATCTATTGCTATTGTTCACATAAACAACCCGCCGAATTGTTAGCTCTTGTTATACAAGCTCGCATTGTTCCACATTTGAATCGTGCGTCCCGCGTCACTCGATTCGCCGAAGCATCCATTGTCGCCATGTTTGTTGATGCGCGCGCAATCCGTGCAAAACCGCGCAAAATCTCGCGAATACTTTGGCCGAAATCAAAACATGCATTGATATGCGGCGCGGGAACGAACCAGTTCTCGAACGCACCACAATGTAACTAGTGACTGAATAAATATATATTCTTACCTCTTTCCTGTCAAGAAAAAAGTAGTCTTTATGGTATAAATACCACTGTTGCTACTTTTTATTTTGCGCCAGCAACGGAAATTGTCTCTTGAGCTTTCTCCAAATACCAAGTATCTGCTCAATATGACCGTTACATCCCCCGCAGTTATCGTAAATCCACTTAATTTAGAAATATTAAAATCTACAACCGAATTAGTGTCCGTCTGCATCATCGGTCCAGATATGCGGGTGTCCACTTTCCCATTAAGATGGGGTCGAAGATGTGACCCCATTTGACCGCGGGTTCATTCCGCACACCTAATACTAAAATATCATATTTATTTTCTTCGTGAACACCGCTAGACCAGAGCCATCAATTAGTGTCACACGACATTTGGTTACATTGTAGATTAGCACATATGTAGGTTATTGGTCTCGACTATACTTTTGCATCTTTTGTTATTTAACATTGTTTTCACCTAATACACACGTAATTCATTTCTTCAATTAGCGAAATTTTCCCGATATACTGAAAAAATATTAAATTTTTATACATACTTCAATTTGTGTTAATTTTGCCAAATGGTTTAGTATTTCGATCGGACGTGGCATAATAACAAACAAAGGGAGCCTAATGTCATAAAACGTGATCAAAATGTAATCTAGTAACAAATAAGAGACAAATGTAATGCGGTCGGTGTCATTGAGGCGTGGGGTGACAAATTGGGCGCGACAATCGAGTTAGTTGACCCGAGCCCCAGCCAATCTGTGCTCACACCACACGATTAACCGCACAGACACATAGACACATAGGCACACTGGCATACAGACACACGCACTAACTGTCCTGTAATAGATACGAAGCTGTCCGACCCACTCAATTGTGCTGCACAGATTATTAGAAGGGTTACTGTCAATTAAAGGGTCAGGCTATACTTACAATCGTAAATGCAGTGTTTATGAAATAAAAAATATAAAACGAATTGCCAATAGTAGTATTTCCTCGTCGGAAACCATGTTGATAATAATTGTTTTATATGGAATGAACTATTACAAAAAACTCAGCGTCAACACCGCGGCTACACAGCGTAGACGCCTACGTGGCGTAGCGGCTACATTTAAGAAACGTACGCTGAACATAGCGCTAAGACACACGAAAATAATTTTTTAAAATTAAAATACCGAAATAGCCTACAAAATGAACTATGCTTAGCATAGTTCATTTTATAAGCTATTTCGGTTCATAATATATTCTAAAACTTTATTTACATCGATTCATTGATTCCATCACCATTATCTATTCAAATCATTCCCAAGATCACGAAGTCAACAGACATACAACTGGACCGACCTCTATTAAACATAATTTTCGCTTTACGCTCGTTGTGAGCAGCACGTTATTTGACTATTGTCCTCCAATATTGGTCGAGCAACTAAACTCATTGAAAGCGACTACTTAGGACACAAAGGACTCGTCTCAAGCGTCAATAGAAATTCCCTCGCTTTATTCAGTACTGAACTTAATGATTTGGATTGCAGTAGATTTTAATAGGCGTATATAATACTTATTGATTGATTAAATCTGACTATGGTTTTTTTCTTAGATTTTCTCTAATATTTTTAAACATGCTTTGAACATTTTAGCGTCGAGCCCTTCAAACTTCACGTTCATTTTTATTATTTCATTTCATACAACGTCATTTGTCCAATAAAATCCTCAGCCAATAACATGACAGTTATGTTTCTAAATGTGATTTTGATTAGAGACAATTCGTCGCCCCCATCATGACTAAAGTGTGTTTGATTGACTAATACTATGTCAATTATATTGAAACCTACGTACCTAAGGTATTATCTTACAGTGTTAGGTTTTTCGGTCTTTGTTCAAGTATACCACTGCCCTATTATAAGCGTGAGAAAGTTAAATGCAAAAAAACGGTAATTCCAAAATGATGTCCTTATCTGTAAATCTATAAATAAACAATAAATTAGTGCCAAAGATAAGCTCAAAATAAAACCCAAAAAATAACCCAGTACCCGGCACCCGTTCCTCTACAAGCGTGTGAACCAAATATAAATTCATTGAAAAGAGTCTTAACAGATTATCATTAATAACTTGTGGCAGTACATTATTTTTTCTAATATTAACAAGCATTAGAACCCCTTTTAATGGAACAGTTTTTAACAAAACGAAATGAAGATGTTTACTGGTACTTAACCCTTGGACTTTCGATGGGGTCTGTAGTACCAATTTCATCAATTTGTGTCGCTCAGTTATTGGTTATTTGAAAGTGTTATATGGCTATGAATATTAATATTCGTAACATAAACATGGGATGATTATCTGGCTGCATCATGATTAAATTACGTTCAATACCCACATGATGTTAAGTAGATATTAGTTGTGCAATAATGAATATTCAAACAACACAACTTCAATTTAATATTGAAATTGTATTTGTTGTTAGAAAATGTAGTTTAAGTGCCTGTTCTTGTTTTTCCGTTACAGCTCTCACAGTCGTATTGTAATTGTACCCATATCGTGGTCACGCACAACCAAATAAGCATAGACAATTATGGTTCATTATAACTACCGAATGTTCACAACATGTTGAAAAGGATGAATGTACACGTACGTGATTTTATTGAATATAAAATGCCATTTGGTACTAAAAATCAAAAAGATTCTTGTTTGGGTTAAAAACAACACAAATTCTTCGGGAAAGATTTTTTAAATGCAGCCAGAGTTGAATCTAACTTCACTAGAAACCGGTTTTAACAGAGTTTGAAGTAGAGTGAATACTAACTTTTGAAATTGTTACTAAATAGACTTGGACAGTTCGACACTAAGTTAGCAAAATGATCAGTCTCGGGCTAGTGGTTTGCGTGAGAAGCACCCCGTTGCAGTCGCGGGGTTACACGCGGCAGGGTGGGGTGGTGCGAGGGTGGGAACCACTCAGGGTAAGTTGGGTACCGGGCCGGAAGCGCCTGCATCGGATCGTTCCGCACACCTGTGGGAATGTTTGCCACTATTTGTGTACCTCTATACCGCTTCCTCCACTCTATCAGCCTAGTATTAATGAATAATGACCATACAACCGCGCTATTGCTTATCGCTTAATTACCAATCAGCAATTATTTATTGCTTATTTCTACAAACAGTTAACGTATTCATCTCAAACGGCAAAAATAGGAGTCAAGTACAAAATTACATGGAATATTTCTTTGCTAACAGGTGCTGTTATATGAATACAAAAAAACAATGAACAGTGATAAAATAAGAATGAACTTTTTCTTCGTCACGTGACAATAGTACCATCGCCAAAATGAAAAATAGTGAAGAGTGTTTAGACTGACAATACAAACATTAAAAACAGAAACAGTGTGATATTTATTGATCTTATTTAAATTTTAAGTAAATAGTGTAAAAAGTCGTTGTAAATATAAATATAAGTGAAAAGGACCATAGACAATATCGGCCTGCTGACGGGTTGTAATTCGGACTTCAAGAACCCACAGCAGACCACTCATCAAGGCGACGGCGGCCATCGCAGGCATGGGAATCAAAGTCATGATGAAAGCTTTCAATAAGCCAAAAGGTAAGATATCACTACCTACCAAATTGCCGCCAGCAACTGACTCGATCAAAATATAATTACGTTATATCAACTAAGTACTTAAATCATAGAGTCAACTGCTTCACAATAGCGTTCGAGTTTCAATACAGGTGTGTACTTATTGAATTTTCCTTCTACACCAAAAAAAAACTCGATCGAAATATTATCTATCAACTACATAAATCATAGAGCCAACTGTTCTACAATAGCGTTCGAATTTCAAATATGGATCGTTGTCGAAGGAATCGTAACAATAATGGCGACGCGTGATCCTCGCTTCGCTTTGGTGACGCAAGCGCGCAACGCTCTCGGTTTCGCGTGCACTTGTCCCGAATGTGAACGCGCCGTGACTGAAGAAAAATATGAAAACGTTCATTTTCTAAATTATTACCTATGGCACTGCTAAGTTTACAGAATGTTAAACCGGTTGTGGTAGAATTTGCGAAATTTTTGTGCATGAAGCATAGGCCGTTTACAAAAACCGTTTTGTCTTTGAGTTACTATTTTGGTCTTGACGCACATAGTCGTAGTCTTCTGGTAAAAAATCTGTAAAACCTTTGCAAAAAGTTAAAGTTATCATTAAGAACTTGGAACACTTTTAAGTAAGAAGAGAGATAAAAGTATTCCTAGTTGTTAACGATAATAAATGTTTAAATGCGCGCAATGACGTGGAGTTGCGGACACCAGCCCGTATTAGGTACCTATATTTCTACTATAAACCACAGCCCACCTATTTTAAGAATAACCCTCAATTTGAATAACAAAACCCAGAAACTTTACAAATCTGATACAAACTGGCTCACAAATCTGGCAATCAATAACTTAAAGGGCCGAACATTAAACAGCTCATCATATCGTAACTCAATTTCCTTTAATATCACTGTATTTTGAAACACAGCGTGTCCGGCTCCGCTACTCGCTAGGGCACAGCCGCTCTGTTGAGCAACAGTCGGCCAACCATTACCGTAATTATGACTAGCTCCTCGTATGCTCTGCTGATCTTGAAAGTAAAGACCTTGCGTGCTCATAACCTGAGAACTGGAAACAATGTTTGTATACAAACTGGCTGCTTGTTAATCGACCCCGACGTACGACTGCTGTAGTTAGTGTGCTTGTTGCCTATTGATCGTGTTTGATCATATGGAGTTGATGGCTGTGCGAGAGGACGCTAAACAAACATTATTGAGCATGTTGGGAAAATTAACAAAAGTATCAAATTGCCAACGATCGCCATGGCCCACGCACAATGGTACACTGGAAGGACTAAGTCCTGAAACCAAACCCGAAACATAGTAGGTACTTAGAATATAGAAAGTATCAAATCGTTCGCCAAGCCTTAGAGTTCAAGTTCTTACCTCCAAGTAAGCGTCCTTCGACAACTTAAAACATCAAATCAAACTTCTAATTGAATACAAAAATACATTTATTTAATTGAACGCCATAAACTAAAATAATATCTAGCTACCCCGCTTCCGTCGTAAACGTGCGCAAGAGCATCGCGCACCGTGGCTGCGTCCACGTCGGTGTCCGAGCGAGTAGCGGACATGTCACCTCCGAGCTAACAAGCTCAACTATGTGACCGGTCCAAATGCAATGCTTAAGACGCACGTTTTCTCATGCGACGAACAATAGTGCTATCTATGAAGCAAACAACGGATTTACGACTCAACACATTCTTTGGACCATAAAAAGTCATAACAATTTACGGGCATAACAAAGAAACAGTAGCATCTAGTACGGGAGCTAATAACGCGGAGCAGCAGCAGCGCAGCGCAGCGCGGGGGCGTCCATTCACGCCGCTGATTGGCCCATCCGGTGCGCGCTCAATGAGATGATGCGCGCGCGCAGCGGCCGGCCGCGCCGCCTCTGTCATTGAGCAAAGGTCCGTCGCCTACGTTCGTAATCAACACAACCACAGATCACTGAAAGATAAGTGAGCATTGTTAGATTCTCCACCTCGGAAGGTAAAAACGACAAGGACCTCTGATATCGTACTAGGAATGTTATAACCTACAACCAATGTGCAGTCATACAATATAATGTAATCATGTTATATTAGCCTTGCTCGGTTAGTTTAAAATTGAACTCTACAGGAATCTTACATTTTATTAAAGTAGAGCTACGGTTGGACAGCGTAACGAATTTTAATGTATTAAATAAAAGTACAACTCATACGCAAAACGTTCATTTTCTGCGTCAGTGAGCAGGGAACCGTTTGAACAATAACAATTTTACCGCATTATGGCATAACCCTCCTCCACGCTTCACCGAGTGAGAGGGTGACATCGGTAAGCAAATGAACAATTTTACAAAATGCATACTTACAATCAGCCAATAATTCGCTTCACACGGTAACTATATGTCGCAGGGTATGAACTTAATAAGATTAAACACAGAAGTGTTTATTCAGTATAATTATGAGGCATTGAGTTAATATGAACGGTGGTGCATAAAGCACTCAATGAATATGTTTTGATTTTAAGCCATGATAGAAAGAATAATCTTATGGTTATACACCAAAATGTTTGTAGGACCTGTAGTGTATAGGTACCTACCTACTGTGTACGAAGCAATTATTTATTTCTTTGAGGACCGATGCCGTACTTCTTAATATACATAAGTTATCTTTAAACCTAGCTAAGAATATACATAACACGTAACCCACCTTTGTATTGTAGTTTGTACACTAAAAACGATTCTGTAAATTTTCATCGTGTACTACAATGATTTTTTTCTTTTTTAATAATACATTTTAATGTTAAAGCAAACCTTTTTGAAAGAAGCCTTTCTAAACTGACAGTTGCATTTACAAATACGACAATTACTCACAAAGCATTACTTTAATCGCACCTTTTAGCGAGAATAATTGTTTTGCAATGATATTTAGTATAATTATAAGCAAAAAGAAGACGATTCGAATGCGAAACAGCACACGCGCCGTTTACGTCACGCGACGTTCCAAGTTCAAACGGTGAACAATGGGTTCGGTAAAAATGGCGCGAGCTTTTGTTCTGGCTCGCTATTGTGGCGGCCGCCGCGGTAGAGATTGTTTGACTATGAAGATACACATAACATATTCATATCTCATCACCTTATTTTCCCCTACAAAACAAAGTAAAGTCCAAAATCACGTAAGAACTTACAGTCTACAAATTAGATGTTTAATTTAGATATTATTAGATGGAATTGATTGTAAAAGCATATAATTTGGAAATAGTTCGTAAATTGACTCTGGGGATTCATAGCAGCTGTTCCCTTCACTTTATTATCAAAACTATCTATATCTATACTAATATATAAAGCTGAAGAGTTTGTTTGTTTGTTTGTTTGAACGCGCTAATCTCGGGAACTACTGGTCCGATTTGAAAAATTCTTTTTGCGTCGGATAGCCCATTAATCCAGGAAGGCTTTAGACTATATAACATCACGCTACGACTAATAGGAGCGGAGCATAACTAATTTCACGCGAACGAAGTCGCTGGCGGCCGCTAGTTTAGATATAATACTACCTAGAACATAAAATGACCTGGAAATTACTGTCGTTTATAAGTCACTCCGCCTAGATAAACACGGGACATAATGGAGTCATTAAATTTGTTGATCAACGTGCTGGGTTCGGCATTACTGGACGCAAGTCGACGCAACAAGTGTCGGTTAGGTTCCCCTCGAACAACCCTCATTGGCCACCTGTTACTGTGAAACCAACGAGCATTAGCATAATGTGAAATGTGTTGGAGTTGTTAAAGAAACGCGGCCTGTTGCGTGCATTGTCCTTGTTCAACATTCCATTATTTTGCTGTACTGGGAATTTGTTGATTGCTACACGATATTAAATGAAGTTCAAAGAATTCTAGGAAGTTTACTTAGTATTTTAATATAAACTTCAGAGTAAAATTGTACATTGATTAAAAAGTAAAATTATACATAATATATTATTTCTAACCCTTTGAAAAACTACTAGAAAATTTACTTTTCTAATAACATTAGAACCAGTAGGTACTACAGCACAGTAACAGTGCTTGTTTCGCCAAATACTTAGGTCCGTATTCCAGAAGGAAACTCAAGCATTGATCTCTGTTTAAGCATTAGGTACTTAAAAGTAGTTTCAACTAAGTAATCAAAAGGCTTCAAACGACACTTAAGTAGAGCTTGAGTTTTGAGTGACGTTCTGTAATACGGACCTTAGAAGCGAGATTTCCATTTGCAAAACTAACACTCATTAGGTATATAAAATAACTAATTAAAAAATAGAGCAGGTATAGTAGTAGTAACTACGGCCGAAACTTAAAAATCACGCTAAGCTTCAGAATTTTAATGGACTTCTTAAAATAGAAAGACATTCTCAATTCATCTGTACTTATTTTTTTAGCACCTAAATTGTATAGTAGGTAAATTATTAAATCCATGCCAACACCACACACACCCTCACATCACACACAACACAGATAATTTAAAAAACAAAGCAGGTATTAAATACGCCCGAAACTCTGAAAGTACGAAGGTTGCGGCTTGTCCTCGGGCACGGCGCACGGCTGATCCACGCGGCGCATCTCCGGTGCTTTGTGCACTTATCTACGCCATTCACGATTCTCTTCACCGCAACTATACCAAGAACGTTCGACATGTTTTGGAGACCTCGATGACTTTGTAGATTGTTAAGTGGTGCTATTATTAGACAAATAAATTGGGTAAATAACAAAAAAATACCTATATATTTTTTTTATAAGCCGAATGTACGTTGCTTGATAAAATAGTACTACCATGTCTGACAAGTAAATATTGCAATGGGGTTAGCCTGTTTACATTAACCTGGCCCAAATCTAGACTCCAGGCTACTATTGAGAGTTCCCCATTATAAAGACACAATAATTTATATATATATATAACGGCGCGTGACTGGTTAATTTTGAATATTGTCATCTGTTTTATTGTATCAGTATCAATTGTCCGAAAATTACTCTACTATTTTTTGAATCTGCCGGTATTCGGATAAATTATGATTTTTATTAAGAGCGGGTAACACCATGGAGCGAATGGTAACACCGACTGGAGTTGAGTTGGACATAGCGATCGACCGTTGGCGCTGGGCATTCTTTGCTCAAGCTTCGATCGAGTGGGTTGGTTATACTTAAACCCAGTGGCTCTTCTCTGTTTTAATCTGAGATTATCATTGTAATCCCTTAATATTAAAGTGATCTAAGTGTCTGGACAGTTAAAATAATAAGAGTCGAACATGACACTTTAGTTATTGTCCAACGTTTTCTCGAAATACCGCCCACGATGGATGCTCATGCGGATCAGAAGACACCTCAACTATCCGGAACTTCGGCCCCGCCTTCCTGGCGGTTTCCCCCGTTATATATTATTTTTATTAAAAAATGTTTTCTCTTTAAAATAAATGAACTACCATAAGTAATTAAGAAATTGATTTTTTCTTTCTTACTTGTAAGATCAGTGACAATATCGTACAACGGATGGGGCTCATCGGAAACTTGGCGACAATTATACCGAAATCATTCGGGATTAATTACTTTAATTACGGAAACGGAAGTCTTGCCATCGTAGTTTTTGTTCAGCCAAAAATTCCATTCCAGATCTTAATGCCAAGCACGACTGTTATTCGTGGCACCACCTTCTTGCATTATCCTCCGCAGATAATTACAATTAGCTTTAAGTTATTATAAAAAAAGAAGTATCCCTCTGACCATTCGTTTCTTCAGAGTGATGATAGCTTCCGGATTTAAACTGCTGCAAATTTAAAGCACATTTCACAAAAAAAAAAATGTTTATTACTAAAATATTTTCATCAGAACATCAAATTAGTCATTACTTGTTATCAAATTATTTCTTTTGAATTTCTGACAGTGAATTTCAGTAGCGCATAATATGACACTAACATTCTGTAAACTTTATGACAGTAAAAAGAAATGATATTCTTTTCATGTTTAAAAAAACAACCTTGGTATCAGCCCAACACTCGAGTTAACGACCACGGAGGCGGTGCATAATATTTTTGTTAAAACTTTTTGATGACACTATTTTTCTATTAAATTTAAAATAATTTTAAAGAATTCACTTTTTAAATATTATGTACTTTTTATTTACAAAGTTGTTTGATGTGCAGCACCATTAATTAGTTGGGAATGGTTTGATCTTTATGATATAGAAATATAGTACGTGTTTTTTTTTTCTTTTTTCATTGAGAGAAATATGAATTAGAGAGCCATCATTTCTCTACAATTACTCATGGCCCGAGGCTTGTTAGCGAGGAGCACAATCAGTTACATTTATTATATCGGTGAGGATATATCGCATGGACAGGTGTCTGATAAATGCACACACTCATAATATAATATCAACACTACAATGAACATAAAAAGCGTATTGAATAATACACATTGCATGTACAGAGATGAGTTTAAATACTTCAATTAAACAAGACGTTAATATCCGTTAAGGTAAATAAAAATTCATCAAGAAGCAATGCGACGTTTTTAAAGTCGCTGCAAGAACAAATTGCCGACATTGAATCATTTGACAGATATTCTTAACAGTTTTAATTTGAGCGGGCAAACTTAGGCTGTATTCTGGGATTCAAACAACTTCGACAAATTTAAAGCTTGTCTATGGAATTCGACATGGAATTTATTGAATAAAATCATTGCTGAATAGCTAAGATGATAAAAAAAATCCCTAACGACGCAATCAAAATACGCATTTCCTATCTCATTGTAACTGCGTTAGCATAAAAAGATGCGTATGCGCAATAATCGTGAGTCAAGTGCAGCTGCGCGAGATATATAGTGCGAGTAAATCACATTGTGCCAGAGTGCTGCAATTAATGCCGGCGTGATTCGCAACCGGCGCGACTTTGACCACCTTGCACCATCGAACACCTCTTTATATTATCCACAGCGAAAATAGAATCCCCATTGTTAACCAAGTTACAGGTTATTTTCTGTAAGGTTTGATTATAATCTTTGATCTTCTCATTTTGTTCAAAATGTTAATACAAAGTTTCTATGACAGCCATGAGCCATAAGAGAATGAAGCAATAAAAACACATTGAATATCAAAAGTTGAACAACATGCTTTATAATATATCTGAGAAGTCTTCATACGGAACATTTCTTTCAACTCATTTAGAGACATCAAAACATGACACTATTGAAACAGACACCGCATTTACACAACATCAAAGAGCCGAGCTGCGTCTCGAGCCTTATTTTACTTAATTGTGATTGGAACACAAAATTCTTTAGCTCTAATTGAAACTAAAACGACGAACACAGAGAAAAATTTAAATTATATCAGAACGAGGTTCAGCTAGAGCAGATCAGAGGCCGAGCGGGCACCGACCGTGGGAGAGGTGCACAAATCTCCGCATCTCAGAACTGGTCGGCAGGTGCGCGCGCAGCACACGCACACCAACACCGACACGCACACCTACAGCACAAACCAGGCGCACTTATGAATGAAGCCTACAAACCTGCACAAGAAGTACACATTGACGCTCACGCACACAGGCGCAACAAATTCAATCTTGCTTGTTTATCTCTGATTTATTTTATTCGAAACCATCAAGTCTCAAAAAGTTGGCTATTAATTTGTTCTTCGGTGCTCGGTATAAATGCCGTAGATAAAGTAATTAATCCGATTGATAATGATCTTGGTTGACAAGAGTTTCAAACCGCGTCCACGTTCGAAACCTTCCAACATACAACATACGGCCAACCTAAGGGATATGTCTATGAGGATATAGTTTAAAATAACCCTGAGGCTTATGAATAACTCATTGCAAACAGATCATATCTAGCACCCATGCATATGAACAAACCTGATTATAAGGAGCATATTAAAATAATAAATGGCTTCTACGATGTGGCAGTGAAAGAAAACCAAGGTAGTTAAGGGTGATTCTCGTATAATATGTATGACGTATAGAGAAATTCCTGTCTAAGCAAGTGTTTTTGGGATTTATATACATATAGCTAAAGCAACAATTTCAACAATATCCAACTACACAAAGCATTCCATGCCAGCGTTCATACTAAAATGGAGATATAAAGATTACTTTATGCTTTATTACAGACATCCCGTCGCAGGTGCCGCCACTCACGCCGGGTACCAACAAGAAGATGGCCGAGGCGCTGAAGGCTACCTTCGCCTCCTGGGAGAAGGAGCAATTGCGCCTCGGCGTACCCAAAGGTAACACTTCTTTCCTTGGATAAAGTAAACTTTTCTTTTTCAGCTTAAGATATTCTGAAAGAAAGATGATCCATTTATTCACACGACTATAAGATGGCAATAGAATTAGCTAAATTAATTGAATATTAGGGCCAAAAGGGCCATCTACTCGCATTATTCTTAGTATGTATAAGGCTATTATGATAAATATTTTGAAATGAATTTGTACCTGAACATGAAAGTAAGTAATTTTGCCAATATGTCCTGAAAAAGTGTTTAAGTAAGTACACAACTTATCCACTACACCAAGTTACGTACCACACGCAGCGTATCGACGACCTGGTGAAGGTCGCGGGAAACCGCTGGATGCGAGAGGCGCAGGACCGGTCGTCGTGGAGAACCTTGGGGGAGGCCTATGTCCAGCAGTGGACCTCTTTCGGCTGAAATGATGATGACACAAAATTTACAAAAACACAAAAAGAAATGGGTCAGGGAACGTGCGTCACATCCACTCAAAATGGCTGTCGCTCAGCATTATGCTGCGTTTATCCTATTTAAAACATAGGCCATATAATACCCGTATATAAAACTCGACGAGTTTAGCCACATTTTTACTACTAATTTCGACACCATTATGTCCTAATTAACTTTTGTTTATAGACAATTAAACTAAGTATTGGATGGAGGTTGAGCTATAAAATACAGTCAATTACCGTTTAAAGTTTAGTAAATGCTTAGATAATTTCATACAAGAACATTTCGTTGTGTTCGGCTGTAGAGGAATAAGAAAATGTTTCACACAATGGTTTATCTTACAGTATCGGAAATGTTTAATTTGGGTTTGCTCAGCAATAGCATTTTATGGTCTGAAAGAAAAGGCAATAAAACCACATAAATATTAACGTTAAGACTTCAGTCGCTCGAGATCTGAGAGACGAAAGGAAAAAATCATCGCATGTTTTTATTAATGCGATCAGTTCATTTTAATATGATGCACCTGCTCTTAAGTAAGCTAATAAAATTATGATTAATTTCTGTTACTAAGTCGCAACTTTGAACAGTGTGTGTTGCCAGTGATGACTTACGGAACTGAAACGTGGTCGTTCACAATGGGCCTCATACGAAGGCTCAGAGTCACACAAAGGGCAATGGCAAGAGCTATGCTCGGAGTTTCTCTGCGTGATCAAATCAGAAATGAGGAGATCCGCAGAAGAACCAAAGTCACCGACATAGCTCTGCGAGTCGCTAAACTTAAGTGGCAGTGAGCAAGGCACATTGCTCGTAGAACCGATGGCCGATAGGGCAGTAAGGTTCTGGAGTGGCGGCCACGCACTGGAAGACGCAGCGTAGAGAGGCCCCCAATAAGGTGGACCGATGACCTGGTGAAGGTCGCGGGCACCACAAGACCGGTTGGCGTGGAAAGCCTAGGGGGAGGCCTTTGTCCAGCAGTGGACATCTATAGGCTGAAGAAGAAGTCGCAACTTGCAATATCCCAGCGATTGCTTAGATGATCAAGCTTGAAATCATTAAATTGCAAATCGGTCGTCTGGTGTGGTCTGTAATGGTAAACAAATGCGACAAATAATAATCGCCACACTTTTTGTCACCTCGTGATAAAGTGAAGTCGTTAGCGCGTAAGAATGTTGTGATAGCCGTCTTGTTTTTCCCTTGTTCAATATTTTAAGTGTAGGTATACTGGTTACAAGCAAAAACTGTTAGCGTACAGTTGACAAAGCGTATAAATACAAGGTATCATTTGCATATGGTAATGTGACGGACGCGTCGCCGTGTCGCGACCGCCAGCGTTACACACCTCTACTTTGTTGGTAGTTACTGACGAACAGCAGTTTACTTACATTATGTTAAATATATTTTAGCAAGAGTCGATATCAAAGTGCACTTAGGAAAAGACTTTCCCGAACAGAAGCTCTTTTTGATGCGACAAAAAAAGTGGTGAAAAATCAATTAGGTACGCAAATTGTAGTCAGTTTAAAACGTATTGATATTTGCCTAGGATCATTTGTGGACAGGTGGCGGGTTCGATGCCCTAGCGCGGCGGAAGTGCGTGCGTCTGCGCCGCGTCTATTCGCGCTTCCGGTGCGCCCGCGCATCTAACAAGAAATCACGCGCAGGATATGAATAACACTTGCTAAATCTTTTATGATTATTATATTTTATCAATGAATTCGGTTAGTGAACGACTTACAACTATTAATTGATCATGAAATTAAGAGAACAACTGCCACAGTTTTAATTAATGGAGCTTTTTTGTATCGCTCATGTGCCCTTTTCAATGAATACGAATTTAAACGATGTAATGACGGAACGACTATAACTCTTCGTTGCCATTACGCTGGGTAGGTACATTGCTCCTTATCAAAGGACTACACAGCTGTGTGCGTCAGCTGTACACGTGTTGTCAAATCGACTTGATTCCTTAATTGTTCAACGTAATAAATTCAGTCATAAAACCCAGTTTGATAAAATTTCAAAAGTACTTTTAATGGAAATAAACGTTTTAAAATTTTGAAGATCGAATATTAAATGTACCTTTGTAATTAATTAAAGTCATAATCATTCAGAACATCAGTGAGGTAATTCCCGTATTTTTATGAACGTTCGCATTCTAATTTCGGTTTTAAAACTGTGAAAAAAAAAATTATTATGCTACTTTCTGACAAGTTTTTGACATTGAACGTGTCTGAGATGAGATTGAAATTTGAATATGAACATTTTCCATGTACGAGAACTAACATTGAAGTGTTAAAAGAAAACCAAGACAAGTGACAAGAAAAAATCACCATGCTCACCATGAAAACATAGATGAATGGAGCGTGGAATAAGCTATCACAAGCTATCCAAACATACTTCACCTAACTAAATTATAAACTAGTGCTTGATCGCAATGCCGTCTGATGGTAAGCAGTGATCCAATCATTGATGGTAAAGCGTGCTAGTTTATTAAGAGCCTATTCACTAAATAAAACCAAATGAATAGGAAAGAAGAGGGCAGTTGAGCGAGGTGATGCAATGTCAAACCCAACAACACGACCAATGATGCTGCGCCTGAGGGAGATTGATCTGGAGACCCTCCACGACCAAACTCTTGACATCACAACATTTGGCGTATCATAGCCGACACACATCGCAACACAAGTCCTCCGGACGGCTTCAACAGACATTATGCCGGAACACGACGAATCACTTGGCGGACTTTGTCTGATGGGTGGTAACTTCTGCCGGCAGCCGATGTTATGGCCGATTTTTACACGATAACGGCATAACGATTAGTTACCTAGTTAAATAAAGATCATAGCAACTACCACTCTAACGTTCAGTCCACTATTACGATAGTGGACTGAACTTGTGTGTACTTAGCATCGTGTGGGGGGACCACCTTAGTCCTGTTGTAATATCAGTATAGATAACAGTAAGATCTTATCACAGCTAGTAACACATGAAGACGATAAGTAGCGAACTGGTAACTCTGGCTATAACGTTCTTACTCTAATTAAACTGGTTTAAAATAAGGACGAGAATTGACTGATAAAAAAAGCGAACCTTAGGTACGCATAAGATAGTTTTGAATTCCAACATACTTTACGTTTTTGTTTAAGTTTAGAACTAAATTAAAATAAGCACTGAATTATACAATATGTAAAAAAAAACCCTGTCCGGTCCGTGAAGGTATTGATAGGTATCGATAACTGATTCTAGTAATGCTCAAAAATCCGGGCTAAACTTAAAAAAATCCCCCCAAAAAATAATTATTATTTTGCAAAAAGAGGTAACTAAATACATGTGCATACCTAATAATACGGTCAAAATGGAGTTGTCACTTTTTTAAAAATACCAAATTTCCGGAAATTCGCATTTATTTCGCGGGAAAAAAAGATTATTTCAAAATTCATTAGTATTGTTACTATGATGATTACGAAAAATTTTATATTGTATTTGGTCATGTGTTTACCTAACCTTTATTATCCTTATGGGCCGGACAGGGTTTTCTTTACATATTGTATATGAGTGCAGAGACATCGACGCACAGACTATTAACATTGATTTCGTGCATGAACAGCCAATTGTTAACCGACTTTTAAAAAAAATTAGGAGGTTCTCAACTCGACTGTATTTTTTTGTGACTGACGAAATATATCTACGCTTCGCCGGGATTCTAGAATTACATGCTGAAATCATGGTTTTAGTTTGTGCGTTGATGTGCCGTTACCCAGTATAAAATATGGATTTCATAAATCAAGCATTCCTAATTGAGGCTTTTGAGACATACACGTAAAATAAACGAAAAACTAATTTATACACTTAAGGCTATCACAATTTACTTAACTGTATAAAAAGAAAAAAAACCTTTAACGCATTTATCGTAAAGAAGTAGCCTTCCAACATGTGTTACACAAACATTTGTTGTCTAAAGATTTCACCACTAACAAACGGCTTACACACAAAAAATTTTTTAATATCTACTGCGTTATTTCTTTATAAAATTCTACCACTCTTGAATAAAAACACGCAATGGAACATAGAACAAACTCAAAGTTTGTTCTACATCGTAGTTTTATAGTCGTAGAGCGAGTACGTTATCTGTGTTGAGATCTTAACATTTTATAAAATGAATCCCAGCGACCACAATGACGTCCTGTAGTCGAGGAGACAGCGTGCAGCGTTATCTCACAATCGATTGTTAATAAAATTGCTCCATTAACATAAGGACTGGCTTTGTTCTATCTGTGGGCTTCAATTAATGTAGGTACATGAGCTCCGCAACTATATTTATTAGTTAATGTTAAACAAACAGCTTGTTGGTTAAAGTTGTGGTAGCAGGAAATTGATGCTAACCCAAATCACGATTTGTTTCGTATGTAAGTTGAAGTTTTTTGTTTCATCGCGACTTTTTCTATAGGCTTGGGCACTTAACACTATTGCGCATTCTTGCCCGCGACTCTCGTCCGCGTTATTTTTTTTGGTCAAAACGTATAATATGTAAGTAGATTATATGACACTCGGGAATACTGTAGCCTCATATTAGTGAAAGAATTTTCAAAATCTTATAAAGTTTCCATAATGGAAAATTTATGAGATAAATATTAATAATTTTTTATTTGAGATAATTATGAATATTAATGGTCGTCCTCCGTGGCGCGGCGGTCAACACGCCTGCCTGCGACGTGGAGACCCTGGGTTCGATCCCTGGCCAGGTCATGATGGTAAACGATATTTTTCTGATTGGCCTGGAACTTAGATGTTTATCTATATATGTATCTATTATAAATATAGTATCGTTGAGTTAGTATCTCATAACACAAGTCTCGAACTTACTTTGGGGCTAGCTCAATCTGTGTGATTTGTCCGTATATATTTATTTATTACTAAAGTTATCGCTCAGTTCTAAAACTCACAAAGCTACTAGCTAAAGCTACAACCTTCTTCAGATGAAGAAATACATCTTTACATATAATCTCTTGTCGTATTTCACCAGCACCAATGGTATATCTTATTTACTGTCACACGATTGAATATCTTGCCATTTCCTTTGATGTCGCCATTTTAAATCGTTGTAAAAGCATGAACTGACAACGCGTTTCGCGATACTCGTGGCCACACGACCGCGGTATAAACATTAAACGTCAAGTCCCGACGGGCACCGTCTAAAAGCCGTAATTAAACTAATTATTTATTATAAGACAGCTCTCCCGCTTCTAAGGGAAAAACTTAAGTTCTGAGTGTAAGAGCAATTTATAGCATCGTAACACTTAACTCTATTTGTATCGATTGACTTTTTTTCGTAGTTAACCTAGCTGGTAGCAATTAGAAAATCTTTAATAGCCACCACTGATTAAACTGAATGATTTTCTACTACGAGGCTATAAACCCTATTCGCTAGGAATACTTGCTTTCCAATGAGTATCAAGTTCTATGTTTTCCCTTTAGTTTATATGAAGCCTCGTTGTCAAGCAAGCTAACAATGAGCTCAATTCAATTGCCAGATTGTCTAGTAAAAGTCATTGGATTTTTCCATCAGTCCGTAATATCGATTTGTTCCTGCAGGCTAATTGCTTAACATACTATCAGAACTAAAGAACTAATGGCATACAATCAGAAATAATGGGAACAATTGACAGCCTCCGTGGCGTAGCGGTAGCGAACGCGGCCGTTGCGCAAGGAGGCGCAGGTTCAATCCCCGCACGGTGCAAATATTTGTATGCATGAATATTTGCACTGGTCTGGTCGTGCCTCGGAAAGCACGTTAAGCCGTCGGTCCCGGTTGCCATGCGAACATCTAATGGCAGTCGTTACGGGTTGTTGGAGCCCTCAAAGGTCTAACAAATGGTCTAACTGCAATGCTTCGATATCGCCTTCGGGTTGTGGAGGTCAGACGGCAGTCGCTTCACGGAATATATCGAAGTTTAGCCAAAATCAGCAGTTAGACTGGTAAAGCGGACCCCAGAATCCAAAGCTCAAAACCTATGGATGCGACTGGGATAAACGCTGAGATGATGATGATGATGACTATCAGAACTAATGGGTTTTATTTTGACATTTCAACAACATTCATTGCATATTTATTTGATTTAAACTATATGGAGCAATGGATAAGCATTATGCTTCAAAATTATTCAAATTGATAGTTATAGTGGGTAAGTCAATTAGAGTGCCGATTGTATTAATCCTCGTCCGCTATTTCATGAAACTTATACGTAACTGGTCCAAAAACCAAATCTTCTTCAGACACAATAAATTACACTAAAATAGAAACATAACATTAGAAATCCATTCTATCATCGTTATAAAGACAATCGGCTGGGTGCATACATTGGGGCTTCAAGGTCGGCCCGCTTCCGGCGCCTGCGCAAGTTCCGCTGTTGGGCAACCAGGCGGTTCGCTGCCCTGCTAATTGTCGATGTTGCAGCCCTACCGGCCATCCGGCTACAGTTGTGCACTTTAGTACTTGATAGCAAGCACCATTCACGGCCGCTGACTGACGGTCTGATTTCATATGTGAGCCCTATCTACAATAATCTACATACATATGCCTATCTTGAAATACTCGTATTAATTAAAATTAATCGTGGTTTGTGACCATTATATTTGTTTATTTAACCAGTTATGTACACAAACTATACTGATATTATAAAGAGGTATGTTTATGTCTTTGTATTTATGTAGGACCAGCTTTCCGCCCGCGGCTTCGCCCACGTGGAGTTCGGTTATATCGCGCTTTTAAGATTTCCCTCGGGAACATCAAATTTTTCCGGGATAAAAGATAGCCTATGTTCTTTCTCAGGGTCTAAAGATTGTCTATGCCAAATTTCATCAAAATCGGTTGAGAGGTTTAGGCGGGAAAGCGTAACAGACAGACAGACAGACAGAGTTACTTTCGCATTTATAATATTAGTAGGGATTAGTAGGGATGTATTCTCCAGAACTACCAGTCTGATTCTTTTTGTGTTTTTAACCATTTAAGAAGGTTATATGTACCTAGACTACGCTTGACAGCCTCCGTGGCGTAGGGGTAGCGGACGCGGCCGCTGCGCTGCGCGGGTTCGATCCCCGCACAGTGCAAGTATTTGTATGCATGAATATGAATATTTGTACTGGTCTGGTCGTGCCTTGGAAAGCACGTTAAGCCGTTGGTCCCGGTTGCTATACGAACATCTAGTGGCAGTCGTTACGGGTTGTTGGTGCCCTCAAAAGTCCTACAATGGGTCTAACTGCAATGCTTCGATGTCGCCTTCGGGTTGTGGAGGTCAGACGGCAGTCGCTTCATGGAAAATGTCGAAGTTTAGCCATATCAGCAGTTGGACTGGTAAAGCGAACCCCAGACTCCAAAGCTGAAAAGGCTTCGGATGCGACTGGGATTAACGCTGGGATGATGATGATGATATGTAGACTACGCTAAGTGGCCGAGCAAATAGAAAAAAGTCAATAAGAACGATAAGGGGGCAATCGATGCGATGCGATGCTACAGGGGCAGAAAATTTTACGCACACAAAGTCGCCGACAGAAGCTATGTAGTTGTTAAATAAATAAATATTACACACAAGAAGAAAATACCAGAAATATAGGTAACATAGTGCCAACGCGGCGCCGCAAGGAGGCGCGGGTTCGAACCCCGCGCAGTGCAAATATTTGTATGCATGAATATAAATATCTGCACTGGTCTGGTCGTGCTTCGGAAAGCACGTTAAGCCGTTGGTCCCGGTTGCCATACGAACATCTAGTGGCAGTCGTTACGGGTTGTTGGAGCCCTCAAAAGTCCAACAATAGGGATGTATCCGAGGTATGAAAATCAATAAAATAATTAGTCCGTCATATAGATAATAAATAAAAATGAAGACCTGTATTTTTTATTTTGTCGAAATTACCAAAAACTACTGAAATATAGCGTATTAAAGTTACGGAGTGTGGGCTAATTACGTCACGCCGTGGTACAAAATATACCACGGCGTGACGTCATGCGACATTTCAAATCAATATATCTTCGTAAGTATTTGAATGAAAGAAAAAATAAAAAATACGTGTTCAATATTTTTTATATATCTATCTGATGGACATTAAGTTATTTTTTAGGATACAACCCAATTGGTCTAGCTGCAATGCTTCGATATCGCCTTCGGGTTGTGGAGGTCAGACGGCAGTCGCTTCACGGAAAATGTCAAAGTTTTGCCAAAATCAGCAGTTAGACTGGTAAAGCGGACCCCAGACTCCAGAGCTGGAAAAGGCTTCGGATGCGACTGGGATTAACGCTGAGATGATGATGATGAGCGATGCTTGTTTTATAAGAAATCCAGCACACATATCTACTGCGTTAGGAAATGGGTGTGATAATAATGATGAAGGAGTTTAATTCAGAAAAATGTTCATGGTTAACAATCAATGAAAATGAAATGCTTAGAGAAGTTTCGGGCTAATAAATGAGTCATAGAAAAATTTTCTAATGTCATAATCCAATAAACACAATGCCAGAATTATTGATTTCAAACTTCTTGATATCGTTAAAACTTAGTCATTAGATTCCACTTTCGTCCCTACTATATCCAGCACTTTGCCCTCAGATCCTCGCCAATGGAACGAGGCGGCGGTAGCAGCGTGGCTGCGGTGGGCTGCGCGGGAGTTCTCCCTGGAAGGTGTGGCCCTGCAGCAGTTTGCCCGCACCCAGGGCAAGGATATCTGCGCAATGGGCCGCGAGGAGTTTGTCGCTCGCGCACCTGCCTTCATGGGCGATATACTATGGGAACATCTCGAGATTTTGCAAAAAGGTAGATATTGTACACCGCTAATGGCATGCTTTATTCATAAATCCTCATATTATTGAAGTAGCGACTTAAGTAGAAACCAATAATTTCAACTTCCAAGTTTCAACACCTTATCGCAATATTAGGTATTTCCATTGCCAAACAAGAAGACTTATTTCTTTAATCTCCTGCATTTAGGAGGTAAAATAGAACATATAGAAACTTTCGAAATGATTAATCCCAAACCACCGTTTGCGAAATCGCAGGCTTTATAAAGTTTTAATTTCAATTTATCCGTATTCCAAATACAACAACATGTGAAAAGATAAAATCAGCACCATTATTTCATTCCTCATTTTTATCTAAAATCCTAAACCAATACATCCGCAAAATGGCAGTTAGACTCAAACGACAGAATGTTGTGCAGATGTGGAGAAGGAACGGTCATTGCTGGCCAACGTGCCTCCGAACATGTACGAGAGCAACGTGTGCCTGCCGGAGCTGCCCGAATACATACCGCCGCCTGCGCACCACTACAACAACAACAACAATACTGGTAAGAATAGAATAGAATAGAATACTCTTTATTATGTACACCATATCGATTACAGAACATAAATATAAAGATTTTACAAAGGGTGACACAATAGGCGGTCTTATCGCTAAGAGCGATCTTTTACAGATTCGTCACATTAAAAGGTAAGTTACATTAAACACTGTTGTTCATATCCCTTAGCTCGGAAATCTAGCGGCAATGCATGGCCGCGATTGCCGCGTCAATTGTTATCAATATCAGATTTACTAAAAACGATGTTATGATTCCTCAAACACAATTTGCCAGAGGCAGTCTGACCGTCTGACTACAATTTAAGTATCTTCAAGGCTAGAGTGAATAGGCTTTTAATAATTAGCGCGCTTTACCATAAACGATTGCATCACTGCTTACTATTCGGCAGGATTGCGGTCAAGAACTAGTTTATATTATTAAAAAAAATCTGATGTAAGGAAGGTGATATCCTACATTTGTGGCACGGTATCTTACGAATAAATAGGAGGAACCTGGGATTTGACATTCCTACAATGTTTACGCTTAGAACAAGTTTTAGTTCCTATACTTCTTTAATACCTACTAAAAAAAAATAAAGCGGTAAAAAATCGAATGAAAAATGACAAAAATATTTCATAATCAGTAAGTTTTTTATATAAGATATTTCTCAGGATACGATAAGCAGTAAATGGGAAGAGGAAAGACGAATTTCAAATGAAGCGTAGCATAGGATAGGTCTGGTCTACGAGAGGTCTACGATTGCTACGCGAATTTCGTAGCCGCTACGAGTATTAAAACTATTGATTTCATAACACGCTCAAATAAAATTGTCTATGATATCCGCCATTTATTTTAGTATTTTGGCAGAGTATTGCTTAGTATCATCTTCATCACGCTTATAATATCTAAGTGGATAGGTAGAATAATATTATGTTTGCTTTTTTTATTTGCTTAAAACGTGTACTTAGTTTGCGTTTTAGTCTAAATATAACATACCGGCTATTAAGAAACTAAAACTACATTATTCTTCAGCCTATAGATGTCCACTGCTGGACAAAGGCCTCCCCTAAGGCTTTCCACGCCGACCGGTCTTGTGCAAAACTACAGTGGACATTATAAAACAGTTAACTTTCGTATGATTTCATTTTTAAAAAAGAAACAAAGGTTCCTCGGTTCCTAATTATTACAAAATAAACTAAACACAACAATTAAAAAAAACATATCTAAAAATAGATACACGGCTATCATGTAACTAGTGCCTAGAGATAAGGGGGTAGTGTAAACTGCGCTAAAGTGAGCCTAATTACAAGCAGCTGATAGCCCGACAATTAGGTACACTCAAACCCCACTCCCCAGCCAGCGTTTATTGGCAATGTCATACTTATATGACAAGTGTATGTTTACGCAACACGATCACTCACAAGTAATGGTTAAAAACTGTTTGTAATAATATGATATTAGGTAATGTTTTCTCGAATCCTCAAGCTCTGTTAATGGACATGTTTATCCTCACTATTTTAGCACTGGTAGGATTTAGATCTTGTAACTCATTTCGCTTTGAGTAGCACTTATATCGAATGGAACCATTTCATTCATTTCATTTTCTGTGTAGTTTTCTTACCAGACTAGTCCATCTAGAAAATAGGTTTTATAGGATACGGGCCTCCGTGATTGGGAACTTTCAGAGCGTGAGTAAAAGACTCAGAGGAAGTGCAACTATATACTACTAGCTTTCCGCCCGCGGCTTGGCCCGCGTGGAGTTCGGTTATATCGCGCTTTTTAGATTTCCCTCGGGAACATCAAATTTTTCCGGGATAAAAGGTATAGCCTATGTTCTTTCTCAGGACCTAAAGATTGTCTGTACCAAATTTCATCAAAATCGGTTGAGAGGTTTAAGCGGGAAAGCGTAACAGACAGACAGACAGAGTTACTTTCGCATTTATAATATTAGTATGTATTACACATTTAAATATTATAATCGTAGCAATAGCTGTTTTAGACTCGCGACTGACGGTAAGTAAAAAGAAATTAAGAGGAAACATTTGTACATTCGCAAACTGGAGCGTTGGGAAAAATAAGGATGAGAACCTAAATGAGCTAGACTTACTTACTAAAATCTGTTCCATTTATTTATATTCTACCTACTTTAAATTTTCCTTGTCTTAAGCGTCTAGTTAGGTTAACAAACTAATGTTTTTGAAAGCTGCCTTAAAGTTCGTACAAATATGTAGTTATTTATTTCTCCTTTTTTCCGATTTTAAGATAAAACGATAAAATCAACGAGAATTACGATTAGATCTATTATTTAATTTGTTTTGACACAAAGAAACAGTAAACTTCGCCCAACATCGTGGAAATTCGGCTCATTTCACATCGACCTGTTAATCAACACATAAATCTGTTCGGAGTCACATATATTACGCCGAATTACGTACGAAATAGGTGTATGTGTACGTTTTAGGGTAAAATAGACCTTATTGTTAGTCTTAGCAATACATGTTAAACGTAATATTCCACTATAGGGACTCTTAGGTAGATTTTGTAGCTACCAAAAAGTTCACATCAGCAATAAGGTCGTTTTAGCAAATGTCTCATTCACATGGTCTGATGTAACTGTACCAATCTTTAGGCAAACGTCGGTAAATGATAATTAATCAAATTTTACAATCGGGGGTGGCTGCGTAATCTCACGGATAAAAGCTCATTTCCATTAGATATAAAACGTTCTGTTTATTGCGTTGTAAATCATCGGCGCGGGATGTTTTGACTGCAGCGCGGAGCTCGACCACTGAAATAATAAATTAACTAAGGAGACAAGATGTCCTCTGGCCGTCGTTAGCATGGGTGGTCTCGTCACCACCTCAAACATTTAGACAACTAATTTACACGACTAATTGATGTACGGCATATTTTATCATGTTTTCGAAATAGGCGATGATTGATAAAGTCAATATTCAGATGCGTGTCGTCCAACTGAAAATGTTTTACGTAGTTAAAAAAGTTAAATACTAATTAAAGAAAAACAGATAGCCTTTAACTTACTACTAACTACTTAAATACTTTAAGTACTTACTACTACATACTACAACTACTTTAAGTAGAAATACTCTGAATAGACCTACCTTATTAATTAAACTACGTAACCCTTCTAAGGCGTGCTAAGGACCTTATTCCAGTTATGACAAAACTTCAATATCAACACATCGCAATGAGGCTTTTCTGTACAAGATTTACCTGTAATACCATTATGCATCTTATTCAAAACGCTTTTATTCCATGAAAATTACACAAATTGAAAGAAAAACCATCACAAACGAACCATCACAAATGAACCCTTCACCGAACACAATAACTTTTGCTGTTGCGATCGCAAACCTTACTCGGATACCGTTTCGACTTGCTAACTCGATTATAAAAACACTATCGTTAATAAAAAACTACGATGTACAGCAACGTGTAAGTATCAGCACACATACGGTTTCCAGTCGGCTGGGCGTATGGCGTAATGCCGACCTTGGCGTTGTTTTTCCGCTCTCTTTCAGCTGAACCGAGGTCTAACTCGTCTTGCACCTTGTACCACAATTTCAAATGTGACATCTTTATATACGCACTAGCTTACCGCCCGCGGCTTCGCCCGCGTTGAATTCGGTTATATCTCTCATTTTAGATTTCCCTCGGGAGTATCAAATTTTTCCGGGATAAAAAGTAGGTAGTACCCTATTATTTAATCCGGACTTCTAACTCTACGTCTACAAAATTTCAAAGCAATCGGTAAAGTAGTTACGGCGTGAAAGCGGAACAAACAAACTCACTTTCCGATTTATAATAGTAATGATTATTTTGTAGACTTAAAAGCTAAAATACATATATATAGGACATATACATAGGACGACCCGTCGTACGGCTGGTTTCCACCCTTACGTTGTTAACACCACTACGATCCGGACGAAGCGTTTCGCCTCCTCCTTTATACCGCGTACATCGAGGGACTGAAACAATTTGCCAGCGGCGGTGTTTCCGTCGGACTACAATTTGAGTGTCTTCAAGGCTAGAGTGAATAGGCTCTTAATAAACTAGTGCGCTTTACCATCAACGATTGCGTCACTGCTTAGGTACCATCAGGCAGGATTGCGGTCAAGCGCTGGTTTATAATATGTAAAAAAAAAAAAAAAAACATATACAGCATAAATCAGAAATGTCTGTCAAATTATTTTAAAGGCGTGGCACATTTCACCAAACTGAAGTTTCTCTATGGATCCAAACGTATATAATCGTAATCGCGAAAATATATCTCATCCCGAGCTAAATACATACATGGTACAGCAGATAATTTGTTTGCGATTACGATGTTGGTCCCATAGAGATTATTTTTCTTTTTGTTGAAATATAACAGTCTTTATGGTCACACATTTCAGATGCACACTGTATATTACAGTTTCCATGATGCAAGAATAACTACTTAACCTAGAATAATTTTTGCAATGTCGGACTGGACGTAGGACAATAAGACTGGTAAAGTGATTAAAAACAAGGCCAGACAGGGAATCCTACGTTAATTTAATGTGTCATAAATCACGGCCCACCCTGTTAGCTAAATTACTTGATCATTAAAATTGCGCTGACGCTCCTGAAACAATGAAATCTTGAGTCTATTTTAAGACCTTGCAAAGTTTCGCAAAGATCGTTTATAAATAAAATGGATTATGTACGCTTAGCAGGTATTTCTCTAATACAGCTAACTGAATTGGAAAAGGGAAAATTTATATAATCTAAAATTTTAACAACGAAAAAATTGTACGCTGTTTATACATTTTAGATCTGATTATCCACTTAAAGTGCTTAGTCAATTAAAGTCAAATAATAGCAAAGACCGTCTAAGAGTAGATTGTCCAATCGCCCCTACCACGAGGTGAAGCGCATACGCAGTTCGATTCGCGTCAGTCTTCAGTTGCTACGCTCTTATTCCTCACTCGCATTATTCTTGCACGCACTTAATACCTGAAAGTTCAGTGTCGGGAACCCTTTACCTACAAAACCTTACCTTAGTTAATAGCTTACAATATTTTTTTACTAAAATTTTAGTTTTTGTCGATTCTCTTCTTTTATCCTGTAAGACGAGTGCTCAGTGTTTCGAGAATATGTGACACAGTATGGAGAGCTTGGATTCTGGTTAAGCTATGTTTTTGCACCCGAGCTCCCGGTCTAGGGACTCCACCGACCTAGACTCTGGCATGGTGTGGCGTGGTAAGTTTTAGCTTTTGCGAGCTTCTGATTTATCCCTATGTCAACCGTTTTTCTTTGACTGTAGATCTTTAACAATATTGATAGAAAATCGTTTTAATTCCAACGAATTTTTTTTTTTTTGTCTGTCGTTAAAAAAGTTTCAGCATTTCTTAGTTAATTTACCTTTGTAGGTATAGCTTACTTACATACATAGGTGTCACTGTTCTTAAGGACTCAATACGTTTACACTGAAAGTTATCAGTAATGATAAGTAGAATGCATGAAGGCTGCATGGTACATATGTCGTCACCATGTGCATGCGCCCGCCACCGGGTGAGTTTCGCGCGTCCTCGCGTCAACTCGAGCGTGCCCAACTAATGCAAGTGGGCCGACGAAGCTGAAGGTTAGCGCACAAAAACACATCGTATATATTCAATATTTTGCAACTGCACTCGTATTAATAAACCGTGTGGGTATATGGTTAATGTTTTGCTGGTGCAATTTCGTGGCATCCGCGCTGTCGCAAGGGCCAGCGATCGCTTGCCGCCGGCACATCCTCGCGTTGCGCACTCGCCGACTAATCGCCGGACGTTCGCCTCGGAACAACGTTGCAAAATCGCTTATAGTTTAAACAATATGTCTAATGTTCTGAAAAATTCATGGGCGTGCATCGGTTGTCGCCACGACATGCGACGCGCTCAACTGAAACGAACTCCTCCGATGTGCACATACGATTATCCTTGTATCTATTACATACCGATAACTGTTGATTACACATGCGGTTGAACGTAAATTATAAGTAAGTACAACAAACAGAAATCAAAAAGCATGTCTTAAAATAATACGACATCATTCAACTGGAAATATCGGCTATAAACCGCAGTGGATACAGTCATCCTTATTAGCGCACATTTATAAGTTACCCGAGCAATATATCGAGCGTATTACGTGGCAACCAATCATAATAATTTATGACTATAAAGTGATATGGGCAGTTAATGTGGCGACGACTGTCGGCGACCGGCGACCGGCGGTGTCCTGCGCAAGCGACTCGCACTGATTTATCAACCGGACAAGCCCCGCCCCAATCTGATAGCCTTACACTCAACCATTCAGTTTTTTATTAAACAAACATCACTTATAATATAAAAGCAAATATTCAACATCAAATATCATGTCAACCACAGATTTTAACGTTAACGGCTCAGTTAGTTTTAATTAAAATATAAGTTCTGCTATTTATGACGCTTAATTAAGTACCGTTTTCGACAAATAATAGCGTGATCTTATTCAGTGAGATGTGCTTGAGTTTTAAACATTTGTGATAATGTAGGAATGTATGAGCATCCAATGACCCTTCTGGAGCACAAATACCAGATTCTGCTTCGTTTGATAGCTGGCACATGACCGATACTTACCTACCATACTTACATATTTAATCTACATTAACTCAAATTATCTCAAATCCTATTGTTATAATATAAAATACACAAGCAATATAGGTATAGCGCAGTCACCAATCACAACTTTCATACTTAGATCCTGTTAAATATTACACAAAAAACCAACACAATCAGGACATTAGAATCAGAAATCAATATCATTTACATTCACTTCATAACTGTCAATAGTTCTGAAGTGTCGACAAGAAAAATATTGAGCTTTCTAAGATATCAATAAAGAGATACGTGTCGTTTCGAGCAGCCACATCCGGCCGCCATTGTGTTTCAACTGGCGAACTTCCGGTGCAACCCGATACACACTCCTGCGCACGTGCGCAAGCTTTTCAAATTTCGAACTACGAAAATTTCGTACAAAGGACGTTAAAAGGAATAAGGGATGTAATAAAAAATAGAAAATAAAATAAGACAATTATACAGATCAAAAGGAATTGCATAATATTTATATCTTACTACTTATATAGTTTCATTCCATTAAAGATAAGGTGGCAAGGAAGTGTAAATTTTCACCATGAACTCAACACATGTTTCAAGCCCCGCTAATATTAAATTTGATGGTCATAGAAAAGTGCAATACAAACGCGGTTCAATTTACAGGACAGCCTACACTTCATGTACATTACGTGTTATGTATATGCATTTATAGTATTTTAAGTTTTTATGTTAATAATAGTATTGTATAATATGTTTATATGGGCCTTGATGCCTAAAATAAATGCATAAATCTTCATCATCATCATCATCATCACAGCGTTAATCCCAGTCGCATCCGAAGCCTTTTCATCTTTGGAGTCTGGGGTCCGCTTAAAATAAATGCATAAATAAATACATAAATAAAATTCAACACACGGGGTTCAAAGATATGTGCTGTATACATGGTAACAGGTTGCGATGGCCATACCACGCCATCCTGTTTAGATAGTTATAACAGACATAATGATAAAACCTTAACCTACAGTAATTCGAACTAAATAAATAATACAAAGTTGTTAGCATCCAAAGCGCTGTCATCAACCGAAATCAATATTCTATTTACAACTTCATTAGCAATTGAACGCACTTGCGCGAACTCTATGTACGTAATATTACACTTAGCCGACTGTAGTAGACCGTCATTGTATAACAAATTAAAAAACATGTAATCCCACCTTAGTACCCATTCAAACGCAGGCAGGTAAGAAGTTATTAAAAAAAATCAGCCCTCTAGGGTTGGCAAACGAAAAGAGCAAGGGTACTTCTTTGATGGGGTGCTTGGAGACCCTGAGGGGCCCTTGTCCTCCAATAAGCCCTTAATAAGAACCCTTGCCAAGTGCCCTTTCAATCAAGCCTTTTTCTTCACCTATCCCACGTGTCCTTGCTTCAAATTCTAAATCTGATTTGCTTGTCAATGTGATTGTGCTCGTATAATGTAAAGAGGGGTCAGTGTAGTCACAAAGGGTTTTATTATTCAAAGGCTGCCCTTATCACGTTCATTTTACTGCTATTTTAATATAGTCGAAACGCATTGATAAACATTCATGGCGTTGTAAAAGTTTCAGTTTTAATAAAAAATGCGTCGATGCTTAACAATAATTTAATCTCCAGATAAGTCGTCAATAGCAACCTCTTCTTATGTTTGGGTATTGTGTATAAGTTGGTTTATATACCTAGATATTTTATGTGCCATTTTATTCTCTCGATAACATATTTTGTATGCCTATAAACATAACTGTGTGGGTGTATTTTAAATAAGTTCTGGAATTTTTCAAACAATCGTACCTACTTAGATAAAAATTGAACTCACAGTTTTATACTTTTTTGATTAGTTGGAAGATTAGTTGGAAGAGCTGGCATTTTTTCCCCCCTAACATATTGAATTAATAAAAATGAATGTTTTTTTTTGTCAGTTTTTTCTTGAAAATCGATACGTGTACGAATTCGTTCAACAATTCGCAGTTGTTTTTTTCGGCATTAGTTTTTGTGTTGGGATCCTAATGTTGAGTGTGGGAATAGCGGCAAACGAAGGAGTTTTGCAAACCCTACTGTTTCCCGTAGTGTCGGTAGACAAGCTTCTGTACAAGTGTTCGGTTACTGCAGTTCGCGCGTCTCCAGGCGCCGACAAAGCCCGCCGGCGGCAGCTTTGATGTGCCGAATTCAATTAATTGCCTTATTTGCGGCTGTGGTACGGTCATTGTAGGAATCCCCCGCAAAAACAAATATTTGCTGAGTCTTCATTATCCGTTATTAGGTGGTGCGCATTTTAATTGTCTCCCCGGCTCGTTTGGTTGCCTTGATTGAGTCTCGGGAGCAGTAAATCACACAAATCACTCATTTTTCTTGACGCTTTTAATGACACCTAACTTTCTGACGAAGATATTAACCAAACTGACATCTCAGTAGTTTAATTATTAAATTTAAAAAAAGACTCGCTTGATGGCTCCTCCAGATCACTTTGAAGAAAGGCGAAATATGAAAAGCTGAAATATTAGTACATATAAACACAAGTCTAGATAGACTTGTGTTTATATGTACTAATATTTCAGTTTAATTAACACGAACTTTATGTGTAGATACACATAAGGTACGTGTTAATTAAACTAAATGCATGGAGTTTGGGGCTTTTCACATGAGCAGGCAAAAATGCACTTAAAAATATATATTGTGCCAAACTTCTCACACAAAGCATGGGCTGCGCTGCGATAGTGTATTACGTGTCCCCGATACGTTATCAGCGTCCACAGGGGTACCGCAGGGGGTGAAGGCGCGGCGCGGAGGGCGTACTGCGTTGGCTGCCGGACAGCGTGGGCGCCTGTCCTTCGCAACACTGCCCCTGAGTGAGATATGGCTGTCACAACACTAGCACGCGCTGTTCATTCATCGCATTTTGTTCTTTTCAACATGCGATAACATTTTTTTTTGCTCCCTTTCATGTCACGCTTATTTAAACTTGACGTGACAGCTTATCAATTTATTTGTTGTTCCAATGATAAATATGTCATCTTTAAAACCACAAATAATGTAAAAGCTTGTTCATTATGAATCTGCATTCTGGTTTTGGGATCCCACAGCTGCCGCTGAAAATAGAACTGCACAGATTTGCTATTTCAAAGTATTATAATTAAATGTAAACTATTATGTATATAACTATAATATAAACACATCAATACATGTAGACAGCTCTGTAGTTCCGAGGTCGCGGCTCAAACAGGAATATGGCACAATCATAATGTTCTCAGAAATCGTTCCAAATATAAACGTGGATAAATGTCGTATCACGCGCCATCGCGACACATGACGGAGGCCGAGAGAAATAAATTATTGGTACCGGAAGTGACGTCCCGGGCTCGCTCCAATTTAAAACACAACCCACGAAACATCGTCTAACGTCGCGTCGCACCGCTCATAGTTAACAAAAACTGCGGCGATGCAAGCTCACAAAATAATAGCCGTCAAACACAATCTCGTTAAATTTGCTTTTAAACGTAATAGCCGCCATTTCAAATATAAAATAAAAACAAATTATACTTAATGAATGTCACAAAATAATATATTGTATCCTTATTACGCCGGAAATAAAAATGTTAAAACCTTAGACTCGGACTAATAGAGAACACAAATTGAATTTCAAATTAGAATTCAATCAGTTTGTATAATCGACTGGGCCGGATGGGCTGCTTTTTTAATTAGTGCAAAGGTTAGGGACATTACCGAAAAAACCTTTTTATGTTGTCAATCGTCGGCAACGGTATAATTATATGCAACCGTTAGTTGTCGTTGAAGCTCATCGTTACTTCTCTGACAGTTCTGGATGAAGAGCTCCCGCGTCACTATACAGATTTATGGACTGTTTTCAGTGTTTTTTATCTAAAAAAGATTGTTTATCTGGCACTTCCGTCGCCTGCCGCGGCTGATACGCTCGCTAACGCTTTATTGTTTACACTTAATGTAATTCAAAGCAGGGAATTCCTCGGTAAATTGTATTTTTAAATTTAAAGCGGCGATTGAAATAGGGAGTTTACTTTGTGAATATCGATTGCCGCCAGCGGCTTGTATCGATATCTGTTTGGGCATTTGCGATCGATATTACGCCGTTGCCATACGTAATTCTTTCCTTTTTGTTGCCGACTCCCTTAGTACACATTAGCATGTCCAGATATAAAACAAAGACAATGATTGCGGTTGCATCAACCGCTTCAATAAGCTTATTCACGGATAAAGTAAAAAAGGCGACATGCAAAATAACGGTGTTGAAAAAGCAGTAACACAGTCACTAATGTCTTATATAGTTTTTGCACACGTCGCCACAATTCTCCGTTTTTCCATTTCCTGATGCACAGTGTTACATGATGGAGATTGTTCGTCGCACACAATATCCACCGCATGTTTATTTCCTTTGCATTTATTCAAATATTGGAAACTCATTTCCCGCGCTATTTCCCGGTGGAAAGGCGCTCGCGGAGTGCTCTCGTCTCGCTAATTGCGTTGTGCGCACTCCATAGACTCATTCTGCCAGTTCTACACAACCTACATGTACGTGTAAGTAAGTTACTTGGAACGAACCTTTAAATAAGTTATGACACTTTGAGCTTTGAAATACGTTTCGCTTAAAAAATTGTGTGGTGCAGTTATATGATTATCAATTCGCAAGCAATATGTCAACCATTTTCAGATATTGAATGTGATTTGTGTCCTTTATACAAAATGAACCAGCGTCGTAAAATTAAACTTTGACGCAATCAATGTTGTGACACTGTGTGGTCTCCTGTCAAATTAGGCAACAGCACTTATGGTCACTTTTCTCCCTTATCACGCACTAACCATTATATGTGTGACTGTTAGCTATAGCATACTAACAAAAAATCGGCGTCGGATCTTCCGACGGCGTCGAAATCGCTTCCTTCGGCAGACAATAGCCTCCGTATCCGGTAGCACACGTGCTCAGGTGCCTATTATGTCCCGGAGCGATCCTCGCCCCATAACTACCTTTTGTGACCCAACTTAGTACCACCCCCTGTAACTTGACCCAGATTTGGGCCAGCCCACTAGCTCGTGCCCTCCCATTGCATCGTATTCTATCATATCGTCTATTAACGCATCTGTCTCGAGGATCATGTAAAGTGAAACTTTTGTCAACATCCTAGAGAGTTTACTTATTTGCTATCAGATATCAATTCTATTTTTTGCTGCATTTGAAATTCGCTGTTTCATTCAGAATGCTATTATCAATAGTTAAGATATATAAGGATCTTAAGCTTAAGTAGGTACTTATGTAAGATATAAATTTTTATTCCGTCGAATTAATAGAGATGTCGTTAAAGCTTTTTAAAGAAGCAACAAATTAAAAGGAGTTCTTATTACATAAAGATTACAACAATAGTAACACTGACTTACAATAGACACGAATGGAAGTATTCTAAATTTAAAATTCAAGTGTGTTGCGTCTCGCGTGCCACTATCAAACAATGAGAATGAGAATCATAGTCAAGGCCGTACGCGTCATGGTCATTATTATAACGTAATTATGATACACGACGCTACCTTACACACTGAATTTGCGAAACAATCCAACTGTTTTTTCTCAAGTTTAACGTGATTCTTTGCTCTTTTGTATACTTGTAAGTTATAGCACGGCACTGCCGCGTTTATGTCCGAACAAGGAAATTCAATTTTCAAAGTTGAATATAAATTTTCCTGGCTGAAAATATGTAAAGGTCGTATCAGTAAAAAAAAGAAGTTTCGGTGGTCTAATAAGAAAGTTGCGTAATTTAAATCGTTCATAATCGAGGAGCAGTCCCATCTCGGGGACAATAACTGAAATGTAGGAAGTTACAGATATTTGTGTTTTTACAGGTTGACACTGAACAGACAGTGAACTTTCTTAAAATGACGAGAACTGCCACTCCGTTTACAATAAAAAAAAAATACGACTTCATTTATTTGGTTACAGAATAAATATCTAATAAAGGTATACAAAGAACGTGATAAAAAATATGCATCTAAAAAAATCTTTGATCAATGATTCTAAAATCGTGATTATTATTCCTACGAACTCATTTCCATAACTTACTGTACATTATAGCCAATTTCTATTCACAAGTAGTTTTGCAATATTCCATTTTCACGTGGACACTGAAAAAGTACAATTAGATGCGTCATTATCCATTATGCTAGTTCATTATCTTTCTAATGTATCGTAACAATTTAATCGTTATGTTTTTATATCTTGTCGTAACAATGCTGCTGTAGACACACTAAGAAACAACGAAGTATTTTTAAGCGAAAAAGAACATAAATTACAGCGCATTGTTCGCACTTAAATAAAAACCATATACCTACCTAACCACCGTTACTTTGAGCGTTCGACCATATTCACCAAGCCTTGTAAAACTGCTGCCACGATAACAATTTCACGAACTTCACAAACGGGACTCTATATTGTTTTCGCTTTGTACTCTGCAGTTCTAGATTTCATTTTCCTTGAATGATAATCAACAGGAAAATAAATCCACGTTATTATAAGAATGTATTATTTATTGAACGTTCAGTTGTTATATTTGCATAGCTAGCTTAATTTTTATAATGGATCTACATTTTGCACAAACGTAAACCTAGCTAGATAATTGACCTGTTCTATTTTTAGACTATTCAAAGGCTCAAACAAAAGCTGATTGTATAGGTATTGTGTTGGTATATATTTCGATAGAAGGTGCCCGTGCTAATTTTCGTGATACTCATCAGGAGGGTTAGCAAAAAAAATCAACGGTCGCGCAACAGTTGGTCTTGTAGCAGGTGACGCGACAGGTCGCGGCTCGTGTTAGTTCGTAGCGCTTCGGGTGCGCTCGGCTCTCGCTCGGCTACATTCGGCCCGCATTTTCCACGGCCGCCCTCTCGATCCGCCCGAAAGCTCGCAGTCGGAGATTAGGCGCGACGCGATACGGTGCTACGAATGCATCTCGCATACGAAAGCTCGAAGTCGTCTCGAGTAACGCGATAATAATTATTCACCACAGTTAATATCGTTGTTTAAACAAAATTTTCTTCTTTTAAAGTGTTATTGTCAATTTAAATAACAATAAATAGTAACTTTATAACAATAACACGAAAGCCTTTGTTTTATTTTAAAAATAATAAAAATATTTGTAGGTATATGCGAATAAAAATTTATAAAATAGTTAAATCAGTGCTGCGGTGTAATGTGTTGGTGAGCAGTAGTGGAGTGTGCCAGGGCCAGTGGCCGGGCCGCCATGCTGCTGGTGGAGGCGCCGCGCGAAGCCGCCGTGCCGCCGTGCGCGGCGCCCCTCGACATCCCCATGTCCTCGCTCACCAAGCTCAACTTCACAGACTACAGTGCTAAAGTGAACAAACCTTACTCTGAAACAGAGAACAGGGACAATACCAGACTGAATTATGAACAGGCTCTAGCGAGCGTGGCTAGGCTGAGCTATGAACAATCAGTGCCCAACACAGGAAAGCTACACTATACTGAGCAGAACAGGCTTGCATATGATCCTACAGTGGACTCAATGTGTGGAGATCCTTCATTCATTTTAAATACAGGTTCGTAAACACGTCAATTAAAATGTTAAGTACAAAAAAAAACTCATCGATTTTTTGAACCATTTGGTCAAAGGGTTCTAAAATACCCTTTATATCTTAAGTATTTTAAACAAACAAATCATTAGTTAAAGACCAGCTAAGCCATGTCATTATATTAATTGTATTTCTTAAATAATATTAATGCATTTTGGAAAGAAAAATACTAATCTTTATTTTTATTGCTATTTTTTTTATTTTAGGTACTTTTAGGTGCTAAATTAATTACCCTATAGTAATTAAATACCTATGAAATGCATTCATTAAGTCTGCGGTCACGGTAATAACCACAATAAACATGTTCATAGATGTTGTAAATAATACACCAACGCGAAATATAGCTACTTTAATTTAAATAGAATTATTTATGCCTTACCATTGTTGTATATGCATGACAACTATGTACTTTAATAATTATTCTGAACACTAAAATTAAATACCTACTTATATAGTTATAGTATCAATAAATAAACGAATTTAACAAAGCCACGTTAATGGAAATATACAAATGTCAACTTTTCACATATTAAATAATGATTCGCACAATCATTCAAGATTTCCGATCTATGTTCCAGATTGCATAAACACTCACTTATTTCATCGAGGACGTGAAATAAGCTAAATAAACGAACGCTGACAAATCTCATCTTTATAATAGTGTTCCTTACGTTTATTTAATCATAAACACATTTACGTTATAAATAAGCAAAGCTTCATTGAGAACTCTCAAGTTGGGAGCGGAAGCACTTTCGCCGCCGCCATGTTGGATCCGGCGGCGGGGTGCGCGGGCGCACCTCGCGCACTTCCGCCGCGTGACGCGCATAAAAAGCTTTGCAGTATTGTCACATAGCTTACATTTGCATACATAGATTACGTGAAAGCATTGTTAACGTCCCGATCAAGTCCCGATCACAATGACTAGCCTAACACGTACCACGCAGTTCATATTTAAAGTTATATTATGTACCTTACTTAATTATTACATAAGGTAAAACCGGGATAGATGCCGCGCTGGGATAGATGCCTCGTTTCTAAAAATTCAACTACCAGAGAACAAAACAGCAAATTCGTTGTTTACATACGCGCCACATGCACCCCCCACCTCAGTGACGCGCGAGTTGTTGTGCTAGACGGACGTTTCTCGCTTGTGTGTCGAATTACATTCGTAGCGGACGCGACGAACGCTTCAAAATTTCAAACGTAAGTATTCACTATTTCATATCTTTATAAACAGTTAAATGATTACATTTTAATTGAATTGTTTTAATACATTGGTTCTTTGAGAACACATTTAAGAGTCAATCACTGATGTTTGCATTTATTTTATTTATAAAATATTGAGAGGCATCTATCCCTAGTGAAAAGGATAGTTGCCCCGAGTTTACAAGGGATAGTTGACTTTAGGGGCATCTATCCCTCTATACTGCAAGAGCCTTATCGAAGTATTTAAAAGTCATAGTCGTGAATATTTTCGTATTTCCTAATAGTAGGATATTAGAAAATACCAAAAAAAATGTATCCAACTTTAATTTCATAATTCGAATATGATGAAATGAGTGTAGATACAGTGTTTTATTTATACTTACTTTGCTTATTGAAGGTGAGCCATGCCAAGGAAATACAAAAGAAAGGAGGGCGTACGAGCTCGAGTAGTTTCTTGGACAACAGAGCAGCTACAGTCAGCTTTCCATGAATTGGATAAAAAAGAATTGGGGATCAATGAAATATCCAGACAATTTGGGATTCCATCCAGAACATTGCGAAGGCGTTACGCTATTAAAAACCAAACTAAGCTGACTTTGGGAAAACATCCTGTCCTGGGTTTTGAACACGAAAAAAGGTTGGTAGCGCACATTTTGAAGCTTAGCGACGCGGGATTTCCCCCAGATAGACGAGCTATACGTACGTTAGCATACCAATTTGCCGAAAAGCTACAGATTCAACACAATTTTGATAATGAAAACCAGATGGCTGGGAATGAATGGTTCAAAAGTTTTATTGAGCGAAATCCAGAGTTGTCTATTAGGCAAGCAGAAGGTTTATCTGTCGCTAGGGCTAAAGGTCTCAGCAGAGAAGAAGTAAATAATTTTCATGAACTTCTGACAAAAGTCCTGGCCGATAATGATCTCTTGGATAAGCCTGAAAGGATTTATAATATGGACGAATCGGGAGTTCAGCTTAACAATAAGCCTGGCAAAGTTGTTGCAAAGAAAGGTGCAAAAGTAGTAAATTCAGTTACATCTGCGGAGAAAGGTGAAACAATGACTATCGTAGCCTGTTGCAATGCCATTGGTAATTTTCTCCCACCAGTAGTAATAATTAAAGGTGTAAATAAGAAACCAGAATTCGAGAACGGTCTACCACTGGGCTCAAAAGTGTACATGAACAAAAAGTCGGCATACATAAATACCGATCTTTTCTATAAGTGGCTTACGGAACACTTCATAGCTTTGAAACCGCAAGGTAAGGTTTTGCTTATTTTAGACGGGCACTCATCTCATTCATCCGCACCAGACATGCTGCAAGTTGCTTCTGATAACGATATTATTTTGTTATGTTTACCCTGCCACACTACCTCAGCTTTACAACCATTAGACGTAGCGGTGTTTGGGCCATTTAAAACATACTTTAACCATGAAACTAATCAGTTTATGCGCGCAAATCCAAATAAAAAGATAAGCCGTTATAATGCTGGAACCCTTATACGCAACGCATGGATACGCGCTACTACACCTGCAAATGCTCTTGCTGGCTTTCGAAGAAGTGGGATTTATCCACTAAATCCTAATGCTTTGCCCGATTCTGTTTTCACTATATCTGATAGGATTGCACATCGCAGTGACAATGATCCTGATCAACCCTGTGTGCTACATCAAACTACAACAGCGCTTCTTCAAACATCTTTAAACGAAAATGCAGAACCTTGTGAGCATGTTGAAGTTGAACACAGAACACAAACAACTATACCTCCGATTTCGTCAATTGATTGTCCAACTACATTTGAAAACGAATATTTGAATGTCGCAGACCTGAACATAACACCACCCAATATGCCATCAACTTCATTCAACCGAAACTCACCCAGCCTTTTGATCGATCCTCAGATTTTAGAAGATACGATTATTGATATTGTTGATATAGGTGATGATTCACTAATACGGATTCTAGATAACGAAGAAAAAGAAACACCTTCTAAATTTTTAGTCGAAGCATCACCAATACCACAAATTCCTCTGACTTTAGCAAGGAGAGCTAAACAATCGGCAGATATTCTCAATTCTAGAGAAAAAATAAAAGAAAAAAGGGATATTGCTGACAGGAAAAAGAAACAAATAGAATCTAAGATACACAAGACTGAAGCTACCAAAAAAAGACAAACAATAAAAAAAGCAAATAAAAAAACCAAAGAACAAATACAAAAAAATAAAAATAAGAAAGGAAAACCAAAGAAAAACTATGACTCAAGTGAAGAAACAGATGGTGACGTGACTGATTGCAGTCATAAAGAAAATTATTATTATTTAAAAGTAAACAAGGATCGTGGACTACGTAAAAGACTAGCTATTTATAACTCAAACAGTGAAAATGAAGATCACCTCTCACCTAATACTGAAAAAGGTAAAAAAACCATAGGACTACCCGTGAAAAAAACTAAAAAAAATAAATTTGAAGAGCCTAATTCTATAGATGAAAATGTTTGCGTAGAATGCTTCGATACCTATAATAACACGAAGTCCAAATCTGATTGGATCCAGTGCATTATGTGTCAGAAGTGGCTGCACGAAACATGCACACTTTTTAAGAACTATTGCTCAAGATGTGGAAAACTTAAAATGTCCGGTTCCATTTAATGAAGGATAATTCCTTACAAATATGTTGATTTTTTTAAATGTTTAAATAATAACTAAGGTTAAACGAAATTATTATTTTTTTTTTTTTGTTAGAGATTCATATGAATGTTGATTTTTTTTTAATGTTAAATAATTATTTCTACGTTAAAACGGGAATGTTTCGTTTGAGATGATTCTTTATGATAGTTTTAATATGTTATCGCTTAAACAGATTTTTTTTATATATTTTGTAGACATGCATAAATGTAAATAAATATGGTTAAGCATTTTATATTACCTACACATGTAGATAATAAATAAATATTACATTTTGATTACGTATTCTTGTTAATTATTTAAAAAGGCATCTATCCCGCATCACAGGCATCTATCCTCCTAAGTGACTTCATAGTGGGGCATCTATCCATATAGGTAGGCACCTTTCCCCAAAAAATGTGTTTCGCAAGAATTTCATTTTTGCAAAACCAGTAATGGTTAGGTAAATAAATACAGTTTCTAAAGCTTTATGAATGATTAAACTAACTATATTACAGGGTCAATCTAAGCAAATATGTTTGGTATTCAAATAATGAAACACTTTCGAAAAGTGGGGCATCTATCCCGGTTTTACCCTAATGTCCAAAGTTTGTGTACTTATAGATCATGGTTTCAAATACAGCAAAATCCAGTTCATAAGTATTTTTATTGATCTCATAAAATCAATCTACACGAAATCACATGCCCATTAATGTTGGAAAACATTATAATTAATATAGAGCTATAAATTGTATAACAATAATTTATATCTCCATCATTTATTTCACAACCAAACTGAGTTTAATTCGCTCTTTGATAGATTTTAATTGATAATCAGACAGTAATTTTCTAAACCACAACACGTAGGTATGGCGTATGAGTATTCATACAATAGCTTTAGATGTAATCGATGTCGAAGCGTGTCGGCTGTCCATAGCTCTCACAAATGGTGGCCGATCATAAATGGTCACCATTCTAGAGGTAACGGTTCAGGTCGCTCACCTTTCAGTAATCGCTTCCTTCCTTTTACAGGTCGTCGCAAATCTCGTAGTTGACGTGATCGAAATCACGATTTGAACCAGCCGACGGACACTTTAAACTTATTTATGATTCAATCTCGAAAAACAAAGATGCATAAGGTCGTTGGCATCGTAAATCTGACTTTTATCAAAAATATCTGTATACTTTTGTAAATGACACAATTATGATGAAACGTGATTATGGTCAGATGTTATTTAAGTTGAAATTTTACAATATCTCCAGAAGTTCCTATTTTCATAATCATAGGTGGCAGTAATCAGCCGAACTGCAATTGATGCCGAAATGCAATTTACATAGGAAAAATCTACATTCCAACTCAATTGACCTAATCACACCGCTGAGTTAGAACTTTAGAATCATCATTATGGTTCTGTAAGTAAAAGCTATATCTAAATGCCACCTTTTGCCAAATCTCCTTAACCAGGCTGATCCTGCAAATTAATTGAATAGGCATAGATAATATTACATACGACAGATACTTAATATTGCATTTCATTTTTTTAGAAGTGCTTGATATTATGATTAATTCACAGAGTTACTTACGATTATATTATTATAGTGTTATCGTGTTGTGTCTAAAGGCGACAAACAACTTGTCACTTAGAAACACCTGTCTAACGCCCGCAGCTGTCCCGTGACCTAAGAAATATGTGCACGATACCAAAGTTTATCACTTAGGTACCTATACGAATACCTACAAACCGCCTTTATTCATTAGCAGATACAGAAAAAAACCACACGATCGACTTCGTTAACTCTACATATAAACCATAACCATATTTTTATATTAACAACAAATTTTTAAATATCGATTCATTAATTTCAGTCGATGATGACGCAAAAACGACAAATCATATACCTATTATCTGTTCATATTCCTGGTTCTTTTTTTAAATTTTAATATGTATTAATGGATTCATATCGTGTACCTTAACGAGCTCTTTTGTCCTCCGGATAATTTTATTCATTCCTAGTTTTATTCCTCCATTTCGCGAACTGAATACTGGTCACGATTAGAACAATGTGCATGACGGGTGACGTCAGTTACCGTCAGTGACGTCACATAGCTCGTCCCATTCATAAATTAATATAGCTACTTCCGGCCGCCGCCCGCCGTAATCCACACCAACTTTTAAACGCTTTCAGCCTAATCGCCACTTTCTAAGAAATTCATTGTGGCATAGAATGAGCATTTCCACATTTTGTCTTTATACCACTATGAAGTATCCAGCGCGGTAATTGCGTAACCCTCGTCAGTACGTTGATGCTTATGAAGCAATAGATTATAAATATTCTTTCAAATAGGTAATTCAGATTGAGATTGATATTTTGTGTTAAGCAATTGGGGAGCTGGGGTTTCATTACAAACTTGTTGCAGTACTCTTCCAAAAGCTTAGCAATTGGAAACCTAGAATTCATTCAAATATCTCTTAAGGAAACATCATACTAATCAAATACCATTCAATATGTTAGTAATTCAAAACATACAATATTCAGGACAAGGGATGTTTGGCCAATAACAAAACAAGGAAATCCGAATATGACATCACATGTATCCGTTTCCTTGTCTCATCTTTATACAAAACTTGCTGAGCAGTACCTACAAGTTACTATCTAACCGATTTTAAATTGAAGCCATTTTGAATGTACTATCACAATGCATTACCGATGTTATCTCATTTTCCCTCTCCGCATCGTCTTAAACTACTGAAATAAATCGATTATAGTGTTATTATTTTAGTCGATTTTAATCAATGTTAAAAAGGTTTTGATTTTCTTTTAATATCAAGACACTCGAATAGATACTAGTTGTACCTAATTAGTTTCCTTTGATCCGTTTTGTTTATTGGATAAGTTTTATTAACACATGAAACTATTTTCAGTACACAGGACGTTTCCAAAATAGATTCGAGCAATCAAAATATAGCACGTATTTATTTCAAAGTTTAAGAGTTGAATGGGCGTGACGTCAGAGCAGGTCACGTCGCCGCCATTGATGCGCCCGCGCCGCCACTTCCGTCGTCTGTAGCGCCGCTACATCCTGCCTGCAGTTTTATGTCTATTACACTACTACCCACACCACACAACATTTATTTGCTTGAAATCTATTACTTAGGTTTTTTTTTGTGTGTGTTTTATTTTTATACAATGACACACGCGTTATTTGTAGTGAAGTGCCGAAGCCTCTATGAAGACCAGCTTCATTAACCTGCTAAATTAATCTGCTTTATAATGATATAATTTGAATACCGTACCATAAGTCATGTTAGCCTTAGCAAACTGCAGGATTGCAAAAAATAATGAAAACTGTCCGAATTATTCGCAAATGTAATTCGATATTTATTTCCTCCAAATGCCGGCTCAACTAAATCGGCTTTTAAACGTATATTATTAATACAGCGAGGCAGGTTTAATGGCTTCCCTTATGTCAGCTATGTTCTAAGTATGACGGCGAGTGTTTACGTGGTGCTACCCCCCCTCGTGGCTCGCGCACGGTTTTTGTAACGATCGGCGGCGCGTGCGCAGGTGGTCGCGCACCTGCCACGCATACCGACTACCGACAACCGTAGACAAGGCATAGTGCACGCGATTTGATAGCTTTATTGCAAAATGACAGTATGCTACTTGAACTCGGCGGTGTCCGTCGGACTACAATTTGAGTGTCTTCAAGGCTAGAGTGAATAGGCCCTTAATAAACTAGCACGTTTTACCATCAACGATCGCATCGCTGCTTACCATCAGGCGGGATTGCGGTCAAGCGCTGGTTTATAATTTATAAAACAAAAAAAAAACTGTAATAAGCTTGAATGACGGAAAGATTTGCCTAACTTACTACACATACACTACACTCTGTACTGGGAAAAGAACCTTAGTTTCAACAAGAGCTCATCATCATCATCATCTCAGCGTTAATCGCAGTCGCATCCGAAGCTTTTCAGCTTTAGAGTCTAGGGCCCGCTTTAGCAGTCTAACTGCTGATTTTGGCTAAACTTCGATATTTTCCGTGAAGCGACTGCCATCTGACCTCCACAACCCGAAGGCGATATCGAAGCATTGTAGTTAGACTTTTGAGGGCTCCAACAGCCCGTAACGACTGCCATTAGATGTACCAAAAAACATAAGAAGAGAAGAAGAGACAACAATAAGTTCTAACACATAAAGTATTATAGGGTATGACTACTCTATCTTTAAAAAAAATTGTAGTCCACCTCCAGAGAGGGTACCTATGGAATACTGATGTACCTAAAGCTTGTCCGTTGTATCACTTAGTGACTCTATGTTTTATTAAGTCTAGACAATGTAATAGGCGAACGATTTGCCAAGCGGTACGAAGGTTTTATTGAACTGCTATCGGATTCCCAAGAATCGTTTACGAGTCTTTAAACACAATCGACATGTGGACCTATTAGTCAGTCAATTTATATTTTATAATCTAAGGGCGCGGATATTTGAACATTTAATACATTCCCTTGATTAATGTAGCGATAAAAAATTTATAATTGTGTCAATCAACGTCACCATCTGCTGCGACAGATTATAAATATAAAAAGTAATATCATAATTTTCCACCGGATATTATTGTAAAACTCAAGTTATTTTTGTGGCTGAAAACTAAACTCAGATATTTTTTGTTTAAAATCTAGGTATTTATTACTAGTGAAGTAAACAAGTGTGTTTGTAATTATTATCGGCTCGCCACACGCTATTTTATTGGTAATAAATATCGGTGGATCTGGTGTTAGTCGATTTCGCGTCGGTCGCTCGCAGGAAAACCGATTGCGACTCTTTATTTTTAAACGCAAGTTGAGGTCATGTGCTGTTATACAGTCTCCCGTTTGTAGGCTGTTATGTATCGCATGCTTTGTATTAATACCTATCTCTTAAACAGACATTTTTTCGTCCTCTTTTGTAATATTATTAACACTTTTCCCTCCTTATGAAAAGTAGTCCTAATAATACCTATAGTAAACCAACATTATGTTGCACAGCACATAGTAGGTACTTTGGCTGGGAAGACGTTATAAACTCCACAGCAGCATAGCTTCATAAAATACTTATTAAACACAATAGAAATCTCATTCGCGACGTCATTGCTCTCATATCGCGACTTTAAAATATTTCATGCTTCCTGCCGAAAGATGTTCCAATTTTGAATTTGATTTAAACACCACTCGTTGACAGCCATTTCCTCTTATCCAAGAATAATATAGTTTTCCCCACTATTATTTTCACTTCACAATTTTTCCAAGCCGTCTCTCATTTGACAAATTATTGTCATTTCCAAATGTGCACCTGTCTTAAATGATTGTTTATTTCTGAAATGTATGAAGAATCTTTTAAAATAGGTTGAAATAATCTATTAAAATTTGTAAAACAGGAAGTTTGACAAGTTCAGTGTAGCCAATGTGGCATTATAACATTTTCATTCATTCTACGCCGAAAAATCAGAGAGCAAGGTGTTCTTTCAGCCAAGAAACACTAAAGGGACAACATTTTATTCGTTTTACATCTATTAAAAGTATTTTCAACAACTTTATCACAGTCCCTAAATTATAGAGTTCCTTAATTGTGTCTATTTACATTTTTAATTAATTAATGAGGCCAAATTATTTATGTCAAAATACCGGGCGGCGGCGAGCTGTCGTCGACTGCGGCATGTCACAGCGCTCACCTGCGCACCGCATTTGATTCTAATTTTAAAAATTCATATTTCGACTTCCGTTCCCAAATGGGAATTGGCGCGATATGCTTCACGTTATTATAAAATACATTCGAATGTAGTTCACTTTATGACTGACTTATGTAACCAACTACAGATACCTAGTAGCTAGAATTTAATCCAAATGAAAAGATAATTCCCGTCTTCACATGTTAACAGATTCAGAACGTTTCGGGTATTCTAATAAGAATAAAGGCCTGTTATGAACTTTCGAAATATATTTACAAAAACAACATCGTTATTGTTCGTCTGTGGGGACACCATATGGCAGGTTAGCGCGTGCTTGCCAGGACAAAAAACAACGACTCCAAGTTTTCGCGGCTTGAATTTCGTCGCAGATAACAAATAAAAAAGTGCGACAAGTCGTGTCCCAGCTGCCGCCAGGTCTAAGGTTACTGTCGTAATCGTGAAAGACTTAGGACGTTATATTATACGGCTTACTTTGTATAGATACTAAAACTGTGCTTACATTGTAATTGCTAAGGAAGTTAATATCCCATTACCTGTAATTCATTAAAAAGGTAGATAGCAGTCGATAAGCTTTCTTGGTGAAATTATAATTACTTGGTAACCCTTCCTCTATTACCTTATTTGATTGCTAAGTTGTGCGGCATGAAATTTTTAATCTGTAGTAAATAACCAAATGGATCAAGGACATTTGGATGTCACTCATCATTTTTCACATAATTTTTAGAACATGCATTTATGATACGATATGGTTATGCGTCATAAGATAAATCAGTTGGAAAAGGGACAAAAACGTTTGCTTTATCCCTTTTTATGTTACCTACAGTAGTTTTCTTTAGTTATTTTTAAGTGAATTCCCATAGAAACGCCACGTTATATTAATTAAGAACAATTCGTCTTACAAAGTTACATATAATTATATTAAAGTGTAATTAAGATATAAAGATAATCTTACTGCTTTATCCTAATTCATTAGGTCTCGACACAATTCGTCTTTGTCGTCATTTATATCGTATACTTAGTCATGTTATCTTAGTGTTCACCTCCTTCATAGCCATATCACCTTTCAAAAAAACCCCATCATCATGATCAACCTTTTTTTTATCGCCCCACTGCTGGCTCTGCTGGCACTCCAAAAAAAGTCCAGGTATCCTCATGATTTTTCCTTCACCTTGCAATCAATTTGTGTCCAAGATATACCTACTTAGAAAGTTCATATATACAAACTTATAAAACTAAATAAATACACATTACTAAATAAAGCTATTATCCTTATCCGAGCTCTTGTCACTGTCGGCGTTCCAGCTGTTTGAGAACCTAATGGCTTGGTGCGTGATGATGGCAAGAGACCGGACGGCATGTCCTTATTTCCTTGGAAGATGGGTAGGCCTTTAGTGTGGAACGCAACTTGCGTCGATACTCTTGCGCCATCCCATCTTCCTGGATCGACGCGCTGTGCTGGCGTTGCTGCTGCGGCTGCAGAAAACCTCAAACGGCGAAAATATAACAACCTTATCGGAAATTATATTTTCGAGCCGTTTGGGGTTGAAACCCTTGGGCCGTGGGGTCCCAGTGCTCATTACCTTTTTAATGAACTGTCCAAACGGCTTGTTGACACTTCCCGTGACCCAAGGGCTGGCTTTTACCTTGGCCAGCGGCTAAGTATTGCCATTCAACGCGGCAATGCTGCCAGTCTCTTGGGTACATTACCAGTCGACAGCGATGACGAAGAATTTTTTGATGCTGTATTGTAATTTAATAATAGTTTTAATTAGGATAATAGCTTTATTTAGTCATTTGTATTTATTTAGTTTTATAAATTTGTATATATCGTCATTTTCTATTCTCTCATAATAAACCTATTTCTGATTGACGAAAGTTCATATAACTTAGAAAGTTACATTGGTACTTGCTTGACCTGGAATCGAGCCCGGTCACTCGTACTTGAGAGGCTGGTGTTTTAACCACTAGGCCACCAAGACATCAACCCATCCACTTCCTCTATAATCTGCCTAAGTAAGTATTCTTATCACATATCCTGAAACCCGGATCTGAATCAATATGACTTAAAAAATCATCACCCTTGTGACCAATTTATTTACAATATAGGTAGGTATTTGTCTACGTTTTCTCATTTTTTGTTAGGTATATCATCGCCATTTCAGTGTTTACTTGTCTCTCAGTAGGTTCCTAATCATCTTCCCTTAGGTCTGTATTTTTTTTATCCTTCTTCTTCTCAGCCTATAGAAATCCACTGCTGGACAGAGGTCTCCCCCAAGGCTTTCATTCCATTGGGGGGCATTGCCATAATCCCCATGCTTGGCAGGCAGGTTGGAGATCGCAGTAAATTGTTATTACACAGGAGAAGCGCTGCTGCCCGCTTCCCTGGTGAGAGTTCCCTTAGTCGCCTCTTACAACACCCACGGTAGGATATGGGATAGTACTATTCTATGCCTGGTACCACGCGGGGCCTTTCCTTGCCCAGTTGGTTGGAAATCCATTCAACCCCATTCATAATTTCAACTTCATTGTCATAGTAGCTGCGCCACGCTGTTTCATTCGCGTAAGTTTCGATCCCGCAGGAATATCGGGATAACAAGTATCCTAGGTATGTGTTATTCCTGGTTATAAACTATTTGTGTGCCAAATTTCATTTAAATCCGTGCAGATGTTTTTGCTTGAAACTGTAACAAACATCCATCCATACTCACAAATTTTCGCATTTGAGGATAATATTAGTAGAATATGTTTCTATATATAAGATCATATATAGTGCAGATATTTGAAATCTTTCCTACCTAGAAGCAAAGCATCAGTTTGTTCCGTATGTTAGCATACAATTTTCTTTATTTAAATACCTTTGACTTTATTTGGACATTTAGTGGTCTTGTTCTTAAGTGAATGAATTCTCCGCGAGAGTTATGCGTAAGGGGTTATAATTTTTACCTCTTTGATTATCCACGAAAGTTTCCTCTTAGTTATCCGGATTCTTTATGAAGTGAGCCAATTCCCCTAATGATCATAATTGAAACCTCTACGTCATTTCAGAAAGCGTTAGATAAAGGTGTAGGTAGTTAACATCCACCTTTTATGAGGTATGTTTAATTCCCATTTACTTAATAGTGGATGTGGCTACTACCTTCAACCGGCAACAAATCCAGACTCCAGGCTACCACTGAGGAATTCCAGATGAAAAGCCAATAACACTGCCCAAACCGTGAATCGAACCCAAAGCTTAGCAATCAAATCAAGTTACATAGCTTGCAACCGCAAGACCAACGAGGCAGTTTTGGTTACTGTTGTCAATTTACCTAACTCATGCAGGTAAATGAATGATTTTTTCCTTTTAATTGAAGTATCGTTTTTATGTTACCCCCCTATAAATAGCTTCAATGTGCTAATGATAGAGGCTGTCGATCATCTAATAAAGGAATGTGAAAAATACCTTTTCAAACAACGTAGGTCTCATTAAACAGGCTGTGACACTGTGGTCCTTAAAAGGTTGTAAAGTCCTATGAGCCAACGAGCCATATAAGTGGCCATGTATTCTGTATTGATTGGAACTAGACTAGACACTAGTGTTAGTAAGTACCTATACCAATTCTATCGACACACAAAATACTTGCGTACATGACATATTGAGATTTTTAGTGTGCGATTTGCGAAGATCTTATTATTTATACATTTCTGTTTCTTGCTATCTGAAATAAATCTGTGTGTCGAGCCAATGGCGCGGTGTAGCGGCGACCTTTCGACCCGAGCGTTGGCGCGCGGGGCGTGGCCGCGCCCGATTGGCTCGCCCCGCCCCGCGCCACCGCACCCGCCCCTCTCCACGCCCCACTACTCGATCTCGAACTGTGATGCTGTGACTGACGTACTTTTCTTACCATACATTTTTATAAACGTATTGACGAGCGTCTTTGACTTGTTCTATTTTTTTTTTCTTTAAATCATTCTTGAAATAAATACGGATGCTGCAACGGACGGATAATAAATTTACCATTCGATTAATCTCATAATAACGCTAACCAGTGTCAAACTAAGAATTATTAGATAATAAGTTCTGAGAAACTGTAGACAGTTAATCACAATTAATTGGTAAAGTAAAAGTAAATTAATCCACATTTTTCCATAGACCGCTTAGACATAATTAATTAAACAAGGGCCATTGATCAAGAGTTGAAGTTGAAGTTGATATTGTAAATTCCAGATCATAATCCGCAATTAATTGGTAAAATAAAAGCAGGTAATTCACATTTTGATTAGGTATTTAGCTACTTAATGAAAAATATAAACAACGAAAATTGGCCAACGGTAGATAAAAAGAGATCTGCTAGCTCTACTAAGCACTAAAAAGTCCATAAACCCAACATAACTCCTCGAAGGTCACGGGGTGACTCCCAAGGGAGCTATTTCTCTCCTCACCAGGATGAGTTCAATTCCTTTACCTCACTCGCCAGGGGAACAATTGCTTCATTAAAATTCCTGCATTTGTCCAAAGTGACACATGGTGATTTGTTAACACGACTGTTTTACTGATGCTTCATTTGTTTCGTTAAAAAACGTTAGTTTTCTACTTTTAGTTGACACTTTCACCCCTATGGAAATAATTTGTTTGTAAGAAAACATATTAGGTACAAAGTTCAAAATACGTTAACTGATTTTAGAAGTTTTGCTTTTTTTTTTCTTTTAAAACGACTTTTCTACCATTCTTCTAATTAGGGAGTTTCAGATGCCATAACATCAAGCTAATACAATCTGTCAAATTTCTTCAATAGATTTCCAACTTTATCGCTGAATCCTTAAAGATTCAAGGTTAATTGGGATTGTGAGATTCAGGGAGCTCAGCTTAAGTACCTAGCTAGCGTCTGCACCTATTTTCAAAATGGCAATATTTTATTTATTCGGTTAAGCTTATGCGCGGAGATGTAATTCCAAAAGTGGGGTAATATTTTGAAGAAAAAAGTTCAACGTTCAATGCCTCCTGCTGTCGTTGGATAATCTTATAGGTAGGGCCTACCTACTTACTTGGGTGATGCAGAAACGAAACATGGCAAATGCAACTAAAAGAATTATTTACTCATAGGTACAATACCAAGTAATACCTACGCATAGATACCTACATAGGTACAACACTAAAATATCGTTCCAAAACATTCCTTCCTACAGAATTCACACAAATTTCGACTCAAGTCTACTGCAGAATCAAATTGCCACTCAAGTCCAGTTTTAGTAGTTCGTCAACACTTTTGTAAGCAAAACCTGTCCCTAGATACCTCCACGGCTACCTCGGTAACTATAATTGTTTTGAACACAATGTATACCTACTTACTAACACATGGTCATGGACTCATGGTAACAAAGCGGCACTGACCACTCACTAGGTATATCGTCCGTTCATCACACGACAAAAGCCAACTTTCACGGCTTCACTAAACTCACTCAAACACGTGTTATTTATTTATATCTCTACTTATTTACGGAATTACTGAATGAAACATTTATTTTCCTTGTATCTTTCCACAATTTTATAAACAACTTTGTCATTATTATAATTTATTGCTGTTTTAACTGTATTACTTATTTATCTGAGTTTGCCATTACTTAAGTACCTTTTAGACCACATTAATACTTACCTACAGTGTAACATGTGTTGCCCAATACTTAAAAAACTGTACACAGAATTATTAAAATACTTACTGCAAAATCAACGAGTCCAAATAAAGCGGAAAACGTGCCTATAAATACAAAACAAGGAAACAAACTGTTCCTATAAGGAAAACTGCTAAAATAACTGCAGCTCCTAAAGAATGTAGGTAGTTTCCCCATAGGTACCGCACGCCACATGCTATAAAAATAGATTCCTTTCATCACCATTCTGGCCTTTACTTCCTATTTCAACGCCTACAAGTACCTAGCAAGTAGATACCTAAACAACGTACGTACTATACCTATGGTGTCCACTCTGAGATGGGTATCCCTAGCCCCAAGACACAGAGTAACTGTCTAGTTTTGGGCTTAATGACAAATACTTGTAAACCTAGCTCTACAAATTGAACTGACATTGCTTGAATACATGACATGACATGACTTAATACTTAGTATTATTAAGGAAGACATGTAATCTCAATTTATCGTTGAACCTGCACCCTAATTATCAGTTAACATCATTTTGAATCTTATTGCTTTTCCATTGCTCCCTATGTTCGAAAATGTATCTGCACAAAAACGTAAATAACACAATGAATGTTGTTGAACTGTCAAAATGAAACCCATTGCTACTGATAATGTGGTACGCATTTACCCTGATACTTACTGTAGGTATTACCTGCCCCCTAATCGGCGAACACATTTTTGTCAAATGATTGCGACTAGTTGGGATCGCTTGGACCGAACGGACCAATGGGCAGTCTAAACGATCCCAAGTTCCCAACTGATCCCAACTAGTAGCAATTATTTGACAAAAATGTGTTTGCCGATTAGGGGGCAGGACAACAAAATATGTTCATTGTTATCTACGACAGTAAATAATTCTACTTAAATCATAACCGACTCACTGGTAATGATATAGCTATTACAGCATCAATGATGCCACTTAATCTTCATGATAACGAGATGAGATACAACGGCGGTCAAACGGCAGACAATGAGCGACTACTGACCCCGCGGTACGATCGTCAATACATACAGGCGTATGCACGTTACACATATACCTACACGGACACATGCTCAGTAATGTATCCTATTGTTAAATATTGTACGATCACTTCGCCAGACTGCTTGAACAGAAATTTTTCATTTCATTTACGAGAAAATTAGGCTTTGTCCTTGTATTTTTTCGAGCTTATAGATACCTACTTTATATTGTTTTAGAAACATAATTTACCAAACCTTTTAAAATGTTCCTACCTACTTTATTTTTATGAGGTAGACTCGTACTTAAACCTCCATATGATCCAGTTCATAATGGTTATAGCAATCAAATAGTGATTTACCCTCGTCTGTCACTCACCTGCATTAGATTCAAGTCTAAATCCCAACAGTCAGCACTCGCCAAGTGTCTTCTTCGAAATCAATTTGCTGGTTAGATTAGGCCATTTGCAAATTAAATTCAACCTCAATTCGACAGTCGGTGTTGTTTCGTGGCTACATAGCGCGAGGGTGTCGGGGAGCGGTGTGCAAGGGGGGACGGAGGGGTATGTGTGGGTCCGTCGGCGCACGCGCAGAACAAAGGGCGAGCCGTGAACCGCGACCGACGCGCTTCGGTACCTCGCGCCCGCCAACACGCCTCGATATGCATGCCGTACTGATTTTTTTAATGGAAATTTTGTCTGACTGAGATATCACAGTCACAGGACTCAATAATTATTATTTTTAGACGACATGAGTAACGTTACGTACTGCTTAAATAACCATTGCAATAAGCAAGCAGTTGACACACTACTATACAGAATGGTGCAATCTCGGCTAGGCGCTACACTTGCAGTGATATCTAGGTACCATATTAATCCTATCTTTTCGGGTTGAGAATATTAAACTTGGAATGGATGGTCACAAAACTCTTTATACCTGTAATGTCCTTATCATGCATATGCTAAATATAACTACTGATGTTTATTACAGGCGGCTACACGACTGGCGGTCCTCGCGAGACGAACGCCTACGGCTACTCGGAGGCAAGCGGCGGGTCTGCGCCGGCGCCGACAGCAGCATCCCCCCTGGACGAGTACTACCCCCCCGAGTACCCGCCCGGCCCCCCGGCGCCACCCGCGCAGCCCTACATCGACGAGTACTACCACCACGCGCACGCGCACTCGCAACCCCTGCTCACACACGAGCAAAAGTACCAGCCTCATCCTTACACCAAGCCTTACCCAAGAGGTGAGTCACTTATTCATGTCTCGGAAAGCTGAAGAGTGAAGGGACTTTTGATCCCAAGTCCCAGTGGCACGTTTGTCCTTTTTAGTGTTTGGACTGAGCTCAGCGGTGCTGTTTTTGTTTCTATACTGTGCCTTCAGTTGATACTTCTAAGGAACTGCCACTGCCCATAAATCCTTGGCTTAAGCAATCCAAACGTATTTGAAATCACAGGTACAGTCATAGGTATCCCTTTCTTTAGATAGTTTGAAAGAGGGCACATACTCATTTCGAATTGCAAATAAGTATATTACAAAATTCCTTCGTAGAAAAATTTGAAAACACACTAATCAAAAAACATAATCTTAAAACAAACATAGGCATTCCCTCATTAGGAGAGATCAGCAGACAACTGACTTGGTCACTTTAATTGATGCGGTGTACAGTTTCAACAACGTCGTTAACTAAATTGAATCTTTCATGTGGTTATTATTTAGTGGTGATCGTATTACTCTCGTATTTTTACTTGTCATCGTCACTGGAGTGCACTAATTAGTGGAAGTAAGTCAAACGGTTCATTTTATTTCTGCTCTTGTAAAATTATTTTATCAACATCAAGAAGACATACGAAATAAAAGTCCTTCAAAGAGAGATATGTTTAATTTTTATGCACACACATATAGTATTCAAAACCTTTACCTTTTCTGTGAGAAGAAACCAGTTGTTCAGATTTTTTACAGTAATAATAATCTTTACTAAACATAAATTGGTACAAAAAAAGTGCGAAGTCCCTGACTCCTGTGCTAGGTGATATACCTGCATTACAAGAGCCAGTGCCCTCTCCCAATAGGAGATTTTACAGAATCCTATGCAAATAGATGAACAAAAATAAATGAAGTGCAGTGAATACAGTCCCTAGTAATCAATAATAAACCAAGTCAGCCCATTAAGGAAACCAACCATGAAAGATGCTCTTATTACTTTAGAGTACTATAAAGGTTCAACCACCATCCGCGCCAAACATCTGTTTGAACAACCAAATGTTTTCTTTGTTCCAGGCGGTGGCGGTCGGTACGGCGGCGAGGGTTACGGCGAGAGCTACGTACAGGAGTATGGCGGCGCCTGCGCTGAATGGAACGAGTGGCCTGCTGACCAACACGCGCTCATCCCGCAGGACAAGCTCGCTTACCCCGCGACAGGACCCTGTTTCACCGGTATGTATTACCAAGGACGAAATGATAAAAATCGGTTTCCATATGGTTGTCGTAATTCGAAACCAAAAGCCATCATAGAATATTTCCGCTGTGACTACCCCTTTTGCCCTTGTTTTAATTCATCTACTTTCAATTTATTTAGAAACTCAATGAACAATTTCCCATGCCCCGCAATTTTCTGAGGTCGATCTCTTCAATAGTCCTCGTCAGTCGTATTTCGTAAAGCAACTGTGTGGCACGCTTACAGGATCAGGGCCGATCCAACTGTGGCAGTTCTTACTGGAGTTGCTGACCGACAAGAGTTGCCAGGGATTCATCTCGTGGACCGGCGATGGATGGGAGTTCAAACTCACTGACCCTGATGAGGTAAGTTATCTTTCATTTTTCTCTTTCGGCTATTCGCTCGTTCAAGCAAGATTTGAATATAATAAAAAGTTTATATTGTAGTTTTTCGCTGCAGCATCTTAGGTCGTTGGTAGTAATGGTAGTAGATACTGACGGTTTTGTTGTTAAACCGAAAGTTTTATAAGAAACCGTAAATAACAAAGTTCGCAGGACTTGTAACATAGGTAACAAGTCCTCTGAAGTTGTGCTTAAAATATTTGTAAATACTTTCCTGATCAGCTGTCATAATATAGTCTAGTAGTTGATTTCCTTGGAGCTTACATTCAACCTCCTATAATTTATTCGAGTAAAGTACTAAAAATTTCTTTGTTACAGGTGGCTCGGCGCTGGGGTATCCGTAAGAACAAGCCCAAAATGAACTATGAAAAGCTGTCCCGCGGCTTGCGCTACTACTATGACAAGAACATCATCCACAAGACGGCCGGCAAGCGCTACGTCTACCGCTTCGTCTGCGACCTGCAGAGCTTGTTAGGGTAAATTCCACTTATACACGAGTCACGATAGAGAAGAATGCAAGATTGTGATGGTAGAGATGTATGAATGAGACAGTATTATTGCACCGATTTAGGTTGAAGGAAGTCTTCCAATATGATGCTGATTCTGGTAAGGATCTTGATCTTTATTTTGGAATTGACCTGATAGGCTTTGAATACCACTCCTCAAGCGCCTCAGGATATGTTGCTCCCTTATCGTTCCCCTGTACTTGTCACTATGTGCTAGTGACAGTTCTCGAGAGCTTAATAATGAGTGAGTATGTTCACCACACACATGGTCCTGCTTCTGAGGCCGTGCAAGTCTATTAATCTGCGAAACCACTGTATATTAACCCCCTTATTCATAAACGCTGCTTAAAGTTAACTAGTGATTAGCGATTCTTTAACCATACATTTTTGACCTTTTAACGTCACTTAACTTTAATTATCGTTTATAAATAAACACCACAGTGTTTAAGGGGCTTATTAATAATCGATGATTAAAGTTAAGTGACGTGCAAATGTCCTAAATGTTTGGTTAAACAATCGCTAATCACTAGTTAACTTTAGCAGCGTTTATGAATAAGGCGGAATGTGTATACAGATTTCGGCTGTCCAAAATCAAAACCTAGCAAGTACATCTGAGTTAATTTTACAGGAGAAGACATGAAACATTTTCAGCTGCCTTAGAATATAATTACTTTTTTACACATATCTTGTTTTCATGGCAATAATTATGATTTGTTTTATTTTACGAAATAGATAAATTAAATGAAAATGCATTTGGACAAGTTTTATGTGCCTTACTAATGACTTCTTTGGATACTTCAAGATATGTATGATACTAAACCAATAGCAAAAACCTAGTTAGATCACTTACTAGGTTTTTTAATTAGGTTTTTTATTATTTTTAATACCTCATGTCGTATTTCAACCTAGTAAGTAGCATAATTATAGTAAAAAAAAAACAGTTGACTTAATATAAAATGGTTTAATTAAATTATTGAGGAACACAAGGTACATAATCAACTTAACAAAATATCAACTTAAAAAAAATCAAATTTCTTCAGCTCAGATTTCTGGGCAATTGAACCCAAAACGCACGCCTTGTTTCTGGCATTAAGGGTACCAGCTTTGCCACAATCACATCCTTTTTTTGACCAGGAATGCCTCAAGGAGCTGATTTTTTTTCAGGCAGCCCAACTACTTGAATTTTTTTTAGTAGGAAGTCTAACTCCACAAATGGTTCATCAAAGCTGAAAATTCCATAGTCATTAATCAACGGGTTTAACTTTAAACTCACTAGTACATCTATCTACTATTAATAATTACCTTGTCTTGTAAAGAATCTTCCTCGATCCAGTAACGAATTTTACTTGGACAACTTGGCTGAGCAAGAAAGATTTCATCAAGTCTTCATCATCCGTTTTCCTTAGTGCTCTTTTTTTCTTCGGCTAGCTCCTACAATCACTTAAATCTATGACCTTTATTTTTTATCTTGAACTGTTTACGACATCTTTGAAGTCTTCGAAATCCAAAACGTCTCCTTGTCTTTTAATTTTTCTTTCAATATTTCCATGCACCGAATCTGCAGTCATATGAGTATGTCATTTTGTTAAGTAACTCAAAGTCACAGTCTCGATCTTTGTTTCTATATTTACTATAGTAGTTAAAGCCGTAAACAGAGTCCAGTTTTTATTTTGGGCTGTACAGTTATCAGCCCAAATATGAAAACGTTGGCAATCTCTTTCATTCTTCATAAATGTTAAAATAGCATCAACTATGTTGGAAGCTTCTCGACCGGCGTAACCTTCGTGCCAAACTATGCAAGTAGCTGGATCAGGAGATTGCTTACTTATAGGTGCAAAAGTTAGATTAAATGTAATTAATCGACTTATAAAAACAGCTTCTTTAATTTGGGGCATTATAAATTCCAAATGAGCGAACTGAGACGGGCGCGGCGAAGGCGGCGCGGGAGTAGAGTCCCCGACCTCTTCGTCCTGCACGCCTAGTTCTCATCGACTTACTATTATTTATTATAGACATTATTTGATAATCGTGTTCAACACTTCAGTGATATTGTAAATCAAAAACCTAGTAAGGGACAATTCCAACTTCAAAAACTTAGTAAAAAGACTAATTTCAAATTCAAAACCCTAGTAAGTCCATTCACAAATTTAAAAACCTAGCATGTACCGTACTTAATAGGTTTTTGTATTTGGAAATGTTACTTACTAGCTTTTTCACTTTGTAAACACCGAGTACGAAGTGCACTTGCTAGGTTCATACATGTTCATATCTCCGATTCTATTTAAGATAGAAATACAGTTGTTTTTGCTATAAACGCAGCAAAAAAATTTGGGAATATTGGTTGAAGAAAACGTGTTTCATCAAAAATGTCCCTTGCTAGGTTTTGATTTTGGACAGCCGATTTGACGAACGACGATTCATGTGATGATTTCACAACTGAACTACTTATCATTCTCTAAATCAAAGAATTTATTTCAAACTAGCTTTCCGCCCGCGGCTTCGCCCGCGTGGAGTTCGGTTATATCGCGCTTTTTAGATTTCCCTCGGGAATATCAATTTTTTCCGGGATAAAAGGTAGCCTATGTTCTTTCTCAGGGTCTAAAGATTGTCTGTGCCAAATTTCATCAAAATCGGTTGAGAGGTTTAAGCGGGAAAGCGTAACAGACAGACAGACAGAGTTACTTTCGCATTTATAATACTAGCTTTCCGCCCACGGCTTCGCCCGCGTGGAGTTCGGTTATATCGCGCTTTTTAGGTTTCCCTCGGGAACATCATTTTTATCCGGGATAAAAGGTAGCCTATGTTCTTTCTCAGGGTCTAAAGATTGTCTGTGCCAAATTTCATCAAAATCGGTTGAGAGGTTAAGGCGGGAAAGCGTAACAGACAGACAGACAGAGTTACTTTCGAATTTATAATATTAGTATGGATTAGTATGGATAAACCAGTTACAGGCACTTTTAAATTGTCAGAAGGTCGGTCAGTCAGTAAGATGAAGCTAGTCACCCATTCCAAAGAGTAGGTACCTATGGAGAAGAACGGGCAAGAAAGTAAGAACGGCAAGAAGTCTAGAAGTATATCTATATTCAGATGCGGTCTATTATGAGATCCTATAGGATGATTGTATTACCGCTCAGTACAAGTACCTAGTCAATAGGTTTTGTAACCCATAGCAAATAATGTTTTTAAATATCTAACAAAATCCCTTTTTTTACAGAATATCACCTGAACAACTGCACGCAATGTACGAACCCAAAATGGAGAAAAAAGACGAGGACTGAGCAGGTCCTGCGCCCGCGCCGCCCCTCCACAACTCCCCTTCGCAGAACACCTCCAACCCAACGTACTATTAGCTACACCTCTCCTGCATTCTACAGAACAGTTCTATAGTCATCTGCTGAACGAAAAACATCGTTCTAAATGACTCGTGAAAGATTTGGTATCTCTCAACTCCAGATATACCTACATAAATGTATTTTCAAAAGCTAACTGCTAACACTGTAGGCCCAGGGCCTATAACAACATTAAGATTTTATATTCATTTTTAGAATTTCATAATATTAAAATGGATTTGATCTCATACGCAGCCACCAGTGGAATTAATATTAACCAACTAATGAAGGCTAACACCTGAAGGTTCTATGTTATTGTTCACCTTATATTTTACATTCATACACTATGTCCCATGTAACCAATGGTGCCTTACTGAAAACTTGTTATTTCATTATGGGTTTGCAAATATTCGTTTTGATTGTATCGGACGCACGTAGCATGCAGTTTGTACTCAGTGCACCCTTAGGACTCTTAGGACCTTAGGACCCTTAGGACCTTAGGACCCTTTTTACGCAGCACCCTTAGGTCATTCTCAACTATGTCCATGTGATAGCTAAGCGTCCACAAACTCTACGACAAACCAATTTATTTAAATTCCTACAACACAAAGGAACACAATTCAGCGAGATAATCAAAACTTAGTGCTAAAATAGTAAAATTTTACTATAATTTTAATTATAACTGTAAATATAAGTTAATTTTGTTACTTTATAAAATAATTAGGTATTATATTATAGTAGTTGTTAAGTGTTGTATGTTTAATTCGCAAATTGTTGCAATATGCGATTAATGTAATGAGTAGTCAGAATGAGGACGGACATAAAACGATTTTTGTATTCAGAGAATTTTAGTCCAAAGATTATTAAATCTAAATTCCCACCAATTGGTAAGGATATGACAAAATTACCAAAGGGACTTCTCATGTGTCTGGTTTGAAGTGATTAAGATATTTTAACTTGTTTTACCGACCAGTGCTATCCAAAATGGCATCTTACAATTCAATCAATAAACTACTTTTAAATGAAACTCCGATGTACGTAAATATACTTGAGTATCCATTATAGAATGTGAACGCTGCAACACCGGGTGACGTCACTGTCACTGATCTCGTGGTAAGGGATTCTAATGTCTTACTAGTTATGAAATTAAATTAGTTGTATTATTTTCAATTTTTATAGCTCCTAGCGTACACCGAAGATATGTCGATAAGTTTTATTTTGTAAAATATCTCTCCTCCATCAATATGATACTTGATTTTCGTTTCGTGCAATGCGGTTGTTAGGTTAGAATTTGTGAATCTTTTCATGTTTACATTTTCACACGGTGCTGTTCGCTCGATTTTTTAATATAACAGAATTGTAAAACGATGTCTTCCCCGTATTGTCAAATTGTTAGGTCTGACTCCGATTAACATAGGTACTCTTTTACTATTTACGATACTTTTACCTTAAACTATAAAATAATCCGTTTTCCCTAAGTAATAAAGTCCACAGTCGAATGTAAAGTATTTGCTCTTCTTTTATGTGCTAATAGATATCTCTACACGTTTACTTGTAAGCGAAGCCATTGTAAGTGAGACCTATAGGTAGTAGGTACGGCCAAATTTTGAATGTATAAGTGTCGTTGTATGTATTGATGGAAGATATAAAATTAAATATATATATTTACGAAATTATAAATACATTTTTCTTTTCGTACAACATCGTATCCCCTCTATGAACTGTCAAAACTCTATTCAAAATACTCTTTCTTACAGCACACTTAATTATAATAAACGAGAAACTAATCGAGCAGTGGTGGTCCAATGATGACGGCTCCGACTTAGGGCCTGCGCAGGCGACTGAGATTTCCGAGAAAAAAGTACGCCCCGCGAATAAAAAGTCCACCGCGGATTTACCGCGAACTTCACGTCATTTACTGCTCATAAATGTAGCGAAGTCCGCCATGTGCGTTGCTTCGCCGAGTCACACGAGTTCTATTTTATTCAGGGACTCACCCGTACTTTTGTCCGGCCCGCTCTCTGCATGTCCTCGGTTATTCGGGGGACTTTTTGTACGCAGTACTTTTAATTCCCCGTTTGCGTTACTCGATACAGTTCTAAGCGATCTATTTTAGCGGACAAAAATCCCTCGTCTGCGCAAGCTATTAAGAGGGTATGTCGTCGGTTCGAACTCAAACAGGCAAAACAGGATAGTTACAGCACCTCTGGGCAGTAATCTACCCGCGGCACACACAGGCAGAGGCCTGCGTGTGCCGCGGGCCTCGCAGAGAGCCTGCGAGGGAGTGCCGAAGAGAGTCTATATCAGGCCTGTGTCCCAACAGTAGAAATATCATAGGTTAATTATGCTATGCCTTCTAACTAGATTATAACTATACCTAGATGACAGTCTACTATACCTATTTCTACTTATACCACAGCAGTTGAGTGTGTGTAAATTATAAACCAACTAGCGGCCGCCCGCGGCTTCGTTCGCGTGGAATTTGTTATTAAAACATTTTATTTTAACCCCATAAGAGTATTTGTTTTTTTTTTATATGCTCAGCTTCTATTGGTAGCAGCGAAACTACCAAATAAAACAAAAATATCACGAAACACGAATTTTATTAGCGGTACGAAATTCCCATACAAGCTGCCATACTTTAAAATAATTAATTTCCAACTTGGCATGATTTTGATATTTTAAATTTCGCCTTAAAGACGTTCTGCGAGGCTTCATGAGAAATCATCGTAGAACTGTGGGCAATTGAGGTGTGGCTTCCAATAAAGAAGCTACTAATAAAGGAGTCCACAAACTATACTCCAGAGCCTCCTCCGGCCGTCTCGACTGCACTGAGGCCTCTCAAGCCATTGCTGCGGCTGTCGTTACTCTTCTGGGGTCTTTAAATTTTGCAATTACAGACGTCGTGTCCAGAGCCTACTGCGGCCTCCGTGAAGCCATTGTTGAAATCGTGTCCAGAGCCTCCTGCGTTCTCCGGAAGGCATTGCTGACGTCGTCTCTACCCTCCTGTGGCCTCCGAAGGAGGTAATTAGGTATAGATAGGAAATAGGATATATTATAGAGATAGGAAATCCCATCCAACATCATTTGATATCATCCAAAGAAGTCGTGACCCTGGTATGTACCTATACAGGACAGCACCTCAAGCTACTACAATCTGTCAAATTTTCTTATTAGATTTTCAACTTTATCTCTAAAGCATTAAGGCCCAAGGTTGATAGAGAATATCTGACAGTTAGGGGTAGCTTGACCTGCTGTCGTTCGTATATACTATCACGACAAAAGTCGAGTTACCTACAATCTCACAAAACTATGGCCAAGCAATACTAGTTGTAGTTACGACTTTCTTCTATAATAAAGTTTGACACACACTCATACACTTTGACAACTTGCTGACCGCTTATGATTGTTAGGTTAGTGTCCGTGCGCGATAAGTTGGGACCTGAGTGCACACTATTTGAATAAAATAGGACCATAAGTATTTAATTATGTATCACGTGTTGACTATGGTTTTGTTATGAATAAAAATACAATAAGTATTTAATTTTATACATTTATTTTATCTATTATTTACATTATCTCATCTCTCAACATCAACGCACTCAGGTCCCAACTTCTCGCGCACGGGTAGGGAGAGTTGGATAATACCGAGCCCCTAAGGACTTGGGCCTATAATTAGGAAACTGATTGATATGAAAAGAAACAAAATTGAGTAATTAGTAAGACATTTATTCAGGTACGTATACCATAGAACAAAAACTTCCAAAATCTAAACAAAAAGTACTAAGAGCCAATTAACAAAAAAATATAAAGTCGCGATATTTTCAAACTGGTCTGATAATATCGTGCCCAGGGTTGACAAAATCGTGCCCACATTAATTGCACACAAATGGCTGAATAATAGAAGTAAAAAACAAAAAAAAAATGAATACCATTATTTATATAATTTTCTTGCGCGAAGATAGCGAGGCTCAAATCTTTTTCTAGAAATTAAATCAGTAAATTAAGTATCACGCAAAAACACTAACAAAAACACAAACACTTAAATTATCTATGACAACAATCTTCTCTATCTATCATCAAATGACTTCTCCCGCTCTGGGCAGAGCGGAAGGGCGTGTCAGACTTTTACTGACTAAAACCCACCCGTGTTGATCCCTCCTCCTCCTGTGTGTTTCGTACCCCTGGCGCGGAATTATCAAACTTGATCATTTTATTTTTTAATCTCTAAATTATATGGAAAATATTATACTACGTAGAAACGTATTCTGACATGAATTCTACAGAATACAAGCATTAAAAATGTATAGTATCAAAGTATTACAATATAACTACAGTATTACTTACCTCTTTCCGAAAGTACACGAATAATTATAAGGAGTAACGAAAAAAGCAAGTATGGCTAGTGCTATCTCCGTCGTTGCGCGAACCATAATGGCGGTGCGTGGGAAGGGGTGTAGACATGTCCGGCTTCGATGTATATGCACTGATTCGCAGAACTAGTGTATAGTTTTTGAACAACTCATTCGCGCGGAATTATCAACCGCGCGGTATTATCCAACTCTTCCCTACTACTAATTTCAACGTTCTCCACAAGTGTCTTGATAGCTAAGCGGTGTACGCCGTGATAAGCATATAAGGTAGTTCGAGTTCAAATCTACTAACTTACAAAACTTTTTATAAATATTTATTGGTGAGTTATGAATGCAGACAACAAAAATATGTAAAAATACCGAACCGCAACTTAACGATGATACTTTCTTTTAAGATTTTTTCTATATTCTATTCTTCATAAAAAGATGAGGGTAGATTTGAAACAAAGTGAATCACTAGTTCACATAAAATATTTCACTACCTATTAGCTGCGATATAAAGGGTGTGTATCTGACATCACGCACAAACGAGTACCATGGATCCAGTACATGATTCTGAACCCCCCAGTGGTGGAATTTTTCGTCGGCTTTTTCATGATTTAAAAAAAATAAATTTAGTTTTTTTTTTTACTTCAGACCATTCACAGTTGCTATTATTTTATAACCCAATAAGATTTTAAAGTAAAAATTAAATAATTCGCTAATTACATAAAAAAGCGTAATGAAAACAAAACCCGAAAACGATCTTATCAGCTGATTTATTAGAGTTCGCATCAGGGATCAACGTCATACCTACAAACTCACACGGCGGCACGCTTGCAACGTTCAAAAGCCGAGCCGACACTTTATTTTAAACACTGTATATTCTGTAACCGTTCATTAACGACATAAATGACTATCGTAATTTTATTAGTGGCATGCGGTCTAGCCTTTTCGCGAAGTTTTTAATCAATCTGCTGGCTAATATTACTGTCGGAGCTTTTTTTTTCGGGGTGGAAATCCTCATAGTGTCCGCCGCCCTGGGGTGGGCGACGGGGTCTGTCAGACTTTTACTGACTAAAACCACCCCGGTGTCTCTTCTATCACGAGCGCGCGTGGGGCCGCGGGAATCTAAATTCTTCCACGGCCCCACACCTTCATGCTGGCCCGGTCTCTCGGGCCTCTTTTCCTGCACGGGGTAGTGGGGTGTTAAACTACCCCGTGAATCGCCTCTGAGGCTCGCGTCGACACTCGCGCGCGCCTCCGCCTCGGGGTCCATCGAATAGAGGGCGGGGACTTCCCTATGTCCCTCGCCCCTGGACCCATTCATGGGGGGATGAAGAGGGCGTTATCCGCCCTTACGCCTGCAAACTTTTAAAGCAATCATTTTAGTAGTTACGGCGTGAAAGCGGAACAAACAAACTCACTTCAACTTGAAGGATGAAACCGGCTTTTGTGTAAGTTGTTTTTATTATTATTTGGGTAAGGTGCCAACCAATCGCTTGTTACAAGTGTGTAATAAAATTGTTATTGTTTTAGAGAAATACTGTAAGCCGTTGGGTTAAGAGGTTGAAGGACGAAGGTAGCGAGAAAGGTGGTGAAGGTGTCGAGAGAAGTGGAACGAAACGACAATATTTACCGTTGAATAAACCTTTAAATCGTGCGAAGGTTGCATTTGTGGTTTTAAAATAACACGCATTGGTCTGAAAGCAATATTTTCTCAAATACAGAGTCAGGCAGAATATGTGTAAATATGTGGGAGTGGAGACTGGTGGAGATTTATCGAGCTAAAAAAAACAAATTATAACAATCACTTCCAGAAGTGTCTTACAAAGTGTTTTAAATATATACCGTCATATATCTTAATAACGGACTTACCTAAAGAAACAAAAAAGTAATATTGCTACTACTCATCAACTTGAGCTAAGTGACAGTAGGTATGTTGCGCCGAGGAAGGTCGGATAACGCCCTCTTCCAGCCCCCATGAATGGGTCCAGGTGCGAGGGATATGGGGAAGTCCCCGCCTCCTTATTCATTGGACCCCGAGGCGGAGGCGCGCGCGTTTGTCGGCGTGCGCCTCAGAGGCGATGCATGGGGTAGTTTAACACCTCACTACCCCGTGCAGGAGGCGAGGCCCGGACAGACCGGGCCGGCACAACAGTGTGGGGCCGCGGCAGAATCAAGGACTCCTGCGGCTCCGTGCGCACGTGACCGGAGAGACACCGGGGTGGTTTTAAGTCAGTAGGAGTCTGACAGACCACGTCGCCCACCCCAGGGTGGCGGACATCCATTGAGGATTTTCCACCCCAGAACCCAAAAAAAAAGAAATCGACAGTATGTTCGGTTGCCCCTCCTAAGACCCCTGGTACAAAATAAAGTTTACTCCTCAGTCCCAGCTTTATAATATAGTTTGTAGTAATAGTAGCCCGCTGTACAATTTTTTGTACATATTCTTTAATGTCTTCTATTTTTTTTTCAAATCTTTCCGCGACTTCTTTCGTATATAAAAAAAAAACTTTAATAATCTATACTGTTAATGGTATCAATGCCCCCAACAAAAAAAAAAAAACAGTTTGTCAAAATCTACCTACCTACCTAACCTAGTGGTTATATAAAGCGGTGGCGGGTGGTTATTTAAGTAAGTTTAATCTGAAAATACTAATTTATAGTGGTTATATTAGTATTTTCAGATTAAACTTACTTTGTGCACGAGGCTGCGGCATGTCTCCCCTTTCGCCGTAGCTGGTTTTGACAAACTGTTTTTTTTTTTTTGTTGGAGGCATTGATACCATTAACAGTATAGATTATTAAAGTTTTTTTTTATATACGAAAGAAGTCGCGGGAAGATTTGAAAAAAAAATAGAAGACATTAAAGAATATGTACAAAAAATTGTTAAAACAAAAAAAAAATTGAAAATTCAAATAGTTAAGTTTAGTTTTAGTTAAGACGACAGCAGAGAGCATTATACATGCCTATTTTCGAAGGCAGGCCAAACAGGTGCCACTTGCCTGGATGTAACAAAAGAACCTGGGTAAAAGACTTCCTGACTGAACGGTCCCTACGAGTTGTTGTCGATGGATGCTCTTCTGAGCCCATGTCAACTAATGCCGGTGTTCCTCAGGGGTCTGTTCTCTCTGCAACTCTGTTCCTGCTGCATATTAACGATCTGCTTATGCCTGGTATCTATGGGTATGCAGATGACAGCACAGTTGTAGAGAGATACCTGCCGGGTGCTCGGGCTAGTAGGGAATCAATCCGGTCCGAAAGAGAGGCCATGGTTGAGCGAATGAGTGTTGCGCTGCAGGCAGTCTCCGAATGGGGCAATGCCAATCTTGTAGCATTCAATGCCGCCAAAACAGGCGTGTCTTTTCACCGCCAAAAGGAGCCCGTTCACCTTGGCTCCTACTTTTCGGAATGTGTCCTTGGAGTGTTCCGACCGCCTTCAGCTTTTGGGAGTTGAGATTTCCTCGGACCTTAACTTTGGGCGGTTCATTGGGTCCAAGGCTAAGGTGGCTGCCAGGAAACTTGGCGTTATCGCAAAGGTCCGACGGTACTTCACACCTGGGCAGCTTCTAATGTTATATAAAGCACAGGTCCGTTCTTGTGTGGAGTACTGCAGCCACATTTGGGCTGGTGCTGCCAAGTGTCACCTGGCCACTTTGGATTCAGTGGAGAGAAGTGCAAAGAGGCTGATCGGTGACCCTGATCTAACTCCAGTTGGTCTCCAAAGCCTAGAGCACAGGCGTAGAGTAGCCAGCCTTTCGGTGTTCTATAGGATGCATTTCGGGGAGTGTGCGATGGAATTGCATGGTTTAATTCCCCCATCTCCGTTCCACCAGCGGACGACCCGTCGTACGGCTGGTTTCCACCCTTACGTTGTTAACACCACTACGATCCGGACGAAGCGTTTCGCATCCTCCTTTATACCGCGTACATCGAGGGACTGGAACAATTTGCCAGCGGCGGTGTTTCCGTCGGACTACAATTTGAGTGTCTTCAAGGCTGGAGTGAATAGGCTCTTAATAAACTAGTGCGCTTTACCATCAACGATTGCGTCACTGCTTACCATCAGGCAGGATTGCGGTCAAGCGCTAGTTTATAATATATAAAAAAAAAAAAAAAAAGAACCACTGCCAAATGCAGCCCCTGTTTGGTAGTTCTTTGCTTAACATCAACTCGTAATTGTTACAAAGCATTTCATGAGTAATATTATCTGTAATACTACTCATGAAAATGCTAATTAAGAGTGTACCTAATTATTAATGCTAAGATACTATTTTTAGTTATTTAAAGAGAATTATTTTCGTTATTAATGGCTTAAAAAGTATGATTTTTTCCAAAGATGATTAGATAATGTAGGTAATTTATATATTTAAGACTGATTCTATGTCCTTAAATGAATGTTCGATTTAAGACTACATGATTTTGTCTTACTCTTGAATGTGAACTATCGATCAAAACGCGGTCCGAAGGAGATAGCTTCACAGTAGCCCTCTGTCCTTGTTGTGTAGGGTGACTATTATAATGGAATTTATAAGGAATGTACGTAAAATATATTTTTTTCACTTATATTACCTGAGTTTTAATGAACATTTAGGCATGGATGCGAACTTTTTAATTTCATTATTAAATATTAAAAATGGATGAATAAATTGATGATGTACGGACGACATCAGGTCAATCTATGCGAAATTGTATCTTTAGATAAATAAAATATCTACAAGAAAGCAGAATTTAATGTCATTGTAAATACCCAATAAAAGTCACTTACTTATTATGCACACAATGACTAAGTGCACATTTATTAATTACTCCGAAATTTATGGTCACCCTACATACAAACAAAATAACTTGTATATGATTACCGCAAAAACCTTACTAAAAAAAGATATTCCGCATCCAGAATATGATTCACTATTGCAGACATTAATGGCACCCTTTTTCACTATCTTTTTTCTAATCGAAATTGTTGGTTTCAAACAAAATTACAAAAAATAAATACGGGTAACACTTAGAAAGAGACAGGGGGCTACTGGGACGCTTTCTCCCTCGAAACGTGTTCAGTTCAAATAAAGTTTTATTTCCGATCGACGTTATTGCTCTTGCGATAGTCTTCTTTTAAAGAGACTTATGCAAGTTCACATTCCAGTTTAGATAGAAATTCCTTGGTTTTCACGACTACCTTGCTATTTCAAGTCTGGCTCTTAGGAGGTTAATGGCTAACAGTTGTCGACTTTTGCAATTTCATAAGCCATGATGGTTGTGAGTTCAAACTCCAGTAACAACAAATTACTTTTCGTAAATTATAAAAACAATAATTACGGAATTCGAAAAGAAATAAGTTCGTTAATTATTGAACTAAGAGAGCGCTTGAACATTATGATCTCATGCCATCAAACCCCGGAAAAGGTCACTGCAAGATGGTAGCACTACTATACACACAAAAAAATATATTATTTTATAATTGTAATAATATTCAGGTTAAGCTATAGCAGTTAAACTATAACCTCTTTAATGATAACTTAAAATATTATCATTTTCTTAAATAAAAACCAAAAATATTTTAATTTTTTTACCATAACAATATCTATTTCTGATATTTCCAACTACAGGCTCATTTCCCTGGCCACTCTCATAGCAAAAGTTTTGGACAGTCTGCTTGACAAGCAATTGGCTAAACACCTTGAACTACTTACATGATGCCCAGTTTGGTTTTAGGCCCGGGCTGTCTACCGAGAATGCAATCATGTGCCTCAAGCAGACTGTTCAATACTACACAGACAGGAAGACTCCCATTTTTGCCGCTTTTCTGGATCTATCAAGGGCATACGATCTTGTATGTTACGATGTTCTGTGGCGTAAACTGGGATGCGAGACTACCTTACCACCTGAAATAGTGTCGATATTTAGGTACTCGTATACAAGTCAATGCAATAGCGTGAAGTGGGTAGGGTCGCACTCGGACGTGTATCGGTTGTCGTGCGGAGTGAGGCAGGGGGGGCTCAGCTCACCCAGGCTGTTCAACCTTTATACAATATGTAAAGAAACCCTGTCCGATCCGTGAAGGTATTGTTAGGAATCGATAAGTGATTCTACTAATGCCGACAAAGCCGCACTAAAGTTTAAAAAAAAATTCGCCTAAAAAAAAATATTATTTTGCAAAAAGAGGTAACTTAATACATGTGCGATAGGACACCCTTCCGCGGGCGACGGGAGGCAGGGCACGCGACGCGTCGTCGAATCGCTTAAGCGTACCGTCAAAATGGTGTTGTCACTTTTTTTAAATTACCAAATTTCGGGGAAGTTGGAATTAATTCGCGGGAAAAAAATATTATTTTATAATTCATTAGTATTGTTACTATGATGATTACGTAAAATTTTATAATATATTTGGTCATGTGTTTACCTAACCTTTATTATCCTTATGGGTCGGACAGGGTTTTCTTTACATATTATATAAACCAGCTGATCCTTGAGCTCAGCAGCACCAGAATCGGATGTCATATTGACGGGATATGCATAAACAATATTAGTTATGCTGACGATATGGTGTTGCTGAGCCCATCTATCGATGCTCTGAGGCGACTGATCGCTATATGCGAACAATATGCGGTGACTTATGGGCTCAGATATAACGTCTCAAAAAGTGAATTGTTGAAAATAAATTTGTAATTGTATCCATTTATTGTTTTATTTAATGCTCCTAGCTACCAAGTATTTATTTACATGATTAAATTTACTGTAACTGCCGGGTAAGGGTGGAGAAGACACCCTAGAGTTATTTCTTTTTAATTTAAAGCGTTACAGTTGGCGCCCAACGTGGGGCTTATTGCACCACACGCCAGCCTTGGGTACCGGCTATTTCCACAAAAGAACTCGCGACACCACGCAAGCTTCGGTAGTTCTTTTCCTTCTCGAAGCTTCTCTCTATTCCGACCGACCGTTCCCAATTGTCTTTTCCTGAACCATAGACTCGTGCGTTCCGCGACTTGTATTTTATTTCAGACTCATGAGTTGGTTCCTATTTTTTTTAATATCTTTATTTTAAGTCCTTCTTTTATATTATATTATTTAACCCGGTCGTTCTTTATTTGAATTTATTTATTATATTAACGACCGTCCTTTCGCGCAACGCCATCTCTCGGCTCGATGTAAAATATGTGACCCGAGTTCAGCCCTAGTCCACGAGATGTCGCCTGCTGCTATATTTTGCTACGTGACAGTAGGTCGCTGGCTGTCCGTTGTAACATGTTGGCTCGCAGGTTCGCGCGATGTACGAAGCCGGTTAAAGTTACGCTTTTTAAAGCTTACTGTCAATCCTTCTACACGTGCAGCCTGTGGGTTAACTTCACTCAGCGGGCATACAGCGACCTTCGTGTTCAATATAATAATACACTGAGGGTGCTGTTGGGGCTGCCTTGGCGTTGTAGTGCGTCAGGGATGTTTGCAGATAATAATATTAATGGTTTTACTGCCATTATTAGGAGTAGATGCGCATCCCTGATGACACGTGTTCGCCGCAGTAACAACAGTATTCTCAGTGTGTTCGTGGATCGGTGGGATTCTCCCATGTGGCAGAGGTGGATACAGCTCCACTCTAAGTTTTAATTTAATTTTATGTATATTTAAGGAAATTTCGCATTACTTTAAAGAAAGACGAAGACGTCGATAAGAAAACGGTTCACTAGTACCGAAAATCACAACCCTACGGTTTTGCTCCGTCCCGTAATCGGGTAAAATCGATGTACATCAGGACGTTCGGTCAGTCAAGATAGGGAGCTCCCTGCTACTCCATGTTTTAGTGACGATTATGTGACCCATAAAGATGCTAACCAAAGAATTTTTGACAGAACAGTTCGAAAGTTAGAAGCATTTGTATTAATAATAATTTGTTAAGGCAACTAATCACTGTCTCTCAAGATACAGGCTACCGCCTAGTTTGAGAGGCAGAGTTTCCTCTTTTGGTGTACAGATCAGTTATATATATATAACTATGTGAAATCTGACCCTTCTTGATGAAATAAATATTATTATTATTTCGTTTATTTATTTTACTGACATATAATTTACATTTTTAAATATTTATAATATGTTAAGAAAACCCTGTCCGACCCGTAAGGATAATAAAGGTTAGGTAAACACATGACCAAATAAAATATGAAAAGTTACATAATCATCATAGTAACAATACTAGTGAATTTTGAAATAATCTTTTTTCCCCACGAATTGATTCCAACTTCCCCAAAATTTGGTAAGTTTTAAAAAGTGACAACATTATTTTAGGCGGTATAATTCTGAGCGAATAGCGAAGCGGCAGTGTGCCGCGTGCCCTGCCCCTCTTCGCCCGCGCCTGTATGGTCTGCCGCACATGTTTTAAGTTACCTCTTTTTGTGAAATAATATTTATTTTTTAGGGGGATTTTTTTTTAACTTTAGCCCGGCTTTGTAGGCATTAGTAGAATCAGTTATCGATACCTAACAATACCTTCACGGATCGGACAGGGTTTTCTTTACATACCTATTGTATAAAAAAAAAAACATTTAAAAATATAAAAAATAGTAGCCCACCGGTATTGGGAACAGGGTCCAAGCTACCGGCGGTCAGGGCTCCAGAGGGAGGAACTTCCTGACGATGCGAGCCGTGTCCAGCAGTACCGCTTTCTGAATCAAGCCCTTGATCCAGCTGCCTAACGAGAGCCTCCTGAGGTGTTGGTCGAGGCTCTTGGCTATTAAGCCATTAGCTGTCACGACTATCGATACAATGATTGCTGAATCCACTTCCCACATGTCGACAACCTCGTGAGCCAAGTCAAGATACTTGATTTGTTTATCTTTCTCGGCTTTCACGAGGTTCTCATCATGCGGGATGGTTATATCAACAATCATTGCACGCCGCTCTGATCGATCCACCATCACTATATCAGGCTTATTGGCAACAATAGTCCTGTCAGTGATGATGGATCGATCCCAGTATAATGTGATATGGCCATTTTCGAGAACTGGGTCGGGCATATAACTGTAGTACGGCACCTCCGATTCCACAAGGTTGTATTTAAGAGCAAGTTGCTGATGAATTATCCTGGCTACAAGGTTGTGTCTATGCAAGTACTCTCCGTTAGCTAGAAAAGAACACCTTGATATGATATGCCTTATTGATTCCCCCGGCCGGTGACATGCCCGACAGATGTCAACTGTGCCGTCTTTCACAATAAATCTCCGGTAATTGTTCGTCATCATAACTTACCTTCGGTTTCCCCAAAAAGGTCACTGAATCGTAGCCAGGCTACGGACGCTTGTAAGTCTACATCGGGCCCGTGAAGAGCTCAGAAAAAGCGTCCGTGAAGTTCTTTGCTCTTCCATACCTCCATGCGATCATTTGTGTCAAGCACTACTGGTTTACGCCAGTTCTCTTTAGCCAAGGAGAGCGGAGTGAGGCCCTTGTCAACCGTGACCACATCCCGATGCATCCCCACGTCGGTTTCTAGAAAATATTTTCTGAGACTGCATATCTCGCGATTATGGAGGGTCTTGGCGTTTAAAAAGCCACGACCTCCACATTTTCGCGGGATATACAACCTCATAACCGATGACCGTGGATGATGCAATCGATTTGCAGTCAGTAGCGTACAGACTCTCTGATCCAGGGCGTCAAGTTCGGTCTGAGTCCATTTGAGTATGCCGAAAGAGTACATCAAAACCGGCATGACCCAACCGTTGAAAGCGCGCACCTTGTGACCGCCTGATAGAAGACTATTAAGTACTTTTTTCAAGCGGCCAAAGAAGCGTTCCTTCAACGATTGCTTCATGTCAGTAACATTGATACCCAACGCTTCCGACATACCCAAATACTTATAGGTTTCGGATGCAGAGAGGGCTCTAAGGTTTATGGAACTCGTGAGTTGGGTTCCCAAGGATTCCACAATCTCTCCTCGCTTTATATGCATGACCGCACATTTGTCCACACCAAATTCCATCCTGATGGCGCTACTGAAAGTTTCAGTAATTTTCAGTAGCTCCTTCAGTTGTAAATTGTTGGGAGCAAAAAGTTTCAAGTCATCCATATAGAGGAGGTGCGATATAACCTGACCAACTCTCCTCAACCGATAGCCTAGACCTGAATCCTCCAACAGTGTGCTTAGAGGATTCAGTGCTAAGCAAAACCAAAGCGGACTCAAACTATCGCCCTGAAATATACCTCGCTCGATCCTTATCGGTTCGCTATTCCTCTGAATATTTCGACATCCTGGATAGCGAAGGACTGTCCTCCATTGCCCCATACACGTCATCAGGAAGGTGCGTAGAGTTGTATCCACTTTATACAACTCCAGCACCCGCATGAGCCAAGTATGCGGCACTGAGTCATAGGCCTTCTTATAATCTATCCAACATGTCGATAGATCCTTTCGGGAACGACGAACTTGTTGGCTAATGGCCATATCAATGAGGAGTAGCTCCTTAGTACCGCGGGACCCACTTCTACATCCATTTTGGGAGACAGACATGATCGAGTTGCTGTCAATGTGATTGTTAATTTTGGCTTTCAAAATGGATGTAAGAACTTTATAGACCGTCGGTAAACACGTGATCGTCCTATATTTTTTGGGTTCCGCGGTGCTACCTGATTTATGGAGCAGGTGGGTTATTCCAGTAGTAAGGAACTGAGGTAACGAACCAGACACTAAAGCAGTCTGGAATTGAGATGCCAAGCTAGCATGCGACCTTGGAAACCATTTTATCCAAAAGTTATGCAACCCGTCCGGTCCTGGAGACTTCCAGTTAGGTAACGGACGGACTGCACGAGCTACATCTTGGGGGCAGATGGTAATAGCCCCCATTTCAGGTATTGGATCGCAGGCTCGCTCGACATCCCGAGCCCAGTCACCTTCAGTGTGACTGACAGGCACCGACCATATACTGCGCCAGAATGAACACATGGCATCATCATCTGGTAGGTACGTGTCAGCCACACCTAGTTCTGGTCGTTCCCAGTCCCTATAAACCCACCTTTGATTGCTCTGGAAGGTGCGATTCTGGGTGTACCGTTCTACTCGTCGTTTATATCGACGAATACGGTTCGCCCATGCATACACTTTCTGCTTCAGGAAGTCGATGCGCTCCGTGATACGGGCCATATAGTTCTGAGGGCTGGTATTTGTACCTGAGAATGCCCGCCTCACAAAGCGCATCACTCTAGGACGAGTATTGCCCTCCCTGAAGCAGATTAGTTTACCGATGAGTGCTCTGGCCCCACCAATACGACGTTCAATCCTGTGCTGCCAAGCTGGTACGACTGGTTTCGGTCGTGTAGCTCTAGAGTCACTGGAAAATTTGACATGAGCTACACGACAAGCTGCTACAGCTGCGCAGTACAGAATTGAATGAGTATCAGTGAGGTTCTCGCAGGTATCAAAATAATTTGACAACTGCGCATCCAGAGCAGCCATCAGTGCCCTATTTCGGTTATGCATGGGCAAACGTGGCAGGCGTGGTCTTAGTTCTGCCGACATAAAACGATATTCCCGAATCGCAGCCTCCAAAGCATTCCTTAACTCCTCATTGCACTGGGTACCAAATTAAAGCAGCGCTTTCCTGATGGTAACTGACGCAATCGTTGATGGTCATTGCACTGAGGCCTTACTCTAGTATTGTTCCATACGCGGTATGTACAGCCCTATCATTACTCCCCTCGTCAGCATAGTTTGTTGGCTGCGGTGGTATCTCCGCAGACTGCGACTGGTGAGTGATGACACGGCTACTCTGCATCTCATTTCGCAGGCGATCAAGCACAGTATCATCCAGCATATGATTACGCTGGATAACCCGTACCTGATCCGATAGACGTTGTGCCGAAACGTTGACAGCTGGTTCAAGCACCTGAAACAGAGAGAGCATTCGAACACGGTACGCGGTCAGGTTGTTTCCTCCCTCTGTAGCCCCATAGTATGAGCGCATGACATTTTCATTGATGGATTGTGTCCATCTCATGCGCTGCACACTTCCGCCGGGAGCTGGGACCCTGTCAGAAGCCGATGGGCCTCGAGGTCCTAAGCAGTCCGGCGGCCGGCGTCCTCCCCGTCGGCGAACAGGTGGTGGCGTCGTCGGCGGAGAGAAGTACTCGTCGCTCGAGCTCGACGCAACTGCCGCGGCCGGGGTCGTCACAGCGCTTACAGTGGTGCTGGAGGCCGGCGGCGGCGAGGCGGAGCTGGGCAACGAGTCCGGAGATGGTGGGCGTGCACGTCAAGCGGCAGATCTTGTCAACATATCTTCACATTTTTATAATTCCAAATTTTTATTTCTTGTTGTTAGGTGACATATTCTGTCATCCTGTCTTGTTTGTGTTGAATTTTCTGGTTTGTCAATTATATTTATTTCTGCAATTATTTTTATTGTATGAATATTATTTTTATTGATTTATGATTTACAGTGGGTATACAAAGAACTATTAATTAATTTATTAAATATTATAGTGGTAAATTATTTGAATGTGATCCGTTGACGTTTGCGGTGTTGCCATTATTATTATTAAGATATTATTATTATTACAATTTTATTTATTTATTGCCTAACAACCTGATATCAGAACGTTCGGCCAACCTGAATCTCCATCACCTTCACCGTCGCAAACTGTTTACATCCTTTGATCTGGCAAAAAAAAACCGACACCGATGCCGAACACTGGCAAACAAAGACAAACAACTATCCACACGTCCGTGTTTGCTGTTTGCCATTGTTTACCAAGCGTGTGGAGGACCCTTTAAATCTCTTTGGTGACAATCAACGAATGCTTAATTTTTAATCGTAATGCCACCGATTAAAAATACAATGAATTTTGGTTCCTGGAACATCAGTACCTACGTGCGGCCAACGTAATCTCCATAACTGAGGATCTGCGAGAAACCGTATTTATAAAGATTTGGTGACGAGACTGTGAAACGAATTTTTATTGCTTTTTTTTTGGGACCGCCCATTTATACAGTAATTTGAAAATACATATAATATAATAACCTTAAAACATTGGGATTATCGATTCCTCCACAAGGAAGAAGCTCGGGGAAACTAATAAAAATTTAGATTGCTTTAGATTAAAATCGACATCTTAATTCTAAATAGTTACTTTATTTCCAGTAGTTACATTCGATCCAGCCGTCCCTTGCCGTCCTCTCTAGCGACACCCTAAGCCGAGGTTCGTACCCCACAGGGGGTGCCCTTAGTGCGTAGTCGCCCAATTTTAATTTAGTTTTAAGTGCCCCTGGCTGAAGGCTTTAATTTTAATTAAGGCATCCACAGGAAAGTCCGGTTAAGTAGTTACGGCCTCTAATGGCCACCAACGAGATGCCATATCAAAAAAAAAACAGTAGTCGAGTTTCAATTTGATTTTTAGGAATATTCATAAATTATCGAATGAACGACACTAATAAAGTCCGTCACTACTGTAAAGTATTTTGACAATTCAAATTATCTGTCACATCACAGTCTATAACTGACATTTAGCCATTGACCTTTTTTTTTGGTTCAATTTTTTCCGTTCTTCTGAACGGAAAAGGCAAAGGCATAGTACGCCATACAGCCAAGTCTTCAGTATTTTTTTTCTTCATATCTATCCTAACTTATCCTAATCCTAACTTATCCTAGCATAACTTAACCTAAACTAACTCCTTTCGTTTTACGCGTTTGGACGATAAGGAGCGGTTTAGCGTAAAGACATGATGAGGCCACTATGCTACAATATTTCACTGTTCTTTTTGAATTATTCACTGAATGCACTTTTTACTACATAAATCACGCGTTTTTATTTAGTAAACGACACTATAAATAATTTTAAAAGTCCAATGAAAAATGAGCGTGACACTCATCTTGACATTCCCGCCAAAACCCATTTCCATCGACCTTAGCCATTGACCTAACAAATCAATGCATTTATCGAACCAGCCAGAAACAAGGAATTTCTAACTTAACTGGAATGTGAACTTGCATAAGTCTCTTAACTATCGTAAGAGCAATAAGGTCGATCGGAAATCATCATCATCATTAAGTTCCTTACAAGCAATATCTAGGTTCCCTTTTGGACCCCAAAAACATTCTCCAATTATATACGCAATAAGGAATCAAGTTTTTCAATGTAGAATCAAAAATATTAACCTGGTTTTTGTCTGGATTCCTGGGCATTTTTTTTAAATGGGACAAAACCCGCCACACTGTTCCCAACCCACTGCAACTCCTGAAAGCCAGAATCAACAGTGGAGACCGCCAGAAAAACGCCGAGCAATGAAGCTCGACGAGTCCCGGAGATATGTTTCAACTGTCTTGGGTCCCGCAACGAAATAAATCAGAAAAGAATAGCGGAGGAGTAAGAAAAAAGATATTTTTTCCACTTCCCTCCATAATAAGCAGGAGACAGAATAGAACTAGGCCAATCGGCACAAAGGGACATTATTGCAACTGGGAGAAGCCCAGATTGCCAAACACCACGGAATAACATTTGATCACGTTAATGGGTCCTAAGTAGGTATTTGCTGTTACAATTGATTCCAATAATAGGTATGGCAAAAGCGCCTGAACGCACGGAAATTAGTTCTAGTTTCAACAAGGTCCGTATAATAAACAACTCCGGATGTAACTTGTACACTATCCAACATAATATTGCGTTCATTCTGCCAAAGAATACACTCCCACAAGATGTGATGTGCGGACTGTTCAAATTCACAGTTCGATGTATAACACTGACACAAAGGCGAAGGAACAAGTTTAAAAGAATACAGTTTACTTTTAAAGTTGCCATGACCTGTGAGAAATTGGGCAACGCAGTGGTCAACCTCCAGCCATGTCTTAGCCAGCCGATCGCCAACGGATGGAAAGAACAGATGGAGGTGCCGGCCCTTGATGGAATTATCCCACCTACTTTGCCATTCGGATAAGAGGTCCTCCCAGACGTCAGTCTGAGGTTTAAATAATCTAGAAATTCTATTGAGGTCGCGTTGTGTAACAAAGTTAGTGTCCATGGCCTCCCCCCTCGCGGAGTAGTACATTGAAGCACGTCGCTGTACTTCAAGATCGACTGGAAGTACACCTGCCAGAACGGGTAAGGCTTCAGTACTGACTGTTCTATACGCCTTGCATAAAAATATCAATGCCAAACGTTGGCTTTGAAGCAGTTTACGTCGCGCCGCCCCTATGCTTGTCGCGACTTAGCGCGAAATCACTCATAATAATACATAAGAAGACATTCTAGCAAGATCACTGACACTTCTGCACAAGGTAAGCGAGAATATCAAGACTATGGTACTTTATAGTCTGTGGATTTTCACCTAGCGAAGCCAAACCGGGCGAAGCGCCCTTTTGAAGCGTCGCCGGCATCGAGTACAGTCTTATAAGAATAGTTTAAAGTCTAGTGTGAATTGAGTGAGCTCCCGAACAAGCTAGAAGTCTCCAGTTAATGAAAGCTAAGTGTCTAGGGTTTATCTAATTACTTGTTGTTAATCCAATCGTATATGTATTAAGGTAGTTTGAACTAAAGGAAGTTACTGAAGTCGAGTAACGCTAATTGAATCAAAGGTTGTATGTCCTGTCGATCTGTGCAAGTTCTGAAAAAGGTGGCCGTAGAATTGCTATAGCCACACAAGAAAATCCCATACAGGCAGGGTATGGGTCACATGTGCAAGAATCTGCATGAGCGGTAGAGTTGCTATCGCTTCCAAGATAAATCCTAGCCCGTGGGGTGTAGGTCACATGTGGCGTGTGTCGCATGTGCAAGTTCTAAAAGAGGCGTAGAGTTATTCTAGCCTAACAAAGAAAATCCCGAGCCGCAGGGCGAGGGTCACAGACAAGGGACATCCAATATAATCGTTGAGTAGCACAAAGCACTTAAGCCAGAGCGCGAGGCTCTGTAACACACAAGCCCTCATTTGGAGGTTAAAAGTAAATACGAGTAAACAATCGAACAAATATAAATGTAACACATTTTAGAAAAGTATGGTTGACCCTGCGCACTTAGTTCCAAAACAAGCAAATGATGATTGCTTAATCCCTACAGATCGAGGTCTTGAGAGGTTAACAAAGAACATGGGATAATCATAGCTGGCACACATCTCATAACAAGGCGAAGCAGATCATTACATCATCTAAGTACCGGCTGAGACAACTACAAGCTCGGTAAGTCAATGCAAGTTATCATCAGACAAATTAAGTACTTTCGCGGAGTCGTAGTTTAGGGCCAGGATCCTTGCTAATAAGTTTTAAGCGAGGCCTGAAAGGCGACGCCACGACATGGTGGAGATGCTGGGATAAATCGTGATGAATCCTAAGGTCTGGTGATGCTTGCTTTGACTTATAAGGGATGTAAATTCTTTAAAGCTGAAAGGTTTCAGTTTATTTAAAATATGTGATGCCATTCGTGTTCATTCTAAAAACTTGTTCGCAACTCACTCGCTCATTCACTCAATTTGCCGGTAAAGCTACATACATAAAAAGTTTAAATTTATATTCATAATTAAGCTATATGAATATTATTAGCAATAACGTTGAAAGTCGTTTTGTCATCAAAAAGTTATAAAGGACATAACGTGTGTTGTTGCTTTATGGTATTTGTACTCAATGGCGGGACAATGGTATAAATTTACCACGGCTTGTGATAGTTGTTATAATCGTGAAACGGTGATTCAGTGTTAATGTCTGTTAATTGCTGGAGCTTAAAAGAAGCTTGGAAGCTAACAAGTGTATGGAGAAGGCAGACATTCGTTTTGTTTTGTGAAACAAACAAATAACATGCCTAATTGGCATCGGCAAAATTGTCGTATTTTTTTTCTTCTCTTTCAAGACAAAGGTCATGTTACCTAAGAAATAGTTAATAGAAAATTCATACGGTTTTAGGTATTGAAATCCTACAAGATACGTATCAAAGTTGATGCTTGGAAGAAAGCTGTGATCGTGTGTATACTGCCTTATTAGAAATGACGTCTCGTTCATTCATTCAAGTTACCGTTCAAAGTTTGTAAGCCGACACTACTAGACGCCATCGATATGAAAACTTTTTCAATTACTCAAGAAAGTTGTTAATATTTGCCGCAAAGTTGTTTAACCTGTGAAATAAACATCAGAAGCGCTCATTTAGTGTTTGAGGCTGTGATTTAAGGTATGAAAAGTGATTATTCTATATTTTACGTCTGTAGTACAGAAATTCACGTTCCGCAAAAAGTTGAAATTTTTGTGCTGTCATACGGCTCACGTGGTTTGGAAACAGTTTTAATTGATACCCACAGTGAACAAATTACAAAAAGGAGGGAATACAAATTGAGAAACTGCTATTAATTAATAATATCCTTCAATATGCAAATGTACCCATTTACATACAAGAAAAGATAATTTAATTCCTTTACTCCTATGTTAAGTTGAAAATCAGGTTTGGCTACTAAGAAAATGGAAGAGAATGTTCCATTGTGTCATAAGTACCCTAAGTGAACAAATGCTTATAGTTAAAATTTAAAACATGTGAAGGCATTATAAGTTCCTAGGTATAGTAGGACAATAGTCATTCCTTGACTGAGTACCCAAGAGAAAATTAACTATGTACTCTACTACTTTGGATTTTCCTAAGAGACTTTAAAATGGTCAATTAACTTGTTTTAAAATCCTTCAATTCTTAACTACTTACTTCGCCATAATTTTCATTATAATTCAGTCATTAACAGCTATATATTTGCTGTACTGCCTATTTTCTTGAAATAAAATAAGCTAAATTAAACAACGGGTAAAACAATAAACAAATACATGCCTACATATGACAAAGTAATTTCAAGGGAAATTTTTAATTTTCTTGTTGAATTAGAAGCAAAATTAAAGTATGAAAGTATTGTTACTTTCATAAAAACCATTTACACTGGCTAGAGATATGATTATATGTGAGTAAAGTCTAGAGTAAGATAATTATGCCTTAATATTAATTTTAAAATAGCATTGGGAAGCCATTGTTATTTCAAGATAATAAGAATTATATTAGAAGGCATGGCAAGGAAAATGACAATTAAGATGCTTAATTTATGAAGATGTTGGCAAATGATAATTAGTAATTGACTGACTATTAGTATGTACTTACAGAGTACTTACTTATAAACAAATTTTGGTTTTTTTTTTTCTTTCTTTTTTCTAATCCATTCTTTAATAAATTATTAATTGAAATTTAAGGTCAAGTGAATTTTAAATGAAACTAGGTAATAGTTAAGGCAAAGTTACATTTTTTTTTTCAAATGAGTTAAAGAATTAATTGATTAATTAATTTTTTATTATCAATAGAAATGGATAAAATTTGAATTTATAATATACATAATGGTACATAAGTTTATAGTAAAGATAACTTTGCAGAGGAACCTGAAATGAAAGACATATTAATAAAACCGTTTGACTAAAATTGCGGAAGAAATCCAAGCCATTTCTGCATGAGCCTATGATATCTATACAGGTGTATAGGGCTGATGAGTTTGTTTGTCTGTTTGTTTGAACATGCTGATCTCGGGAACCGCTGGTCTGCAATAATTTAAATAATGAATTTGAGTAATTCATGCGCATCATAGAGCTATTAATAATTTAAAACAAGCAATAGAACTTGATGAATGCCGAATCACATTGGACGAAATTCAACGTCATTTAGGAATACTTCAATCCATAGGAGAGAACACTGATACGAATCAGATGAGATTTTTAATAATGGAAAAATTCCCTACAGACCTAATCTACGATACCAAGATGAGACTTGGATCTGAAGGTACTTTTACTGTGGAATGTATTCTAAAGCATCTATCCTTGATAATATCCACTAAGGAGGACGCTATGAGGATAACACAACAACCTTGTACGGGTAGTGCTGTTGAAACCCCGTACACTACAGAAACCCTGCATATAAAGGATGCTACAAATCTAGAAAGAAGGAGACCTGGAACGTCAAAGAAAAATTTCACTCACATTAAAATACCGATGGGAAGACCTCAACACAATATCAAACCTAATAATGACAGACTTAAGAGAAGATTTGATCCAAACATAACTAAAAGAAAAGAAATACAAGAATTTTGGTAAAAGAAAGAAGCTCTACAATTGTATCTTCTGTAATGGTAACCACTACAATAGCGATTGTGAAAAGGTTAAGACTCTAGAGAAAAGAAAAGCAAAACTTCAAGATAGATGTTTTATATGTTTTAGGCAGGGACATCACCATTCTCGGTGCAATAATAAAAGGGAATGTCACTTCTGTGGCAAGTATGGAATACATAACTCAGCATTATGTCCTACTAAAGTGCAACCCAAGAGTCGAGATGAAAGGGAATCGACAAATGTAATGCACGTAAGCAGAAAAAAGTCCACAATATTGCAAACAGCCGTTGTTGCAGTACTAGGCCACAGTGATAGCAGAAGAAACTGTAGGATACTGTTAGACACAGGAAGCGAGAGAAGTTATATTACAGAAGCTATGGCTAAAGAATTGAATCTTCAAGAGGAAGAACGAAATAACCTTGCAATATTTACGTTCGGATCTCAACAACCTAGAAAGATAACAAGCTCATTAGTAAGGATAGATCTTATGACAAATAATAATACAATCAGGTCAATATTTGCTAACGTCATACCATCAATATCTCCAGGGGTACCATATCCAGAGGAAAATTTACTGGGGTGGAAGAACTCTGGCAAATATCAGTTAGCTGATGATGGGTCATTGCTTGACCGGGTTGATATATTGATAGGTAATGATCATTATTACTCTATAATGGCAACTGATAAAATACAAATAGGACAAGATTTGTATTTGATACATTCTGAATTTGGATGGATAGTTTCTGGCAGAATAAACACTACCAAATGCGTGCAACGATTAACAGTACTCACATATTTTGAAAATTCTGGCAACGATAGTTTTAATCAACTAGATCCACCACTACACAGAGAAAGTTTGAAATGTTTGTGGGATTTGGAGTCCATAGGTATAACAGACTCACCTAAAGCAAATAGGGATGAGGAAGCTATTAAGCATTTTAACGAAACCACAGAGTATAAAGATCACAGATATTATATCAGCTGGCCATGGAGTGATAGTCCATCAGGATTGCAATCCAATTTTGGGCTGGCATTTGGTCGACTCAAAGGCTTACTTAAAAGATTAGATGCAGCTACAATAACGTCGTATGATGACATAATCAAAGATCAGTGGAGTAATGGAATAATTGAGGAAGTTCCTAAGAGACAAGTTAACCATATAGTACATTACCTTCCGCATCACGGCATCACGGCACCAGGAAAGGTACTACGTATAGTCTATGATGGATCAGCACATGTTGGGGACAGTAAAAGTTTGAATCAGCATCTTTATTGCGGACCTTTGTTATTGGAAGACTTAACAGGGCTGTTAATTAAATTTAGATGTCACGCTATTGGAATAGTAGCGGATGTCGAAAAGGCCTTTCTTCAAATCGGACTTAAAGACATAGATAGAGATGTGACAAGATTCTTGTGGCTGAAGAACCCTCATAAACCAGTAACCGAGGACAATATCATCCATCTCAGATTCACCCGTGTTCCATTCGGTCTTACAGCGTCACCATTTATTCTAAATGCCACAGTCAAACATCATCTGAAATGTTCAAAATACGAATACATAAAGAAAATAGCCAATGATATTTATGTAGATAACCTTTTGACTGGATCAAACACTGTTAATGAAGCGGTAATGCTGTACCACAATTTGAAAAATACATTTGAGGAAATTTCCATGAATCTAAGACAATGGAGTTCTAACTCCAAAGAATTTATAAAACATATTCCAGACGAAGATGTATGTCCTGACAAAACGATAAAAATACTCGGTATAGAATGGAATTTAGAGCAAGATACATTAAGCTTGAAAGCAAAAGTAAATGAAGATAATAAACACACAAAAAGAGGAGTCTTGAAAACTATAGCAGCTGTATACGATCCTTGTGGATTTAGCGTACCTAGTATGCTGTCCGCAAAGATTTTCTTACAAGACCTATGGAAGAAAAAGGTAAAGTGGGATAGTCCACTAGATACTGATGCTAAAGAACGTTGGATAACTATTCTAAAAGATATAAAGTACATAGAAAATATTTGCATACCTCGTAGAACTATTGCCTCCATCGAAGGGGTAATTGAGCTACATTGTTTCTCCGATTCTTCATTGCAGGCCTACGCTGCGGTGGTCTACTTGGTGCAAGGAATTAATATACATTTCATAATAGGAAAATCACGACTCGTGCCGATCAAAGATCAACAAAACTTAAGTATACCCAAACTAGAGTTACTCGGTGTACTTATTGGAAGTAGACTGATTAAATATGTTCTGAAATTCTTAACAAAGCAGGTCACTAAGCAAACCTTGTGGACAGACAGCCAGATTGTGATAGACTGGTATAATTCCAACAAACTACTTACACCATTTGTGACACGAAGACTAGAGGAAATAAAACTGAATAAGGATTTGATACTTAGACATGTTCCATCACAACATAACCCTGCGGATGCAGCAACGAGACCATACGCTTCGGAAGAGGAAAGGTCACGTTGGTTACTGGGACCAGAATTCTTAAAATTGGACAAATCCAAATGGCCACTCGTCCCAGTAAATACCGTTACTTTTTGGCGGGGGAGGATCTGCCGAATGCAGAAAGTCTACAGTTAAATATTGCTCAAGATGAAGATATGGCTGAAAATATAACTGAAGAACCTCAGTTACAAAAATCGTTAAATAAGTTGTCAGAAGAAACGCATCATGAAAGCATTATATTAAAAGAAATTAAGAACTTACAATCTAAACATTTTGAAGATGAATTAAAAGGAAAAGAAACTAATCTAAGTCGAAATCTAAGGCTCTTTAAAGATATTGACGGTATACTTCGCTGCAGAGGCAGACTGAAATATGCCGGTTGGGCTTTCGATAAAAGATATCCAATAATCATACCGAAAGATTGTGAATTTACCACTAAAGTAATCAGAGACATACATGAAAGAAATTATCATGTAGGTGTCAACCACACATTGAGTATAATTCGTGAAACGTATTGGATACCTCAAGGCAAAAGCCAGGTTAAGAAAATATTGGGTAAATGTTCCCGGTGCATGAAACATGGTGGTGGACCATACAAATTACCATCTACACCGGCACTACCTCCTGAAAGAGTGAACTATAGCCAACCATTTACTTTTACTGGTGTTGATTATTTAGGTCCAATATTAGTCAAAACAGATAGCGGCACAAGTAAGAGATGGATATGCTTATTCACGTGTCTTGCTGTTAGAGCTGTACATCTCGAAGTAGTTGAAGATCTTTCAGCTGAACAAGGACTACTTGCTTTAAGACGAATGATTTCAATTAGGAGGAGTTCCTACATGGATAACCTCCGACAATGCTTTGCATTTTAAATTGATTTCCGACATAGTAGCAAAAGCATACTGTGTTGAAAATAAAATAAGATGGCGTTTTATACCCGAACTAGCACCATGGCACGGAGGGTTTTATGAACGCTTAGTTGGACTGATAAAACATTGTATGAAAAGAACATTTCACAAACATCTTTTAAGAGATAGTCACTTGGTAACAATGATAAAGGAAATAGAAGCGGTGGTCAATTGTAGACCACTAACTTGTGTTGATACCGAACTTGAACATATTTTGAAACCATCCGATTTTCTTCATTGGGGCAGATGTGCCACTCTTGAGAGTGTAAAAACTGACGTAATAATACAAGGATCTTCCACAAAAACAAATTTAATTAAAGGCTGGAAGAAGTCTAGAATAATACTAGAGGAATTCAAAGAAATGTTTCAAAACCGCTACTTACATAGCTTAAGAGACAGACATAGTCATTCTCCTAAACAATCACGAGTTACTTCAAATCTTAATCCAATAATAGGTCAAATAGTACAGATAAAGGGAGATAAGAACAGAGAAGGCTGGAAGGTGGGAAAAATAGTGTCCTTAGTAAAAAGCTCTGATGGTCTAGTTCGAGTAGCACAAGTCAAAGTTGGAAATGCAATTTTCACTCGCTCTATTGCACATTTATACCCTTTAGAAGTTGAAGATGACGAAGGTCATGATGAAGCTATTCAAGAAACTAGAAAGGATTCTCAACCCTTTCGATTGCCGATAAAAACTCATGAAAAGGCAATAAATATAAATCCTACTAATGATACAGAAATGAAAGCTGTTCAAAATAAAACATCAATTGGTGATGAAACGAAACAAATAGATGAAAATTTGACAAAAAATACGAAGGATACTAGTAACAAAATAGATGTTGAAAATGAAATCGTTGACAGAAATGATTATGACAATGAGGATAATAATGATTCGAGAGAACCATCAAAGGACATGGAGAACCATGATAGACTAAACGGAGAACTGAGGAGCAAGCGTGAGGCAGCAGTCCGGGCCCTTGAGAAGATAAGGGAGTGGACGCAGAATCTGATGATCACCTTTGTTTAAAAAAAAAAAATTCCGGCGGGAGTGTCGCGACTTAGCGCGAAATCACTCATAATAATACATAAGAAGACATTCTCGCAAGATCACTGACACTTCTGCACAAGGTAAGCGAGAATATCAAGACTATGGTACTTTATAGTCTGTGGATTTTCACCTAGCGAAGCCAAGCCGGGCGAAGCGCCCTTTTGAAGCGTCGCCGGCATCAAGTACAGTCTTATAAGAATAGTTTAAAGTTTAGTGTGAATTGAGTGAGTTCCGGAACAAGCTAGAAATCTCCAGTTAATGAAAGCTAAGTGCCTAGGGTTTATCTAATTACTTGTTGTTAATCTAATCGTATATGTATTACGGTAGTTTGAACTAAAGGAAGTTACTGAAGTCGAGTAGCGCTAATTGTATCAAAAGTTGTATGTCCTGTCGATCTGTGCAAGTTCTGAATAAGGGGGCCGTAGACTTGCTATAGCCACACAAGAAAATCCCATACAGGCAGGGTATGGGTCGCATGTGCAAGAATCTGCATGAGCGGTAGAGTTGCTATCGCTTCAAGATAAATCCTAGCCCGTGGGGTGTAGGTCACATGTGGCGTGTGTCGCATGTGCAAGTTCTAAAAGAGGTGTAGAGTTATTCTAGCCTAACAAAGAAAATCCCGAGCCGCAGGGCGAGGGTCACAGACAAGGGACATCCAATATAATCGTTGAGTAGCACAAAGCACTTAAGCCAGAGCGCGAGGCTCTGTAACACACAAGCCCTCATTTGGAGGTTAAGAGTAAATACGAGTAAACAATCGAAATATAAATGTAACACATTTTAGAAAAGTATGGTTGACCCTGCGCACTTAGTTCCAAAACAAGCAAATGATGATTGCTTAATCCCTACAGATCGAGGTCTTGAGAGGTTAACAAAGAACATGGGATAATCATAGCTGGCACACATCTCATAACAAGGCGAAGCAGATCATTACATCATCCAAGTACCGGCTGAGACAACTACAAGCTCGGTAAGTCAATGCAAGTTATCATCAGACAAATTAAGTACTTTCGCGGAGTCGTAGTTTAGGGCCAGGATCCTTGCTAATAAGTTTTAAGCGAGGCCTGAAAGGCGACGCCACGACAATGCTGGCCCTATCGGCCCAAACAGGTGCACCGTAGCACATACATCCTAAGTAGGTAGCTCCATATATAGTTTTTAAAGTTAGGAATGATAGACCCCAAGTTGCTTTGGATATTCTAGTTAGGGCATAAAAGTTCCTTTTAGCTTTTTCGCCAACTATTTTTATATGTTCGATAAATGAAAAATTCCTTTGTAAGACCATACCAAGGTAGCATACGGATTGCTGTTTTTTAACGGGAACGTTATTAAATTTAATAGTAGGCAATGATTTAAGATTACCTTTTAGTAGAAGTTGATAGGTTTTATGCGGCGCAAACGCTAGGCGGTTACGATCACCGTACTGAGATATTAGATTTAGGCAAGTATGGGCCAAGTTCTCAAGTCCGGCTCGGGTACTTGATTGAATGAGCAGCAGGCCATCGTCCGCGTAACCAGTAAGTGAACAGCCGCAAGGAAGCGGGATCGCGAGAAAATCATCAAAACCCAAATTCCATAAATAAGGACCGACAACTGAACCTGAGGACATCCCATGGTTAGTGCTTTAGTACTAGAAAAATGACCGAGCTTAAGTACCGCGGAACCGTTTATAAAGTACGAGTAAACGAGATTATATATGTTTCTATAGCAACCGCGGTTTTTTTAATTTTAACAACAGCATAGGCCACCAAGCGTTATCAAAAGCCCCAGAAATATCCAAAAAGATACCAATCACGTACTTGTGTTCCGACTGGTTAATGGTTCTTCTGACAGAATCTGGATTCCTGGGCATGCCGGTATTTCTGGTAACGAGCGGGCAGACCGACTGGCAAATGAGGCAGTTACGAGCGGTGATTTGTTCCCCTATATTAATTATCCACAAGACTTAATTTCAATTTCTAAAAAGCATTTAATAGATTCTTGGAATCAGATGTGGAGTGATTCTAATTCAAAAGGTCAGCATTATCGTAAAATCCAAGAATGTATTCCAAGAAAGCCATGGTTTAGTAAATTTAATTTCACTAAAAAGTCTACTTCTATAATTTGCAGAATGCGCTTAGGGCACACTTGTACACCAGCACACCTTAGTAAATTTAACATCATTTCTGATCCTTCGTGCTCCTGTGGGGAGTACGGCGACCTAAATCACATTTTGTTTTCTTGTAACTTATACGATCGTACATTAATGTTATCTCAGTTAATATCTATCCATGTTCCTTTTCCTACGTCTATAAATTGCTTATTGTATTCTAATGATTATCATATATATAGTATTATATCTCAGTATATTCAATATAATGATATTAAAATTTAGATATTATCTATATTTTGTAACCCAATCCTTGAAGTTCCTTTGTTCCGTTCCATAATGTCCTAAGTTCTCCATAACTTTTACCCTTTCCCCCCTTAACTTGACATTGGCTAATGCGATGGCAAAGCCACAAAAAAAAAAAAAAAATCATCATCAATGATTCATCTGTGGAGGTTTGGCGGGAATGTCAAGATGAGTGTCACGCTCATTTTTCATTGGGTTTTTAAAATTATTTATAGTGTCGTTTACTAAATAAAAACGCGTGATTTATGTAGTAAAAAGTGCATTCAGTGAATAATTCAAAAAGAACAGTGAAATATTGTAGCATAGTGGCCTCATCATGTCTTTACGCTAAACCGCTCCTTATCGTCCAAACGCGTAAAACGAAAGGAGTTAGTTTAGGTTAAGTTATGTTAGGATAAGTTAGGATAAATTACCTGACGCCCACATTTTTGTGGAGGGCGTCAGGATCAGGGTCGAGGCCCAGATGAAGTATCTGGGCCTCACGTTGGACAGCAGGTGGCGCTTCGGCCCGCATTTCAGCGGGCTGTCGACGCGCCTGCTGAAGACTGCGGGAGCCCTCTCGTGGCTGATGCCAAACCTGGGGGGGCCCAGCATGCGGTGCCGGCGTCTATACGCCGGCATACTGCGGAGTATGGCCCTTTATGGGGCCCCTATTTGGGCGGACTCCATCAATGGGAGGGAGAACCTCACCGCCCTTCGGACGCCCCAAAGGGCCATCGCCCAGCGGGCATCGCGGGCCTACCGCACGGTGGGCTTCGCAGCGGCGTGCGCTCTGGCGGGCACCCCGCCTTGGGAGCTCGAGTCGTGGGTGCTCGCCAGAGTGTACGAGTGGACGGCGGGGCGCAGGGCGCTGGGCGAGCGTCCGGCCCCAGAAGTGAGGGAAGCCGTCCGCCGGGAGGCGAGGGACGCCATCGTCCAGCATTGGACGCGGGACCTCGCCTCCGCGGTGTTCGGCCGCCGTACCCTCGACGCCGTCGGGCCGGTCCTGAGGGACTGGCTCGACAGGCGTCACGGATTCCCCTCCTTCCGTCTGGTGCAGGTGCTCTCCAGTCACGGCTGCTTCGGCAGGTACCTGCACCGGATAGGACGAGAGGAGACACCGTCGTGCCATGGTTGTGGCGCGGCGGAGGACACGGCGGAACACACCCTCGCGGTGTGCCCGTCGTGGGCCGTGCCGCGCCGCGATCTTGTCGCGGCGGTTGGAGGGGACCTCTCGCTGCCCGCCATCGTCAGAGCGATGGTGGGGAGCGAGAAGGCTTGGGTGGCGATGGCCTCCTTCTGCGAGGTCGTGATGTCGCAGAAGGAGGCCGCGGAGCGCGAGCGGGAGGAGGATCCCCTCGCTCCGGCGCTCCGCAGGCGGCGTAGGGGGAGGAGAAGGCGGGATTTCGCCCGCTTTCTCCCTCCCTGAGGTGAGCGGCGGGCGTGAGGCCGACGCCCGCCTTACATCGCTCATCACGCGGGAGGCACGGCCCCTCCCCAGGAGGGGCAATTGAGGGCCCGCCCTACTAGGCGGGTTTCGCCGGCGGGGGAGAGGTAGCTCAGGCTGCGCTAGTTTCCCACTCCCCCGCCACTATGGCGATGCCGGAGTGTCGCTGTGGGTTTAGTGGGTATTCCCGGCTTCGGCTGGGCGAGTCCCACACACGCCCTTCGGGGTACGGTGCGTAAAGGCATTCCCAAATCGTCAAAAAAAAAAAACAAAAAAAAAAGGATAAATTAGGATAAGTTAGGATAGATAATTACTGAAGACTAGGCTGTATGGCGTACTACGCCTTTGCTTTTTCCGTTCGCCCGAATGGAAAGACATGAACCAAAAAAAAAAATTTGTAGCTGTCATTATGGTTGAGGAGGATTGGCGGGAATGTCAAGATGAGTGTCACGCTCATTTTTCATTGGACTTTTAAAATTATTTATAGTGTCGTTTACTAAATAAAAACGCGTGATTTATGTAGTAAAAAGTGCATTCAGTGAATAATTCAAAAAGAACAGTGAAATATTGTAGCATAGTGGCCGCATCATGGCTTTACGCTAAACCGCTCCTTATCGTCCAAACGCGGGAAACGAAAGGAGTTAGATTAGTTAGGATAAGCTAGGATAAGTTAGGATTAATTAGGATAAGTTAGGATAGAAGTTTACTCAAGAGAATATTTACTGAAGACTAGGCTGTATGGCGTACTATGCCTTTGCCTTTTCCGTTCAGAAGAACGGAAAGAATAGAACCAAAAAAAAAAAAGACGGCCGATGCTGTCAAAAATTTTATTTTAGATATATTTATTCAATTCAAATTACAAAAATTTGTTAATGTTTTGATCATTATAATAATAGATTCTCACCGCGACAGAGGAAGTTCGTGCGCGTTTGATACTCATAAAATAAAATATGTCGAGACTAGCAGATAGGCGGTGAAGGTTATACATGTGCTTTTTTTGTGTGATATTTTTATTTTGATTTTAGTGTCATTGAAAAGTGTATCTACAATCAAGATAGATATTTATTGTTTGTGTTGTTCTGTAAGTGTGTTTTGTGTTCCTATTTTCGTGGTAAGTCTCTCCCGTAGGCATGATGCCTACGGGTAAAAAACCCCCTGATCCCCCGGACCCTCCTGATAAGTTATTCGACCTCACTCCTGTCTTGACCATATCTCCTCCCCATGGAGATCAATTATCAGACATGGACTTGGAAACCAACCAAAGAAAAAGACCCGCTCAATCTCCCCCGGCATCCTCCTCTTCCATCCCTCCGAAATTGTCTAAAAATACCATCCGACAATATTATACTGCCAGAGACAATCCACCATACATCGTCCACGTCTCACTTAAAGAAGGACAGACAACCGGTACATCTCTCCACCCTATTAAGTTTGGCATGCTTCTTAAAAAAAATAACATCAAAAGTGTTCTGCTAGATGGGGTTAAACGCATTGGTCGTAACAGAGTCTCAGTGCAGTTTAGGTCTGTTGAGAATGCTAACAGTTTTTTAGTTAACCAGGCTATTTCCCAAAATTATGACACCTCAATCCCCCAATTCCACATTACTCGTATGGGTATTGTAAGGGATGTCCCATCTGACTGGACAGATGAAGAAGTAATGGAAAATATTAAAGTCCCTGATGGCTGTGGCCAAATTATTAAAGTGCGTAGGTTAAATAGGAGACAAGTCACCGAGAATATAATAGAATGGAAACCCACTCAAACGGTTGTCTTAACTTTCGATGGACAAGTTCTGCCTAAGAGGGTGTACTGCTTCTATTCTGCCCTTAATGTAGAGATTTATGTATATCCCACCATCCAATGCTACAACTGCTGCCGCTTTGGTCATACCCGGACTAAATGTCGTTCTAAGCCCCGTTGTTTTAAGTGTGGACATGATCATCCAGGGGATGGCTGTGATGTGGACCAGGACAATGCCTTCTGCATTTCTTGCTCCGGGAACCACTTTGCGAACTATAATGGATGTCCTGAACTGGGCCGCCAAAAATCTATAAAGGCTGCAATGACAGAACGGAACATTTCCTATATGGAGGCTAGTAAGATCTTCCCTCCAGTAACACGATCTTATGCAAGTGCAACTAAGTCCGACCGTAAACCTCCTACCACATCCTTTTCCTCCCCACAATCTCCTCCACCACCACTCTCACAGTCTAGGGCCCCCGTCCGTAAACCTGTCTTCCTCAAACCCAAAACATATGCCCCCCTCTCCCCAAGTTTTGATGTTAAAGCCCACCAAGCACTCGTTCAAAATTATTCCTTCTCTCCATCTAGAAATGGTTGTGCATTCCCAGAGGATGCAAACCAATATAATGATAACATTAATAAAAGTAAACAGTCCAACTCCCTCAACTTACTTGATTTATTATCAAACCTTTTAAACAAAATAATATCCAATCCACAATCAAATATACCTGACCACGTTGCCTTGAAACTTATATCTGTTCTTGAATTTTTAAATAATGGCTCTCCCATTGACTTGTCTACAGTGGAACGCGAGGAGCGTTACACATAAAAAGCAAGATCCTATACACCTTATTAACAAATATAAACCCTCTGTCTGCAGCATTGCTGAGACATGGTTGTCCCCAAACAGTAATTTTAATATTCCTTATTTTAATTGTATCCGGCATGATCGCCCGGATGGTTATGGAGGATGCGCTCTGCTCATCAATAGCAAAGTTGCATTCACACAAATTCCTCTTCCCCCTGTCGGAGACAACATAAATGTTGTGGCCATAAGGGCTGAGGATATAAATTTTTCTGTTTTTATGTTGCTCACCCCCAATTGAATGACCTTAGTCTGATCAAAATATTTTAAGTAGTGTTAAGGGCCCTTCGCTTATATTAGGTGACTTCAATTGTCATCACTTCCGTTGGGGTTCAAATTTCTGTGATAATTTTGCACTAGGGCTAGTAGATACATTAGATGATCTCAATTTATGTATTATAAATGATGGTAGAGCCACACGCAGATCTTCTCTTGGGCAAACCAATAGTAGCTGTGTGGACTTAAGTATCACCTCCTCTAATTTGGCCAGTTTATTCCATTGGATCCGGTTAGATGTAACATTTGGTAGTGACCACTATCCTATCATTGTCAAAATCCCATCCAAATTCATTCCTAATGAGACCTTAACGCCTTTGTTAAAATACAGACTAGACTCTGCAGACTGGGATAAATATTCCAAACTGCTAGATACCCTTGTATCATCCCTTCCCCCAATCAGTGCTAACAACGCCTCAGATAGCTTCATCCATTTCTCCAACAGCATATCCCACTCAGCAGATGAGTGCATTCCACAGAAAAATTCCATAACTGGCAAAATACCTTCCCCACCATGGTGGGATAGTGAGTGTTCTCTAATGGTCAAAGCTAGAAAGGATGCTGAAAGGGCCTTTAACCTCAATATGACCTTAGAAAACCTATCTGCTTTTAATTTGATTATGGCCAAATCACGTAAACTATTTAGAAAAAAGAAAAGAGAAGGCTGGAGGTCTTTTTGCCATTCCTTGAGCCCTTGTTCCCCTCCTGGAGTTGTTTGGAAGAAACTTAAACTTTTCCGAAAAAGTTTCTCATCAACATCATCTCCCGTTATGTCTAGAGAAATTGGATCCCAATTTATGTCAAAAATTGCCCCTGACTATGTACCCTCTATTGAGGAAGCTGGATCTAGCCCTAGTGGGTCAATAATGTCATCAGACCCATTGGATCAGCCATTCTCCATCAGTGAATTAGAATTAGTTCTAAAACATGTTAAAGATTCTGCCCCGGGAGTGGATGGATTCCCTTATTCTTTTCTGGCCAAGTCTGGTTCTAAATGCCGTGCATATTATATTGAACTCATTAATTTCTGTTTACACACTAGTTTTATACCTCCTGAATGGAAAGTTCAAATAGTTGTCCCCATATTGAAACCCAATAAAGACCCTGGAGACTCTTCATCTTTTAAACCAATTGCTTTATCATCCATATTACTAAAAATCTTCGAACACCTTATCAAAAACCGCCTTGAATGGTTTGTGGAACATAGGGGGCTCCTGCCGCGGACTCAGTTTGGCTTCAGGAGGGGATTGGGTACGGCTGACAGTGTCAGCCTCCTCACGTCTGAAATCCGTTTATCCTTTAGTCGGGGTGAGTCGGTGGTAGCGGTCTTCCTTGATATATCAGCTGCCTATGATTCTGTCCTCCTTCCAATTCTCAGGCAAAAATTGCAAGAGCTGAGAATCCCGGCTAGGTTATGTCAGATTATATGCAACCTTTTTTATAATCGCTCTATTCAATTGAGGGCTCCTGGGGCTGACCCTGTACATCGTTCAGTTTGGAGGGGGCTGCCTCAGGGTTCTGTTCTCAGTCCATTGCTTTTTAATATTTACACCCATAACCTTGCTTCATGTTTAAATTACAATTGTAAGTCACTTCAATATGCTGATGATATAGCAGTTTTTTCCTCTAATGAGTCAATTGATGATGCCGTTTCGTCAATAAATATCTCCCTGGCTTCACTGAACCGATGGCTTGTAAGACATGGGTTGTCACTTAGTGCCCCAAAAAGCTCTGCCGTTATTTTCACACGGAAACGGCTTATCCCACAACCTAATATTAATATTGAGGGAGTGCCTATCCCTATTCAGGTAAAAGCCAAATTTTTGGGTGTTACCTTAGACTCTAAACTAACTGGTGTAGATCACATCAATAACACTGTCCAAAAATGTGAGAGGTCGGTATCAGTACTCAAGGCTTTGGCTGGTGTTTGGTGGGGAGCTCATCCATACACCCTAAAGCTCATCTATAACGCTCTAGTTAGAAGCGTCTTAGACTACTGTTGCTTTATTTTGGAGCCGTGTAACAAAGCAGCATTGAAATGTCTCAGGATCGTTCTGGGTGCCATGAAATCTTCCCCTGTAAACGCCCTTCAGGTAGAATGTGCAGACCCTCCCTTGAATATTCGAAGACAATATTTGGCTGACCGATTTTTATCGAAACTATTCTCCTTGTCCTCCCATCCCTTACTCCCTATATTAGATGAACTGGACTCAGTTATCAACACCTCTCCCTACTGGAATAACAAACCCATACCACTACTATCAAATAGGTATAGGGAACTTAAGAGCCAACCAAATCCTGTGAGCCAATATCCCATCCTTCCAGTGTATGCAGCCTCATATGAAACAGTCCTCTTTGCCCCTAACGCTATCCTTAATTTAGGCATTAATAAAAATTCCCCTACTGCCCGACAGGAATTCACATTAGCTATTGAGAACTATTGGCTAGGCTGGAATTATTTTTACACAGATGCTTCAAAGCAGTCGAAGTCAGGATATACTGGAGTGGGAGTTTATTATCAGAACTCAAAAATATCCCTACTTTTTCAATGTCCTCCAGCTGCATCAGTATTTACGGGAGAGTGTATTGCCATACTGGAAGCCATCCGTTTTATTCAAGCACATAATATAAAAAACTCAGTAGTATTCTCTGATTCCTTTAGCAGCATCCAGGCTGTTCTTCAAAACCCTCTTAAGTCCAAGATATGTAGTCAAGTTGTCATAGACATCAGGGATATTCTTTTAAAATGCTCCTCACAGGGTTTAATAATTGAACTGGTTTGGATACCCAGCCATTCCGGTATAGTTGGGAATGAGTATGCAGATAACTTAGCAAAATATGCCACAACAGCCTCAGTGGATATGAAACATTTTACTATTCATAACTACGATCTTCAAAACAGCACTAAAGAGAAGCTGTATACCACTTGGGATACTATATGGTGTAACAGTTCAAAACGCAAGGGAGCTTGGTATGCAAGTGTCCAACCAACACTTCAGAGAAAACCTTGGTTTTTCAAATGCAAGAAACTTTGTAAAAGAACTGTTTCCACTCTATGCAGGCTTAGGCTTGGTCACTGCTGTACTCCAGTTTTTTTAAATAAAATCCATATCCGCGACACCTCTCTTTGTGAATGTGGCTTAGATGAGGGTACTCTTGAACACATATTTTTCTGCTGTCCACTTAATAATAACTCTTTCGATTTATACTCCTCTCTGTCCGAAATTAAAATCCCTCTTCCCATTAACTTTAGATCCTTGCTAACCCATTTCTCCCCCAAAATAGTCCAAATATTATCATCTTTTCTCAATTACAATAACATTAAATTATAATAAAATTAGGCTTATTTTAATAATATTTATATAATTCTCGTTTTACCTTAAAGTTATTTTGTTTATTTATTTACTAACATTGTGTTCGTCTTTACAGGTACTAAAAACCTATCTGCTAGAAAGTAAAAATCATCTCTCAATTTACTACTGTCGTGTCCAAACCCACTTCGACGTTGGCAGAATAGTCGTCATAGACTCAATTGCCAAAACAAAAAAAAAAGTCGTCGGCAAGAAAAAAAGATATTGCGTAGGTATGTGAACGGATAGAGCAAAGTGATAATAATGACATTTCTCAATATAATGAGCAAAGTAACATAATTTAAGAAAATTACTAATCAATCTTTAAAAAGTTTGTCTCTTATTATATTATCGGTGTGCAATTTATTACAACTATTACAAGTCTACATCACCATACGTTTTAAAAAAGAGATTACATAAACGCCTAAATACATATAGAGATTATTTATAACGATTACAGTATGTTATTCATTCTGTAGAATGCAGATGTAGGTCCGTATTACAGAACGTCACTCAAAACTCAAGCTCTACTTAAGTCTCGTTTGAAGCCATTTGATTGGTTGAAACTAGTTTTAAGTAATGTTTAAACAGAGATCAATGCTTGAGTTTCGTTCTGGAATACGAAACGTAGTTTGTATCGTAGACTTATACATGACATGCCGGACGCGTACAATCTGCAGTAATTTATTTGGTTTGGACTGCCACAATTCTCATCTCTAAGGCATGTGACCGCATGTCCATTAGTATATGTCGATGTCTTGACTGTCAGCTGGGAGTTTGGCGGGAATGTCAAGATGAGTGTCACGCTCATTTTTTATTGGACTTTTAAAATCATTTATATTGTTGTTTACTAATTAAAAGCGCTTGATTTATGTAGTAAAAAGTGCATTCAGTGAATAATTTATAAAGAACAGTGAAATATTGTAGCATAGTGGCCACATCATGACCTCACCCAAACTTCCTCCTTCTCGGCCTTACGCGGGAAACGAAAGGAGATAGTTTAGTTTAAGTTAAGCTAGTATAGTTCAGATGTGACCTACTGGTTGTATGTGTACTGTGTCTTTGGAATTTTTGTACTGAAATTATTGATTATTGATGTTGATTTTGTTAATGTTTTTACTAGGCAACATGCCCTTGTGTTGTGTTTTTCCATTAGTAAATATCGTCCCCATATTAATTATAAAAACAAAATTTAAATAAATGCAATAGTACTTACTCTATAATCAAAAGTATTAAAGAGTCTTTCTTAGACCTCTTTTTCAAGTGTTTGCATTGAGACTCATAGTTCGTAAGTTAAACATTTCTGACAGCCAGAAAACTCAAGAAAAACACACTGAAGACTAGGCTGTATGGCGTACTATGCCTTTGCCTTTTCCGTTCAAATGAACGGAAAGAATGAAACAAAAAAAAAATACTGTTAGCCAGCTGTCAGTTGTTACTTTTTGATACCTCAATACTTTTGGATTGGGATGTGGTGTTCACTGTTATCACTTATAGGGGCTTTCAGGTTTGAAGTAAAACCACCAAATTATCAGCAAGTACACACAGCTTACGGGGCACGTCTAGTCGCCACTCGGGATAGAGTGGGAATGCCTTGAGGTGCTACATTAAGCTGTGTGCCACATTTAATTGTATATACATCACATCTAAGGTTCATCACAGAGCAAGTAATCACTATATTAGAGCGCCTCCAGACTCTCGCCGAGAAGTCTCGGCGAGACGTCTCGCCGAGACTTTACACGAGAAGCGAGATTGTGTCCACACTCAGCGACAGTCTCAGTTCGTTCTCGGCCGTAATCCAGAATGGCAGATACCGCAGAGGCTTTATTATTGTGTGCTTTAGTACATTATAATCTTACTTAAAAAAAAAAATATTGAATAAAATTGCAAAAAAAAAAAAGAAGCAAAGGCGTTAGTGGATGACACAATTACACCAAAATAGAATTTCTATATTTTCTGTAGGTAGCTTGCGAAAAGAGATTCTTTCTTTTTTTAAATTCTGGAATGGGAAATATTCATTTTATTTTTAAATACGATTCCAGGCGTCGTGATTCAAGCTTTTATCCTTATAATAGGCTATTTGACAATATGAATATTTTTGTGATTATTTGCTTTAAATGCATAAAATGAAGGTTCTATAAGTCATTTACACGAGTTTTAATGAAAATAATAACATTTAATTTATCCAGAAACACAAAAGTATGTTTGTGATTTTGTTTCTCGCGCCAAATATTGTGAAACGATCCGGATCGGCTACGGGCTAATGTCACGATGACGTCAATCGATAAACACTTGTTGTCGTTCTATGTGTTCTCAGGTGTTTTAGCGTCTTTAGAAGATTTTTAACGATATTTGGAGCGATTTGTGGTATTTTTTTTGTTTTCTGACTGACAAATAACAGATAAACACGAACACCACTGCGGAAACGAAAATCATTTAGAAGTTTGTGACGTCACTTACAAAGCGCCACGCCATATTGCTGAATAAAGCGTTTTGGCGGCTTATTTGAATTTTGAATATTTATTTGCGTGTTTCTTACGAAATACGAATTTAAAATAAAAAAAAAAAACTTTTGGTGAAGTTCTTAACCGCAACCAAGTAATTCAAGATAGAAATTATAAATCTGTCAAATAGCCTATTACGATGCTTGACATCCCATAATATATGTTCAGCTTGAAAATTTTCAATGAATACCATTTCTAGCTCGTTATTCCACATATTTCTTCTACAGGAATAATTATCGGAATTTAAAATAACTCACTGCACTAACTAATCGTAACACCACAGATAATGCATATGAACACACGACCTGCCGGTAGTCAGACATGCGTTGATCTGAGACTCTGAGGTCCGTATTACAGAACGTCACTCAAGCATTGATCTCTGCTTAAGCATTACTTAATTCTAGTTTTAACCAATCAAAAGGCTTGAAACGAGACTTAGGTAGAGCTTGAGTTTAAGTGACGTTCTGTAATACGCACCTGAGACCGAGCGAGAATGTGATACTCTTCTCTTTTCTTGCCCGAGACACCCTTTGGCTCGGGTCAAAATACCGCCACCGATCCGAGAACAGGCGAGCGCGTGAACGAGACAGGCGAGCAATGGATCACATTCACGCTTCTTGGGTGTTCTCGGCGTGAATCTGGATGAGGCTTTATGGTTGTCTGTGCAGTATGCACTTGTCAGATGACAGATGTCAGATCATCACAATGTTGTGTGTGTCATTTGAATCTGTCAATAAATAAATTTTTGGAGCTTTATTTATGTACCAAGTTGAAGATAAATTCTAACACAATCAATACAAATGTGATAGTGAGTTACAATTTGGTATTTCAAATCTGAACAACATGGTATTCAAAAATGAGGATGTGCAGGAACAAACTAAGCGGTTACGGTTCAAGTCTATAACCAATACTCAAAACTCGTCCGGCGATTTAAGTTTCGATAAAGGAGTGAAGGAAGTGAAATGCAAAGGTAAAGTGTTGAACCCACTTGGAGAAATATATTAAGATACTCTGGATAGTAATCGCTTAATTTAACATTTCAGATGGAGAGAAGGCAGCTTCCTTGTTTGCGTTTTTACATGTAGAGCTAACGCGAGGATATTTACTAGAACATGACGAGGAACGGTTTTCAGCCAGAAGAGAAAAAGTTTATTCCTTCATTAAGATACCACAGGAATTGGAAAAGTTTATGGCTTATGGATTCTTCCAATGTGCAGACTCTTTACTATTTGTTTACACATTCCTTCCATTGAGGTTTATCATGGCCATTTGGACCTTTTTTGGCAGACTTTTCAGGAGATGTTTTGGGTTAGAGATTTCTCTATTTCATGAAGTTTATTTGTTATAATGAAGTATAACACAGTATTAAAAATTATCTTTTTACAGGTTTTATTCAAGTTCTCGTCAAAGCCTATTAAAACCAGCAGAAACATGTGACATGCTTAAGGGGTTCATATTATTAATTTGCAGTATTTTAATGTGTTATATAGACACAAACATGATGTATCATTTAGTGAAGAGCCAGAGTGTGATGAAATTATATATATTTTATAATATGTTGGAGGTTGGTGATAGACTGTTCTCAGCTTTTGGGCAGGACACCATTGATGCTCTATTTTGGACTGCAACAGAACCCCGAGATAGAAGGAGAGAACATTTGGGTGTCATACCGCATCTGTTGTTTGCAATGATCTATGTCTGTATCCTTTTTAACTTCATATAAATTAGTTTTTTTTTCTTTATCTTGTGTTTAGAGGCTTCAGTGCACTCAGGGTGACTATGCCAGCCTCATGGGATCAATCCCATTGTATCCACACACACACATCACACACACCACACATCTCAGACATAACATCTTCAAATCTCACACTCACGCTCTCCACCCCTCTATCATTTCTCTCTCTCATACATCTCTTTAAGAACCTATAGATACACTGGGCCTCTTCGGACATTGGCTGGCTTAGAACCACATTGATTCCTCCATTATGGAGATCAATGCCTGCCAGCTGGTTGCTTCTCAGTTCGCAATACTGGCCACATTCCACCAACACATGAATAAAATCTTCGGGCACCTGACACGCATCACACAGTGACGATGACTTAAATCCCATGAGATGATAAAACTTGTTCAGTGGAACATGACCAGCCCACAACCTGAGAGCAGCAACCAATGTCCCCTGGAGAGGCTGGCACATTCAAACCAAGGCACTGATCCCGGTGTGTCCTGCATGGTATAGTACCAGGCACCCTTAGTTTGTGAGCACTCTCTAAACAACATCTTCCAATAAATTAGTTCAATCTGGAAAATCAAGATCTGGTTTGTCAGAGTGCTTTTGTTTTCAAACAATGAGTAACCAACATATTTTTAGTTGGGAAGATTAAGTGACTTTGTCTTAATGTCATATTTTTTAGTATAAACATATTTAACAACAAACATTTCATGCATACATTCAAACACATACATAAACTTTCACATTTATAATATTAATAGGATTTCTATTTTGATAAGATTGAATGTCCATTTTGCATAGGCCTTTATATTATACACTTCGGGACACATCTATTGGCCCACCTTGCATTTTCAGTTTCGTTTGGTCCTAGCTAAAATTTTATATTAGGTCGAGCAAAAAGTTTTTATGCATTTTTGAACCTGGCACATTCACAATTTCATTCAACAGTCTTTTTTTGAATTTCGAACACAGAATTTAAAGAAACAAAATACAATTTGGAGCCTGTTTGTTGATATCAAACAATTGAATACTAAGAAAACTTGATTTTATTGGTTTACTTGGATTTAATTCTTGAAAAAGTGATTGATATCTTTGGTTTTGCAACAAACATTACTTATTCTTAATATTAAGGTGAGTTTCTATCAATAATCCATGGATACTTCACCTTAAGTCGCCGCCCAAGCTGTGGCACTTATTCAGGCCGGACACAGCCAAAGAAATGTGAGTGCTCAACTTAATTTAAGTCGATCTGTGGTCCGAAATGTTTATCGGAGGTACCTAGAGACTGGCGGCTTTGTTTGTCGCCAAGGAAGGTCACGATCTCGGGTCACAACTGAAAGGCAGGATCGGTTCATCGTGACGATCAGCTTGAGAAATCGTCACCTTACCTCCATTGAGATACAAAACCAACTTCGCGACTTCCACGGAGTATCTGTGAGCGCTCGAACTGTTCGGAGAAGGTTAAAAGAACGCGATATGGTACCACACAAGCCAGCTAATGGGCCCAAACTAACGCGAGCCCACCGAACAGCGCGCCTTCATTTCGCACGCACTCATTTAAATTGGACACAGCAAGATTGGAGCCGTGTACTCTTTTCTGATGAGTCTAAAATTGTGTTACATGGCAATGATGGAAGGAAGAAGGTCTACCGACGTATTCGCACAATGCTGCTTTGAAGAGAGGTTTGCTTATGGCGGTGGCTCATGGACTGTCTGTTGCGGTATATCCGCGAGCGGTAAAACTCAACTTGAGGTTGTTACAGGACCACGGCTGCCAACATTAAATGCTGAAAGGTACATTCGTGAGTGCTTAGAACCTCACGTGATACCATACGCGGACTATGTGGACCCAAATTTCCTTTTTATGCACGATAATGCAAGAGCCCATACGGCCGGCATCGTCAGGGAATATCTTCGGGATGTGAACATCACAGTTATGGACTGGCCAGCCAGAAGCCCAGACATGAACCCCATTGAGCACATGTGAGACGAGCTAAAAAGACGTGGTAGGGCTCGTCAGCCAGTTGCCCAGACGATGCAGGAGTTGATAACTGCCATAGAAGAGGAATGGGACATGATCCCTCAAAATTTCAAAGAGCGGTTGATAAACTCTATGCCTAATCGTATGAGAGCTATGATAGATGCCCATAGAGGCAACACGCGTTATTAAATTAAACCTATATTTGATAAAACATGTTCTTTATTCAACTCGTGGACTGCTGCGGTAAAGCTAATGCATAGCATTTTTTATCAACTTATGCAATTATAATTATTTATATGTTTTTATGTATAAGTATATGTTTTCTTTTTTGTAGTTTATTTATTTTTATCACTGACGTCATCGAAAGAGTGCAAAAATCGGTGGCGATCTAGCGACTAAACGATATTTAATCTTTTATTTTTGACTTTGATAAAGAAATAGAAGCTATAATTGACGTCATGTTCGTGATCAGCGCCCCCGAAAACCCCTGTCACTACACGCAAGTCGAAATATCAAAAAATGACGTCATTTTCGTGATCAGCACCCCCGAAAACCCTATTCACGACACCCACGTCAAAATATCATAAAATTGGTGTCGGCCATCGTGGATTTCAAAAATGACGTCATTTTCGTGATCAGCACCCCCGAAAACCCCTGTCGCGACACCCATGTCAAAATATCATAAAATTGGTGTCGGCCATCTTGGATTTCAAAAATGACGTCATTTCGTGATTAGCACCCCCCAAAAACCCCCTTCACGACACCCATGTCAAAATATAATAAAATTGTTGTCGGCCATCTTGGATTTAAAAAATGACGTCATTTTCGTGATTAGCACCCCCCAAAACCCCTATCACGACACCCATGTCGAAATACCCAAGTACCAAATTTTAGGCGAAGTTATCCACAAACAAACTGCTTATGTATTCGTCCGATTTCAGAGCAGCTATCACGCACACAATCGCACGCACACAACGCCGTGTCGAAGACTGCCGAACTGAAACGATGTTAGACGATGCACGGCCTTCAAGCCACACCTGCCACACCTCCGTGCCCGTCGGAGTGGGGAGCGTGAGGTTTTTTCGTTACGGAATTTCTGGATTCCGACCCCGCGCTCAAGGCCCGCGATAGAAGCTATGCAATAGCTTAAAAATCAATTGCCTTTAACAAGGCGCATATCTGACTTGTTAGGCGTAGCTCCATGTCGTATGGTATTCTGAATTCAAATGTAAAACAATACGATCGAAAAAAATTATCAGATTTATAAAATTTATCAGGTTTTAAACTGCATCAATAGTTTTTGTTCAATCTAGCAATCATATTTCGGTAGGGGCCATCGAAACCTAAACTCTAAGGTAGGCCAATAGATGTGTCCAGAAGTGTATTTTATTTATAATTACTGTGCTTAAAGTGCTTATAAAAATAAACTAGCCTCCGCCAGCGACTTCATTCGCGTAGAGTTAGTTATGCTCCGCTTTGACTTCAGTTTTCGCAACATTTTTTGTTACTGCTCTGCTCCTATTGGTTATAGCGGGATGTTATCCTGGATTAATAGGCTATCCAACGCAAAAAGAATTTTTCAAATCGGACCAGTAGTTCCTGAGATTAGCGCGCACAAACAAACAAACTCTTCAGCTTTATATATTAGTATAGATATTGCGATGAGGGAAAGTTTATGTTTTATTGGCGATATAACCAAATATTTTTACAAATATTTAAGTAGTAGGTACTTCTAGTTCAATATTATCAACTGTAGTGAGAAGTGTTTGAAATATATCTTGAAAGATGAATTTTTGGCCTAGATTGTAATAGTTAATTGTGTTATGCAGACTTACCATATACATATTATATTATACAGCAACTGATAACAAAAAAATAAATCTATATGTAGTTTTGGTATCAGCTGCCAAAATATATTAAAAGGATCTGAACTGATGGCATGGCCAAGCGACATACTTTTCCTTGGAAAAAGCAGCTTCAATTGCTTCCGAAGTTTTCGTTTTTTGTGACTTAATTAATGCATTCCTGCATTATATACTATCTCATGGCACAATACTGACTTGTATTCTTATTTCTGCCCAACACACGAGGTCAAGATATTACTAAAATAATGTAGCAGTAGCTATAAGTTTTTTATAACCATAGATGACTCTTCCCGCTTTGCCTCGCGTGTTTCTTCATTTGCCTGTGCTACGGGCCATAGTATCTATTTCAAACAATCCATGCCCTTACCTGGCATCGGCTTTATCGCTCCCCATTGCTATGTGCTGATATCTCTTTGAGGAGCGCGTGAAACACAACGCGTCTACCCGGGCCTCAACCCCCGGGCGGCGAGTTACCTATTGCTCGCCGCTCTGAAGTCTATTAATGCGGAAGAGTCGGTAGCTCACTCCTAACGTCTAGGGCATCTACTGCTCAAAAAGGGTCTTGAGGCCGCAGAGATTGCCTCTCCCTCTCGTGCTTAGCCTTCTTCTATGCGTTTTATGCATGATAATGCAAGAGCCCATACGGCCGGCATCGTCAGGGAATATCTTCGGGATGTGAACATCACAGTTATGGACTGGCCAGCCAGAAGCCCAGACATGAACCCCATTGAGCACATGTGAGACAAGCTAAAAAGACGTGGTAGGGCTCGTCAGCCAGTTGCCCAGACGATGCAGGAGTTGAAAACTGCCATAGAAGAGGAATGGGAGATGATCATGAGTTTTCATTACGAGCGAGGGTTGTAAGAACTCTCAACCAATTAGAGGCGCCAAACGCGCACGAGATCGACGATCGAGTCTCGTAATGAAAACTCATGGTAGCGACACTGCTGACCGTCCGCAGGTCAATATCTGCTCATAGTTTAAGAGCTCAACAGACCGAGATGAAAATGTCACATATCGGATGCCCGGATCGTCCTGGATGTTCCGGTGGAAACATAAAAGCTAGTAAATACATAAAACCTTAGAATCAGGAAATTTAGTCAACAGTTATCATTGTTTTATGAATTTATATTCCTTAATAAAAAGTTCAGTTCTTCATAGCTTATTGGTGCTGTTTCAAGCAACGACACTAAATGTTGCATTCAACTCTAATAATAAAAGTCTTCTTATCATTATGATGTCTAACAATGTAAGTATTATTATATCCTATATTTTAGAGTAACCGTTTTTTGGCAGCTGTTTTAGAATTAAAGCACCCTAATTACGTAACACAATGTTGATTTCAATCTGAATGATTTTGAAGCATATTTCTAATCCATTGCTATACAACCATTGATAAAATATTAAACAGATACGATATATTCTAACAAACTGACCAAAAAAAAAATGTGCCGAACTCAGCAGCAGCACACATGCATATTTTTATTCGGCATACATTGGTACAGTGTGAGTGAGATGGGGCGCAACCTAAAGCATAGAGAAGAAAAAGATGGCTAGTGTTTGTCGTTTGCGCTGTTAGTGTTTGTCGTTTGTTTTTAGGAGTGTATCGAGAGTGACTAAAGCGAGATACAGGACTTACTTCCTTTTGTACGCTTCATTTTTAGTGCGCTAGTGACATATCTACCTTAGTTTAATATTTTATCATTGTATACAACATTATTTTTGTTTATGGGAAACCCGAAACACGTGTCCAGTGTTTTTAAGTAAAGAATCTGTGTACAAAATTACAAAAAGATATACTTAATGAAAAACCACAAAGTTATGAGCTTGCTATTCTACTTGGTTGTCCCAACAAAAATATGGTGAAAGCTCCGCTCGGACGGGCGAGCGCGGTGCGTTAACCTCTGTCGTCAGCTGTGGGGCGCGCACAAGTACTATGATCCATCGTAACCGCTCGATAACCATACTGCAACAATTTCTAAATGTATTTGGAAAAAAATATAACATGGTGTAAAAATGATTGGAATCGATTCAGTTGCTTATTCTGAACAAACTGTATTCAGGTTTCGCATAAATAAAGAATAACGATGTCTACAGGACACAACGTGCCGTGTCGTGTGTACAGGATCCAACCTAGAGACGTCCTTCACCGATCGGCTTACCGATTGAGAAGTAATTTTTATCAAATATTATATATAAAGAAACGTATCGTTAATAGGTTGCCTAAAAAATTTTGTTCAAGGTTATGATTAATTAAAATGCACAGCATGTACTAGCGCCATCCTTTTCAGTTTCATAGCCAAAAAACATGCGTACTCTCTCTCATACAACAAACGCGTCGCGCGCATCGGATAAGCTAGGTCCTTTTTTATCGCATCGAATAGTATGTATAGAATCTCTCTGGCATACATCTGTAGTCGCTCTAATTTTCAAAGTTTTAAAGTTTGGCAACCGTGATTCTTGAACGGTTTTTTGCAAGCAACCTTATATCATCATATTCCAAATAAAATTATCTTCATTTTGGTATATAATTCATTAGGTAAGCAGCAAATTACAGTTTATTAGTACTGACTTACCTGTTTACACCTGGCAACTCAATAGCATTGAACATAAAAAGATAGGCAACCGAACGTTTTCATATTCTTTAGGATGTATACTTTCGATTAGTATGTATTTTTTTTTTTTTGGTAAGCGAATTTGCACATAATATACAAAAAAAAAATAGGAGCCGATTTTTAATTAATCATAACCTTGAACAAATTTTTTTTAGGCAACCTATTAACGATACTTTTCTTTATATATAATATTTGATAAAAATTGCTTCTCAATTGGTAAGCCGATCGGTGAAGGAGGCCTCTAGGTCGGATCTTAGACTATTATAACTAAATAAATAACGCTTCTAATTTTCTTGAACTGTCAATATGAAGTCAATAGCTACTGAAAATGTGTTTCACATTTACTCCGTGGATCACGTATAAAATGTATAATAAAATACATAAATATTATTGAATTATTTATTCCTAATGGACATGATATAGTGGGATAAATTCTTATTGCTTAAGGAGATTCATGCAAGTTTTATATGCCCAAATGTTTGTAAATTTCTACCCCTTTATTTAAGCAATTTTTGTGCTTTATGTAGAAGTAAAAGATGTAACAAATATAATAATACTTTTTTTTAATTTATATGTTCCACGCAAAAAAAAAACATATTTTCTTTTTGTTAGTTTGTAGAATTGAAGGGCAGTGTCTTCAAAAAGTTTGACAAGAACAACCTCTTTCAAGTGTCGTGCAGTGATGTGCGGGAGCGCCTTCACCTGTCTGTGCTGCTATTTATAGTTGTGCTGCAAACTATGAAGGAGTACACGTGGAAAGAGGAACGGTTCTGGATACTTGCACCTGATTGCGTGCTTGTCCTCACTTTTGAGGTCATAATTGATTGGGTCAAGCATGCTTTTATTACCAGGTAACTTAAATTTTATGATTTTAGTTTAGTTCTTTGGTCTTTAGAATATTTACAATAATATTACGTCCTTAAAAAGTGATGTAGCAATTAATTGGAATGTAGAAAAATTATTTGAGATTATGAATACTGCTTAGTATTCATAATCTCAAATAATTTATATTCCGTCGCCATTTAATCACCTATTTACTTCAGTTGATTTTTGAGTGACCATTTATTAGAAAAAGGTTTTATTAGGTTTTTTGTTGCAAGGGAATTTGAAGCTGTTTAAAACTCACGTTCAGTTTGTTGTTCCATTACTTGAAAATGATCGTAAATTCTAAATTTAATTGTGCACGATTTCTTATTTCGGTCAGGTTCAATGAGATTCCCTATGGAGTATATAGAGAATATACAGTGAGTTTGGCATATGACGTTGCACAAACAAGGCAAAAGCATGCCTTCAGTGACCACTCAGATTTAGTGGCACGCAGAATGGGCTTTATACCTTTGCCTCTGGGTGTCGTTATTACTAGAGTGTTGGTTCATGCTGTCAAAGTGGATGGGTGAGTTACCCTTGTTACTATAGTCATATAATTCTAAGGATTCTTCGCAGTTAGCATTTGCGTTCCTTTAAATGGTTCGCATTAAGCCACAGACATATTACTATGTCGTAATGTGTCGTAACTCGGGATATACAAATCAAACTTATTAAAGAATCTGTACCTTAATTGCGTAACACTATTAATAGCAGTTGGAATCATTTCGAAGCATATGTATTGCTAATTCATTGCTCCATATGTTCGAAAATGTGTCTGCTCAACAACGTAAATAACGCAATGAATGTTGTTGGCTGTCAAAATGAAACCTATTGCTAGTAACAGTGTGTTACGCAATTACCCTGCGGTTCAGGACTACGTCATAGAGGTAACATTGGTTATCACTGCGTCCAAAGTTGTCACGACACGATGCAACACAGCAATATGAATCTGGCTTTATGCTATGTCGTATTATGTCGCAATAAAAGTATGGCAGAGAGTCACACAAAGGCCAATGGAAAGAGCTATGCTAGGAGTTTCTCTGCGTGATCGAGTCAGAAATGAGGAGATCCGCAGAAGAACCAAAGTCACCGATATAGCTATGCGAGTCGCTAAACTTAAGTGGCAGTGGGCAGGGCACATTGCTCGTAGAACCGATGGCCGATAGTAAGGTTCTGGAGTGGCGGCCACGTACTGGAAGACGCAGCGTAGGGAGGCCCCCAACAAGGTGGACCGATGACCTTGTGAAGGTCGCGGGAAGCCGATGGATGCGGGCAGCACAGGACCGGTCAGCGTGGAAAGCCTTGGGGGAGGCCTTTGTCCAGCAGTGGACATCTATAGGCTGAAGAAGAAGAAGAAGATAGTTCAATTTATAAGAATTGTATGTGTAGTTCATACTCATGATTGGTATAAGTTTGTTACTAATTTTTACTTGTTTATTTTCAGATTCGCAGCAATATTTTTAATATCCATAGCATATTTGTGCCTGATATCAGTAAGAGTACTTGTTTCTATTGTGATTCTTGGCAAGGCTTGTGATTTGATAACTCAACATCAGACTGAAAAGAACGACAGCTACCACGCAACGCCCAAAAAGTAAGAAAACTGTTAAAATAATATTAGCTATTAATTTCTAATTTGTAACTAAAAAGGATCAAATTCGCGTAACACGTATTCATTTATGTCAAACTGACGAGTGTCAAGAATACATTCTCTCGGCGGCCGGTCTGTAATCCGCCCCCCTTTTTTTCTTTTTTTTTTGTTAGAATGGGAAATCATCAAATGACTTCTCCTGCTCTGGGCGGAGCGGAAGGGCGTGTCAGACTTTTACTAGCTAAAACCCACCCGTGTTTCTTCACTTGCCTGTGCGACGGCCAGGGCCACGGTTTCTTGTTTAACCAACCCGCAACCCTGACCCAGGATGCATCGGTCTTCGTGGACTCCATCACGATGTGCTGACATCTCTTTGAGGCGCGTGTGAAACACGACGCACCGTCGACTCGGGCCTGGTCCTTCTGTAATCCCCCCTCGAGTTAATAAATAACCTACCCAAAACGTAATGTAAAAATGGGAGCAAAGTTCAATATTATGATATGGTGTGGTCAATTACCTAATTACCTCTCAATTCTTTTGTCGGCAAAGTCGCCTTCGCTGATAAAAGAATTGAGATCAGAGTAGAGATTGATAGCAATAATCTATACTAATATATAAAGCTGAAGAGTTTGTTTGTTTGTTCGCGCTAATCTCAGGAACTATTGGTCCGATTTGAAAAATTCTTTTTGCGTTGGATAGCTCATTAATCCAGGAAGGCTTTAGGCAATATAACATCACGCTGCGACCAATATGCGCGGAGCATAACTAACTCCAGGCGAACGAAGTCGCTGGCGGCAGCTAGTCACTAATATGTCCGAAAGAGAGGCTATGGTAGAGCGTACAAATGTTGCACTACAGGCTGTCTCTGATTAATGAAAAACCAATCTTGTAGCATTTAATGCCGCCAAAACACAAGCGTGTCTATTCACCGCCAAAAGAAGCCCGTTCCCCTTGACTCCTACTTTTCGGAATGTATCTTTGGAGTGCAAAAAATAAAAATTCCTGTGTAAAAAATAGCAGCAAAATGTGCCTCGTATCTGCACCAAAAAGGTCCAGTTCAGCAAAAATGCCAGACTATTAGTGCCTGACGCTGGTTTTCAACTGAACCTGAAGAGGAGAGTTTGCGAGGGAATTGCATAATTTAATTCCCCATCTCCGTTCCATCAACGGACGACCCGTCTTAGGGCGAGTTTCCACCTTTACGTTGTTGACATTACAACGATCCGAACGAAGCGTTTCGCCTCGTCTTTTATACTGCGCACATCGAGGGACTGCAACGATTTGCCAGCGGCAGTGTTTCCGTCAGACTACAATTTGAGTGTCTTCAAGGCTAGAGTAAATAGTATCTTAATAAACTAGCGCGCTTTACCATCAGCGGTTGCATCACTGCTTACCATCTGGCGGGATTGCGGTCAAGCATTAGTTTATAATTTATAAAAAAATGCACATAGAATTTTACTCTCGTCTTTCTTTATTTTATGCAAAACTAGCTTTCCGCCCGCGGCTTCGCCCGCGTAGAGTTCGGTTATATCGCGCTTTTTGGAGATTTTGGTAGTCTAAACCTTCCTTAAGAATCACTCTATCTATTAAAAAAAACCGCGTCAAAATCCGTTGCGTAGTTTTAAAGATCTAAGCATACATACGGACATACAGCGAAAGCGACTTTGTTTTATACTATGTATTGATATTAAATGTTACATATTATATTATTGGCACTAAGGTGAGTTTGACGTAAGGATGATTTAGAAGTTATAGTATTTTTATCCAACGAAACGACCCACGCTTTACCAGAAACCAGGTAACCAGAATTACCCAAGTGTACAAACACCCTGTAAATGTATGTGTGTAAGGCCTCGGTACCGCCCGAGACAATAGCGAAGTCTGAAGTGTGAGTGTTATGTTCTCATTTCTGACGCTAAGCGTCTTCAAGCACAAATCCGCAGTGTAATTTTAAACTTTGTGACCACAAACAAACCGCTTTGCTTCGTAAGTTAGGATTTGGCAATAATGTAAATTTCAAAGACCGACAATTGAATGTATGTCTATTAAAATGTGTTTTGTTTTCAGAGAACAAAAAGACTTGATCCCTAAAGACATTTTTTTTGCTCACAAAGCACCAGAACCTGAGATGCCACCACCAAAAAAGCCAACACAGTTGAAATTTACAATTCCTGAGAATGTTATACTGGTAAGTTTGAGGTTTGTTGCATTTGTATTGAAAAATACTGTTGTCTATATAAGCAAACTGAAATGGTAATGGACCAACCATATTGTATCCCTTCATTACATAATAGTGATGACCGTTGGAGTGTAAGGCTGCCTCGAATCTTGCGGGCAGCGGGGCGGCGACGGCGGCGGCGCGGGAGCCGAGCGGGCATCGAAGACCCGTTCTCGAAACTAGCGGGCAGATCGCGCATCACTATAGCCGCGTAGTGTTTTGTTCACGATTGTGCCAACAAGATATTTGTTTTTATTCGCGAAAGAAATGTCTGAACAATGGCGGCAACATCTTTTTGATAAAAATTTATTCCTAATGATCGATCACCGCTCGCTACCCGCCCGTTGCCCGCATAAGGCCTCTGCCTCGAATTTTGCGGGCAGCGGGGCGGCGGCGGCGAGTGAGCGGCAGGATCTTATGCGTACAATCAAACGGACCGGTTCTCGAAAACAGCGGCGCGACAGCGGGGCGGTGGCTGGCAGCGAGCGGTGTACTTCTCGCGTTCGAATCTTGCGGGCAGCGAGCGGTGATCGAGCGTTAGGAATAAATTTGAATCAAAAAGATGTTGCCGCCATTGTTCAGACATTTCTTTCGCGAATAAAAACAAATATCTCGTCGACACAATCGTGAACACAACACTACGCGGTTATGGTGACGCGCGATCTGCCCGCTAGTTTCGAGAACGGGTCTTCGCTGCCCGCCCGGCTCCCGCGCCGCTGCCGCTGCCGCCCCGCTGCCCGCAAGATTCGAGGCAGCGGCCTAAGTGTTCTTAAGTGGTCGCGAATCGGGATACGTAGTGCAAAGATGAATTCAAACTACACACATCAAAAGTGTCTAGGGATCAACATATATTTTTGCAATAACTTTTCTCCTGATTGATATTAATTAAAATTTTCTTATAAAGGGATATTTGACATTTGAACCACTAACACAAAAGTTCGAAAAAAAGACTGAAATAACAGTTTTCTCTAAAATTTTATTGGGTAACTTAAACAATTAATAATCCGTGTTTCTACCGCGAACACTAACAACACAAGAACATCGGTTTGGCATACTCAAAATGAGTTCATCCAAATCACGCTGTGGAATGGCCGCCCATGTTCGTTGCAACAACAAAAAAAGGTCTTCTTGCGACTGGATACCCTCCATATTCGGCAGAGCTCTTCTCTGTAGCATATCCCATGCATGCTCAATCGGGTTCAAGTCTGGCGACTGAGCAGGCCAGGGCAGGACATTGATGTTAGCTGCGGCGAGAGTCTGTCTTACAACTCTTGCGGTGTGCGGTCGTGCATTATCATGCATTAACTGAAATAAGGGACCGATTTGCACTTGTAGAGGAACGATGACGTCTGATACAATCGTTTCAGCATAAATTTGAGCGTTGAGGTTGCCTCTGATCCAAATCAACTCAGTTCTTCCGCCGATCCAAATACCCGCCCATACCATGATGGTTCCACCACTATAAGGATGGACTTCCTGGCAGGATTTTAATCGCTGTTGGCGTCCAGGGGTTCTCCAGTGTCGTATACGTCTTGTATCCGGTCTCATACCAAAACGAGACTCATCAGAAAAGCACACGAAACGCCATTGTTCTTCTGCCCAATTTCTGTGTTCAAGAGCCCATTGATATCGAATCCTACGATTGTGCATTGCTATAGGTGGTACCCGTAGCGGTCTTCGGGAATGAAGGTTCACTTCATGCAAGCGGTTTCTGACTGTTTGGTCGCTAATTAAGTTCCCTGAAGAGTGATGAAGCCTCACGGCTAACATCATGGCGGTTATTGTTGGAGCTCTTCGAGTTAAGATTTGAATGTATCGGTCTTGTCTCCGTGTGGTGCAGCGATACCGTCCTCCATGGCGCTCAGCCACGGTACCAGTGCTTCGGTAACGTGTCCAAAGTCGACTGATAACACTCTGACTTGTATTCAGAGCTAAAGCCACAGTACGTTGCCGGGAACCAGCTTCTATCATTCCCACGGCTCTGAGCATTTCTTCCCTGCTTAAATGACGTCGCCGCTCCATAATAACGTTGGTTTTAATCAGTAGTAGGGAAACAGTAGCACTAATAATGTCTTTAATGCGTTGTATGTTTTTATAGGGAAAATATTGACAGCTGATTTTCATCTTTTACTCGAATTTGATTCACAGTTCCTGATTCAAATTATGAAATGCATCAAAAAGGATCCATATAAATTTATAAAATCATAAATTTATTACAAAGCCACATCTCAATCTCAAGAAATCCGCATAAAAATGCTTGATCCCTAGACACTTTTGATGTGTGTAGTTGGAGATCTGAGGTCTACGATCTTTGTAGATTCGCTGGTAGCAACTGTTTCAGTGTCCATGGATTGAGTTAATCACCTGTGATTGGAGAGGTCTCTCCCACACAATTCTGTGTCCAGCAATAGACTGTAATAAACAAAGAAAAAAAATCTTTATTGTCGCCAGTTAATACATTCGTTTATGGGCTGCTAATACCCAAACTAAGCCAAAGCTTGTATTTTGGGTAACAGCGTTCAGCCGCAGGAAGTATCTCATCATAAATACGAAAACATATTATAGATTTATGTGTCGCTGCAGTATGCTTAATGTTTTTCGTAATAGGCTGATGATAATGATTTTGACCTCCCTGCTACTTAGAGAGTATTTGTAAGTGTAAGGAATTGTACGGACGACAGCATGGCAAGCTACCCGAAACTGTCAAATATTCTCACTCAATCTTCAGCTTTAATGCTGTAGCTATAAAGTAGAAAATCTAATAAAGAAATTTTACAGTTTGTAGTAGCTTAATGCGCTGTCGTCTGTACATTAAGATATGATGTATTTTATTAAGTTTTATACGCCGAATTTATAAATTAATATAATCTTTAATGTGTTTTCATCAGAGTGAGCCGCTAGTTGACGCGTCGGTTGGCGCTGCGGCGATATTTTCCAACAGCGCGATTGACCTCAATGGCGTGTGTTATCTCAATGACAAAATGAATGCACAAGTGAAACAGGAAGCTGATGACTTCCTTGAAACAGAAATGGTAAGTAATAGTGTAGTGACGGTTTTTGTTGTGCAGTTGACTGAGCCTATTAAAAGCCTTTCTACTCCTTTCGGTGTAAGGTTGCTAATGACATGTTATGGTTGAAGGAGTCTAGTCTAGTCAGTTATGGTTGATATTAAGGCAGGTCCAGGAGATGGTGGGATGGGCCCACCATCTCCTGGGCCTGCCTTAATGCCACTTGCCTTTAAGAGGTACCCAGTCGGTCATGTTTGGCCCATTGTTTGTCTAACATGTGTCCAACTTATATTAATGTGTATCTTAATCAGTATTCAAATCTTAGTTCCTTAGTAGATTTGTCTTAGACTAACAAACAAAACAAGGCGCAAACAAGCCCAAACAAGGCGCTGCAAACATAACTTAAAAAAATTGGGAATTATATCGACGCTTGAAAGGCAATCATATCTAAGCGACAAAAATTCGTAAATTGAGTTATATACACCATTCGAACCGCCAGATTTTTCTGCGTCGTTTGGTGTATATAACTCAATTTACGAATTTTTGTCGCTTAGATATGATTGCCTTTCAAGCGTCGATATGTAGTTCCTTCTGACACTTAGCGATGATCCATTCTTGCGAATGCTAAAGTTTTATAAGATACAGACGACAGCACATCAAGGTACTATAATCTGTCAGATTTCTTTATTCGATTTTCAACTTTATCCCTAAAACATTAAGGCTCAGGGTTGATTGTCAATATTTGGCAGTTTGTGGTAGCGTGACCTGCAGGCTGTCCGTTCAACAGAACCGCCGACATTTTGCCGACATGTCCACGACAGAGCTCATCATGTAAGCGTCGGTGGAGCGGTTGGCTTGTTATCTGTATCGTACTAACATTGATAAATACAGACGACAACACATCGAGCTACTACAATCAAATATAAAATAAGGCCTAATAAAATAGGAAATTATTTTTTTTCAAATTTATCGCTAAAACAAGCCATATCTATGCTATCGTCCATAGATCATCGGCCCAGCTTTACGTGAAAACTGTTTTGCTTGACAGGTGGATGTGAGTAGAAGTGCGCCAGATATCAAGGCGGCCAGCGTGTGCGCCGAAGTGGAGGAGGCGGAGCGGCCACTGTCTCCCGACGCCGACGGGTTCAAGCGCCGTTCCGAGTCCGAGCCCAACCTCGCGAAGGTTGACGAACACTACGAGGAGACTACATAGCACACCTTGTGCTGCTTGGTAATCATACAGCTGTAATATTACGCGGTCTAGTCTTTGGTCAAGTGACAGGTTCGTTCTATTGATAAAATCAAATAAAATTTGTCTATAATCTTTATTTAACTTTGTTCATAAGATATAATAAAAATAGAAGCTCGCTTGTTGAAGGTAGGTAGTTTTGGTTTTTTTTTCAGATGTGTGTACAGTTTTGTACTAGATTTGACTCGGTTTTATATTGAATATTTTTCGATATTTCGTGTCTAGTTTTGTTTGTGTCATCGGGAAAGTTTATTGATAGTATATTTTGATATGTATGTCCTGAAGCTTCAGGAACCGCTGATGGACTGATTCCTAGTTCTTACCTGATGAACAGTTTACTATATGTGAGCAAATGCAGATATTTTGCTAAACTAGTACTCAGGTACCTTGCTTTCTATCTGGTGAACGTTACTGAGGCGTTACATTGTTAATATTAAATAAGGAAATTAAATATTATTTGTGTTGAAAATGCATGTTTCTTTTATTTCATATATGGTAGAAAGGAAGTTACAGTTTTTAGACATTTAGCTTGAGACAGATTAAATTACGGTAGATGACCGTTCAAAATGGCCTTTTTTACAAATTAAAAATATTTTTGTAATATGTCTTAGACATAGTCTTGATTACCGTAATCCTTAATTTGAATAGGTAAAACGACGCTATAGCTTAAAATCTAAGACTGATATGAATTAGGTGCTTAATATATTCAGTTTCTATGTAGCAATGATTATAACTTATTTGATTGTTTGTAAAAGTTTATTAATATATCCTTAGGCCTTTGATGATAGTTCAAAGTTTTTCTGTTTATCATTCCAACGATACTAAATCTGTAATCAATAATATAATATAGAAGCGAGTTGAGATAAGAATTAGATTAATATAATATGCCATTTTAAGCTGTGGCGTCACCAGTTGTGAACACGGGTGCTCGTGTACTGGTACGTCATTTCATAAAGTTCACACGCCATGTTATTTACAATAACTATAAGCAAGGAGTGTAACAAGATTAAATGTAATACTTAATAGGGATGTATCCAAGGTATGAAAATCAAAAAAATAATTAGTCCGTCTTATAAATAATAATAAAAAAATTAAGACCCGTATTTTGTATTTTGTCCAAATTACCAAAAACTACTGAGATATAGCGTATTAAAGTTACGGAGTGGGGGATAATTACGTCATGCCGCGGTATATTTTGTACCACAGTGTGACGTCATGCGACAATTCAAATCAATATATCTTCTTAATTACTTGAATGAAAGAAAAAATAAAAAATACGTGTTCAATATTTTTTATAAATCTATCTGATGGACATTAAATTATTTTTAGGGATACAACCCAATTCAAAGTTGAGGAAATGTGTCACCAAAATGTGAAATATGTTCGATCCTGACTTTACGTCCACTATTTTACTTTGGTGCGACGCAGTAGGTACTATAATCATAGTGAATATATAGAAAAAAAATATTGCTACATACTGCATTGGTAGCCACGGTGCAGAATTACAAGTTAAGATCTTAACCACACTGGACAGCAACATTATCAAATATTATTTTTGAGACTAATCATTATGACAATAAAATTCATAAATAAAGCTAACATTTGTTTTATAATTAGAGACATTATTTTATATGCGCTAGGTTTTTTTATCCTTATTCAAATTCTTATTTGATTTAATTGCCAAATTTTGTTGTCCAATGTTCTGTAGTTTATTCAAAAATGGTTTTAACGATATTTTTATTTCTTCATAAAATATATTTTTATTTAATAGCGTTGAAATTTAGATTCATATCTTTTAGAAATTTACTGAAGTACTGTTTCTATTAAAACTTGTTCCGATTTTATAAAAATTATATCACGACTCGTTTATTAAATGAAATTTGTTTTGACTTCAATACCTTTACCTGTAGAAATAATATTATATTTGGTCTCTATTGTAACAAGATGAATATCAAATATTAGGTTACCTACCCAGCACATATAACCGGAAAATATTACGAAAACTCTCTTTAACTTAAGTCCACTAAAAGCAATTGCAATTGTTTAAAAAAGCAGGATAATTGCATAATACATCATCAGTACCTATGGATTTCGTTTTGACAGTTCGACAATATTTATTGCGTTATTTAAGTTGTTGAGTAGTCGCATTTTTTGATAAAATGGAGTAATGGAATAATGTGCTTTCGAATGATTCACATTGATAATAATAGTATTGGTACTGGTATCATCCCCCTAATCGGCGAACACATTTTTGTCGAATGATTGCGACTATAGTTCATTCGCGCTAAGAAAATAGTGACTCATCACCGACTGCCGGCCAAGCCACGCCCCCTAGCCAATTAAAACGCTAGAAATTAGTAAGGCGAGTTCACAGTGCTCAGTTGAAGTCAGACCTTCGAACTGATCGGTTGTGTATTTTGCGTACTACTTGTTTAAAATAAAATTTGGAAAATGGATATCTCACCTATTAAAAAAAATAAAAGTGGATCAATTATACATAGCGGAGAAAGACGCGTAATTTACAATGTTTAAAGTATTTCAAACAGATTGATTTAAATGAGACAGTGGAGAGCATAGTAATTAAAACTGCAAGTGCATGCGGTGTGTCCGAAAACATTATAAAATTATAAAAGAACAAAAAGAAACGAATACGTTGAAATCACCTGTGAAAAAAAGAGCTCGACTATCCACGGTCGATAAATTAGATGAACTAGACAAATGTGCAATAAGGAGAAAAGTACACTCTATATATTTAAATAACGAATATCCAACATTGGACAAAATAATAACACTTTGCGAAGCTGATGAAGATATTCCTGTTTTCAAACGTACAACACTTCACAAAATACTGCACAAGCTTGGTTTCGATTTCAATAAACAAGATAGTAGAACATTGTTAGTGGAAAGAGAAGATATTGTTTTATGGAGGCGAAAATACTTACGCAATCGCGTTAGTAGACGCCAATCGGTGAAAGAAATGCTGCGACCACGTGATACGCGAAGAAAATACCATGTGGGGTTTGGATGACGTCATGGGACATGCAGAACAAAATTCATTCGTAATAAATGTAACGGGAGAATCTAGCGATACTAATTAGCGATTTAAGTACTTAGTTTTAAGACAATTTTGTATTTTTTTTATTTTAGTACTTATTTTATTACCATTAATCCAAATATGTGTTACTCTACTAATTTAGCGTTTAAGGTGACATTAAAAATTACCTTAATAGGAATATTTTAACATGTTTAAAATCATTGATACTTTATTATTTTTATATTAAAATTATTTAATGTTTTGAAAAAAAAAATTAAATTTTTTCTCCATTATGAATACACCCTTACCCTGCAGTTGCACTGATGAGTCACTATTTTCTTAACGCGAATGAACTATAGTTGGCATTAGTTGGGATCGTTCGGACCGCCCATTGGTCCGTTCGGTCCAAACGATTCCAACTAGTCGCAATCATTTGACAAAAATGTGTTCGCCGATTAGGGGGCTGGTCTATTTGAATAAATTATTATTGTTACATCCTATCTGATTTAAACAGTCTGGTCCCAGCAATCAACCTTGAGGCAATCCAATTTCCATATCAAGTAAAATTATTATTATCAATTTTGAGTCCTTTATTAATATTTAATATTCTCACATCGACTTCTACAAAACTTATAAAATTTAAAGTAAAAGATTATCGGGTTATTTTATCATTTTGAAACAGCTATCTTAATTTATTTGTCATTTAAGAAATCCTATCATAAAGTAATATTACAGCCAAATGCCGTATTACCTACAATTTTTTCATTCTTTGGAGGTCCACTGCTGGACAAAGGCCTCCCCAAGGCTTTCATTGCTTTGGAGGGGTTTGTCATAATTCCCACGCTTGGTAGGCGGGTAGGGGATCGCAATAATTTGATATTCCACAGGAGAAGCGCTGATGCTTGCTTCTCTAGTGAGAGTTCCCTTAGTCGCCTCTTACGACAAATAATAACACAAATAATAGTTTTTTTTTTATAATATCAAACTAGTGCGTGACTGCAATCTTGCCTGATGGAAAGCAGTGATGCAATCGTTGATGGTAAAGCGCGCTAGTTTATTAAGAGCCTATTCACTAAAAAAAATCTGCGTGAATAGTAAGAAAGACGGCAGTTCAGTCAATTTTAAACTCAACAACACGACCAACGATACTACGTCAGAGGGAGATTGATCTGGAGACCCTCCACGACCATACTCCCGACACAAAAATATTTGGTGCATCGTACCCGGCACACTTCACAACACAACTGCTCAGACCCGTCCTCCGTACGGCTTCACCAGACATCATGCCGGAATACGACGAATGGCTTGGCGGCAATACTGTCTGGTGGGTGCTAACTGCTGCCGGCTGCCGATGTTATGACCTACCATTCAGCGGAAACAAAGTGAATTTCTGCTAGCACTAAGCATTGCTAAGTGTACAGTAAAGTTGAATGTGTAGGAATGTACGGACGACAGGCAGGTCAAGTTACCCCAAACTGTCAGATATTCTCAATCAACCTTGAGCCTCCGTGGCGCAGCGGTCAACAGGCCGGCGTGCGACGTGGAGGCCCCGGGTGCGATCCCTGGCCTGGTCTTGATGGAAAACGATCTTTTCCTGATTGACCTGGGTCTTGGATGTTTATCTATATAATATGTATCTATTATAAATATAGTATCGTTGAGTTAGCATCCCATAACACAAGTCTCGAACTTACTTTGGGGCTAGCACCACTTACATTATTTTGTTACGTTATGCTTTACATCAAAATAGTAACGCCATCTTCCTAAATAAGAGTTAACTTGGTTTGTACCCCCCCCCCCCTTTACCAGACTGACTTCACCTAAGTTGAAAAGCGCCATCTAGTGGTAAACAGTGACTTCACCTTGTAACACCGTTGCCAGTCTCTACATGTGTCACTCGTTGATTATAATGCGCTGACAGTGGTAATGTTTGAGCCATTCTCGCATAGATGGCGCCACTATGAACCTGTCGGTAGTTTTTCATGTAACGGTGATGTTGTCATTCCCAGTGTTACTGATCCTGTTCCATTGAAGAACTACAAAAAACGGGCCAAGTGCGAGTCGGACTCGCGCACGTATAGTTCCGTACTTTTATCTATAAAAAGTTACGTCTGTTGTCTGGGGCCACCTTTAAAAAAATATTTTACTTTGATTTTAGTGTTTGTTGTTATCGTGACAACAGAAATACATAATTTTTATCACGGTTCATGAGATACAGCGTGGTCACAAACAGACGAGACGAGAATGCGGTGTCTTAATAATAGGGCCCCTTTTTACCCTTTGGGTATGGAACCCTAAAAATTTGATCTTTGATTGGGTTTGAAACTTTAATTTACAATTTGAATTAAATCAACTAACCCAGTTGTAAAATTTGTTGATTCGTATTTGATTCATAATGTAGAGATATAACTTGTACAGACGTAGTTATTATGTATATACTTACCAATTTTTCGATTTCATTTCATACGCATTCATTTTGGGGGTTTTGTAGTGTTGATGTGGAAGGCAAAGTAAAAACATAAAACTCCAAAATTCAAATTTTCAACAATTTGTATTTTTTCACCTTAGGTGGATTCATTAAATAAAAATTTCATTTCTCTTATATACACATTAAATTCAAATTTAGTCAGAGTGTATTTACAAATATTTTAATTAAATAGAATTTAGTAAAAATTAGTGAGATTTAACAATACCTACTTATGACTAAGTATATTTATAGAACATCAACAACATCTTTCACTCAGGTGAAATACATAAGATAGCTTAAACAATAACCATACACAATTTCATAAAGAATTCGTTCTCATTCACTATCAGGTGAACACCATAAAAGTTAGATATCGTATTTGTTGAATAGTTCTTTAGGATGTATTAATGTGAAGTGTTCGTGTGAAGCACGGGGTTGTATGGATGTAAAACATAATGTAACAATGCGAGATCGCTCCACCATCCCGCCCCGCGACTCTCGCCGGCGGGAAGCAAACAATGGGCAAGTCGTAACTCGTAACCTAATACAAACACCGTATATCAATAACATTAACGCGAAATGCGAACGCGATGCAACATTATGTAAATGTGTAAGAATTTAGTCTTTTCCGTTTCAATTTTCACTCGTTTGTTTAACATGAATACCATTTATAATACCTATCTACTCTAGCCTTGTCTATCGGAGACTTCGTCTCTTCTATAACAGTAAAAACATTATAAACTCGTACACAACATTCTCTTGATGCGCGGGAGCAGAGTCGTGCGCGAATGCTTGCGCACGAGCATGCTCCCGCCACTTCATCCTACAGAGGCTTCGTAAGCGACTTCATAACTTGGGAACGGCGATCTAATACAGTGACGTACTGACATTTCTGGACAATTTCAGTGTTTTGTATTTGAAAACAAAATATTATTCACGTTAGACTAAGTGATAACTTATACACAGTGGAATAGGTTGAACCGCTCCCATTCGCAGTTAGTGGGTTGCATTGCAGGCGCAAGAGTTAGTAATATTATTGTCAGATTTCTTAAATTCATAAAGATCGACGGTACTGAAAGGCCCACCCTGTAGTTCTATCACCGCTTGTTTGGTGACGCTAACAGCCTGCTCTAGATCCGGATTGTTACGACTGCGCTATTTGTTCATTTACTCCTACTCTTAATTCATGATAGGTATTATGTACCCAACCCATATATTTTCTACATGGAACTAGTACAAAAGTATCATAGTTGCGAAGGCAGTTCCGTAAAAAATATATTCATTTGACGAATTTTAATGATAAGTTTACGTCTATTTTGTGCTTAATTTTGTACTCAGAAATGAGAAAAACATGTAAATTAAACACTCTGTGTTTAAACCGCGTTAATTAACAACCAGAAACGGTTTCTTTTTGCTATTTGTAAGTGAATGTACCTATATGAATCCTAACATTAACCGTTCATTGAAACAATACAATAAATCTCCAGAAGTTGATAAGTAATGCAGTAATGATTTAGCTTGCTAACGGTCCGCCTGTGACCGTGCTCTTAGTCATCTTATGATAGCAAGTGAAACAGTCATCACAGTTACTGAAATCCAAAAATGAATCTTACACATAGTTACACCTATACAGAAACTTATGAGTATTATAAATAAAGGGCCCTCGCTACGATTGAAAATAATTATTAATGATTAAGAGATCATAATTTAAACGCTACATTCTAAACTTTTACTAGATTAGTCTATGTAATAATACGTACATTATAAAAATATATGCCACTGGGAAACGTCAAAGTGAAATTACTGAACAACAAGTGCACGAAGAGAGCAAACACGTGGTATGAGCGAAGATAAGAATGTTAGTGGAAATGTAAAGTAATCATATCACACGAATATGTACCAAAAGCAGAATTGAGCAAATTTTGTTAAATTAAATGTTTGAGCAAGAGAAGATCATGACAGCAGCTGTCGAAACGTAAATATATAATGTTAGTAATGGCAGATATTAATATTATCTAATAAACAAACATAATAGTCGACATTCTCGCGTTTATACTTTATCTTCGACTAGAAATATAGTATAACGAAATAATCATAGTAATCACTTATTCAGCAGTCGTGTTATACTTATTTAATTACATAATAATGTAAAAAAAAATTGCAGTGGCACGTTATAAAGTTAAATTAATGGCACAGTTTCACGTTAGTTTGTCAATATATAAGAATATTAAATATACCTACAATACTTAAGTAGGTAGTCCTAGGCAGAATAGGTTTACCTCCAGAATTTGTCACATACTTAGATATCAATTAGTTCTCGCTGTCGATGTCAAGAAGAGGGTTTCAGTCAAGTTACAAGAACAGTTCGTCTTCAAAATAGTAACCTGTCTTATCAAACAACAACGTATAACTAATCGATAGCTTAACAAGAGAATATCTATGCGAGACACAGTAAAGCCTATCCATTCGCCTGCCATCATCAGACAGAAAGATATGTGTTCACATAATGCCGAGGGCGACAGTGACTCCCAACATCACCACACGAGCGACAAAGTTCTCTTTGCATAGAAACGTAACGACACGCACACTGGACACATTAGGCCACATCGCTTCGTATCTACGTTTGTTCCCAGTCAGTTTTCAATTAACCTATCTAATTAAATAAATACATCGAGCAAATCGAATCTTACCATAGTAATTACAAATATGTATAAAAAGATATATATCAATTTCAGTGAATTTACAAATGTAGAGTTAATAAAGCTTTGTTAAAGACAATTCATTTACACCTAAGCGATGAAATCATTCGATAATTTCAACGTGAAAGTATAAAAAAGTTCAGTTTTCCGCTTAGGAGCTAAGACTACCGCCACTGTCGTCGTCGTCGGAGAGGTCGGCGGCGGCGGCGGCGGGCGCGTGCTAGAGCGGCGCGTGGCCGTGCTCGTGGTGGCCGCCGCCGCCGCCGCGCTCGCGCTTCAGTCGTTGCTTCAGGTGCACTTTCGCGTGCCGCTTTTTCTCGTCCGAGCGCGCGAACTTTCGCCCACACACGTCACACGCGAACGGCTTTTCACCCGTGTGCGTACGCACGTGTGTCGTCAGGTGATCCGATCTGCTGAACGAGCGCATACAGATTCGACATTGGAACGGTTTCTGGCCCGTGTGGATGCGAATGTGCCGCGTCAGCTCATCCGACCGCGAGAACCTGCGGTCGCAGCCTTCTACTGGGCATGCGTATGGCCGCTCGTGGACGGGAGTTTTGCTAGGCCTGTTGGGATACTTGCGAGGTTTGACCGCGACGAGCCTTAGCGGTTGCGCACTTTGTTGATACACTTGAGAGAGTATCTCATGTCCTTTGCTCGTGGACGGGTTGTATTCGGCTAACTGCACTGGTCTATCGCTGGGGCCGGCTGGGCTCGGATACGGCTCGCGCTTGGGAAGGCCGGACGGCCCGGGGGTGGGCTGAGGTGCACTAGCGTATTCCTGCGTGTCCCACGTGTGTTGTTGTTGTTGTTGCGGCTGCGGCGGCGGGCGGTACTCGCAGTGCTGCGGCGGCGGACAAGGCGCGGGTGTGCAATACGGCTGGCACTCCGGAGGAAGCAGCTCCACGCGCTCCTCGTACTCTTGTTGGAAGTACTTGTCAACGCTACCGGGGCCGGGCCCTGGCGGCAGCAACCATTGCAGTGGCGGCGAAGGCGCGCGCTTGCCGGCCCCGCCGCCTGGAGGCCCATAAAGCGACGCACTTGCACTGGAAGCATTGCTGGCATCCTCGGCGCGTGCGCCAGGGGATAATGATGCTTCATGCTTGTGCCGTCGGGGTGAGCATCCTAGCGATAGCTCATCGCCTGTTAGTGTACCTGTAACAAAAATAATATTCCATTAATATTGGTACATTGTACTAGAATTTACTACAACTATTGGAGAGGCTCGTGGCTAAATAACAGCCGCACGGGTTTATCGATCAGGTTTAGCTACGCTTGCCGCGGTTGGTTTGTAGATGGGTGACCAACTTAATATATCGTGACCTCTCTTTACCTCGGAAAGTGCATTAAGCTTACATAGTTCCGGCTGTCTTTCGTGAGCCTTTGACAGTTGTTACGGTTAGTTAGAAGATTGAAAGTCTGAGAAACAGTTTTACCAAGGGATGTCATATTATTCAGTACCGAACTGGTTTGTGGAGACCAGATAGGTAGTTTCAACTGCAGCATTTATCAAGCCCAGGTATACATTACCTAGGTATTTACTCGTAGGTATTACCTATAAGACCCGTGGCCGGAAACCAAAATTGTAATTAAATTACAATGCGACTCGACTATTATTAAAGGTTTCGATCAAATTAAAATATTTAGAATTTAGAAAAACAGTAAAATTAGCGGAGTACATTTTTTTATCGGTAGTATTTTTGCATGTTGTGTAGCGGCACGGCCAGCGGATGGCGCAATGCCACGCGGCGCTCGATAACGTAGGAAGTCGATAAGTGCGTATCACTAAACTATCCGGACATGTACAGAACGAACATTTTGACCGTTGACCGTCACCTACTACTAGGACTGCGCTTACATGTATGTCTTTTATGAGCAAAGGTTCAACAAAGGAAGATTTGCCGTAAAAGTTAAGAGTGCGTTCGTTTTGGAGTATCCGTGTATTAAAAATAAGTAAGACCTTTTTTAATTCTATTACCAGTGTTAGACCATAAATAATACCAGATATTTTTTAATCAAACCTTTAGATTTAATAAAATATTAATTAAATTGCATAGTATATATAGGTACCTACTACAACAAAAGTTTTATTTAAGAATTTTGAAAAATTTACTAAGTACTACTTATTACAAACATTTTTTTATCTACCTATCTGAATATTTTTATAAATTACAGGCGATTAAGATTTACTTTATAAATAGTATAGCTAGTTATTTATTTAAGTAACAATATTAAAGGGTAAAGAAAAACATGAGACATTGGGTTAAGTTAGTGTCTTGTCTTCTCATGAGCCATAAAAATTCCAAAGGATAGGTAGGAGGAATTAGGTAGGATACACTCCTACATAATTCCGAGTTAAAAAAAAGTTTTATTAAATATCTTTCAACAATTGATAATAATATAGTTCATTAATAATTAAAACAGTCTGTGTGTCTCTTTCTAGCCTTAAAGCATTACCTACTTTACTGTTGAAGTTACCAGGTACCTATGTATGTTGAAAAACTTAATTATGTAGGTAAGTAAATTCATATACTAGATGCACTACTAGATTATGATGCATAGGTACTGTTTCTGAATTTCAATTTCCGAATTGTGTAAATAAAAAGTATTGATTTTTTTATCATTAGTATTCACTTTATTGAAAATTCTAGTTTAAGTATATATTTCCTAAGTATATTTACCCCAGTTGATTACTCCAAAATGTTGTGTTTAATTAATAACACACTTAGAACGCATGATAGGTCACGACTAGCTACGCTGGACCTAACGCTATATAGCGCAGGCAAGTAGGTTCACAAAGGAAGCTCCATTCAGCTTCATGTATCGATCCGAACATATGACACGGCCGCTGAACTTTCCATTTCACTAAACACTGTAACTTGAACCGTGCGCCGGGAAACTTTGATCTCTTTTTTATCGCGATAATTCAAAAGTGTCACGAAACCGAAGTGCTTTAATTAACGGAAGCTAGAGCACTGCAAGTCGTGAAGGGCATCGAGGGACATCCCGATGACGAAGGAGACCGGATTGTTTATTTACAACGTTATCGGTCGGCAGACGGCGGCCGGTGGGGGCGAGGCCGCCTACGAGTCCCGACAGCTCGCATGTGTGCAGGGAACACCAGTCGGGAAGCGGTATGCATTCGCACCTGAGATCGACGGAGGTTCGAGCAACGTCGGGAAGAAGGCGGGTAGGTCCGAAGTGGTGACAGGCGTGTTGAGGTCCGTCGGCGTGCCGGAGCCAGGCGTCGGTCCAGACATCGGCTTCAGTGCGCAGTCAAACCCGAGCGCACCCACATCAGCCAGGGAGAGCAGGTGCGGTCCGGATGGGTGATCCGCGTCGGTGCCCATCCCGTCCGGCACCACCTGCTCCTCGGCCCAAGGGCCAAGCGGAATTACGAACAACGCCAGCGTGAAGACGGCCTCTCGCGTGGCCTGTGCGAAGGGGACTGGCGCCGCGCGACCCCGCGCCGCAGTTTTATCAATGGAGCCGCGGTCCCATATTCGGTATCGGCGCGCGCAGCTCCGCCAATCGCGCGGCGCGTTGCCCCCCCTGGCTGACGTCACCGCCCGACGCCGCCTACCGCCCGCGCCGCCCCCCACCGCCCCCCCAGCCCGTCGCCCGCCGCCTGCTGTACCACGAAACCTCCGATTTCCTCCTGCCCCCAGTGACTTGGCGCGCGAGCCTCCTGACTACTACCTACGTACGTAGCTTTAGATACTCCCAGTTCTTTTATTTTTTTAATGAGCATACATTTATGACCGTTCTCTGTATGCATTAATTTTGGATAGGACAATATCTTAACTAATAAAGTAACAGCTCTGTAGCAGAAGCATATAATACATATATTTTAAAATACTTAGTGATATGTGAGGTTTTAGTTTTTTTGGTTCGATATTTATTTTATAAAAATCATCAATATATGCACTTATTTTTTATTAATGGTTTGTTTGCGTTAATTTCTTTTGTAACAGTAGGCACGATGTTAGTTTTACGACTTGGTTGTTTTTTTTGTATTATCTTGAAATAATAGTATATATTTTGCCAGTAAATTAAAAAGCCGGGGGAAGTAAGATTGTAGATATATTTTTCTGTGTCCGCAAATAGTGAATATTATGGTCCTATTTACTTCGTAAGGTTGTGGAGCAATCGAAAACGACTCCGTATTAACGATATTATAATTGTCTCTTCCTGAAGGTATGTTTTTCCCAACTAGGCTCTGATTTATTATATTGTATTGTATCAAAATAATGCAAAACATTTACTTAAATAAAATATGCTTATTTAGTGCGTAGCGCAGGGAGGTGGAATATATTAACAATACTATGATATTAAGCATATATAATATACATTCACCGAATTAATAAAATACTTGGACTGATTCAGCACATAAAATTTTATATTACCTATGCAAATATCGTTTTTGTCGCAAGAATAATAAATGTTATTTATAACACATTTGACGTTTAATTCTTGATCTCTTAGATAAGTAGAATTTAATGTTCTGATACACATTCTGTACTGGTGATACATATATATTTTCTACTCTAAATTATTAAATAAAAATTAGTGATGTTATAATACGACAGCTAGATAATAAATATTAATTTCAAGATTACCTAAAACCTACTGCTTATCATTTTATTATAGGTTTTTACGTCCACGTTCCTTTAGGTATATAATCATATATATATTTTTTATCATTTTATAGCAAAATAAATAGGAAGATTTATGCATTCGTTGTAAAAACACAACACTTATTTTTTATAGGTACTAATGTAGGTATATCTTGTATATTAGTTCGTACAGTGGGCAAACGTGACATGATCTAGATTCCTCCTTTATCTATAAAACAATGCTGAGACTGACGACCCGTCGTCGTACGGCTGGTTTCCACCCTTACGTTGTTAACACCACTACGATCCGGACGAAGCGTTTCGCCTCCTCCTTTATACCGCGTACATCGAGGGAGTGGAACAATTTGCCAGCGGCGGTGTTTCCGTCGGACTACAATTTGAGTGTCTTCAAGGCTAGAGTGAATAGGCTCTTAATAAACTAGTGCGCTTTACCATCAACGATTGCGTCACTGCTTACCATCAGGCAGGATTGCGGTCAAGCGCTGGTTTTTTACTAAAAAAAAAAAAAAAAACTGGCTGGCTTTTTTCTTTTGGTAATTTAGAATTAATGCATTTTTTTATATATTTGCTTTTATTCTAAATTAATGCTGAAAAGTCGTGGTGGCCTAGTGGTTAAAACACCATCTTCTAAAGTAGGTATGAGTGTGCTGGTTCGATTCCAGGTCAGGCAAGTACCAATGTTACTTTTCTAAAGTTATATGTACTTTCTAAGTATATCTTAGACACCAATGACTGAAGTTGAAGGAAAACATCTTGAGGAAACCTGGACTTGTAAGTCTGAAACCGCCAACCTGCATTAAGCAAGCGTGGTGATTACGCTCAATCCTTCTCTGTTGAGAGGAGACCTGTGTCCAGAAGTGGGACGATAAAAAAAAGGTTGATAATGGTGATGATGATGAATGCTGACATGACCTAATAAGCCATTACTCCAAAATTAAAAAAAAAAAAAAAAACTTAGACAGGTATCTATTTTATAGCTGTAATATATCTTTGTGTATAAATGATCGGATAATAAATTGGTAAATTGTATAAACGTATGGTTAACAGTAATTACGAGACGTTAGGTGTAGGTTTAGCTCGTGGGCGGTGACCTAACCACTCAAGATCAAGGAAATATAACTCGAGCTAATACAATATTTTATACATGGTCTAATAGATAACATGATATACATTTTAGAATGGTGCTTGCTTTCCTCCAAGAAAAATAACTCGGAAAAAGGGCCACGATTGTCCATGAAATTAAATAAGATCTCCTTTTTTTTTGTTGGTATTAAAATTAAAATCTCCTTACAATCTGCAAGTCAGTATCAGTTTGTATGTTGATCAAAATAAGATTCGTGACCGTAACAAATATACAGTATGTTAAATAACAGAGGGCGTTCCCTTAAACTCGTTAATATATATCATTAATAGATTAAAATAAAAATATCAGCATAGAAAAATAAGCATAAAAAAATCCGAATAAAAAAAAATTCTAATTGGAAATAAATTTGAAACCTCCTGTTTTAAATCAAAATAGTAGTCGTCATGTATAAATAAATTGCGACGTTGCCGTCTTTCATGTTCGCGTGTACAGTGTGTTTCTTTTACATGTCAATTTAAAATTTTGATTGAATATTTTCTTATTGGAAAAAATTTTAAAACATTTTGTTTTCGAATGGAAATATTTTTTTTAGCATGTATGTATGCTATACTATTTCGGGTTAACGGGAACGCCCTCTGTTAGTTGACATACTGTATATCTACCTATTTACAGAATTATTATTATTATTAAAATCATATTTACAACTATTTAAGTGGATATTACATTATAAATATACTTAGTATCTATTTTGTCGTGAAATCTTGACTCCTGACACCAGCTCTAACATCGACAGTTGATAAGGGGTTTTTTTTAATATTATCAATCTGGTACTACATATTTTATGCATTCGAAAACCATATGATGTCTAACATACAGCTTGACGCTGATTTGCATATTGCAAAAAAACGTCATAATATTTCAATTTCGCGGGTTACCTTAGTGTTGATTTAACCTCTTACCTAGTCCTGTCTCAGAACTTTGTTCATTACCTATCTGAATAAATTGGGACATGAATGGGTAAGTGCAAATAAATATAGACAGTCGAGTAATGGGCGCGAACAAAATTATTCATCGTGATTAAAATAAATAATACCTACGTTTTTGCATTTTTCCAGTATGAACGATTGTTATTTCTAGAAGTCACTCTGAGATGATGATTAATGATGCTGCTATACATTGCGTTGAAGTTAAGTAGAAATAGAAGGAAAGAAGGTAGGTATTTGTCTTCGTGTTATAGAACGGTAAATTATTTAGATGAGCATTCGCTCTACTTAATATATGCTTTTGTAATGTCCATAAAGTGTCTGAAAATACGTGTACGTTATAACTTTATCGTGGATAGAAATTGAAAAGCGTCTTAATTTAACTATTTATTGCAGTGTTAGGTTAAGTTTTCCCGTTCCACCATCGGACGACCCATCGTACGGCGAGTTTCCACCCTTACGTTGTTGACATCGCAAAGATCCGAACGAAGCGTTTCGCCTCCTCTTTTATACCTCGTACATCGAGGGACTGGAACAATTTGCCAGCGGCGGTGTTTCCGTCGGACTACAATTAAAATATCTTCAAGGCTAGAGTGAATAGGCTCTTAATTATCTAGCGCGCTTCACCATCAACGATTGCATCACTGCTTACCATCAGGCGGGATTGCGGTCATTCTCTAGTTTGTAATTTATAAAATAAAAAATAACGTACCTAATTGACAAGTACCTACACACTATTAACTTATTTAAAAGAAAAGAAAGAAATATTGATTACTAGCTTTCCGCCCGCCGCTTCGCCCGCGTGGAGGTCGGTTATATCGCGCTTTTTAGATTTCCCTCGGGAATATCATTTTTTCCGGGATAAAAGGTAGCCTATGTTCTTTCTCAGGGTCTAAAGATTGTCTGTGCCAAATTTCATCAAAATCGGTCGAGAGGTTTAGGCGGGAAAGCGTAACAGACAGACAGACAGAGTTACTTTCGCATTTATAATATTAGTATGGATTCCGCACAAACAAAACGAACATTATAAGTAAATAATTCTTAGTTGCTTGTTATTGAATATGAGTATCTATAAAATATAGTAAATACATTTTACATACATTTTACTTCCCTGTGTTAACATGATGCAAATGTCATAAACGTCGACGAAAAATCTTCAGTTAGGAAATTATAAAATTTTCAAATCATTCATCAACTGAATTATTTTCAAACTACTGTTTTAAAATTTTATTACTTAAATCTCTTTATTGTCAATTTCCTCATACCCTACCGTAACTTTTTTTCATGCATCTGTATCATGGCAGCCGTCACCATATGTAATATTCTCCTCCTTCCTAGTCATATTGTCTTTTATTTTACTTTGCTTAAATATGCATGTAGTTCTAGGACCTATCTACAATTCTACACTTCGGACTATTCTATTATATCTAATTATTCACATCGACTTCAGCAATAGCGCCTACATAGGTACATCTTATATGTATAGGTACATCCAAATATTCGTGTCATGCATTATAATACTTATTTCCTGATTATACAAATACAGCAATACTATGAGGTATGAGTTTATGATGTACACAGTTGAATAAAATACAAAGCTAATTTTTTTTAATAATCTATTACTTAATTTATTTCACACAATATTAGTGATCACTAGTAGATAATTATGAAAACGATGTAGCCACACAGTAACTTGCCTACATTAAAGAAAAACAAATAATGAAATAATCTATTTCTGACGGATACCTACTTACGTTGAAACATGAAAATGTGTTTTCGTAAACACGCAGGTATTTGCGTGAGGTACGGATAATTTACAGATAGGTACTCAGTCGTCACTCGCCACCTAATTAGTCCTCATGTCTATGTACACATGAGTTTAATTATAATTCAGAGGAATTTTTCTCTTAGATCAACTTCAAAGTTTTTGCTATAGTAAAATTATGTCATAATATGTTTTGGTTAAACTTTTAATTTTCATTGTCCAGAACTTATATTCACAAGAAGTCGTGTCAGATAATCAAATTTTTCATCAATTTTTATTTATTTTTCAGTACTTTTCTTACAAATAAGTCGTAAAGTTCCTCGTAAAATGTGCAATAACGAGACACTTATCAATCCTAGAAGAAGTATGTCAAGTATGTGAGTAGAAGCGAATGCGGCGTACGGAGCGGTGCGGTGTGTTGTAGTGTGTTGCGGTGGCAGGACAATGGTCGCAGCTGTGTGCGTGGTGCCGGGCTGCCGGCAGTGTCCGAGACACGCCGACGCCCGATTGGGCCCACATGCAGTCGTTCACGCTAACCCAATTATCGCGTAACGGAGACGATAAAGAAAAATAACAAACCCACGATTTCACCGACGTCTAATTATAGCGAGCTATTTGTGGGTGCGCGGGCGCAAGCGGCATAGCGTGGCCGCGATGTCAGGGCTATTCCTGGCCGTCAGCTGACGCTCCTGCGCCGTCGTCGCGCCGCGCACGCTCGTAAACACCACGCAACCGATTGACGTAAAATGCGAACAATCGAGTTTTCAGCAGGTGAATCACGAGATGAAAACGTCCCTGCGGGAATCGTTCTATAATTAACTTGACTGCTTTTGGTTTGGACTTCGGAGGCGGGGTTCTATTTCGGACCGTTGCTTCAATACCGCTGTCTATTTCTATCGCGCTACTACTTATTTGTTTCTTCTAGATTGTTATTCAGGCTTTCGTGTTTGTGTGAAGTGCGTCTTATGACTTAGTAGTTTACGAGACTATATGTTCTGTATTTAGTTTATGGATTCTCTGAAGTAGTCAAGATATTTGCTACGAGCTTCCTGCAACTAACAAAAGCCACGGTTAGATTCTTTTTATGGGATTTATTTCCGTTAAGTTCCACTGAAAAATTCTCAACTTTGTGTGTCGCGTCAAACCATTATTTAGAATGTATTTAGATCTACGTACCTACGTACTCAAAACAATTTTCACTTTACTGTAGAGTCATAGAGTGCTTGTTTTCTGTCTCACTATATCAAATGCTTCGATTATTTTAAGTGTCATAACATGTCTTAATATCGTAGTTGAATGTCTATCTGCCGTGAGAATTACTACAATTATGTTGAAACAATCAAGTGGCTTCTTGCGGCTGCCGTTAGCATGACCAGTGAGTAGCGAGTAGGTGGACATATATTGAAATTTTTAGAATGTTTAGTTCTACTTGTATAATGTCCTACTGTCTTTGTTCATGTTTTAATTTGTGTTTTGCGATTAGCGCCAGTGTTTTACCTTCTTAAATCCAATGAAATGCAAAGAACCTTGCAGGGGCTTTTTAGGTGCTGTTTGTTTTAAATTGGTCTCGGTTATAAGCTTTTAAATTGTTAGAGTAGCTTTGAAATTACACGAGTTTATCATGAACTGATACGATTGGAAATCTGGGTAATGCTAAAAGGACTTGTTCCCTAATATAGAAACTTTGAAACTATATTTTCCGTGCACTTCCAGAAGTGATCTCAGACTCAACGACTTCTAAAGGAATAACTTAAAAGATGGATAGGTAGCCGCCTACGACGGTCTAGTAGCATTAAATTAACGCCCCCGTAAACGTATCATTGTCGCAGTGACATCAAGTAAACACTTGTGTTATGCTTATGAGCCATAGTATGTATTAGAAAGTGGTTTGACAATAAGTCGACCTACTGCTGCCGTTTGGCGAGCATGTGTGAACTCAGGCTAATAATACCCACTTGTGTTGCAAATGCAATTCTAGGTGACGATGCCACGCCGCCGGTCACTATTAATATCAACTGTTACATTATCTTTCATTAGTCCTATTGATGAATCAGGATGATCTACTAAAACATGCCAAACTATGTTTTGCTTTCAAATTAGAAATTACTGTCGCTCTTATGTAAGCAGGTGCTTTGGCTTGTACAGTTACGCCAATGTTGATGTGACAAAAATGAATAATATTGGGTCTCACTTGATGTTGTCTATTTCTATGTAGAGTTTGAGTCAGGTTTTGGTATTTTGTGCATCATTAGTGATATTAACAATAGTAACAATCACAAAATTTCTTTACCAAATATAGTATTTAGTGTTCCTTAATTAAGCTAAACTATCTAGACAGCACTACGTGCCGGTCTATCGCATTGTTAGAGCGTTACAAACAGCTATCTGGCTCTGGGTGGAGAGGGTTTGAACAAAAATAACATTCTTTTACATTTTTTTATATAGATAAGTAATTTGGATGGATAGAACACCAACAGAATGTTCTTTCAATGTTAACACAAAAACTATTGGGTAAAGTATATGCTCTTAACAAATCTAATTTTCATTCGATTTGTTAAGAGCATATACTTTATTGTTTGTTAACACAAAAACTATTGGGTATACTTTACCCAATAGTTTTTGTGTTAACAGGGAAAGAACATTCTGTTGTTGGTCTATCCATCCAAATTATCTATATAAAAAAATGTAAAAGAATGTTATTTTTGTTCAAACCTACTTAAAATGTAACAAACTGCAGTTTCCTATTTGATTAAGCAGATAATTAAAATACGACTGGTGCAGTTGAAAAGCATCGCAAAAAGAGACATGGAGTACCTACGGAAATAACAGTACTCGAGTAGGACCTGCGAGCGGCAATCCGAAACGCCCACATAGGTTAGCAGCACCTTCCACCCGTTGACCGATAACGTGTGCTGAAATAGCGAACAGTGACGCGAAAGTAATGTTGGCACTCGTCACGTCAAGATGAGCTGGTTTACCGCGTCACGTCGCACTCATGCTTATAATTACGCTTCCATCGATCAACTCTCGAGAATTCTAATCTAGTGCAGATTTATCACTAGTTTACTGACGTACACAGACACCCTAAAGAGCTAAATGTTTATCACGATACCATTATAGAATTTTGTCATCGTTGCTTGAACGTAATTTGTACGCATTTACGTTGTCACCACCACGCATTCAGTGTGACGGATAGGAACGTATGATGTAACTTTTAAAAAGGTTTTTAAAAAGTTATCGATGCGATGATGTGAAAACATTCTCCGCAATTACCTTAACTATATCAAAATAATATTTCTTTGACTTTGACTGCCATTGAAAATAAGAAAAATTCTTCTATACTTACCTAGAGACTCAAAACTGAAGAATACAAAGCTCCAATTATTTCAAAGCAAGTTTGCGAAGCTAATATTCCCCTGGCTGTTAATCTTTCATTGATAAATTGGGCCGCAAATAATTCAGATCCCTATGTACTTACCTACTTACCTAAGTACTGCCAAGTCTTCGGTCTCCTTTCATGTCGTGAATGTAAATTCCGAAAATTATGAATTGAGTAGTGAGTAGCGAGAAACTTGGGGGGCTGGGGGTGGCGCTGACGTCACGAGCTCCGTGCCCCCCACTGGTGGTGGGAATTATTGAATTATTCGCGTGACGCACGACACTTATGCCACACTTTTATTTTCCGATAAATAACTCGAGTGTAGATCAGCTATCAGACCTAAACCAAATATTACGCATGTCATGTTTGATATTTTGCATGTTGGACGTCATACCGGAATGTTGACACAATTATGGCTGTTGTTGCGAACGCTATTTTTATTATATTTAAACTAAAAGCATTTATTTTATTTAAACCATGCATAGGCACTTTTGAATTGTCAAAATTAAATAGCTTGTCAGTTAAAAAGCTGAAGCTAGTATCCATTTCAATATACAGATCTCGATGGTGAAAAACTGACGATAAACTCCAAGGACAGTTTTAAATCAAGAGTTATAAATCCTGGTTACACTATTATTGTTTTTTTTTTCATTATGTGAAAATGATTTCAAACAAAACAAAGTTCGAAATATAAAGTTAAGTATATCTTGGACACCAATGACTGAAGGTGAAGGAAAACATCTTGAGGAAACCTGGACTTTAAGTCTGAAATCGCCAACCCGCATTGAGCAAGCGTGGTGATTACGCTCAATCCTTCTCTGTATGAGAGGAGACCTGTGCCCAGCAGTGGGACGATAAAAAGGACCAGTCATAACCGACAGCGCCATTTCACGAACGTGACGCGTGGATCTGCACCATCCAGCTCAACCATTTTGTAGGGAACTCAATGATCCAACACATGTGCCACCATCATTCACAGAATTAAGTGAACATGATATATTCTTAACTGTCACGCTTTTTCAAGTCAACATCAAAACATAAACCGATCTGTTCTTCGCTTCTACATTATACAAAAATATATTTTGCAATGTATTTAAGATATGAAAAAAGTATGTAGGTACTGTCAAACTAGAAGAGATATTCAATGTTGAAGTATTCAATAATTAAACCTTGATTGAATTTTTATTCTTATTAAGTTTAACGTTACAAAACGTCAGAAACACAAAAAAAGTGAGAAAAAAAGGCCTTTTCTTCGAAATATTGAAATTTTGATTAACTAGTGAGCCCAACTGTCTGTGTGGACCAGGATCAGAATCAAGCGGAGCATATCTACGATATAATCATCCAACTGATAATAGGTACGTTTGTCTACACGAGAGCCATGCGTCCCATATGTGTAACAACATATTAAACGTTAAGGACGTACCCTCACCAAATGACCTCGAGCATTTGCTCCCTCTTCACCGCGCCCCACCTCTACAATACTTCGCAAAATATTACTAGCGCCGTCTGGCGAACGAAGTACTTACAAATACAAGTTAAATTCATAGACCACAGAAGTAACAGACATGGCACTTTTATTTTTGTTTATTGGTGCGCCCAAATACTTTTGGTTATTATAGACTGAAACAAATGTTGACGATACTTCATAATAAAAATTTTGCGTATTTTATTTTTTAACCGACTTCCCAAAAGTGTGGTTCTCAATTCGATCTATGTGTGCTCGCTGATAACTTTATCGTTAATGAACCGATTTTGACCATTCTTTTTTTATATGAAAGAGTATGCTGCCTATGTAATCTCATTCTTACCACGTCAGTGTTGATAATGGAAATTCTCAGAAATTTAGGCCAATTATCTAAAATTGTAGGCACGCTTCGGGTGAAAACTTGATACTCGTATTTATATCGGATGATACTATAAAACCGTGAAGATTTGGGCCTGACCTGATGATGGAGATAACAGAGAATCAAGGGAATCCACATCGGACGCAACTGTCATGTGTTTGGGCTTACTTAATTTTTATTGCTTAGACCTTTACAACTAAATATGTTATGACTGTAACTTCAGGGTTGGAAGTTAGTTTTGTAGATTGAAAGTTAGCTAAGTCAGATGGTCAAAGGGATAGAAAAATAATATAATAAAGGTTAATTTATCATTATTTATTATTTTAAGGGAAAACGTAATCAGGGTCAAATAAATTTCTGCAGGCAGGAAACCTACATAAAAAAAAGATTTGATGTTTTTTTTGGGCTCAGGCAAGACTGAAATTATATTATTATTCTCGTTTAATAAAACAAATACGTAAATTGTAAAAAATAAAACTATCGTATAAAAAAAAAAAAACAAATACATATACTATAATATTATTTACACAAAGCTTTGTGTTTGTGTAAAGGAAGCTTCCTTTTGCAGAAAAATAATAAACATCTGACTAATACAATATCCGGTCAGACTGGACGCTGACGGCAGCATATTTGAAAAAGGCCTGCAAGCAAATGACGTATTTCGTTTGCTTTAATTCCTATAAGACCACAATGAAAGTATGAGCATTTCTAGAAATAACGCAATGAAATAACACAACTTAAATTCAGTCTCTTGATTTTAATTGATTTTTGCATAAGCATGACGAGTATTGCAGACCATCATTTAAACCTATATGGGTGTAAAGTTTTCATCAATATAAATGAATTAAGTCCAAACACAAGGTAACTATTGTAAACCTTTGAGGAGTCCCCTTAACTGGCATTTGTCTTCATCATCAGAGCTTTAATGACAATCACAACTCATTTAGGTGTAAAGTTCTTATCAATTTAAATTTATTAAGCACAAACACGAGGCAGCTGATGTGAATTGTTAAGGAGATCCCTCGGCTGTCTCCCGGCTCCATCATCAACTCCGAACTTTACTAAATTGTAGTGCGTTAAAACACTTAATGAAAAAAACATAGAAATGCCCTAGGCGCCCCTATGATTTTTTTAAATTTCTCCTAGGTTTCCTTAGTCTTCCATCATCAGACCCTAATTTCCTTAACATGAGACTACCTTGAAGATATAATCTTTCTAATTAAAAAAAAAACATGTGGCACTCGGGAACTGCCGCGGTAAAGCTATTGCATAGCATTTTTTATCAACTTATGCAATAGGTTATTTGACTAAAAAAACCTAATTAGCCGTCAGGTCGATTTCCAAAAAATACTCATCATCATCATCATCATTTCAGCCGAAAGACGTCCACTGCTGGATATAGGCCTCCCCCAAGGTTCTCCACGACGACCGGTCCTGCGCCTCCCGCATCCAGCGATTTCCCGCGACCTTCACCAGGTCGTCGGTCCACCTTGTCGGGGGCCTACCCAAAAAATACTAGACATTTATTTTTTTCTTTTTTCATATAAACAAAAAATGAAGACGACACAGTGCTTTGAAAACTCGTGTGACGTCACTGCACGCTACACTTTTTAGCGGCCAGTGACGTCACCAGCCATCACTCCTGATCTTTGATGCCTATTATATTTGTCAATTTTTATTGATTTGATAAAACAAAATATACGAAATATAAAACGTATATAATAAACCTATCCAATATTTTTCTATGATCTGAATGACGGACTAATTAGTTTTTTTTAGTCAAATACCCTATTATTTATATTATAGTAAAGTGATCCGCAAACAAACATAAAAATACATATAACCTCCTCCCTTTTGAAATCGGTTAAAAAAACTAACACCAAAATGAACACCATATATCATCATAACAGTGACACTTTATGATAGTATTATACTCTATGCGACATGCGGTGCGTGAGCGAGCAAGCAGATGCTTTCTCGCTCACGCGCCGACCTAGCTAGCTGCTAGCGGACCGCGCGATGACGAACGACACGGGTTCCCCCTTCGAGAGCTTGTGGCATACTGAATCTCAATAGCTCGGGCAAGACAAATGATGGGGAATACGCTCAGATTGTTGAATAAAATTTTTGTTTTGGTCGTTTTAAAAAAATATTTCTACAATAATGTTCGTCGTGAAATTGCCTATCCATTAGTGTAAGAACGCAATCTAAATAATGCTTACTTTTCGAGGAGATGCACTTTTTTGATAATTATTTCTCTTGTCAGAGGTTTCGTTGTGAAGGAATTATTTAAACATTATGCTTAGTAAAAAAAAAATCTACAATTTTGGAGCCAAGATTATGGAGAAAATTTATGTATTTTTAATAAGTTGGTATTTCTTTTGGATAAAGAGTAGATAGCTCCGAAAAACTACATAAAAACGGCCTGCGGTGTGTTTTTTCCTCTGGAACCGCCTTAACGGTTTCTGGGAATAAAACGTGTAAATGGTCCTCTAGTTAAAACTGTCACTCATAGATTTCTTAAAAATACTGGTATTGGTGGTTGCGGTATATTTTATTAAAAGTACTGTCCTACTGATGTGCAAACGCCTTGACCAATGCGTTCCGGGCTTCCTTTTCTAGCCAGCCCTTATGGCCAACCTCGTGACAAACCTTGCGTTCAAGTTTTAGTTAAAATATTATTATTTAAGATTTATTAGATAATGATATATCTTAGGTAACCATTTCATAATTGGTTCTCGTAGTCGATAGCTGGAAGGAATATATAAAGGGTTTGTGTTAAAGCAATGTAGAGGGTGAATAAAATAATTGTGCGAATGACCGATTCTGGGAAGATCTTTACGGCAACGGGTGTGCCCTTTGCACATTCGAATGAAAGAGCGGCGACTCTACCGGTTGTCATGCCGCTAACACGCTTTATAGCCACGAATAGGGATTTTCTCTAAGACTCTAAATGTTCGGTTGGAATCAATGAAGAGTTTATTGGCCATGTGATGTAGAGATAAAGCTGCGCACTAAAAACGCATACTCCGTAGTTATCAGTCAGACGTCATCACGTAAGTGACAAAAATTAGCGGAAGGCTATATTGCCGGCGTGCGTCAGCCGGCCACCTGTTGATCGACCGCCAATATTGCCCTTGTGTGGTAACCTCTGCCGGGGCCGCGCAGCGCTAAGCCCGCGATCGATATCAATGACGTACGGCCTCATTCACAAACAGGGAGGCACCTCACCCCACTACCCGATTTCCCCACCTTCCCCACACCCTGACTTCCAGTGAAATCGCGGCAGCATCATGAATGGCGCGCACACATATAAATTCTGTAATTTGTGGTTGATGTCACGATGTTTAAATAGGGAAATGGCGTCTGTGTTGTATCAATATGACAATAATAGTGGCTACAGATGGTTATTATAGCGATTAGGTAAATATTGTGTTTTGTAGCAGCATATTGCGATACAAACAATATTGTCGTAGGTTTGATTGGTCGAGGAGTAGTTCGATCATGTAATGCGGTTTTATGGTATATCGTGTACTTATATCGACATAGTATTGTGTGATATTCTGGCTGATCTCGGGATGTGTAAGCGAGGCGTGGGTGTTGCGACGATTTGACACGCGCGTGCGACACTTGCATTCGCAATCAGTGCATTTGCACACACAATGCTGTGGAGATTCCGCATAGGAGTACTTAGTATATTCGTTTGGTGCGGTGTCCTCGTAGGGCTACAGGTATGTACCTATATTGTCCTCAACGTACATATACTGAGTAGGACCTAATTCACGGAAGAATTACGGAGTGGTTAGATTTCTTTAAGTTAGATAAAATCCTTTGTTAGCGACCACGTCTCAGTTCCCATGTCATCACTGGCAACACATACTGGTCGAAGACTTTTGTCTTGAGACACTGATATTAGATATTTATTTAATCATAATAATTTTGTTTGTTGATTTCGTAATAATTTATTGAGAGGCAATTTTTCCACGATAAGATCTCATCTCAATGACTATCGAAAATAAAACTGTTCTATAAAAATGTGAACGTGTGAAGCAATTTGTAAACCGTCAAATTATATATTATAATTAAGTATAATTTAATTTTTATTCTCACGCGACTCCATATGATCTCGATGTGCGTGTTCAGCCGTAATGTAATCAGTGTTGCGCACGCGTCTCTTATTTACGGCGGATTACGCGCGCAATCAACTCGCCCGCACCGAAAGAATACTTACCGAACTGACTGCCTCTGTCTTCTGTCGTAAAATACAATATATCATTTATTACTTTTTGTTTTCATACATAATAATAATGTCTTTATTTTTTATGATTTTTGCGACATTCCAGAATGCTTACTGCCGCACGTTTTTTTCTTTCTGGTAAGCGATTTTCTGCCCGAACGAAAGTTTGACTTAAAGTTATTATGAGCTTTTGTAACCGTAAAATTCATATACTCCTATTACAGTCATAATTATTTCATATCATCTTCACGTTTTTCTCTTTGCCCAAACAAAACACACAAACTTGTAATTGTGTATTATGCACATAATTATAATTTCAGGCAGTATATAATTAAGCAATACCTAACTAAACATATTGCTTTTATTTCCTAAAAGTAATTACATAGTTTTTATAACATCTGTTCTTTTTAATGAAAGATTTGCGATTATTACCTACGACGCTTCTAGAATAAGGTATAGTGACTATTATGATGTACCTACTTACCTATAATGATTACTGAGTATTTTGGGACGGTTAAAACAAACAGAATATGTAGGTACTATCACGTAGGTAGGTAGGTAGGTGTACTTCTGTTAGGTCCCTTAAGTTTTTTTTTTTTTTTTTTTTTTTTGGGACAAAACCCTAAAAAATCAGAAAAGAATAGCGGAGGAGTAAGAAAAAAATATATTTTTTCTACTTCCCTCCATATGACATTATTGCAATTGGGAGAAGCCCAGATTGCCAAGCACCACGGAATAACATTTGATTAAGTTAATGGGTCTTAAGTAGGTATTTGCTGTTACAATTGATTCCAATAATAGGTATAGCAAAAGCGCCTGAACGCACGGAAATTAGTTCTAGTTTCTAAAAGGTCCGTATAATAAACAACTTGTACACTATCCAACATAATATTGCGTTCATTCTGCCAAAGAATACACTCCCACAAGATGTGATGTGCGGACTGTTCAAATTCACAGTTCGATGTAGAACACTGACACAAAGGCGAAGGAACAAGTTTAAAAGAATACAGCTTACTTTTAAAGTTGCCATGACCTGTGAGAAATTGGCCAACGCAGTGGTCAACCTCCAGCCGATCCAATTATCCCAGCCCTTGATGGAATTATCCCACCTACTTTGCCATTCGGATAAGAGGTCCTCCCAGACGTCAGTCTGAGGTTTAAATAATCTAGAAATTCTATTGAGGTCGCGTTGTGTAACAAAGTTAGTGTCCATGGCCAAGTTCAGAGACTTTCAGTGGGGAAATTAAAGAACTTCTAAACCTGTAGTAATGTACATATATGAGGAGGTAAAAGCTGGGGGTTGACTACGGTAAGCCCCGAAAAAGCATGGTAAAACCACTGTTCCCTGTTAAGATACATTCAACAGTGAGATGCGACCGACAAAGACGATACAGGTAGATATGGGTATAAAGGACATAATCGTGTTTTTAAAGAAGATCAGGAGCAAGACTTATTAAAACGTTTGTTTCGATATATACTCTACAATATGTAAAGAAAACCCTGTCCGACCCGTAAGGATAATAAAGGTTAAGTAAACACATGACCAAAAAAAAATTAAATTTTAGATAATCATCATAGTAACAATACTAATGAATTTTGAAATAATCTTTTTTTTTTTTTTTTAATAGTTATAAACTAGTGCTTGACTGCAATCCCGCCTGATGGTAAGCAGTGATGCAATCGTTGATGGTAAAGCACACTAGCTTATTAAACCTATTCACTCAAAAAAACTGAGTGAATAGGAAGGAAGACGGCAGTTGAGCGAGGTGATGCAATGTTTAACCCAACAACACGACCAACGATGCTGCGCCAGAGGATGATCTGGAGAGCCTTCACGACCAAACTCCCGACACAACAACATTAGGCACATCGTACCCGGCACACATCGCAACACAACTGCTCAGACCCGTTCTCCGTACGGCTTCACCAGACATCATGCCGGAACACGACGAATCGCTTGGCGGCAAGACTTTGTCTGGTGGGTGGTAACTTATGCCGGCGGCTGATGTTGTTGCCTACCACCGAGACATTTTTTGTCGTGAATTAATTCCAACTTCCCCAAAATTTGGTAATTTTTAAAAAGTGACAACAGTCAACACCATTTGTGACGGAGCGAATAGCGATGCGACCACGTGCCGCGTGCCCTGCCCCCCGTCACCCGCGGATGTACGCCTAACGTGTTGTCTACCGCACATGCATTAAGTGACCTGGCTTTTTCGAAATAATATTTATTTTTTTAGGGGATTTTTTTTTAAGGTTAGACCGGCTTTGTAGGCATTATTATAATCAGTTATCGATACCTAACAATACCTTCACGGATCGGACAGGGTTTTCTTTATTTAATGTATATACTCCGATTATTCTCTAAGCTTAATGTTTTCTTTAAGCCAATTCTCAATGTTTATTTGATTTATTACCTACACGTTTTATTTAGTCTATTTTGAATGCCTATTTCACTAAAAAAGGGGGGTGTGGCTATGTCATGGATACGACCGCGTGTTGTAATGTGACTACGTCACATAATAGTACACCTATTACGTTTTCCGTATAAAATCTCGGTCTTATGGTATGTTTTATAGGTACCATTCGATTGCTTTTGAAAAGCCCTTTTTCAATCTTATAGGACCTTTGTATTTCAATTTGGCATATTGACGTGTATACAACCTTATTTTTTCTTTATGCGAAACCTGAATACAGTTTGTCCAGAATAAGCAACTGAATCGATTCCAATAATTTTTACACCATATTATATTTTTTCCCACAGTCTCCGTGGCCTTTTTTCGATAGCCTCCGTGGCGTAGTGGTAGCGAACGCGGCCGCTGCGCAAGGAGGCGCGTATTCGATCCCCGCGCAGTGCAAATATTTGTATGCGCGAATATAAATATTTGCACTGGTCTGGTCGTGCCTCGGAAAGCACGTTAAGCCGTTGGTCCCGGTTGCCATACGAACATTTAATGGCAATCGTTACGGGTTGTTGGAGCCCTCAAAAGTCCAACAATTGGTCTAACTGCAATGCTTCGATGTCGCCTTCGGGTTGTGGAGGTCAGACTGCAGACGCTTCACGGAAAATATCGAAGTTTAGCCAAAATCAACAGTTAGACTGTTAAAGCGAACCCCAGACTCCGAAGCTGAAAAGGTTTCGGATGCGACTGGGATTAGAGCTAAGATGAAGATTATATTTTTTCCCAAATACTTACATTTAGACATTGTTGCAGTGTGGTTACCGAGTTCGCAGCACAGCTGACGGTAGAGCATAGTACTAGGCGCGTGAGACAGGGCTACCCCGCGCTGCGTCGCTGCAGGTGCGGGCGGGCGAGCGGTGCGTTGACCATATTTTTATTGGGATAACCCTAAGGTAATATACCAAGCCCATAACTTTGTGGTTTTTCATGATATCTTTTTATAATTTTGTACATAGATTCTTTACTTAAAAATATTGGACACGTATTTCGGGTTTCGCATACTTATACAAAAAATTACGTTGTATATGTTGGCTAATATTATATTTTTTGTTAAAGTTATTAACAAAAAACAGCCACATTTGGGCTGGTGCTGCGAAATGTCACCTGGCTACTTTGGATTCAGTGGAGAGGCTGATTAGCGACCCAGATTTAACTCGAAACGGTCTTCAAAGCCTGGAGCACAGGCGTAGAGTAGCCAGCCTTTCGGTCTTCTATAGGATGCATTGTGCAAGGGAATTGCATGATTTAATTCCCCCATCTCCGTTCCACCATCGGACGACCCGTCGTACCGTGACTTTCAACACTTACGTTGTTGACACCACTACGATCCGGACCAAGCGTTTCGCTTCTTCTTTTATACCGCGTACATCAAGGGACTGGAACAATATGCCGGCGGCGGTGTTTCCGTCACACTACAATTTGAGTGTCTTCAAGGCTGGAGTGAATAGGCTCGCGCGCTTTACCACCAGCGATCGCGTCACTGCTTACCATGAGGCGGGATTGCGGTCAAGCGCTAGTTTATAATTTATAAAAAAAACCTTTATTGGATCGCCACCCTATGGAAGCAATTTTAAAGACGTATTCACGTCAAAATCTTTTCTTTTACTTTACACAATGTTAATTTTAATATACCTACATTCGATTTTCGATTCGATTCGATATGTCTTGTTACTTGATTTAGTATTAAAATATTTTAGTTTTTAGAGAAGCTTTCGTTAAGTTTATTCTCATGTCATACAATATGTTAGATGTCTTTATATAGATTTTTAACTTTCTCTAAAGCATTAGGGCTCTAGGTGGGTTGGGAATATTTGACAGTTTTGAGCATTTTGACCTGCTGCCGTCCTTACTATAGCTTTTTGTAGTTTCTCTAAAGTTTACTATTCGGTAAAGACATGTATTAGAGTTGGTTGGTCAAAAGATTGTTTTAGAAGTACTTAGGTATTAAAATCTTGAAGACTGATTAATATTCTCATGTGTTGATTCGTATAATTAGTATTAATGATAAATAAAAGATAGTTCATTAGTATTTATTGTATTATTTGTATGTGTTTCAATTAACCCAACAGCTGTTTGAACTGCCCCTGAATTGGGGTCGATTAAAAAAGAAAAAACTACAATGTTACTGTCATATCATAGCTAAAACTTCAAATTTGATTTCACGTATCATAATCGCCATTTGGTTTATGTTTGAACCGCACCCAATCTACCCTACGCAATACGTAGTAGTAGTTTCGAATTGTCTGCAACGGCGTGGCGGCCTCCGGTGTGGCCGTGGCAATGGCAACGGCATCGATTTCTGCTGAAGAGCAGCGTCCGACCGTGGCTGAGGCCAGCATGGCATTAAGCGCGATCGATTCACGTCCTTGAACCAGCTTCCTTGTACCGCGCATGCGCTGTGAAAATGTCGGACGTCATTCCGTGACCATGGCCACAAAACACGTGCCAAGCCTCCCTACCCCTACCTCTAGCACCCTTTCGCCATTCATACCCGACTCTTGCGGCGATGCCTCACAGCTGGTGGTTCGGCTTATTCATCCTCAACTCTGCCATTTCTTATCGATTGTGACCTTTTTAAGGCAACCTGTTGAGTGGAGTTTATTGTTTTAGGAAATAACGCAGATGTTTAGCCTACTACAAAAGTTCAACAGGCCTTTGGGGAAACCTTCGCCATTTGTAGTAAATGAATAGATCAAAGAGCAAGCTATCTTTCTCGAATGTTTCATAATCTATAGTTGTAGAAGTTGACATATTGCGAGTAAAACAATATAGCAACGTGCAAGCATAGGTGTCAGTCGTGTATGGGTCGCCATTGCAAGGCGACATTGAGAACAAGTCCGCGACCACGCAGGGCTACGTATGAATGAAGTAGTCGTGGGCGGCACACGGCGAGCGTGGCCCATTCATTCATTAGCTTGGAGGCCATTCCTCATGAATAATACCATAACAAAAACTGTCAATAGTGTTAACTTTATTGCAACACTAGCTTTCCGCCCGCGGCTTCGCCAGCATGGAGTTCGGTTATATCGCGCTTTTTAGATTTCCCTCGGGAATATCAATTTTTCCGGGATAAAAGGTAGCCTATGTTCTTTCTCAGAGTCCAAAGATTGTCTGTGCCAAATTTCATCAAAATCGGTTGAGAGGTTTAAGCGGGAAAGCGTGACAGACAGACAGACAGATAGAGTTACTTTCGCATTTATAATATTAGTATGGATTATTTACTTATTGTTTACTTCATCAGATTTGCGTGCGATATTTTGCTGGCTTTGTGATAAGTATTTCATGGCGTGGAGCTTGTTTTGTCACGGGAAATATGTATCTACTTTCATTGTATTTGTTATTCTAAGGTTTTTAATTATTTCAGTAGTTATCTATACTAATATATAAAGCTGAAGAGTTTGTTTGTTTGTTTATTTGTGCGTGCTAATCTCAGGAACTACTGGTCCGATTTGAAAAAATCTTTTTGCATTGGATAGTGCATTAATCCGGAAGGCTTTAGGCTATTTAACATCACGTTGCGACCAATAGGAGCGGGGCATATAAAAAAAAAAAACGCGGGTGAAACCGTGTGGCGTAGCTAGTACTATATATAGGTTCTAAAGTTCTGAATTCGAAAAAGTCCCTTATTAGTATTTTATGAATGTGCGTCTGGTAAAATGTCATTGAAGTTAGTTGAATTGAAAAGTTTAAATGAGTTCTGAAAGTAGAAAAGCAAAAGTGACGTAGTTCAGGTGGAAGTGGTATCTAAGTGTCACATGAACAAGGTTTTGTTCAGTAAAAGGAGTTCTGGCGTAGGAGTCAAGGTAAGGTCTGCAAGTTTGAAACTGGCGCGGATTAGAAACATTGTTCCCGCCAACACACTAACAGAGCCATTGCCGTCGGCGTCTTAGGCACATCTTTGACTCATTCCGAGCCATTCATATTTTTTGTGGACATAGCGGCATTTTGAACAAATTTGACTTTTGACTTGTTAAGATTCGATTTTGGCGATGCCGCCTACACGTAATGTTTTGCAGTTTTAAAGTCTCTTAAGAAGTGCTAAAACTTTAGCTTTGTGATATTGTTTGGCAAAATTTTATAATGGTTATAATGGTAGGTTTAATAATGGTTTATGGTTGTTTTACATGGTTCCTATATTTTGTTCACTGAATAATGGGACTGGAAGGCATCACACGACGGCTTTTTTGTATTCGGCGGATTTTTCATAAATCGTTGTTGTCTGGTTTTGCTTCGGTTCCCGTGTTCATTTGACAATAGGAAACTATAACTTATACTAAGTTTTCTAAAATTAGTTAATTATGAAATGTGTAATTTGTTGGCGACCACCGTCTCTTGGCACATATCACATATTTGATACGTTACCTACTAATTCTGCGACGTAATAAATAATCATGATGAAATGTAGATATTTTAACCCTTTAATCATAAGATATACTGTTTGTTACTTACTGTTTGTTAATCCCAAATGATGACAGTTTTAAAAGTTTTGTAAGAGTCCTGTTCTACTTTATATTCAACATTATAATTTCCTAGATTATAGGTACCTACCTAATGTCCAGTCAGTTTAGTAAGTGTCCAAAAGTTACTTGTCGTCGTTTGTTCAAGACTTTTATTTTTTGTAGGTTTTTAAAAATTAAGACACCACTTTTGCTTATTCAGGTTTTATTTATTGGGTAGATTAATCACAAATGTAGATTTTACAATGTTCAAATAACTTTTATTTGAGGAATAAAAATTGTTGTCCGTTTAGATATCGTATTTTATCTTCAGATAAAGTTATACATTGCCTATATATTGTTTTCACTGCTGGTGGGAGACAGGCCTTAGATACCATCGATATGCCAGAATAAGGCTTGTCCTAATAAATTGATTTAGTGGAACACAAATTTACTTGCGTTAAAGTCAAGAAACTAACCTTTTTTTTTTTTTTTTTTTATAAGTTATAAACAACAAGCGCTTGACCGCAATCCCGCCTGATGGTAAGCAGTGATGCGATCATTGATGGTAAAGCGCGCTAGTTTATTAAGAACCTATTCACTCTAGCCTTGAAGACACTCAAATTGTAATGTGACGGAAACACCGTCGCTGGCAAACTGTTCCAGTCCCTCGATGTACGCGGTATAAAAGAGGAAGCGAAACGCTTCGTCCGGGTCGCAGTGGTATCAACAACGTAAGGGTGGAAACTCGCCGTACGACGGGTCGTCCGATGGTGGAACGGTGATGGGGGAATTAAATCATGCAATTCCCTTGCACACTCACCAGAATGCAACCTATAGAAGACCGAAAGGCTGGCTACTCTACGCCTGTGCTCCAGGCTTTGGAGACCGTTTCGAGTTAAGTCTGGGTCGCCAATCAGCCTCTTCGCACGCCTCTCCACTGAATCCAAAGTATCCAGGTGACATTTCGCAGCACCAGCCCAAATGTGGCTGCAGTACTCCACACACGAGCGGACCTGTGCTTTGTACAACATTAGAAGCTGCCCCGGTGTGAAGTACCGCCGGACCTTTGCGATAACGCCAAGTTTTCTAGCAGCCACCCTGGCCTTGGACTCAATGAACCGCCCAAAGTTAAGGTTCGAGGAAATCTCTACTCCCAAAAGCTGAAGGCGGTTGGTGCACTCCAAGGATACATTCTGAAAAGTAGGAGCCAAGGTGAACGGGCTCCTTTTGGCGGTGAAAAGACACGCCTGTGTTTTGGCGGCATTGAATGCTACAAGATTGGCTTTGCCCCATTCGGAGACTGCCTGTAGTGCAGCACTCGTACGCTCTACCATAGCCTCTCTTTCGGACCAGATTGCTTCCTTACTAGCCCGAGCTTCCGGCAGATATCTCTCCACAACTGTGCTGTCATCTGCATACCCATAGATACCGGGCATCAGCAGATCATTAATATGCAGCAGGAACAGAGTTGCAGAGAGAACAGACCCCTGAGGAACACCGGCATTGGTCGACATGGGCTCCGATGAGCATCCGTCGACAACAACTCGGAGGGACCGTTCAGTCAGGAAGTCTTTAACCCAGCCAGTCAGGCCAGCGGAAACGCCGTACGCTGGAAGCTTACTCAAAAGGCCAGCGTGCCATACCCGGTCGAAGGCCTTCGAGACATCAAGGGAGACGGCAATCGCTTCCCCATTTTTCTCGAGGGCCTCGCCCCACAAGTGAGTGGCATACACTAGTAGGTCCCCAGTTGACCGATTGCGCCGAAAACCGTACTGTCGGTCACTGAGGAGATCGTTACCTTCCAGGTAAGCCAAGAGGCGCGAATTCAATACACGCTCCATAATCTTGCAGAGTATGCAGGTTACCGAAATCGGCCGATAGTTGGTAGGATCGGCACGACTACCCTTTTTGGGCACGGGCTGCACGTTGGCAAACTTCCAGGACTTGGGCACTATACCAGTCCCAAATGAGAGGCGATACAGGCGCGTCAATACAGGAGACAACTCGGGTGCACATGCCTTAAGAACAATCGCTGGTATACCATCTGGACCACTAGTCTTATTCACGTCCAGACGACACAGTGCTCTCAGGACCTCCTTGTTCCTAATGCGAACCTCCGGCATTGAAGCCCCGCAATGAGGTAAATTAGGTGGAGTAGCACTGCCAGTATCAAGACGCGAACTATGGGCAAAGAGAGATGCAAAGAGACCTGCTTTCTCTCTCGCCGTATGGGCCAGTGTTCCATCAGGCCTCACCAGCGGAGGCAGTGTGGTTCGACAGAAGTTCGCCTCGACCGATTTGGCAAGGGACCAAAAAGATCTGCTACCGGATGGCTGCGCAGATAGCTTGTTGCCAATATGGGTAATACGGTCGAAGCGAGCCCTCTTAAGCGCCTTTTTGTAGGACTTGGCAGCACGGTTAAAGGCTCTCTTCTTTGAGCTTAGATCCGGAGCTCTGCGGTCACGAGCGTCAACCCAGGTGAGAAATGCCGCGTGCTTATGCTGTTCAGCTTGGACACAATCGGTATTGAACCATGGGCGAGCTGAGCCACCGACGGGCACGTCGCTGAAGGGGATAAAATACTCCATAGCTTGACGCACCACATCGGTTATAGCGTCCGCACAGCTCGACGGATTGTCAGAAGAGAAGCAGACCTGCTGCCAAGGATAAGACGCAAAGAAGTGGCGCATCTCATCCCAATCTGCTGACTTGTATCGCCACAATCTCCGTTCACCACGAGAGTCGTGATCTGGAGGGGAGAAGGATGACACAGACTTCACCAGACAGTGGTCTGAAGTTCCCAACGGTGAGGAAACTGTTACAACACATCTGTCCGGATCAGTGGTCAGCAGAAGGTCCAAACAGTTGGCTGTGTGGCCAACTACATCAGGCACCCTAGTCGCTTGCTCTACCAGCTGGGAAAGGCCCATAGAAAGCGCGAAGTTTCGCGCTTCTCTCCCAGCGTGGTCGGTCCTCTGGTATGGGAAGAGCCAGTCCTGGTGGCAGGCGTTGAAGTCCCCCAGAGCGACGAACTGAGCGTCAGGGTGCCGATGCAGCGCATTGTCAGCAGCCTCACTGAGGTGGTCGAATAACCGAGTTGTCTCCTGATCACCGCTGTGCGATCGGTAGACACAGGTGTAGACAATTTTGTCTACACCAGTGTCAACCAACAGCCATAAGGTCGATAGATGAGGGTCTTCGAGGTGACGGAGACGCCGGCAACAGATGTCATTGCGGACATACACACAGACCCCAGCACGCTGCAGGAAATGATGCTCCAAAGAGTATCCCGGGTAGTTGAGGTATGCCGCATCAGACGGACATCTGATCTGGGTCTCCGTCAAGAAAAGTAGGTGAGGCTTTTCAGTCTCAAGGTGGTGGTGGACTGCATCGATATTGGAGTGCAGACCTCGAATGTTTGAGAGGTGCACTTTAAACGAGAGGACGTGCGCCCGCTGTGCACACCTACTTTTCTTATTTGTACTTTTCATCTTTGATTTTAAATTGAGTGAATAGGAAGGAAGACGGCAGTTGAGCGAGGTGAAGCAATGTTAAACCCAACAACACTACCAACGATGCCGCGCCAAAGGGAGGTTGATCTGGAGACTGCGGGGACGCCCGAACCCCCCCAGGGATCGCCATCGGGTCCTCTCGTCCGGTCGCCAACCGGCACGATGGGGCCACCCTGGGATTTTTCGCAGTTGGCGGGGCAGCCTTTCGTGTGTGGCTGGCACACTACTTGGGCCCCCAACTACCTGCGGTCGGCCAGCGGAGCACCGTGCTTCGGATCCCGCTACCCTCCAGGACCAAACTCCCGACACAACAACATTTGGCAAATCGTACCCGGCACACATCGCAACACAACTGCTCAGATCCGTCCTCCGTACGGCTTCACCAGACATCATGCCGGAACACGACGAATCGCTTGGCGACATGACTTTGTCTGGTGGGTGGTAACTTATGCCGGCGGCTGATGTTGTGGCCTCCCACCTTAAGAACCTAATCTAATACCTATTGGATTCCATACGTATGTACGGACGACAGTAGGTCAAGCTACCCCAAGCTGTCAGGCAAGCCCAGTCAACCTTGAGGCTTAATGCTTTGGAGGTAAGGTTGAAAATTTAATAAGGAAATCTGACAGATTGTAGTAGCTTGATGTGCTGTCATCTGTACCTAAGGGTTGAAATCGTAGGCATCCAGACAGAGGAGAAACAAGCGGGATGCTATTGTTTCTGCTGTGCGTTGAAGTCAAAATAAACAGTTCTTTTCGCTACAGTTGATCGGTTAATATTGCCTTACTTTGAAAGTGGTATTTTAGATCGTGAATGTAAAAGCTCGCAAGTAATTAGGTAAGGAATTCCAGAGTGGCTTCGGAATGATTTTAACTGACAGCTCCGCCCAGAACGGGAGAGGACATTTGATGATTTCCCATCCCAAACAAAAAAAAAAAATAAAAACGAAACAAAATAATGCTTTTTATTATATCTCCATTCGGTAAAAGATTAGTTATTTAAATAAGCCTATTCTGTAGATACAAGGATGGCATTAAAAGCAAACAACCGGCCAAGTGCGTGTTGGACTCACGCTCAAAGGGTTCCGTGCCATTGATTTATGAAATTAAAGGATTTAAGTTATTTGTATGAAAGATTATATAAAAAAAAAAAACTACTTAAGATCTTGTTAAAAACAAATTTTCGTTGGTAGTTTTTATAGTAATAAAAACATACATATGTTATGTTGTGTTGTGTTGTTGTTGTATGTTGTGTTTGTTGTATGTGTTGTATTCATATGTTTTTTTTTTAGATTTTTTATTTTCTTATTTTAGAAGTTAGGGGGGTGCGGGGGCAACTTTTTTCCACTTTGGAAGCGTCTGTCACGCAAACTATTCGGTTTAGAAAAAAAATATTTTAGAAACCTCGATATCATTTTTGAAGACCTATCCAAAGAGACCTACCCCACACGTATGTGTTTGATGAAAAACAAATGTATGAGTTTCAGTTCTAAGTTGGGGAGCCCCCAATATTTTTTTATTTTTGCATCAACATCTTAATGCGGTTCTACCTATCTACCTACCAAGTTTCAACAGTATAGCTCTTAAAGTTTCGGAAAGAAAATGGCTGTGACATACGCACGGACAGATGGACAGACAGACATGACGAATCTATAAGGGTTCCGTTTTTTGCCATTTGGCTACGGAACCCTAAAAAGGCTACAATACCGACTGTATGTATACTGCAGCTGTCGTTTGTAATGCCACCAACACATTAAAAGTTAAAATCGTTTGAACGGACTGTAAAAAAGGTTTGTTTTAATCTTATTCCGAATGGAGTTTAGTTTGATTCGTAACGCTAAAATTGTGCGAGTCTGATTGACTCTTATTTATTTATTTATACTTATTGTACACCACACAGCCTCCGTGGCGTAGCGGTAGCGAACTCGGTCGCTGCGCAAGGAGGCGCGGGTTGGATCCCCGCGCAGTGCAAATATTTGTATGCATGAATATGAATATTTGCACTGGTCTGGTCTTGCCTCGGAAAGCACGTTAAGCCGTTGGTCCCGGTTGCCATACGAACAGCTAATGGCAGCTGCTACGGTTTGTTGGAGCCCTCAAAAGTCCAACAATTGGTCTAACTGCAAAGCTTCGATATCGCCTTCGGGTTGTGGAAGTCAGACGGCAGTCGCTTCACGGAAAATATCGAAGTTTAGCCAAAATCAGCAGTTAGACTGGAAAAGTGGACCCCAGGGCTGGCATTAACGCTGAGATGATGATGATGACTTATTGTACACCACTAGGTATAAAACAAAAAATACACTAAACACTGCACAATACACAATGAACGGCTTTATTGCTTATGCGATTTCTTCCAGTCAACATTAGAATGGACGATTGTGCAAATATTAAGTATACCTACAATACACCAAAATAGACACACCGATATACAACGTGTAACATAAAGGGTATATACATAACAAAGGCATGGCATCTTTACATGATATGAAACGATAGTGGAAGGGTTTTTTAATTCTATCTCTTTATGTTAGGAAGTTATGAGGAAAAACACCGCCTGTGATAGGCTACTATCATACTAGTCGCACAGAGATATTGAAGACATTTATCGGATTTTGGCAAGTAACGTGACGGGTAACGAGTAGTTATTAACATATGTAGTGTGCTGCCACGTTTATTATGATTTTATTCTAAGAAACACACGAAACCGAAAATTTGGTACCAGTTTTTTGAGTATTTTATTTTGAGTTGGGACCCGATATCGTTTGCTATCATCTAAAGATGCCATGCCCTTGATATGTATATACTCTTTTTGTTACACGTTGTATAGGGTGGTTAAATTTTAAGGGCCGATGTTGAATGTGGGACCACATCTAAACCTCAAGATTTTTTCTGCATTTCATTTGAAATTTCTCAATTTCAGACTAACTCAATTTGAACCATGGTAAGATACATAATCGAGCAATGCGTTAAAGTTATTCAGGCGTATTATGAAAATAGATGTTCAAATCAAAATGCATATCGTGCACTTCGTGATTTTTTCGGTCAATTTAATCGTCCAAATGTGCGTACAATTGGAAAAAATCGTGCAAAAATTTTAGCAAGCCGGGTCTGTAGGAGATTTGAAAACACCAGTGCATGCTCGTACAGCTCGTACTGCAGAAAATATTGCTGCTACTTGCAATAGTGTGGCTGAAGAGCCGTCCACATCAATGGTGAAATGGTGTTCGCTATCGTGAGATGATAACGAATTTTTTATGGTCCAAATTGTAATTTATGGATGTGGACGATATGTGGTTTCAACAGGATGGTGGTATAAAATAGGTATACGTCGATAAGCCAGCAACCATTCAACAGCTAAAAGATGAGATGATTCGGCACATTAACGGCTTAGAACCTTAATTATACCTCAGCATCATCGAAGATTTGGACCATCGGATGGAGATGTGCCGCCGAGGTCGCGGCGGTCATTTGGCCGATATTTTGTTCCATACATAATTGAAAGACACCATGTTATCATAATAAAAAGTAATTACAATAATTTCCTAAATAATTTGTGTTTTATTCAAAATCAACTTCGGCCCTTAAAATTTAACTACCCGCATATGGTAAATACATAAGCAACGAAAAATAAAGAAGTTAATATAACAAGATTACAACGACTTGTATAGTGTCTTTTAATCACCTAGATATCTTTGTTAGTTTTTTTTTTTTAATAAATTCTACTTTCTTCGAAAGTTTTCTTGTTTTGAAACAAGTCTTGCCAAAATCTTGAGTCTCATAACCAAAATCTTGAGTCGTGGAACGTTGAAAACCACTAATATTTTTCCGAACAAAAAGAGGTGGCTTTCTTTTCTAGTAATTATTTCCTGTGCTATTGTGCAAAAATAATTAATTAGTTACGTCCAAAAAGTGAGAAGGTCAAGTTCTATAGCAGATGTGCACCTAAGATGAGAGATTATGGACCTTAGCTGGTTAAGCGTGAACGAGCTTGCATAAAATCAAATCTTTAGGTTTGTTTTGGGCACTAAGAATACGACTTAAATGTCGATATTGTCCATAAAGTATTCTTATTTCCTTGCCGGGTACTTTTTATGACTCACTTTAGTCTGTAGTCCAGAAGGTAATGCCTTGTAGATTATAGTATTTTATATCTTTCTTCATGAAAGTTGTTCCATACTTGTATATAGGACTATACCTACATAATCATTTGTTATTGTGCCATATGCACGTGTTACATATTTCATATGAAAATAGTTATAATAAATAATAATAATAAATATGTACGGACAAATCACACAGATTGAGCTAGCCCCAAAGTAAGCTCGAGACTTGTGTTATGGGATACTAACTCAACGATATTATATTTATAATAGATACATATATAGATAAACATCCAAGACCCAGGCCAATCAGGAAAAGATTGTTTTCCATCATGACCTGACCGGGGATCGAACCCGGGGCCTCCACGTCGCAGGCAGGCGTGTTGACCGCTGCGCCACGGAGGTCGTTATTAGTATCGAGTTATATTATTAGAATATTGTTTGTTGGCTAATGGCATGGATAATTGACAACACTAAATTATTTTTTATCTTCTGTCTTTCCTAATGAAATAGAAAGACAATGATGCACTGAACCTAACCTTCCTGCGGCTGAATGCTGTCTGCTGCTGTGCACCCAAACAGAAGCCTTGACTTAGTTTGGGTGACAGTTAGCCCATAAAAGAATGTAAAAACTTGTGACAGTAAATTTTTGGAGGTTTTGGCAGGAAGCTAAGATGATTGCCACGCTCATTTTCATTGGACTTTTAAATTATTTATAGTGTCGTTTACTAAATAAAAACGCGTGATTTATGTAGTAAAAAGTGCATTAAGTGAATAATTCATAAAGAACAGTGAAATATTGTAACATAGTGGCCACATCATGGCTTTGCACCAAAACTTCCTCCGTGTTCGGTTCGCGCGGCCGTCTTTTTTGACATGAATAATTCATTACGTGACATTGGCTAAATGCACAAACCGTGCGAAGCCATAAGAGAAAGAAAGAAAGAAAGACTTTTTTAATTTTATTTTTTAATATTAATTATGTTTGTGATCAGGGGAATCGGCGCTACTTAGGTTACTTGTGCTAGAAAATATAAAGCTAAAATATATGATGATCTGTGAAATATATGATGTATGACGTAAAAGTCGTTGGTAGTTTATAAAAAGGACTAGCTTTCCGCCCGCGGCTTCGCCCGTGTGGAATTCGGTTAAGTATATCGCGCTTTTTAGATTTCCTTCGGGAATATCAATTTTTTTTCAATAAAAAGTAGCCTATATCCTTTCTCAGAGTCTAAAGATTGTCTGTGCCAAATTTCATCAAAATCGGTTGAGAGGTTTAAGCGGGAAAGCGTAACAGACAGACAGACAGAGTTACTTTCGCATTTATAATATTAGTATGGATTGCAATGTCTTTATCTAGTCAGTTGCTTGGTATATTTTCAGTTAGAGTGCCGTGACCTGGCAACCTTGGGGTGCCACCCAACGATGGGTCTCCATTTTTGGAGACCGAGAGAACAAAGCTACGGTCAAGGGGTCATAAAGGAGCCCCCAAACCGGCTCATCGCGCCCCCGTCTCGGGGACGCAGAAAAGTTCAACGAAGTTTTTAGTCAATTGCTTGGTATACCTATGTTCAGTTAGTTCTAGTGCCGTTTTTATGTGCAATAGCTCGACCAGAGTAGATTTTCTCGTAATTTTAAGAACATTCAGTCTGATCATCATCATCAACCTTTTTATCGACCCACTGCTGGGCACAGGTCTCCTCTCATACAGAGAAGGATTGAGCGTAATCACCACGCTTGCTCAATGCGGGATGGCGATTTCAGACTTAAAGTCCAGGTTTCCTCAAGATGTTTTCCTTCACCTTCAGTCATTGGTGTCCAAGATATACTTAGATATACATTTAACTTTAAAAAAGTTGCATTGGTATTTGCCTGACCTGGAATCGAACCCGCGCACTCATACTTGAGAGGCTGGTGTTTTAACCACTAGCCACCACGACTTCAGTCACCAGTACTTCAGTCTGATACCTGTATCCATCTGTCAAAAATACCTCTAATTTTTCTATATTGACAATATCGACAAGTTTTGGACATTTCCTTATTGCCGAGATGAGAATGCGACTAGATTTTTAATGTATGAGATTACTAGAATTTCCCCCTATTGTCACGTAGGTTAAGAAATTTGACACTATTTCTTACTATGACTATGTTGTTGAGTAAAGCACAACACACATCAATTCAGGAGCAGATCTTCATCATTCTTTCGCCACTTCACCAAACTGCGCCATTCCTCTTACCTTTAAACAGGCATCCACGTAACGCAAGAGGATCAGAAGCTCCGGTACGTCGAGTCGGCTACAGCTAGTCGACGCCACGCTTACGGCTCACCAACCGCTGGTTGACAGCTAGGCGGCACTAATTCAATAATTTTGAATCCGAACGTTAAGTATATCGTACGGTTATGTTTCGCTTCATAATACGTGAGTTGGCTATCATTGCCCACTTGAGGAAGAGGAAAACAAAACAAAGAAAAATAATCCATATCCTTTTTCTTTATTTCTTTCTATTTTTATTTTTAAATCAAGAAATGAAGCTGCCTTATGAATGACAACCAATGAAAGTATATTCGGCAACGCAGACCTGAGGTGAGGTGTGGATGAAAGAGGAGGAGGAGTGGAGAGCTGTAAGCTAGGGTGTGAAGAACCGTAAGATAGGTTACGGAGACCCGTAAGCTAGGTTACGAAGAGTCGGAAACGCGGAAACTGCAAGTCGACTGCACCGCGGTTCGTGAGTTAGTTCTGAGGTGAGGCGCTTACGTTAAGATTTCGATTAATGTGCGTTGCAGTAGGGAGTTTCATATAAATAATACTGAACAGCTCGATTAGATACGGTAACAAGATCGAGATGGTATGGTGTTTCCACGGAGTTTCTTCCTTCTCCATGATGACTGATTTTTGATTCATCGATGATTAAATACAAATACTTAAATAAGCCTTGAATAGTTGTGCTTTATATCATAGAAATCTTTCCTGCAAACTATATCCATAAGAAACTTCATACCCAGTAAATAACTAACTAGAAATCAATTTGATATTCCAAACTTGTTATTTGCATTATACCTATTAATCGTAAAAAATCTAACACACGCACAATCCCACACCTACTCAAAAACGTTTAATAAAATTCAAATGAAACCACAGCTGAACGGTTTTATTTTAAATCTGCATTACTTACTTAGAACTGTGGCTGTAGTCTGTTTTGTCATGATTTAAATTTTATTAATGGTGAGCTATATCGGGCAAAGCAATTAAAACTGAACATAAGTCAGTAATAGTGACCGGTCTTGACCTGAGTCGGTGCTCGCTTTTGGAATTGTAATTAAGAACCAAGAACAATCCATGAATACGATCAATTGTTACATTCAAAGTTACAATATGTCAGTTTTATTGCTTTTCCTGTTAGCTTTTTGATCACAAGGGAAAAGAACGGTTTAAAAATAGCAAGTAATAGATATATTTAGTTAGAATATTAAAAATCTTTAAAACCGTACAAGTTTGACAAATCAAAAAATTGTTTTTGATTTGACCGTCCCACTGCTGGGCACAGGTCTCATATAGAGAAGGATTAGGCATAATCACCACGCTTGCTCAATGAGGGTTGGCGATATCAGACTTTAAGTCCGGGTTTCCTCAAAATGTTTCGTTCACCTTTTTTAATCATCAATCGGTGTCCAAGATATACTTAGAAAGTACATATAATTTAGAAAAGTTACATTGGTACTTGCCTGACCTGGAATACTTATACTCGAGAGTGTTGGTGTTTTCACCACTAGGACACCACGACTAAAAAACAATGTTTCTTGGTAATTCATATGCTATGCAACTACTACTAAGTACCTATCTCTGTGGTCTGGTCTCCATACAAACATCTAGTAGCAGTCGTTACGGGTTGTTGTAGCCCTCAAAATTCCTACTTCAAAATCCAGCCTTCGTGTTGTGGAGGTCAGACGGCAGTCGCTTCACGGAAAATATCGAAGTTTAGCCAAAATCAGCAGTTAGACTGGTAAAGCGGACCCTAGACTCCAAAGAAGAAAAAGCTTCGGATGCGACTGGGATTAACGCTGAGATGATGATGATGACTAAGTACCTACCTATCTAATGACTTGAATAAAGCTTGAATGTAGTTTAGTTTACACAATTTTCACTATGCAAATCTGTCTAACAATGATAGATTACTAAAAAGATGAACCAGTCTAATAGCCACAAAAAAAAGATGAACCAGTCTAATAGCCACAAAACTTTCATACATCAACTCGCCTGCCTGATCTACAACACAGTAATGCGTATTGACACGACGTGCATACATACTTCTTTGTCTCAAACGCGATGTTTTCATAACTTGTTAATGTTGCTATTAGTTATGGCTCATTTAATCATGGCGGTGTTAGTAATGTAAGCGGAGGTTGCGCACGCGCCAGTCGGGCGTTGCGCGGTTGCGAGTTGCGGCCGGGGCAGACGTGAGCGCAGACTCTCGCACCGGGACGCTAATTAGATAAACGAGCCGTGTGGCGGGGTCCCGACCGCAATTACGAGTTGCGCTGCAACCCGTAAATAATCAACGATATAGGACGCCACTTGTGTCTGACTCACTTATGTCGGTCACCAATTACAGTTATCCACTGGACAGCTAGGTCTTTGCGAACTGTGGCTGTTGCAGTCTCAGAATCATATTTTATGAAAATGGCGCCGAATCTCTTGTTCACAAACTAAACAAATAACGTCAGTGCAGCTTTTACTTTCTATTTAATAATTAAGAAAAGGATAGAAGATAACATTTTAGTTTAATCCTGTCAAATTAAGATACTCCATAGACAGTTTAGACGCGATTATAAACATGGCGACCAAAAATACGTCAATTTATGTCAGGAGCGGACTAATTTGACAGGTCTAAATTAACATTTTATCTTCTGTCCTTTTCTTAATGAAATAGAAAGAAAAAGATGCATTGAACTTAAATTTAATTTAGTTTGTGAACAAGGGAATCCGGGTCAATACGCGTATATTTACTTCTTTGTACGTATTATGGCCCGCGACCAGTCTTTCCCTAAATATGAACGCTGTTCGCTTCGAGCTGTTCTTTATTGAGTACTAGCTTTCCGCCCGCGGCTTCGCCCGCGTGTAGTTCGGTTATATCGCGCTTTTTAGATTTCCCTCGGGAACATCAAATTTATCCGGGATAAAAGGTAGCCTATGTTCTTTCTCACGGTCTAAAGATTGTCTGTGCCAAATTTCATCAAAATCGGTTGAGAGGTTTAGGCGGGAAAGTGTAACAGACAGACAGACAGACAGAGTTACTTTAATATTAGTATGGTTGGGTCGTAGGAACTTAGAAAAGGATTAGACAGAATTTTGAAAGTTCAACATTTATATTACAACATTCATATTAGGTACCTACTACCTTACTATTGATTGAAACATTTGAAACATTGTTACGGTTACCGCTTTTATGACTCTTCTTAACAGTTATACTTACCTATTGCTTTATCAAGTTAAAACTATTGTAAAGGAAGCCGCTCAATGCGGTTGTTTCAATCTAAAATAATTTACCACCAGCTAACGTGACTGTCTATGATTTTTTTATGACTAGCTTTATGATTTGTTGGTATCGTGTAAAGTCATGATACCCGCTACTATTGTTACTACTGTATGACGTCTTCAACGACGTTTTTACTCATCTACGTATATTTTAATTTAGCTACGTTAAAGTAAATATTTTATTTTAAAACCTTATGAAAGATGATAATGATAACTGTTTACACGATCATTGCAACCTTGTAATAAAACATATTATCGTTTAGGCAAGCAAGCATGCAAATAAGGAGTACCTACGTAACGTTTAAACAGAATAACTTGAAAAAATTGGCATATAGAATCTACTTTTATTCTGCCAAATTATGAAACTAGAATATGTTAAAGATTGGGTGTCAAGCACCTGTTCTAATATTATTATTTTGCCTCATTTTTATGTTAATTTTGCATAGACTTTTTACGTTTTAACAAATGTGTATATTGGCATAGGGGTGAATAATGGTGTAAACACATTACTTGGACAGCAGTTGAATCATCACTGTATTAGGCCACAAAGTGTAGCCTTTTTGCGGTTCTTGAAGTTAAAAAATACCTTGTATGAATATGTTTTGGTTTAATTTTATCACTCAAACAGGCATTTCTTTCTTGTATCAATCTAAATTCCGTGACACTTCCAGCCTCTTGCAATAAATTAGATGTTATCTTAATCACCTAAGAAATAGAACTAACACCTACTAAGTATATTAGATAAATAATCTTCTGTAATAAACAGGATTCAGCTTTAAGCTGACCGTCTTGTTATTCACGATTGCTGTTTTGTAATACACGGAAGTCTGCAAAAGCATTCTACGACGCTCTTAATGAGTTTCTAAGAGTGATGATATGTCATTTCGCGGAAGCAAACGGCACTGTGCGTTACAATAATTTGTTTGTGACAAGGTCACGATGCTAGAGTAGTGGTGTAGCAACATCGTGCCAGTTCATTTGTCCAGTGTACATCAACGGTCAGGGTCTGGCATCCATTAATTAGAGTATCCGCATTTTTTTTCTGTTAAGCCGTTTATTACATTAGTCTTCCTTTGGGAAGTGAAGCAATGAGTCAAGTCCGAGGGCACGCGTCCGACATCATGACAATTAGGTAGGTATTATTAATTTTTTGAATCAGAGGGAGGCCAAGAATGATTAGTCGCTGGTTCGTGTGTATGACAGGCTTAATTATTGGATGAGTGACAACGGCCACAGAATATCAGTCCATCAATAGTTTTGGCAAAGCTTTTGATCTGTTACTTATTTATTTACCTACACACAGTAATACAATTTTAATACAATTCTTATTGTGTGAGTAGATTATTGTATAGATGTGTATGTATGTGTTCGACTGGCCCTGTTTATACCTACTATACCTAGATAGGTATACTACTAAGTATGTTTTATATATATAACTAATAACATAGGCAGGGATATAGTAGATAAAATTGTAATCTGTTGTGTTTTATTGGAATGTTGAATAAGGTTAAGATATATTTGGATATAAGTATGAATATTATACAGTATACATAATCAGCCTTTATTGTTCCCACTGTTGGGACACAGGCCTTCTCTCAAGAAGAGGGAGCAGGCCGTAATCCACCACGCTGGCCCGCAGGGTAATTACGTAACACAGTCTCAGTAGCGATGGGTTTCAATTTGACAGTACAACAACATTCATTGCGTTATTTACGTTGTTGAGCAGACACATTTTTAGAAAATATGTAGTAATGGATTAGCAATATGCTTCCAAATGATTCCAATTGATAGTAACAGTTTGTTACGCAATTAAGGGTGCCGGAGCGGATTGGTAAACAGAACATCTATTGGCACAATAAAAATGCCTAAGTACCTACCTACTAATTAAAACACATCGAACACACGAGAAACTTAAAATACTTTATGATATATACTTTAAATATTGGGTAAATGAATCTTGAAAGTAAATATTTTGATGTCTTTTAGACATATGTAGACAAATATTCGAAGCGCTAAATATTATTGAAAACAGCTCCGATACTCTTTAAGCGTGTCGCGTGCAACTGTTTTAGTTTAGAAAAATAGGGCGATTGCACAAAACTTAAAACTAGACAAACATTGGCTCACTTCCAGATTTACAACACCGATACTATTAAACTGTCGTCCTCTATTTTCTTAAAAAAATCTAAGAGATGAAGATGAAAGCAAAGACAAATAACTTTAAGATACCTACCTTATTATTAACATTTTACAACAATGGGTGGTATCTAGGTACTATTTATAGAGCATTGTGATATCAATAGCACACATAGAAAATATGTTGCCAGAATATTAATACAATTCTTTAATTTGAATACGCTTTTTAATGTGTCAGTATATTGTTGTATATATGAGTAGGTATGTATGTGTTCGACTGGCACTGTTTGTAGTTGTACTATACCTAGGTATACTACTAAGTATGTTTATATATTATATAGTATAACTAATATAGGTATAGTAGTATAAGTTTGGGGTTCTCACATCAGATTCTTGAATTTTATCTTAAGATTATTAATTAACTTACATATATGTATTTTCTTTGTGATTTCCTAGTGTCCTACCTGTTACCTACCTACCTGTTTGAGTTTATTAAGTACCTAGATCTTTAAAACCCCGTTATTTTACAAGACTTCAAGTTGAAGTTGCTCAAAGTATCTAGTTTCAAACGTTCCTCCCGTTTTCGTCAAATAATAATCACTGGCTAGTTTAGTTTATTACGCGACACGTAACCGGGACGCAATTCTCGCTCTCACAGGAATTTCATACAAGATTATAATCAAGTCGACGGTGCGTATGTTGTTATTCGTCTTGAGACATTCTGCAAACAGTGGAAGAATTCGGCAGTATCTACTGTTTAAATGCCAAGCTTCAGGCTAAAGCACATTTTTGCTGGATTTCGCAACAACTCAGGAGTCACATTCTGAAGCGTCGCCAAATCGTTTGTTAATTCCGGTTTTAACCAAAATTAATTGTACGTTATTTTATAATACAGGAAACCGAGTTTATCAATTGTATTGTTCATTTTGTCAACAGCTATATCAGGTTACCCAGCATTTGGCAACTAAATAGTTTTTAAAGAAAACCGAAATTCTTCTATCTAAGACAACACTACTATCAAGAGTTTGTTATTCTTTCTGATTCATCACGTATCTTCAGAGTTCAATATTTACCTGCCTAACTTTTTTTTAAGTTTTTGCTTAACATTCATGAGGCACGGTGTTTTAGAATGTACCTCGGACTAGATTTATATGTATGACTGACTTGAACAGAAATACTGCCATTGTCAACTTCCGGCCTGAGATAAGGCAGATTGCGAACCGACATGTATATTTTACATCGTTTGTGATTTCCAGAAGCTGTTTGGCTACACGTGACATGAATTTCATACGGACAAGTGTGTGACTCAGTGGTTTACCTGCCATTTTTTCAAACCATTAAACCTACTTACTCACGTTTAAAAGCACATGTTTGAGATTCAAAGGCAGATTGTCGACAAAGAAGGCAGATATCGGTTTATCGGAACACTAATTACGTGTACTAAAAACAATGTTTTATAGTCGCAGTCAATCGTTCGAATCGAAGTCAACTGAGTCAGCTGTAATCGATACAGTGTAATTGCTGAGCATGTATCGAGTGAGACAATGACGTTGGACGGTCGGACACAGATCGTATCGTATGCAACTACGCAGTTACACAAGTTTAAGTAATTGCGGGAACGGGCATTGTTAACCGGTCGACGCAAATTGGGCATTAGCGATAATTTATTGTCTTTAAAATAAACTTGCATTGTCGTGGCAGCGTTTGAATATGTATCGTGTGGGCTTGCCGCACGGCGATGGGCCCTAATGATAGCAATTGTTCTCCATCATTGGGCACAGGTGCGCGTGCACTGACTGTAGCAGCTCGAGGGAAACCTGCCGGCTACTCGACACTCGTCACTTACGAAGTCAATCGACGATTTACTTGTACAGGCGTTTTACAACTCAGACTGAACCAGATTGTGAATAGCTTTATGTCACCTATCCACTTTCTATCCATGAACTACCTCGCTAGTAATTAATGAATTTCGCTAACTTATTTTGTATGTATAAATTGATAAAGTAAATCATTTAATCTTGTATCCAAGCAAAATCTAAACTGTCAATACAAACAAACTTTCTCCGAGTAAAAAACGTTAATAGACATAATAAGCTCCTACATTTTGCATCAATTCAATTTTATTTATCATGATGTTACATTTTTCCTTGAGATTTTCTTATAAAAACGTAATAGCATTCCTACAAATTCCAAAGAACGCGATTGAAAAAAAAAAAAATTGGACCAATTACGAGTACTACAATAGCAGTCGTTTATGGAAGCTTAAATGATTTATTTAACAATGACTTCCATGCCATTCCGAAATACATTTGAAAAATTCTGAATAATTTCGCAATGAATTTTTACATCATTCCGTGATGTTGTTATCATCATGAATCATTATGATTGGGCTTGCCGTCGGTCGCGCGGTCGTCGGCATTTCGGCGTCGTAAAGCAGATCATTTAGAGGCGCGGATAGAAGCTCACATTCGTCTAGTAAAGGCTAGATTGTCAATTTATGTATGGTGACGTGAGACGGCGCGGGTCGCCTCAAAAGCACGTGCGTGCCCTCGTGGCACCGCGGGCCGTTCAAAGCGAGTGCACCGGCTATCGCACATCTGGGAACGTCCAGAGAGGTGTAATGCCCTCATGTGGGCACCTCTGACAAGCCGCCGCTTCCGATGTGACGCGCTCGGCGTGGGATGCGCTTTTTTGACAGTATCGGCATGGATTACAAGGAGCTCTTATGTCGAGTGATAGCATCGTAATAGGCGCCACGTTTGGGTGCGCAATGTTTGACTTTCTACGTCGGTACGAATCAGATTTCTGGTGTTTTAGCTGGATTTGTTTGAAGGAATTTAGACATCTCGTACTCGACTCACCATTAAAACTTACGTGACGTTCAGTTTAAGTTGTTTTGAGTGATCCAAAACGTTAGGTAACCGATGGATGATTCTTGTAGGCACTTCAAAATCATTTATATTCAACCGCAATCTCATCTTGAGAACAATAAATACCAGAAACTCTTGTTTCTGGTATTTTGGCAGCTTGCTTTTTTGACAATTTGGAACCCAAATTACCATGCAGAGATACAGAGCAGAGGGGAAATTTATTGTAAGAAAATGATTCTTCAAATATGCGATTTTCCCCTCTGTTAAGTTTCTCGAGAGTTTCCAAAATAAATCTGTAGATATTTTTATAAGTTTAAGCTATACGTCTGCAGGTATTTTCAAAACATAACTATGCATATTTTTATACCTGCCCACGCCTTCTTTCAAAGGGTGTGGGCAGAAACTGTCTATATATATATATACAATATGTAAAGAAAACCCTGTCCGATCCGTGAAGGTATTGTTAGGTATCGATAACTGATTCTACTAATGCCTACAAAGCCGGGCTAAAGTTAAAAAAAAAATCTCTAAAAAAATAAATATTATTACGCAAAAAGAGGTAGGTAACTTAAAACATGTGCGGTTGGCCATACAGGCGCGGGCGAAGAGGGACAGAGCACGCGGCACGCGGTCGCATCGCTATTCGCTCAGAATTATACCGTCAAAAATAATGTTGTCACTTTTTAAAAATTACCAATTTATGGGGAAGTCTAAATTAATTCGCGGGAAAAAAAGATTATTTTAAAATTCACTAGTATTGTTACTATGATGATTACGTAAAATTTTATATTATATTTGGTCATGTCATTATCCTTATGGGTCGGACAGGGTTTTCTTTACATATTGTATATATATATATATATATATATATATATATATATATATATATATATATATATATATATATATATAAACTAACTAGTTTAATTTAATCTATTTTTATAATATAATCAATATTAATTTAATATTAAAAACAATAATTATAGAGACACGAATCGCGAAGATAAAAGTGGTAGCAAAGTGAAAATCATTAATCAATATAGAGCTTCTCAAACACCATCGGACGACTCGTCGTACGGCGAGTTTCCACCCTTACGTTGTTAACACACGATCGAATCTACGATCCGGACGAAGCGTTTCGCCTCCTCCTTTATACCGCGTACATCGAAGGACTGGAACAATTTGCCCGCGGCGGTGTTTCCGTCGGCCTACAATTGGAGTGTCTTCAAGGCTAGAGTGAATAGGCTCTTAATAAACTAGTGCACTTTACCATCAACGATTGCGTCACTGCTTATCATCAGGCGGGATTGCGGTCAAGCGCTAGTTTATAATTTATATATAAAAAAAAAAACAAGTTACTAATTTACAAAATTTGTCCAGATAGGTGATAGACTTAGCTGAAGCGTTAGTGAAAATCCACTATTCAAGATTGCAACAAGTTACTAACATGATTTCACCAAGATAATTAGAGACCATGACCCGAATCGAGAAATGCACTATTACTATAAACTGGAATAATTTTGAAGCATATTGCTTATCAATTGCTGCATATGGCCGAAAAAATGTTTCTGATCAGCAACTTAAATAACGCAATGAATGTTGTTGAATTGTCAAAATGAAACCCATTGCTACAATAGTGTGTTACGTAATTACCTCGCTGATTTCTTAGTTTTCGGCGTTTCTTCTCGTAGTTGGTTAAGAAACATCAATCTTATATAGGAGTTTTAAGTACCTGCTATTATTTCTTTTCCCATGTAATAATGTCATCATCATCTCAGCGTGTAATCCCGGTTGCATCCGCGGCTTTCGCGTTGGAGCCCTGGATCTGGCTTTCATACTCCTCCATTTCGCACGATCTTTAGCATCCCGTGGTGTAAGATTGTTGGCACGCATGCCATCTCTTACAACGTCAAGCCAGCACTTTTTTGGTCTACCCCGCTTGTTCCGGCCCGGCGGAGGCGCCATGGCAAGACATTTGTTACCCACGTAACATGCCGGTTTTCGTAAGACACATGTAATAATGTAAACAGTCCTTTATTAAAACCAAACAAAAATGCTGCTTTATTTTATTTCCGTTTATATTATTACTCTCCTTTGTCTTGTTATTTTCTTCTTCTGTTTACGTTTTGATTTGTTTTATTATTTGAATTTTATTATGTGTTTGTGTTATTTAATATTGTGTTGTTAATATAATTGGCTTTTGGAAGCCGTATTAACATACCTAAATAAATAAATTGTAGTATTTAAGTGTATCAAAAGATTACCCGAGGTTTAAAAAATACGCGTAGGCACACTTATATTTCTGTTTCTGCAATACTCTGCAATTCTATTAAGTGTGTAATAATTAATTGGAAATGGTTTAAGTTTTTTAATCAAATGCATTTTTATTTATATATTTATTACTTACTTTTATTTATTTGCGATTATTTATAAATTTTTCTACTTAGGGCAGATTTTTCCAACAGCACAAATAATCAGAAAATATTCCTCGGGCAATTTAATAATTGCATATTTTTCAGTATTTCATACAAAATGTACCAGACATTAATTCCTAACGCCAGATATTTTTATTCAAAATATAATTCTGAATTTTTGACCTTCTTCCAAACAAAATTTGTTGGGTGTCAATTTTATTCCACAGTCAAAAGTTATATGTCGATAAAAATATCAGCCTTTAGTGTGTGTCGATGGCAAAAAATAGGCCATGAAATATAAGTATATTTTGTTTGGCTCAAACTTCAGCAACGCGAAATCATTTGGTGACACAGCCGTTGGGTTTTATGCAGCTAACAGGACATTCTTTAAGAGCATGAGAAACAGTGAGTAGAAATTTACTATAAATACCTATCCACTGTTTCTCGTTTCCTTATGTAAAGCCTGTAAGCTTTCCGAAAAATATTTGGAAAAGGCAAACTAACCCAATGTTCTTAGTAGATTATGAATAAAGAAATTGTTTTTTTTTCAAAGTTCTATTGTATGAATCCTGATAGTTCAAATTTATGTTAAGATGATCAACCTAAGTGCTTACTTGGTAGCAAACCAAGCAAGTCGTTACCCTGTCCCCTGTCAGCAGTAGGTACCTGTCTACGAAGCTAAGACTAATTGACAATGTGAAAGGTAGCGTTTCTATTTCCTTTTTTTGACACGAAGAGGCTTATGATACATAGGTATAATTATATTTTTACACAGTAGACATAATATTGGAAGCTATATCGCGACGGTTCTGGCCAATCAGAGATCATGAACTGCTAGCGGTGACGCCTCTTTTTAAATGGAGGAAAGTTTTATAAGAATAAGGGCGGTGCCATGGAAATTCGTGGGTAGTTTTAAATTAATTATTAAGAAAAACATTTCATTAGTTTCACATCGATAACCATAAACAGAATCTAATTGGTTTTAGCGAGCAAACTAATCAGAAAATGTCAAAGGTTATCGATGAATAGTTGATTGTTATACGAGGTTCTAAAATGATCCATTATATACGAGGTAGTTATAATGGGTTTTTAGCGCCATGTGTTACTTTTTAATTTTCACAATGATTGGTATTTGATGTTTCTGCTATTTCTTTTTTTTTGCTCGGTTCTGCTTTGTTGCGGATTTGCTCACATGATAGAAGCAACAGAAATTTGTAACGAAGAAATGTAACCCATATTATGATTTTAAAAGAGTGTTCATGGAGTTTCTTGCACGTTCTTTTCCATAGAGATCTACGCTTTGGAACGTGCAATTTAGCCACTTTTCTTGGACTGACCGACATTGACTATTCAAAAGCACTAACGGATGGTTAATTTGAAATAAACAATTTTGATTTTGATTTCTTAAGTATTTAATTTGCTTGCTTTTGCTCAGCAGTGGAACAGTGTAGACTAACTTAAAAAAAATCTTGTCAAATTAAAGCTGACAAGTAACTTATAATACCTAATTATGTATCTATGTAAGTAGAACTAGTCATCGACAACTTCATAAACTGACATGTTTATGTAAAACAATATTAAAGTATTAAGATATTTAGAGTTTGGATTAGGTAATAAAACAATCAGCATAATTTATTATATTTTATTATTTATATGTTACATATTTAATTTTATTATCTCATATGACATTCTTCTATGAAGATGATACTTTACATTCTTGTAATGTTACATTTTTACATAGATTATGCCTGTTATGATTGCTAGCCTTGAATGTGTTTTGAGATTTTCCATTAGTGGAAAGTTTTGATGGTAGCTTACAGTTATCTGGTGCTTTATATGTATAGTAGTGTATCATCATCGTCTAGCCTTTTTTTAAAATTGTGTTGAGGTCCGTGTTCAGTGCAACGAAAGCAGCTGAATGATCGGATAGATCTGACCTCTACAACCCAGTTAGGTACCTACTAATCCATACTAATATTATAAATGCGAAAGTAACTCTGTCTGTCTGTCTGTCTTTTACGCTTTCCTGCTTAAACCTCTCAAACGATTTTGATGAAATTTGGCACAGACAATCCAAATTTCATCAAAATCGGCCAACCCTGAAAAAGGACATAGGCTACCTTTTATTGAAAAATTTGATATTCCCGAGGGAAATCTAAAAAGTGCGATGTGAACGAATTCCACGCGGGCAAAGCTGCGGGCGGAAAACTAGTACGAAATATTCCTTGATAAAACAACTTGTCAGACTTTTGTGCTTCTGATTAGTTTGTTAGCTAGTCAGAGGAATATTCCAGAAACCGACAGTCATTCGTGGATACGAATCCCGGAACCCGGAACAACTACTTGTAGGCCATATAAATATTTGTTCCGTGCGGATCGAACCCGCGATACGCAGCGCAGCAGTCGATCGCTCAGCCACTGCGCCAATCGATCAGAATTTGTCCTAAATTCCTGTAGTCATAGTTACCTCCGTTATAAACATAATATGTATAATCAAATTTAATGTGTTGGTACACGACTTCAGTTTGTCATTAGATAGTTACAAGTTTTAGAAGTTCATTAACAATTTTAAAAGATCAAAATCTAAATTAAGAGTCATTTTGAGATTAGGCTGAGAATCAGCACTTTTTGAACGTCAATAATAAAGCCTAATTACAATTTTCAGCGTTATATGAAATAAGATTCACATATCCGTTTAATTATCAGCCTAGCTTATTACTAAAGGGTGATCGATGAATTAACGGCTTGAATGATATTCGATATAGTTTAGGTTTAAATTGTAACCAATTACGTGTGAGCCAAAATGGTTGCAGTAATTCAGCCAGGGCACTACGACCAATTGGGTGGGTCAGCACCCTAATTGCGTAATACAATATTACTAACAGTTGGAATCATTTTGAAGCATATTGCTATTCCATTGCTCCATTTATTCCAAAATGTGTCTGCTCCACAAAGTAAACAACACAATGAAAGTTCTTGAATTATCAAAATGAAACCCATTGCTGCTGATAGTGTGTTACACAGTTACCCTGCTGGTAAGAATTGCATTTAATCTTGTGCGAGCCGAGAGAGCAAAGCGAAGTGAGCACTATTTCCAGAGGCCCAGCAGTTGACTAAATGGCTAATTTAACGGCGGCTTTTGGTTCTGGATTACGTCTGTTTTCTCACGTAGTTTTCCACCAATTGCTCAAAATAAAGCCATTGCCTGGAAAACCTTTGAACCCCAACATAGGCATACCGAGGGGGTACGGACTTATCTCTAACTTTTAAATAAACTACGCAGTAGACACTGACACTTGCCCCCCTAGGCCTGACTTGCCCCTCCCCTAGGCCTGACTTCCCATCCCCTAGGACTGACTTGCCCTCCCCTAGGCCTGACTCCCCCAAGCCACAAGCTGCGTACGTCCATGGACCCCAACATTCCCCTTCCCCACCACAACCACTGAGCTATTCTGCCTACTGACTCTATAATATATTAAAATGTCTACTGCATAACAAAATATAATGAAACCACTACGTATGTACAAGTATTTCCGAAATATGATATAGATATAGCGTATCAGTTATCCCCGCCTAAACAGTAAAGAGTTCAGATGAAAACTGGTTTGTCGTATGCGGTGCAATATCAGCCCACAATTTGAATGTTGCAAACTTTAATCTCGTCTCATTGTTGAGTTAAGAACCTTTGTCCCACATCCGGATGAAGATGATTATTTTTTGAATACGTAATATAAATCGGATATTTTTCTCAGACCACAAACAAGAAATGGTTAAGTTGTGTGTGTTACTTGTGGTCTGAATTTATGATAGCACAGCATTGCCATTCCTACTGTTTTTTTTACCTAATTTGTCTCGTATCTGGGTAGGTTAACCTAGAATTTGACATAAAGCGTGTTGATTCTAAGATAACATCCACAGTCAAGCATAACATAGAAACCTGGTGTTTTCATACCTAATTCCAAAGTTCTGGTTAACAATGGAAAAGAGAAGAATGCTTACGTTGTTGACACCACTGCGATCCGGACGAAGCGTTTCGCTTCCTCTTTTATACCGCGTACAGGGAGGAACACAGGGAGGAGTACAGGGTGAGGGACTGGAACAATTTGCCGGCGATGGTGTTTTCGTCACATTACAATTTGAGTGTCTTCAAGGCTAGCTCTTAATAAACTAGCGCGCTTTACCATCAACGATCGCATCACTGCTTACCATCAGGCGGGATTGCGGTCAAGCGCTAGTTTATGACGTATAAAAAAAATGCTGGCAAAGTGTAGCACTTGACATAGGTTTTCAAACGAAATTTTGTACGGTGGGACTACTTACCACACAGGTCAAGAGTGAGGCATTTGTAAGTCAAGTCTTTCTAGAGGTCAACCCAACGCTACATAGCAATTAGTACCTACATCTGACCGTATGTTTATGGTTAGTTGGGTGAACATGATAGCGTTGGTTGCGCAGACGCTGCCGATTAGCGCCGTCCGGTGCAGATAACAGTGTGTCGGAACGCTGATCCGAATTATTACGAGCTCGTGAAGCTGACGTTTACGAAATAACTCCATACAATGTCCGTGGACATTCTTAACTGACTGTAAGATTATACTATTGATACTTTAATCGTGTAGTTTAGTTCTACTTGTATATATCGTGATATCATAAAATATGTATAGACATTATCGGCCAACACTTGGATGCATATCATTATGTTTATGAAAATGCTTTTGGAAAGATCCCTCTGTATTTTTTTTTTTAAACTGGTTTCAAAATTCATGAATAAAAAAAGGAAGAAATAGGTAATGTTGTACACGTGTACAATTGACTCCCAACCAGTAGGAATATACGGGCTGTATCAGAGTCCCTTCGTACAAAACTTTAATATCTACCAAATGTTGGTCCCATGAAGAAAGGTGATAGTTGATAGTTTTATTGGCTCTCCCACACTTTTAAAAACCTTTTTGATAAAGAGTGTACCTATGCCTACATAAAAGTAAAACTTTTCTTCTATCGTTTTGACCTAATGTGTCAAATTCGACCGCTATCACAGACCATATGACTATAGTTATAATACCATGCATATAGTTGTTTTTCGGACTTCTAAATACAGAATCTCGGGTTTACACAGGTGATAAAAGAAGATATCCAGGAAATATCCAGGAACATAGTATCTGACAATAGATTATTATCTCATTTGAAAAACCTCTCTGAAGTATTTAGATGAGCAACACGGTCAGTGGGGTCAGGCCGGGTCAATTGGATGTTACCAGCAGCTAATCTTCGACAAACACAGTCTAAATCAGTATTGTTTGTACGCCTAGGACCGTTAGAAGATATTGCAAGTTTCTATTATTTGTGACTGATTCCAAGATTCGGTAGTTTTGTCTAATTTCTGGATGTTGAAAAAAAATCAGTGAAGCAGGTACATATATTAGTAATTAAATAATGAATGTCTACGTATAATAGACACCTGCATAGGCTGCGTCATACTGAGGTGCGTGTTCACAATCGACGTCAAAGTGAATGATATGTCGAACGTTCATTCATTATTTCAACACCATGAAAATAATATTGTAACGTAGATTTCGAACTAAATATGGCGATGACGCATTGCTGGAATCAGTTATTACATAACAATTTTTATTTAATAATTATAAACTAGTTAAGTAGTGCTTGACTATAATCCCGCCTGATGGTAAGCAGTGATGCAATCATTGATGGTAAAGCGCACTAGTTTATTAAGCATATTCACTTAAAAAACTAAGGAATAGGAAGGATGACGGCAGTTGAACGAGGTGATGCAATGTCAACCCCAAGACCAACACGACCAAACGATGCTGCGCTAGAGGGAGATTGATCTGGAGACTCTCCAGGACCAAACTCCCGACAGAACAACATTTGGCGCATCGTACCCGCCACACATCGCAACACAACTGCTCAGACCCGTCCTCCGTACGGCTTCACCAGACATCATGGCACACGACGAATCGCTTGGCGGCAAGACTTTGTCTGGTGGGTGGTAACTTCTGCCGGCAGCCGATGAGGATAGATAATTGAAGATACTCAGCTGGTGTAGAGTATTCAGCGGGGATATTGCTTAACACACTAACAGTAGAAATCATTTGACAGTCCAACAACGTTTACTGCGGTATTTACGATGTAAAACAGACAAATTTTTCAATTTGATTTAGATGACTAACTCCTGTAACTTGGACCGAACCTTGAAAAGATTCTCAAGTTGTACACACAATCAGCTGATTAGGTACTTTTATACAAGAATAGAATAACTAATAGGGTTCTGAACAGTGGAAAGCTTTTGTAGTAAAAAGGTTGTTACACATTAGCTGTTTATTGTTATAAAACTGAAAAAATAATAAGCTTTGATTTTTTTTATGCGGAGTTTGTTATTATTGCAAAAGTTACGGGACCGAAGAGCTGTGTAACAGGTGGTTGTACTGTTGTTAGGGTAAGCGTATAAACCCTTACAAATACACTTTGTAAAAGAGAAAAACAATTTTTTGTAAGAGTGTTTTCAAATTAGGCTTATGTTTAGCAAATATTAACTTTATGGTGATATTTTTGCAAAATGCTTACAGCATCAACACTTTAATCGAAATAATAAAACAAGTTCAAGAATGACGACGATTTATGTAAATCCGACTAAAACCGGTTCTGCCTATCAGTTGTGGTTTTCTTAAAGGTCGACCTATGGTAAGAGCAATAAGAAGATGAGAAGGTTTGTGCTCACCATGTGAAGTGGGGGTGAAGTAGAGTGCGAACAGGTCGTCGACGGACGCGGTGGTGGTGGCGGAGGGCGCAGGCGGCTGAGCGTAGGGCTGTGGCTGCGCGTGCGGCGGCGGCGGACCTCCGTAGTGTAGCCCGCTTGGGCCCGCCTCCACCAGCAGCTGCATCTGCGAGATGTCCACGAACTCGTCGCCGTCGCCACGGCCTCCCAGCTCCTCGTCCTCCGGCCGACGCATCGCGATCACCGAGAGCATCGCACGAGCGCATTCCCGCACTGCACAATCCACACCACCTCGCGCGCAACCACGCAACTGCACTCACATACAACCCCTTTGTAAACGACGCCGCACCGACGCGTACGCCACTACACTCGCTTACTAAAACTAACTTAATGTCCTATCAAAATTGACGTGATCACAGCACATTACGGTTAGGAAACTACATAAACACGGCACGTTAATCACACTGAAGGGTCACGAGTATCTACTGATAAATGAACACAGGTTTCGCACGCGGACTGTGTCGTCGCGCCGAGAACGCCACATCCTCGACTGAGACACAGGCGGAGCGGCGAGGGCGTGCATACGCCGCCCCCGTGAGCGCAGCGGTCGTCGTCCGCCGCGCGCCCTATCAATGGACGCCAGCCACCCGGCCGAGGTCGGCGTTCATTCACGACGGTCGCGTTAATGGCGTTCAAGCCGGGCGTCCTCGCTCGGCCGCTGTTGTCGCCCACGTGCGCGAGAAAATGGCGCGGCGTCGCGACGGCAAAGGGAGGCGCGCGAAAAGCGCGGGGCGCACAAGTGTAGTGATGGCAAAGCAACGGCGGGCGGCGCGAGCGCGGGCGTCCGGCGTGGGCGCGGAGGCTCGCCGGTCGCGTCACGCGGCCAGCCGGCTACCCTGCTGCCGCGGCGCACTCCTGCCACTCGCCACTTTCTCTGCGCGTTGACTCACGATCCACTTTCGGACGCTACGCGCTGCGCTGCCGCCGGGTGACGGATCCCGGAGACCGTTTTGGACATGCTACAATTAGCTGGGTGGCACGCGCGCTCCCGTGACGTCGATGTACCGGCCCGAATAGTTCGGACGTTACGTAGTTCAGATAAATCATTAGCTTATTCTAAAAATACTTAACTGGTCATAGACGTAGCTACGTAATGATACCTAATGCGTTACTCCATGTGCTATTTCTATCTTTTTTGATATTTGACGTATGTATACTAAATACGTAGGACTTTCAAAAATAGACAGGCGTACGAACTAGGAAATGTGTTAAAGAGATGTCTAAGACAACAAGCATGCATCATATTACATTATACACATACATTATATACATAGCATTCGGTTACATTTTCCAGATGCTAAATAATTCCGCTTGAAAAATTACCAAAACCGCGTATCGTACAGACTTGAATCAAGGTTAGACAAATCTGCACTTTAATACACTTTCGCCAATTATATTTATGAACCATGTAATAGGGGCAGAGTCAATTAATATCCATCGGGCATTAATTCTGCCTCTGGGCTGCTGCTGAGAAAACCATCAGTCGATCCGGGAATCGACCCAGGACCTAATGCTCATCAGCAGCTTTTGCAACTGCTAGATCAGCGAGGCAGTCGATAATGTAGAAATATGTACATGTTTTACTTTAACCACCTACTGAAATTTAAGAAATAACCTTTTCTTAAATTTGTGTAGGTGTATTTAATAAATAACCTTTTCTTAAATCTGAGTAGGTGGTAACCTGAATATAAAGTTTTAGCGATCCAGAATATTCAATATCTTCAGTGAAACTACTTAGATGTAATTCGACAGGGTAAACTTAGGAAATTATAATTATTTTGCTAACTTAGTTTGTAGTGTAATACTAATAAGTACATCTACATTTATTTATACTTTCGCACAAAGAAAATGTACAGAGGCGGACTTAATGCCTTAGGCATTCTCTACTAGTCAACCACGGGTGGTGAAGAGATTAGATAGTTAAGACGTTACTGATATTTAGCTGGATCTGGTTACACTTGAATCCGACCACAAAATAGTTGGGAAAAGGCTAGAGAGATGTGACATTTAATAATGTGTAGGAGCAGTCATGATTCATAACATAACCCACATGTTTTAATACTGAGGATGTCTAGATCCCTAAAATAAGGAAAGGTCATGTAACGTCTGTGCGTTACCATGGCAACATCCTGTTGATCCTCCACGCTTCGGGTAAATGTCAGGGTGCACAGTGTGGGAGAGGCCGCGTAGGCAGCGCCGCGCCCTCTCAGGTACGTATCCTGCTCCTGACAGCTGCCAGAATTTAGCAACCAGCTCCTCTGAGAGTAACATTCTTCTTGTCATGACATTTATCTAATCGGCCGTCATCCAACCTGTAACTCTGGGGAAGTATACACGCCTACTCGTCGCGTGGGCGTAAAAAAAAATGTTTTTCATTAGGGGTCCCTTAATATGAATTTATAATTAGTGCTATGGTAATCGATTACCTAACTTCTATTCTACTCTATCAGTGTTTGGTATTGCTCTTTGCGCTATATTTATCTTTTAATACCTATATTTTATTTTAATATATTTATGATTTCGCCAATTCGTTTTGGTTCAGTCCTATGAAATAAGACTGAAATCTTGTACCTTAAGTAACCATCAAGATTACAAAATGTAATGTAATATAAGGTACGCCCACCCTTTACTACCAAACTTCAGATCTCACTACTCACTAGTAAAAATCGATGAAACAACTAAGGCGTTGAAATACCAAGCCCTTATCAGTTGAGTTTAGGCGTCTGTAAATGACGCAAATGAAGGGCCTTAGATCAGCCTTCGCACATCCGGCGCCCACGTCCTGTGTTACGCAACTAAATATTTCAAACTCGTAGGTACGACCTGCAAAACATTAAGCAACAATAGCCCTAAGGCTGCTTTTATAAACAATATCAATTGTCACTGTTCGATTTACAATTAAATAGTTATCGAGTCTTGTCTGACAAATAGCTACGTGATTTTTTTTTGTCTATAATTATAAACTAGTGCTTGACTGCAATCCCGCCTGATGGTAAGCAGTGATGCAAGAAATGAAAAAAAATGAAATGAATTGATATAAGAATTAAATATTTTTCGGGAAAAAGCTAAGTTCATGGAAAAGGACAAAGTTCACCTTTGAACTGTATTCAGAAGAACATTTTGCTAAAGACATACGTATTTTCTTGGGTAACTAATGTTCACAGTTTCTCGAAAAGCACTTATCCGGTTTGAGTTATCTAATATGTCAGGTTCTATTATAAATTCGCCTTACGGGAACTGAATTGTGCACGCGAATTATTTGTTTGTCTGTGTATTTCTTGTGTTCAGTACTTACAAACTAAGTTGTAAGTCATAACAGACAGAACGCTCTGAGGAATAAGCGATGGATGGGAAGAATCGAACAAGCTTTTCAAATACTGCTCAGACCAGTCGAACTAGTATGCTAACCTCCTTCCTTCCAGGATAAACGTATATTCGACCGGGTTTTGTTCGAGTTCATCCGGAGTCCAAGTCCAAAAAAATCAATCATCCTCCTAAGCTGTTCAGCATCTGTAGCAATCTCGTCGTAGATGTTAATGCCGCGTCTATCCCAGTTCAGCGACTTACCTATACACATTTTCCGTTGCATTAAAAACAATTTTCGGGAAATATATGTATGTATGATTTTCGATTATATCGATAATTCCCACATTTAAAACAGTCAAGCACGACACTTGAAGTTGCTGATGTCAAATAAAAAATCTGAATTTAAAAATATTTAATTAATTGGTAATAAAAAATTGAAAAAATAAAAAACGATCATTCAGTTTGACCTACCTATTAACGTATTTTTATATGGGTATATTGTAGATATTGTTTCCATTTCCAACTCACCCACTCATCTGATCCTGTTAAACTCCTAACCCTTCTGTTTTTGTAAATAAATAACTCGTTTCCCTAGCCAATGCATAAACAGTGTTGAGCCAAAAGAGTAGAAAAAAAGTTAAATTTAGAATTTTTATTATTGTTTTACGTGGCAAAAACTCTTCAGCTTATTTTTCGTAGAAGAATTTAGGAAATTTATATAAGCTTTTAGCTCAAAATAACTCAATTTAGTTTTCTCCTTATATTTTGAATTTGTAGATGCAAATTAATATCAAAAAAGTTTACATGACCGAGTTTTCTTGACAATCAAAATGTTTCAATCCATTCTTTAGACTTCGATAGAAGGGATGCTAAGTTTAAGACCATCGGTATATTATTTGAACTGATAAAAACAATTGATCGAATATTATGTTTGTTTATTCTAGGCTGATTCGTGTTTATGTTTGTGTAGGAAATTGGTTTTATGAGTATATGAAACATTGCATAAGTTAACGTGCGTGAGCATGGGGATGTCGTCATCACTTGACGTCATACCTGAATTTACAAATAATTCATACATAATATATCTTTCATAACTGTTAGGTACATAGTCAAAGCCTAACGCCGTCATTCATATTATGCGAATATGGATTAAACGAGCAAAGGGAGAAAAGAGAAAAATAGTGAATTTGATGCAAAGGAGAAATTTCATAAAATCTTGCAATTATTAATTCAGCAGACTCGCAAAGGAAGAATACATACATTTCCAGAGGTTATTGCTTTGGGGGGTAGGGTAGTCGACAAAAAAAAAAAAAAATAATTAATCCGTCAGTCAGATTTCCAGAAAATTCTAAAGACGTATTTTTTCTACTTTCATATAAAAAAAAAATAAAGACGGCACAGTGCGTTGAAAACTCGTGTGACGTCACTGCACGCTACACTTTGATGCCTTTTATATTTGTCATTTTTTATTGATTTGATAAAACAAAATATACGTATCCAATATTTTTCTATAATCTGAATGACGGACTAAATAGAATATTTTTTTTTACCAGGAAACATCCCTAATATGAGTGAATACACAACAACTCTAAGCGTAGTTGCCACAGGGGACATAATGGGACTCTCTTAATGCGCTACCATTGAGTTGTGTGTTACATTTAATTGTCAGTACTTATATTACTGTGATATTTCATAAAAAAAACCTTAGTTAAATAACTAAGGTTTTTTTAATGAAATATCTATATAAATATGATATATTATACTTACCTTAGTTATATTTCCAGTTATTTGTCTAAAGCATTCTCTGTCTACGGTATTCTCACTACGTTTGCTCAGTCAGCGCGTCATGAATACCAGCCTGTCAGAAAATAAAATAGATAAACTGTATTTTTTCTTTAACACTTTGAACCTGTTCCGAAAATAAATATTTTAATGAAAAATAATGTTCGTTCGTCATATTTTGAATAATCTACAGTATTGTCACAGAACTTTTAGCCCTAAAGAAGCGAAGACTCTTTGGTAAGATTAAAAAAAAATCGCGCATCTCTGACTGGTGAATAGAATATATTTATTTACTTTAAAATATGATTTATTTAAGGTCTTTTAAATAGAATGATGATATACAACGTGTAACAAAAAGGGTACATACATAACAAGGGCATGGCATCTTTACACATTATCAATCGATATTGGAAGGGTTTTTTACTCCTATTTTTTTATTTTAGGAAGTTATGAGAACAAAAACACCGCCTGTGATAGGCTACTAGGTACCATACTAGGCGCACAGAATTATTGAAGACATTTATCGAATTTTGCCAAGTAATGTGACGTGTAACGAGTAGTTATTAACGTACATATGTAGTGCAGTGCCACGTTCGTTATGATTTGATTTTAAGAAACACAAGAAACCGATAATTTGGTATCAACTTTTTGAGTATTTTATTTTGAGTTGAACCCTTCCCATATCGTTTGATATCATCTAAAGATGCCATGCCCTTGGTATGTATATACCCTTTATGTTACACCTTGTATATGATATGATGTGCTAAGATTCGCCAAGAACTGGCATACAAATATTCAAAGACGTTACGTATCAAAAATTCAAATGCATTATTATTCAAATTATTGTTCCAACATTTTTTTATTTATTTATTATTCGCAAAATCCACAGCTCGCTGAGATTTGGACCCTAAAATGTATAAACTAGTAATTTGAATGAATTCTTAACAATAATAGGTACTTTTAAAAATTAAGTAGGTACCTTTTTTCTGTTTCTTTACTTTAAGGTGCAAATAAACTATTTTTATTTTATTTTATTCATTTTTTACATAATAATATAACGAAAATTAGATATGTTATGATATGTGATCCCGCCTGATGGTAAGCAGTGATGTAATCGTTGATAGTTAAAGTGCACTAGATTATTTTAAGCCTATTTACTGTAGTCTTAACTTAAATTGGTTATTTAATAATAATAATTTATTTGCCTGTTTTATCAATAAATTCTTTGAAACTATAGAAACAATTACTAATAAGCCATTCATGTAGATAGTTTAGATTTAAATTATTTAAAAAGAAGTCCTTTTCATTTTGTAGAATATTGTAAAAAAAAAAACAGTTATCTACGGCATTCTGTCCCATGCTATGGTTCATAAAATAAAGGTGCATAAAAATGCTGTGGCAATTTTCGAGTAATTCAAAAATCATATTGAGAGAGCCACTCCTAGTGATCTTCATAAAGTAAGTAAGTACTTGTCATTAACTAACAATTAAATAACTACGGCCAAACGCCTTTTGTAAAAAGAGGGCGATTCTCGTACGAGTAATTCATACAGTCATTCATTGACAGTCCGATTTCAATATCGAACTGTCAAAAAAATCGCCGAGACAGAACTGTAACTAGATTTTGATTGTTTTAAATTACTAGAATTGCCCTTCTGATCTAAACACACCATCGTCATCATCATAATCAACTTTTTATCGTCCCACTGCTGGGCACAGGTCTCCTCTCATACAGAGAAGAATTGAGCGTAATCACCACGCTTGCTCAATGCGGGTTGGCGATTTCAGACATAAAGTCCAGGTTTCCTCAAGATGTTTTCCTTCACCTTTTAATCAGTCATTGGTGTCCAAGATATACTTAGAAAGTACATATAACTTAGAAAAGTTACATTGGTACCTACTTGCCTGACCTGGATTTGAACCCGCACACTCATACTTGAGACGTTGTACTGGTGTTTTAACCACTAGAACGGTTTTAACACACCTTGTTATCGATAAATTATAAAGATGTTTTACTCATTGAACGCTTATATATCATACAACAAAACTTTCAACATGCTGTAACAACGTTACATGTTCACATTAAGAATGGGGGAACTTAATGTTAAGTGACTAATAAAGCATACGATGTATTTTGTAAGTATTCACTTTGTTGGCAAGTTAACTTTTTTTATAATTATTTATAAACCAGCGCTTGACCTCAATCCCGCCTGATAGTAAGCAGCGATGCGATCGTTGATGGTAAGGCGTGCTAGTTTATTAAGAGCCTATTCACTTTAGCCTTGAAGACATTCAAATTGTAGTCCGACGGAAACACCGAACTTCTCCCCCTTCGCCCTTCGCCCGTCCCTTGATGTACGCGGTATAAAGGAGGAGGCGAAACGCTTCGTCCGGTTTGTAGTAGTGTTAACAACGTAAGGGTGGAAACTCGCCGTACGACGGGTCGTCCGATGGTGGAACGGAGATAGGGGAATTAAATCATGCAATTCCCTCGCACACTCCCCAAAATGCATCCCATAGAACACCGAAAGGCTGGCTACTCTACGCCTGTGCTCTAGGCTTTGGAGACCGTCTCGAGTTAAATCCGGGTCACCAATTAGCCTCTTCGCACGCCCCTCCACTGAATCTAAAGTAGCCAGGTGACATTTCGCAGCACCAGCCCAAATGAGGCTGCAGTACTCCACACACGAACAGACCTGTACTTTGTACAACATTAGAAGCTGCCCCGGTAACTTTACACAACAGAATGTTACACGTAACATTTTCAATAATAGCCGGTGAAATACGTACCTACGTAAGATAAGCTAACAATTATTTGTACACTGTAAAACGTATCCTTATATAATAACGTTTGATAAGTGCTCAATGTAGATGTCACAGACATTATTTCGGAGGCGTGATGACGCACTTGTCTATACAGTACCCTTACACGATGACGTCCGTCCGTTTCATAACATCCTATTTAGATAATAAAACCTGATAAACAAATATCGGGAAATGTTTGACACGCTGCAAATATTATAAATGGGCGAGATTTAAGTAACGTGTGTAAGTCTCGTTAATGTCAGTATAAACTTTAGCTTTCAACATACCCCATGTTGACCAAGACACTTCAACAATAAAAGGACTAAGGACTGGGTTTGGCTAATAAACGATAAGTAGATGTTGTTATCCATACGTAAGCATAAACTATTTCGAAACTTGAGTCCAAACTATAATCGAGTAGAACATTTCATGTATGAGTTTGCCGTCTCTACGACTAAGTTACGTTTAACATACTGAAAGCTATACCCACACCGAAGAGTCTCTGTAATTCTGTATAGCTTTCAGTATATTTTAGTTAAGTACTTATTCAATATTTAGTAGGTATTGCTACAACATTAAATTCCTGATACAATTATTAAACATAATATAGGAACATACCTACCATTTGTCTCTATATAAACTTTACCTATCTACTTTGTTAACTTTGTTGCATTATAGTACTTCGTTTCTTACACCGCGTACATCGAAGAACTGGAACAATTATTCTGCGGCGGTCTTCCCTTCAGATTCCAATTTAAGTGTCTTCAAGGCTAGAGTGAATAGGCTCTTAATAAACTAGTGCACTTTACTATCAACGATTGCATCACTGCTTACCACTAGGCGGCATCGCAGTTAAGCTCTAATTTATAATATAAAAAAAAATGTTGTAATGATTTTTTTGCTTTTTTGAGAGTGACAGAAAAAAATACACGTCAATGTTTGTTTAACAGATTGCAGATGTAGCCTGATAATCAATATTGAATCAAAATTTAATCTTTCCCAACCTTTATGTTTACTAATATTTGTGTCGTCTTGTGCTTGTTTTAGCCCAAAGAAGAACTATCGCTAATACTACCGATCAACAGTCGATATCCACTACGTATAATATTATATTACTTTATTTCTCACCACCTTGACGTTGGCAGAATCATCGGTCATCGATGGAGCCATACTTCTAAAGAAAAAAAAAAAAAAAAAACAATATTGACCTACACCTATTAGTTTTCTTATACATTAATTTGCTAAATAGACATTATGATATCATTTGTTATTGCCACGACTGCCTAAATACAAATAGACAAAAAAAGCGTGACATAAAACATAACAGCTTATTATTCCGACAGTGTTTCGCTGTCCGTAATGATTTTTTTGTCATTAACATAACGAAAAGGCAATCGTCGGAAAATCGGGCAGCGTCATTTAGTGGTTCCGTCAGTTGCGAGCAGTTAGTGCGGGGGCGAATAGGAAGATTTACTTATATGGAAGCGGCGTGCGCGCAAGTTAGCGTCACCGCTCGATTAACCGACCATCGCTTGTTGTTTAAGCTCTGGACCGATAGTCTTGTTCGCATGTACTTTTAAGGTCATATTATTGAGTTCTGTGTGCCGCCTACACACCCACCACGATTTGGGAATGAGAATAACTTCGACAGAATTGCTTCCCATACCCACATACAACAAGTTTAGATTATATTTGCCAATATAATCTAAACTTAATAATAAATTCGTAAATGGGTATTTTACATAATAATGTAACGGAAGCGGTATTGCAGTGTATTCGTAGGCGGTTAACACAACAACTTAAGCAATGAGTAATACCTACATGAAGATAAAGAAAGAAAAAGCATTTAGTGTGATATAAATAAAGTATATAATTACATAATAATAATGAGTCGTGTTCCAGCATGATGTCTGGTGAAGCCGTAAGGAGGACGGGTCTGAGCAGTTGTGTTGCGATGTGTGCCGGGTACGATGCGACAAATGTTATTGTGTCGGAAGTTTGGTCGTGGAGGGTCCCCAGATCAATCTCCCTCTGGCGCAGCATCGTTGGTCGTGCTGTTGGGTTTAACATTGTATCACCTCGCCCAACTGCCGTCTTCCTTCCTATTCACTAAGTTTTTTGGCTTAATAAATTAGCGCGCTTTACCATTAACGACTGTATCACTGCTTACATTATTTAAAAAAAAGACCTATAGGTGGCCTTAAGGCTGCTATCCCAGCATGTTACTTTATTTTTTAAAAGATAAATGTCGTAGAGCTGGATGTTCTTCAATACTTCTTCTTGATGAAACATGAACATACTACTTACATTCAGTATTATTAAATTAAAATTATTTGAACACAGTTGTGCTCGTACAGCCGTCTTTATGGTACTCATTAACCATACATATCACATAAAAAGCTTGGGTGAGCAGTTTACAAAGTAGATTAATAACGTTAATTCCGTCTGGAACATCATCTAAGACGATGGGGTTCCCATCATTACATCGGTTTTGTAGGACAAATAAATAGAGAATGAAACGCAGGTACCTACTTGATACTTGGGATGCTGTGGCCTCTTTTTGCGAGGAGGTGATGCATGCAAAGGAGGCTGCGGAGAGGAGAGAGAACATGCTTCTCACTCCATTCGCACCAGAAGAGTAGCCGGGCGTCGCAGGGCGCTTAACGATCTCCGGCCACCATAAGAAAGACCATGCGGATGACGAAATTTGGGACGTGACGTCGCTCGAGCGCTAAGGCTCAAGGAGGGGACATGCGTATGTGCGTCTTAGTGGTGGTCTGTGCGGTCGTGGTATCGGGTGCAGTTGGTGATGGCGCCCGCTAGGGATGGTGGGCTCATACCAGACGGGGTGCGGCGAATGCAGTAGTATATCCCGGGCCCTCGTCTCATGGTACTCGAAGGAATAGTGGGGTTTTAGTCGGTAGGAGTCCGACATAACCTTCCGTTATTCCCAGGCGGAGGGTATCCATGAGGATTTCCCCACATAAAAAAAAAAAAAAAAAAAAGAAGGTACCTACTTGATACTTCGTTGGCTTTAGTTTCCTCTACAACATCTAATTCATAACATCTAATTTTCGAGTTGAATTCAAATAATTTTAATAAATATCGAAATAAAAACAAAAAAACTGAATAACGAAAATCGGCAAAAACACGTAAGACAAGCAAGCATTCACAAGTATCGATAAATTAATGACAATCAAACACAGCTAAGTATTTTGGTTACATACATACATACATAATCAGCATATAATGTTCCCACTGTTGGGACACAGGCTTCCCCTCGGTGAGAGGGAGTGGGCCGTAATCTATCACGCTGGCCTAATGCGGGTTGAGAGAAGTGGTGATAAAATAATTTGCACAAAGCGCCTGATGGGGTTCAAACTTACGACCTACAAATTGTAAGTCGCGGCCGATACCCAACCACTGCTTTTTTTAAATTTTGGTTGAAGGCATTATATTATAACCCAGCAAAATAAAAAAAATACTCTGCTGCCACCACAACGTATGATCTTGTTAGCAAACTTTTCAGGGCCTGTAGCCAATGTAACATCGCTTCATAGCGAAGCGAAATCGAACACCAAACGAACCAATGGCGGGAACGATTGATCACGCGACGCGACAAATCACGTGGTCAATCGTTCCCGCCATTGGTTGGTTTGGTATTCGATTTCGCTTCGCTACGAAGCGATGTTACATTGGCTAGGGCCGCAGATGTGGCAGACTTAGAGAAAAATGTAAAGCGTTCGCGGTACTGGCCACCACTGATTCTATTCGGTTTTTAACATAGACACTGGCGCTGATTCTGTTGTTCACAAACTTAACTAATTTTAAGTTAAGTGCATCTTTTTGTTCTATTTCATTAAGAACTCGAGTTGGTCTCCAAAGCCTAGAGCACAGGCGTAGAGTAGCCAGCCTTTCGGTGTTCTATAGGATGCATTTCGGGGAGTGTGCGAGGGAATTGTATGATTTAATTCCCCCATCTCCGTTCCACCAGCGGACGACCCGTCGTACGGCTGGTTTCCACTCTTACGTTGTTAACACCACTACGATCCGGACGAAGCGTTTCGCCTCCTCCTTTATACCGCGTACATCGAGGGACTGGAAGAATTTGCCAGCGGGGGTGTTTCCGTCGGACTACAATTTGAGTGTCTTCAAAGCTAGAGTGAATAGGCTCTTAATAAACTAGTGCGCTTTACCATCAACGATTGCGTCACTGCTTACCATCAGGCAGGATTGCGGTCAAGCGCTAGTTTATAATATTTATAAAAAAAAAGGACAGAAGATAAAATGTCAGTTTAGACCTGTCAAATTAGTGCGCTCCTGACGTAAACTGGCGTATGTTTAACCGCCATGTTTATAATCGCGTCTAAACTGTCTATGGAGTATCTTCATTTGACAGGATTAAATTAAAATGTTATCTTCTATCCTTTTCTTAACGAAATTAAAAGAAAAAGATGCACATAACTTAAAATTAGTTCAGTTTGTGAACAACAGAATCGGCGCCACTAATAGCTGAAGTGAAAAATAAGCAATTTTATTAATTAAAAGCCTCATAAATTGAGAGAATATATTGTTTTAAAGAGTTGGCTTAAGCATAACAGTTGTTTTGGTATATAAGTTGATTTTATAATAAATTCAGCATCAATCTTAACTGTAACAAAGTACAACAGATAGGTATATATAATTACTATACTGTACTTTTATTATAAAGTGTACCCTAAACACAACCTTTTTTTATTTTTTGTCTAATGCCATCGCGAATAGAGTATAAACTTGTACAGATAAGGCAAAGAATATTATAAAATAGCAGCGCCCCTCGATTTCATCCGCATAACTAATACTTATCTGTGCTATTAATCCTGGTTATTAAACCTGTGTTTCCCGCGACGTTCACCAGGTAGCCTCCACCGCTGGATGCGGGAGGCGCAGGACCGGCCGTCGTGGAGATCCTTAGGGGAGGCCTATGTCCAACAGTGGACGTCTTTCGGCTGAAATGATGATGATGATAACCAGCAGAGTAATTACGGAACACACTATCAGTAGCAATGGATTTCATTTTGACAGTTCAACAACATTCATTGCGTTATTCACGTTGTTGAGCAGACATAATTTTCGTACGTATATGGAGTAATGGATTAGCAATATGCTTCAAAACTATTCCAATTACATGCGTACGTAACGTACATAACGTAATTGACAGCCTCCGTGGCGTAGCGGTAGCGGACGCGGCCGCTGCGCAAGGTGGCGCGGGTTCAATCCCCGCACAGTGCAAGTATTTGTATGCATGAATATGAATATTTGCACTGGTCTGGTCGTGCCTCGGAAAGCACGTTAAGCCGTTGGTCCCGGTTGCCATACGAACATCTAGTGGCAGTCGTTACGGGTTGTTGGAGCCCTCAAAAGTCCAACAATTAGTCTAACTGCAATGCTTCGATGTCGCCTTCGGGTTGTGGAGGTCAGACGGCAGTCGCTTCACGGAAAAAGTCGAAGTTTAGCCATATCAGCAGTTGGACTGGTAAAGCGGACCCCAGACTCCAAAGCTGAAAAGGCTTCGGATGTGACTGGGATTAACGCTGTGATGATGATGAGTGTGTTACGTAATTAGGATGCTGTGTGCCAAAGTTCATTGAAATTCGTTCAGTAGTTTTTGCATGAAGAATAACAAACAACCTTACAAACTTTCGTGTTCCTAATATTAGTAGGACTGAAATTACATGTCAATTCTGGTATGCTTTACAATATTATGTAAATTCGTCATAAACTACTATTAAATTTGACTTAACATCATAATCAACATCAACTTGCTACTTGTCAGCTTAAAAAGGACTTGTACAGTAAAACCGACTTTATTATGTACAGATTCGTGGTTCGTGGAATCAAGAGAATAAATTGAGATGTTAATTTGCTTCTGCCTTTGCTTAGCAGGATGTAAAAGGGTGACAGTGTCTATATTTGTTGCAGAAAATGTAAACTCAGTGTCCAAACTATACGAGAAACAAGACAATATCGTCCGTACTCTAGATAAGGATGTATCCCAAATTAGTTGTGCGAATGGCCACAAAGTTCTAGCGCGCATACTTGACATAGCTGGCATAATGCGGTTGCTTAATTACGTGTACTCCAGCCGTGGTAATTAACCACTGCAGCGGTTATGATTATTCACGCGGGTACCCGCAAATCCGACTATCAATTACTGTGACGGCTACATGCCCATGCGCACTGTTAACTGAAAGCGATGACCGCGTTTTGTGCTTTCTTATGCTTCAAGTTTTATACTGCAGCTGTAACTGTGATTTATAAGGTTTTCAAGCAACTTTTTTTTAGGTTCTCGATCGGATTTTTTTTTGTTTTTAGGGTTCCGTACCTCAAAAGGAAAAAACGGAACCCTTATAGGATCACTTTGTTGTCCGTCTGTCTGTCTGTCTGTCTGTCTGTCTGTCTGTCTGTCTGTCTGTCACCACCCTTTATCTCAAGAACGCGTGTACGTATCAAGCTGAAATTCTCATGAAATACTCGGGTCTATTGTCCCTTTAAGCTGTGAAAATATCAAACTTCTAAGCCAAGCCAATCAAAAGATACAGCCGATTATGTCGGTATTTTCAACAAATTTTCGACACTCGCAAAGGAATCAAAACCTACAGGATACTTCCCGTAAACTCAGAATCTTGAAATTTGGCATGAAGGATTGTCATATAATGCAAATATAGGAAAAATTGCGAAAATCACATTTTTTTAGTTATATAATATAATAAACATATTTTAATAAAATGGAACTTACTACCTTATTTCTCACGAACGAATAAAGTTATCAAATTGAAATTTATACCAAATACCTAGGTCTATTGTCCCTTTAAGCTGTGAAAATATCAAACTTCTAAGCCAAGCCAATCAAAAGATACAGCCGATATGTCGATATTTTCAACAAATTTTCGACACTCGCAAAGGAATCAAAACCTACAGGATACTTCCCGTAAACTCAGAATCTTGAAATTTGGCATGAAGGATTGTCATATAATGCAAATATAGGAAAAATTGCGAAAATCACAATTTTTTAGTTATATAATATAATAAACATATTTTAATAAAATGAAACTTACTACCTTATTTCTCACGAACTAATAAAGGTATCAAATTGAAATTTATACCAAATACCTAAGTCTATTGTCCCTTTATGCAGTGAAAAAATCAAACTTCTGAGTTAAAGCGATCAAAAGATACAGCAGTGTATACCGACACCTTAGACGAATTTTCGTCACACGCTAGGGAATCAAAACCTACACGCAAAGACATTAAAATTATATTTACAATAGACAGGACATCATGAACAAAATCGTAAGCCAATACTTTTATCGACTTGATTAAAAGTCGCTCAGTCTAGTCTGCGCGTCAGGACGTAATTTGTGTCCACTAAGAATAAACATTTTCTAAGGAAATATGCCATGTTGCGCTTTGTGTTACTGTACATCTCGTTATAGTAAAACGACTGGACCTAACTTCGGATTGTTTTTCTATGAATTATTTATATTTCGTCTGCAATTCAAATTTAAAAAAAAATCCTAAATAGTTCTAAAAAAATTTCCATTATTGTAATAAGCGCCCTCTATTATTGAGTAGTTTTACTATTTTCTTGCAGAGATGTAGTAATGTTGTAGGTATAGCGATTTAGTTATCGATAATACTTATTAAGATGAATACATTTTGTTGTATTTTATTGACATTTAAAATATAGCTAGATAAACTTAAAATATTACTATATTTCACGTTTATTTATTATTAACTCTATTTAAACATAATCATATCATATTAATAAACAAAATTGAATGAACAATTACTATTCATTTATCTAGGTTTTTGTTATTTTTGGTTTCCGAATAAAAATAATGTTGTAGGGAAAAAGTGGATACGATTTGTCCAGATAGACCGTAGAGAAGAAAATTGGCTTCCGTCTCATTCCTCAAAATTATGCTCAATGCATTTTAAAAGAGAAGTTATCTACTTTGGAAAGACTTGTCGAACAAATTTAAAAAAAAAAGAATCGGTACCTTGTATTAGAAATGAAATAGTAAGTTATTAATTTCAGTACTTTTCTACTTAACCGTAAAAATTGGGATAAAATTTACGGTTAAGTGGATAAGTACATAGATTACATAACTTATTTATAATGAAATATATTCATAAAATATGTAGGTACGTATATGTAATACAATGATTGCGAGCTACTTTGTGATTTTGAGGATTCCGTACCTAAAAGGTAAAACGAACCCTATTCATGAGACTTCTCTGTTCGTCTGTCCGTCTGTCACCAGGCTGTATCTCATAAACCGTAATAGCGAGACAGTTGTAATTTCCAGAGATTGTGTTAGTATTTCTGTTGCCGCTATAACAACAAGTACTAAGAATAAAAATAATAAAATATTTAAAAGGGCTCCCATACAACAAACGTGAATTTTTGCCGTTTTTTGCTCCATATTAATAACGGAAACAGATAGACGCTTAAAATGTTCACAGAATATTTGGTTATATATTCAAATTACAAATAAATAATTAAAATAAAATAAATACTGAAGGCGGGCTCCCATACAATAACCGTGATTTTTTTGCCGTTTTTAAAGATAATGGCGTACTAATCTTGTAAAGGTCTTGCTCCAGCAGACTACCATTTTTGTCGTGATTTGGACAATTATCTACGTGACAAAAAGTTTTCTTCCCAGGAGGCAGTTCTGCTTTCACACAGTTTGTGCAGTCTAGATCCTCAGAGTTCTATCACAAAGGCATAAACGACCTTCCTTTATATTGATTATAAATGAATTATTTAAAAATTAAAAAATAAGCAATTATTTAGATTTTCAGTACTAATCGGCAATTTTAAACTTTAACGCCTATTATATTAAAAGAATTATATAAATAAGAAACTTGTAAACTTGAAATTACCCATAATTATTCTGCTTCCTAATTTTTTTGTTTCAAGCTATCATAATGCGAAAAAACATCGTCGTAGTAACTTCTTTGAATATTATCGATAACTTTATATCGAAATAATACAAACCCTACCACAGTTTTTTGCATTGCCATTTAAATATATTTGCAAAAAACGTGTAAAAAGAATAATTTTGCTAAAAACGAAATGCAAACGAAAATTGCAAAACAAAATGCGCTTTATGGCCTAAAAGGTCTATTACACTCAAAAATCGCAATAAACTGAGCGTTAAAATAATTCGTAAGCATAAAACATCTAAAATGCCAATAGACGGTGTCACGGTAAATGAATAGTAGCGAATAAAATTCTAAAACAGTTTTTGTTTGTACAAGACAAGTTTCACTTAATTTATTTACTTTTCAATATTTATTTACCCGATTTGAACTATACTAGGGTATTAAATCGGATCTGGCAACATAGAACACACTGGCCACCTACCGGGCAATAGCTGAATATATTTTATATAAACTTATTTCATTTTTACTATTTGATGTCTCCAATTGTCGATCTAATTTTGCTATATTGTACTAGATGGCGGAACTGAGCCATGGGATCACAGTTTTTCTATGCCATTTTGACACATGCCCTCTCTATATATCCTAAATCTCTTTGCCTACAAGGTACTTCCCGTGAACTCAGAATCTTGAAATTCGACACGAAGCAACGTTATATTATAGTACAGACAGATAAAGGAAAAAATGTGAAAATGATAAATTTGAAGTTACATAAAATATTAAAATATTATTTTTGCTTACATGACATAAAATATTTTTTTAATAATTATAAACTTACTACCTACCCTTTTTCACATGAACGCGTAGAGATATTAAAGTTGAAATTCATATCAAACACTTCTTAAATCTAATTGCCTCTAAACTGTGAAAAATTCTAAATCAATGCTAGTATTATAAATGCGAAAATAACTCTGTCTGTCTGTTACGCTTTCCCGCCTAAACCTCTGAACCGATTTTGATGAAGTTTGGCACAGACAATCTTTAGACCCTGAGAAAGAACATAGGCTACCTTTTATCCCGGAAAATTTTGATGTTCCCGAGGGGAATTTAAACAGCGTGATATAACCGAACTCCACGCGGGCGAAGCCGCTGGCGGAAAGCTAGTACGTCATAAATTGTAAACCGCTACGTTTGTACAGCGGAACCCTCGGTGTGCGAGTTCGACTCGCATTTGGCCGGTTTTTTTAATATTTATAAACTGATGCTTGACCGCAGTCCCGCCTGATGGTAAGCAGGCGGGACAGTCCCGCCTGATGGCAGTGATGCAATCGTTGATGGTAAAGCGCGCTAGTTTATTAAACCTATTCACTCAAAAAAAAAAAAAAAGAAATTGGTTGAATAGGAAGCAAGACAGCAGTTGAACGAGGTGATGAAATGTTAAACCCAACAACACGACCACGTTATTGTGCAAGAGGGAGATTGATATGGAGACCCTCCAAGACCCAACTCCCGGCACAACAACATTTGGCGCATCGCACACATAGCAACACAACTGCTCAGACCTGCCCTCTGTACGGCTTCACCAGACGTCATGCCGGAACACGACGAATCCTTTGGCGGCAAGACTTTGCCTAGTGGGTGGTAGGGTTGTAACGGAGGCTTGTTAGCGGAGGCGGAGGCGGATGCGGAGGCGACGAGTCTCACCTCCGCGGATGCGGAGGTTAACGGAGGCGGAGGCGGAGGTGAAAGTACATATAGAAAAAAATTGAAATTTGTGGTTAATTAAAACAAAATTTTTATTTTAAATACGTACATTAATAGTATACTTGGTAAAAAAAATATTACCTTCTTGTAATGAAAATTAAGGAGAAACAAATTGTGTTTGCCGCATTCCCGCCTCACATTAGTTAATTCTTGACAATTTCGCGCTCAAACGGCGCCGGACGGTTGTCGACCGCCGATGTTATGGCCTAACACCGAAAAAAATACACCGTGCAAAATTTGCCGTATAGAAATGTGACTGCCTAATACACATTTAAAGTAAATAGAAACAGTTCTCGGGCACCAAATAGCACCGGTCCCCTTCTTCACCAACTACACATCTTTCTCTTTCCATTACATTTAGAAAAAGACATAATGTAAATATTAGTTTATTCCTGTCAGATTATTAACAACTGCAACTGTCTGAAACTCCTAATCAACCATGACCCTTAATATTTTAGAAATAAAGTTGAAAATCTAATAAAGAAATCTGACAGATTGTAGTAGCTTGATGTGCTGTCGTCTGTACCTACGTACTTGATAGACAGTTTAGACGTTATTAAAAGCATGGCTACTAAAATACATCGAATGACGTCAGCTGCTGACTACTTTGTCGGGATTAAAATATTATACCATAACTACTTAGCTTTCCGCCCTCGGCTTCGCCCGCGTGGAGTTCGGTTATATCGCGCATTTTAGATTTCCCTCGGGAACATCAAATTTTTCCGGGATAAAAGGTAGCCTGTGTCCTTTCTCAGGGTCTAAAGATAGTCTGTGCCAAATTTCATCAAAATTGGTTAAGGCGTTTAGGCGGGAAAGCGTAACAGACAGACAGACAGAGTTACTTTCGCATTTATAATATTAGAATGGATGAAATGGAAAGGAAAGATGCACTTAATTATATTAAGTGCGTCATTTAGTTTAGTTTGAGAATAAGGGTATCAGGGACCATTGTTGTGTGACCTTAAACTTATAACTTTGCAAAACATCTTGCACTCACTTCTTTTTATATTTAAAGAACATTAAATTCATTATAAGTATTTTTTTCATATATTGAATACTATAAGTACTCGTATCATATTTAGTATGTCTAATTTGTTTTCAATAATTATAGCAATAACGTTTGTTTTATGTGTCTAGCAGGTCCTAAATACATGAATGTGTAGGTGGTAGAGTGCTTATATTGATAAACATTACTAACTATTGGTAGATAGACCTTTAGGCCCAACCTGACCTCAGAGAGCAATTTCATTACCGTAAACATTCTAGCATCTTATTTCCAACCAGGATGACCCAATCTATTCCTACTCATAAAGTCGGCTGTATAGGTGATCTTCAAGCACCTCCTTTTAGAGTTGTTTTTCAAACTTTATTTATGGAGATCACGAAATCGGTCAAATCCACTTGTCTGTTTCGGTGCAACGTCGTTTAATAATTTCAAGTTTCCAATTTCAGAGGATCTTAGTCATTTAAAAGATCAGAAGTGCAGAACGGAGAAAAAATTAGCTATAAATTAAATCTATTATTCAAAACACAGACAGTCTTTAGTTTTTAATAAAGTTCGGGGGAAATCTGAACAGACCTTAGTCTCATTAATTCCTTTTTGCACCTTTTAAAGGGTATGCATTCAGTTCATCCATTCTCGGTACAAACATATGCAGTGCAAACCCTTGCAACAAAACAATAATAGAACAATCTACATTCCCTACCGTTTGTAGAAGCAATTTGGTGTCATGCAAGGCAGCAGGAAATACAGTACGGCAGTTGTAATGCAAGGTTGGGGTTCGATTCTTGGGCAAGATAAATTGTCCGCTGTCGATAGATCGCGCACCGTATTAGAGGATCGTATTGAATACAAATAGCGAGAGAGCGCGTGCGATGAACAGCTGGAGTCAGCTCCACGCGGACTAACTAACACTACAATATAATAATACATAATAATAACGTTTATTAAGAAATTGTTTACATTATTACACAAAATATATTATAGGCTATAATTTATTGTTACATTCAGATTAGACATCTGTAACCGAACTAGGCAATAGCCCGTGTTTCAGTTATCAGCGCACATTAGATATACTTATGTAGGTAGCCATTGAGTACAGTCAACACTTTGTAAATTTACATGTTCAAAAATAGAATAAATCAATTAAATTTAATGAAATAAAATAACATCAACTACTTATACCAAATAAAATTAACATTTTTATAATTTACCAGAAATAATAAATTAACCTAAAATTAGATTAAATTAAGAATAAGCACTTAACAGTACGTGTGTCCTCTCTTTGTGTGATATGATTATGTGTGTATGAATGTAAGAGGGTGTGTTTGTGGTAAACTGTCAATCACTGTGGTATATCTTTATATATATAATTCTGTTGTACGTGTGTATGTCATTGAACTCCTCCTAAACGGCTTGACCGATTTTAATGAATTTTTCTGTATGCTTTTGAGTGGTGACCTGGATGGTTTAGATTCACAAATCAGCCTGGCAGAGGGCGCTGATCGCTTAAAGAAGCATGTGATCTCGGAAACGGCCCTAACGATTTCGCTGAAATTTAATATGTGGGGGTTTTCGAGGACGAGAAATCGATCTAGCTCAGTCTTATGTCTGGGGAAGCGCATGTTTTCGAGTTTTCTCTTTCGCAATATTACACGCATAATATGGGCGCTAATTTCGCGTGGCTTGACATAGCGGCTGTAGCGTAGTCGATATGGTCTACTCTCAATGGCTGGTGTTCCTCGGTTCAAACCCGGCCAATCACGAGTTTTTTTTTTTGTTTTTAGACAAGTTTATAGTTTTTTTTTTAATTTTTGTAGTTACTTAAAAAGAAAATTGTACATATGAACTAAAAGGGGAAAAAAATAAAAAAGTATGTTATTTTTTTTTGATTTAACTAAAATTGTACTTATGAACTAAAAGAGAAAAAATAAATGGAAATAAATAAATATTTAAGATTTTTTATTTAACTTAAAGAGACTGAAACAAGAGCTCTAGGGTAGAGAGAGGCATGATATACATATTTGTTACAAATGTAGATGATACCTAATGCTTTCCATGGGTATATTTCTAAATCTGCTGTACGTGTGTACGTCACTGAAGTCCTCCTAAAGGGCTGGTCCGATTTGAATGAAGCCTATGTTTAGAAATGAAAGTCGTGTTAGTTACTCTATTTATAACTCAAGAACCGCTTAACCAGTATGGCTCAAAATTGTTAGGGAGGTAGAGAAGAACTGGGAGAAGGACATATCACATTATCACATAGGATACTTTTTATCCCGTTCCCGTTGTTCCCGTCGTTCCCGTGTGACGTGACATAAGACATGGCATAACAAACGCAACACTGACATGGAATAACAAAACAACTCAGTCAAAATATAAGTTAGCGGTTCATTTGCTAAAAAAAGGTACAAACACACTGCTGCACTACTCAGCATATTAAACAAAAAGTCTTACTGGTTGAATGTTGATGCATTCATTTAAAGCAAGGAATATAAATACTCTCTGCTGGTTTAATTTTTTTAATAAAAGCCCAAAGCAAACTTCAACTTCAAAATTTCTAATATTGTATTGCTGTGCCATTTATCACTTCACAACATACTACAAAACAAAGTTACTTTCTCTTTCCCTATGTCCTTTTGTATGATTAAATCTTTAAAACTGCGAAACAGATTTTGATGAGGTTTTTTTTTAATAGATAGAGTGATTAAAAAGAAACTTTTGTATGTATAATAACATCCATTAAATTGTGGAGAAACACTATCCCTCGCCCACATGTGGGAGTGACGAGAGGAGGCACAACTCCGTTGCCGCGAAAAATCGCTGTACAGCAGACAGAGACATGGAAAGTGTGATTGTCGCAATCCAGGACTGAGCACGCCACAAACATCAAAATCCTCTCTTTGAGGAGTAGCTAGAGAGGCGCCACGGCGTCCTCACCTTCCGACTGACGTAGGTCCTCACCGGACACGGCTGTTTCGGGAGGTTCCTGTTCCGTATAAGGCGGGAGGAAACGCCAGGGTGACCACTGTGTGCATCGCCCTGAGGACACGGTGGAGCAAATGGTGGAGGCCTGCCCGGCTTGGGTAAAGCCCAGCCGTGTCCTCGTGGTGGCGGTAGGCTGCGGTCTCTCGCGTCCGACCCTGGTCCGGGCCATAGTCCGGAGCAAGAGTGCATGGCAAGCTTTCACCTCCTTCTGTGAAGCAGTGATGCTGGCAAAGGAGGAGGCGGAGCGCGTGATGGAGCGGAAATCCCACTACCCACACGCCTCAAACCGCTGCAGGAAGCGCCCTGGTCAGGAGGCAACATCGGACTTCCGAACACCGTAGGCGCGGGCTTGCGAGTGGCGAGCGATAGGCAGCTAGCCTCCTGGTAAGAACCAGGCCCGGGTTGACGGCGCGTTGTGTTTCACACGCGCCTCAAAGAGATGTCAGCACACCTTGACGGGGTCCACGAGGACTGGTCCACAGAGTTGCGGGTTGGTTAAAAAAGAAACCATGGCACTGGTCGTTGTATAGGCAAGTGAAGGAACACGGGTGGATTTTAGTCAATAAAAGTCTGACACGCTCTTCCGCTCCGCCCAGAGCGGGAGAGGACATTTGATGATTTCCCATCCAAAACAAAAAAAAAAGAACTGAAGATGAGCAAGAAATTGCACTTGAAGAGCGCAGCCTTAGTATGGCTCGACTTCGTGCTTCTCACTTACCAGAGCAAAGGGAGGCAGCCCGTGAAACGGCTCGGTTGGCAATGCGAAATCGTCGAGCAAACCTCAGAGATCAAGCGCTAGATAATTTACGAAGCACAAGAAGAAATTCATCAAATACTGATTTGAATCGGGCAGCGTTTCAATACGCATATAATATAGCGCAATGGCGTTCGCATTGGGCCAATGGATGTTGTTTGCGAGTATTGTAGCACATTAAAGATTTCCGGACAACCGCTAGGGTTGTGCTCCCAAATAAAGAATCATTGAATAATAATATTTATTTATTTAAAATTATCCTAATTTAAAAAGCAGTCATGTGATATTGCCTTTAAGGCGGAACGAAGTTCGCCGGGTCAGCTAGTATACTTATATAGTACTAACTCAGTCTCTTTGATGTGTTCGAACTCTATTTAAATACTATTTCAAATAGCAATATCTTAAAATATTTATTCAAACTTTATAATTTGTGGCTCGAGGTGCTTCGTCAACTCGAGCATTTTGTTGGGCAATTCACTGAAATTAGTTAGGCAGATATCCAAGCCGCGGTAAACCGGGTAATCGGCGTGTAATTAAACGCTTCCTCTTACAGAAATTACGTTACGAGTAATAAATAATAAAATAAAACATTGAGAGGAGCGCTACTGAACACGTGAGCTGTTGACATTGATTTATTGCCTCAAATTGTGTATTTTTCATCGTCAATGATCTCTCGCCGTTTCGGCGTCGATAAGTGCCGTTTAACACTTGATATAGTGTCGGTAATTTGTGACTGGATTCCGCTTTTTCCTTTTTCAATTAGACCGAAATTGGAGTTTATGATGTAATAACGAGGCCTGGTTAATAACCTATCAATGGAACGCTTGTTTCATTTATCGTCAAGATTTAATTTAACTAATACACTTTTTAGGATTCCGTAGCCAAATGGCAAAAACGGAACCCTTATAGATTCGTCATGTCTGTCTGTCCGTCTGTCCGTCCGCATGTATTAAGATTTAGATGTAAAAACAAAAAAATAATAATAAATATTGGAGGCTCCCCATACTTAGAACTGAAACTCAAAATTTTTTTTTTCTTCAAACACATACGTGTGGGGTATCTATGGATAGGTCTTCAAAAATGATATCGAGGTTTCTAAAATATTTTTTTTTCTAAACCGAATAGTTTGCGTGACAGACGCTTCCAAAGTGGAAAAATGTTGGCCCCCCCACCTCTAACTTCTAAAATAAGAAAATGAAAAATCTAAAAAAAAAACATATGATGTACTTACAATACTATAAAGACTACCAATGAAAATTGTTTTGAACGAGATCTAGTAAGTAGTTTTTTTAATACTTCGTATATCGTAAACCGCGTATTACCGCGTAATCTTTCATACATATAACTTAAATCCTTTAATTTCATAAATCAATGGTACGGAACCCTTTGTGCGTGAGTCCGACACGCACTTGGCCGGTTTTTTAAAATTATTATCAAATAGGATTTGTGGACATCACTTTGATGGAAAAAATTTAAGGTTATGTAACATTTTATAATGGTCATATCGAGTTTTATAAACAGAAAGCTTCTCAAACGATAAATTATAATTAAAAATCGCTTCCTACTGTAGATGGGAGCATTAAGCGACTTACACTTTATAATATTATTAATTTACAATACTCAATGTAAGAATGATTTTAAAATGCGATTATAATATGATAGGCTTTATCGTGATTTGATCAGTTTTTATAGAATAATAATTTGTTGTATTCTACGTCTACTTGTGCTATTAAACTATACATATCTGTATAAATAAAATGACCCGCAAACCGTAACCATAAACGCACATGGTTCTAGATAGGGTTTTAACGGAAGCTTGTTAGCGGAGGCGACGAGTCTCACCTCCGCGGATGCGGAGGTTAACGGAGGCGGAGGTGAAAGTACACATAGAAAAAATTGAAATTTATGGTTAATTAAAACAATTTTTTTATTTTAAACTAGCTTTCCGCCCGCGGCTCCGCCCGCGTGGAGTTCGGTTATATCGCGCTTTTTAGATTTCCCTCGGGAACATCAAATTTTTCCGGGATAAAAAGTAGCCTATGTTCTTTATCAGGGTCTAAAGATTGTCTGTGCCAAATTTCATCAAAATCGGTTGAGAGGTTTAAGCGGGAAAGCGTAACAGACAGACAGACAGAGTTACTTTCGCATTTATAATATTAGTATGGATACGTACATTAATAGTAGTATACTTGGTAAAAAAATATTACCTTCTTGTAATGAAAATTAAAGAGAAACAAGCACTAGTTGATTCTTGACCATTTCGCGCTCAAACGCGGCCGGACGGTTGTCGAGCGTCGCAGCTTGCGCGTTATTTATTTTATAAATACGTAAATAAACCTCCGTTATAACTCCGCAAAAATTGTGCGCAGGCGGAGGCGGAAGCAAAAATACGATTTCTTGCGGAACTTCCGCAGTAACGGAAGCGGAGGCGAAGCTCCATTACAACCCTAGTTCTAGACACACTTGGCTTGCTTAGTCACATTATTCGTCAATTCTTAATAGAAATGTGCTTACATCGAGGGAACAATTTGCCAGCGGCGGTGTTTCCGTCGGACTACAATTTCAGTGTCTTCAAGGCTAGAGTGAATAAGCTCTTAACAAACTAGTGCGCTTTATTATCAACGATTGCGTCACTGCTTACCATCAGGCGGGATTGCGGTCAAACCTAGTTTATAATTTATAAATGAAAAAAGTTTTTGATAACATTTTTTGTTATCGTTGATAATCATCATAGATTGTATTGAATCAGTGGTAACTGGTTGCGCGCTCTGGCATTCGACTTACAAAAACAATCATTCCTTAGTCCTTACCGTTTCTGTTTTAATCAAATCATCCCACAGTCAGTGAATTCCTAGCCAATTTAATGGTACACTAAATTCTAAGCAAATAACACGAACAGTTTCTGTTTATAGCAGTTATAATCATAAGATTCACAGTCCTATACAGTACGTAGAAGTCATAGGTCAGTTCGCACTGTGCGTTGGCGCCGTCCGCGAGTCCTCGCGTAACAAACCTTCGCCCGCGGGCGCATTATAATTGCGCCGGAGGAGATCGGTGCCGTTCTCACCACTGCCCATTACTTACTACAGGGTTGCCCATTCAACCTAAAAACAATCTATGTTATTGCTTTGAGCTGTTGTGGTATCGATGTAAAATAATTGGGAGTAAGTGATAAATGGATTCGGAAGTATGTCTATGTTAATTCTCGTGCGCATTTGTTGATAACGTAAAACAGTATGCAAGCAGAAAAACACCGTTAAAGATTAATTTATGGACTTGACGTGCAAGGTTAGCGCAGTGGTTAAGCTATTGACTGCTGCGCTGCGTGTCGCGGGTTCGATTCCCGCATGGAACAAATATTTGTATGACCTACATGTAGTTGTTCCGGGTCTGGATGTTTGTGTATGTAAGTTTATATGTTTGTAAACGCACCCACGATACAGGAGGCATTCTCAGTGTGGGGCAAAGTTAAAAAAAAACTGATTTGTTCAGTTCATTTCAACTTTAGCAACTATTTTTTAACTATTTTGGACATAGTGCAAAATTTTAAGTGCACTTAGCATATTATAAAATATCGAGATAGTCTTAGTAGGTATGTCAAAGTGTGAAAATATTACTTAGTCGTTTTCTGAAAGCGAGTGTTTATCTTACCTACTTACTTTACGTTCGTTTCAAAAATAAATTTCCATTGTCTCCTCGTCAATGAAAACACGGGCGACTTTCTAGTGTTAATATATCAATATGTAATTGTAAAGTAAATACGACCGATTTTATCGTGTTAATAAAATGGTAGCAAAAATTTGAAAAAAATAGACCAGTGATTATTTTCACTAGTGATAGATATATAGATAGGCTCACAAGCGGTTTGCTGAAGGAACAGTTTTCAACTGTAAACTAATTTATTTTATTTTGGAAGTAGTTGTTGGTTTGTTCCGGTTTCTAAGTTGGAGGTTTGTGCAAAAAAAATGTATTTTAAAAATTAGATGAAGTCGGTGTTTCCTATGTGACAAGCCCGGGATAAAAGACCGAAACTAAACCCAGAGGTTGCTCAATGCTACCTTTGAACATTGATTCAAAATTTTCTTCAGCTGACTCGCGCCCTACTTCGAATATTGTTATAATTGCAGATTACACGCATAGAATACCAAGACGTTTGTACATTTGTATGTGTTGGGAAAATGTAGTATATAAGCTGTAATATTATGTAAATAAATCAAGACACCTTTAGCCATCTCTGATCAGCCCTGTGAGTCTGCTGGACTCGCAGTGAGTTTACCCTTCACCCTTACCTGGAAATCCTACCCACTATCCGCCTGTTACCTAAGGTCTCTTGGTGCAGACATCCCGCACTTATTTATATATTTAGGCGCATGTACTACCGCTACCTTTCATAAGGGTGCTCGTAAAGAGGTTAGTCTCTTTTCTAATCAGACCAAGACACCTTTAGCCATCTCTGATCAGCCCTGTGAGTCTGCTGGACTGGCAGTGAGTTTACCTTTCACCCTTACCTGGAAATCCTACCCACTATCCGCCTGTTACCTAAGGTCTCTTGGTGCAGACATCCCGCACTTATTTATATATTTAGGCGCATGTACTACCGCTACCTTTCATAAGGGTGCTCGTAAAGAGGTTAGTCTCTTTTCTAATCAGACCAAGACACCTTTAGCCATCTCTGATCAGCCCTGTGAGTCTGCTGGACTGGCAGTGAGTTTACCTTTCACCCTTACCTGGAAATCCTACCCACTATCCGCCTGTTACCTAAGGTCTCTTGGTGCAGACATCCCGCACTTATTTATATATTTAGGCGCATGTACTACCGCTACCTTTCATAAGGGTGCTCGTAAAGAGGTTAGTCTCTTTTCTAATCAGACCAAGACACCTTTAGCCATCTCTGATCAGCCCTGTGAGTCTGCTGGACTGGCAGTGAGTTTACCTTTCACCCTTACCTGGAAATCCTACCCACTATCCGCCTGTTACCTAAGGTCTCTTGGTGCAGACATCCCGCACTTATTTATATATTTAGGCGCATGTACTACCGCTACCTTTCATAAGGGTGCTCGTAAAGAGGTTAGTCTCTTTTCTAATCAGACCAAGACACCTTTAGCCATCTCTGATCAGCCCTGTGAGTCTGCTGGACTGGTAGTGGGTTTACCCTTCACCCACTATCTGTCTGTTACCTAAGGTCTCTTGGTGCAGACTTCCCGCACTTATATATATATTTATTTATTACAAACTATATGGTAGGTCAGGGCTGTAGGGCTTATAGGACTTAGGGTCGCAGGTACTGTACGGCTTATAGGTCTTAGGTTAGGTTCTGTTAATTTGTCATATAGGCCCATGTATTACCGCTACCTTTCATAAGGGTGGTCGTACAGAGGTTATAGTCTCTTTTAAGGTCCAGACATATAAACAATATTTTTTCTGACTACTTGTACAAATTGTTCCAAATGATCAGGTCAGGGACTATCATCAATTCCTCAACTGGTCATATTCTTCCTTAATCGTAAACGTTACTTAAAGTTTACTAGTGATTAGACATGCTAGGAGCAGGGCATGACTATGCTAGGAGTTTCTCTGCGTGATCGAATCAGAAATGAGGAGATCCGCAGAAGAACAAAAGTCACCGACATAGCTCTGCGAGTCGTTAAACTTAAGTGGCAGTGGGCAGGGCACATTGCTCGTAGAACCGATGGCCGATGGGGCAGTAAGGTTCTGGAGTGGCGGCCACGTACTGGAAGACGCAGCGTAGGGAGGCCCCCAACAAGGTGGACCGATGACCTGGTGAAGGTCGCGGGAAGCCGATGGATGCGGGCAACACAAGACCGGTCAGCGTGGAAAGCCTTGGGGGAGGCCTTTGTCCAGCAGTGGACATCTATAGGCTGAAGAAGAAGATGAGAAGAAGACATTGTTTAACCATACATTTTACGCGTATTCACGTAACTTAACTTTAATCATTGTTTATGAATAAGCCCCTTAAACACATGGTGTTTATTCATAAATGATGATTGAAATTAAGTGACGTTAAAAGATCAAAAATGTGTGTGTAAAGAATCGCTAATCACTAGTTAACTTTAAGTAACGTTTATGAATAAGGGGGGAAGTGTGTGTCTCAGCACTGTAAACTAAAATGTTAATGTTGTTTGAGGTGTCATAGAACGTGTCGCCTCTCCGTAGGTGATGGCACTTATAAACATTCCCCGGGTGACATTATAGGGCTCATACATTTTCCCTATTACCAATTCAAAACTGATAGTCTTAAATACAAGTACAATTTATTCAGTTTTAATAAAGAGAATTAAATAAAAAACTTACATATAAAATAACTTATAATTTTATTATAGACATGAAATGAATATATTCTTTCGTCTTCAAGTCTATAAACTTTTAAATACAAATGCTCCCACAGTTTGATTAGTTTTCTAAGCTAATATTATGTGAAATGGTTATAGATATTTTATAGCTGTTTGTTTTCGTAAACATGGTATTTAAATGGGTAAAGATATCGGTAAGGATATACCCAGGTATATCCTACAACAGAAGATACTGAATAGAAGATAGAAAGTCACTGACGACAGTGATACTATCATCCCATCATTATCTCTACTTTTATTCCATCGGCTACCTGTTACGCAGTTTGGTGGGTTTATTATACTATGTAAACAATTGTTGGTCAAAATAAAGCATTTTTTTTTATTTATTGCTTTGAATTTGAATTAATGTATAGGTGTATATTATGATTAATAGCTTTCGAGCCTTAAAGAACGATTAAATTTTTCTTTTATTACAAAAATCATTTAACATCTCCTTATTTATAATCTACCGATTAACTTAAATTTTATACTTATTTATCTTAAAAAGAAAATAACGATACCATTTAATTACATACATATTTTAATGGTAACTCTCAATTTAATTTTATAATATGGATTTGTCTATTAATGCGAAATACAATACCATATGTATTTTAAATCACAGTTGGACTTCACTGGCACAGTTTTGGAAGAATTTTATATAATAATCATAAGAGTTGTAGATAATGTATGATACATAATAATATTCAAATTCTTATCATAAAGTCTTATAAAATAATTATAGATAATGCAGTGTGGAACTAGCCAAGAATACGTAATATAATTCATACGTAATAAATGAATTCGTTTAAGTATGGTGAGGTGCGATGACGCTCGTTCTTTATGGCCTCGGAGGCTGTTCGCGCAGCTTGACTTTGTTTTTACGACACCATAACCGTCCATATTTATGGAGTGTATTTAGCATGGGCCCGGTTCACTATTTCCTTCCGAAGGGCGCAATACTTGTAAATGTAGTTGGGCGCGCTCGCGATCATTGTGTTCTGCGGCCGCTGCGCCTGCGCCGCCGCGTGGGTCGCACCTACTGGTTATCGAACACCGTATCAATAAATTGCACTTGCGTCTGTCGTGTTTGGCAAATAAAAGAACCTGAATACTGCATGTTATCGACGAAGGGTCTAAATAAATTCGAATATGTACTTATTTGTTGCTTACGTCTGACGATATCATCAGCCTTCTTTCATATACCTACATACAAGAATGTTATATTGTTTATTCGACCCTATAACTTAAACATGAAAGAAAGAAAATAAACTGCTAGTACGAATTGCTATTCAGGTATCTTTTAAATATTAATCCATACAGAGCGTTCACGATTACTTTTTATTTTTATAATCAAGAAACAATCGAGAATCGGGCTTAACGAGCAATTACGTTTTGTCCATCGGCGCAGTTGTGTGCGATGCCAGCCGGGTATCAATTAAATCACCAACGAAACGTTCTTTGTGTTATGAATATTCACATGCGTTGAGCCGAGACGAGGACCGCGGCCCGCCCAGCACCGGTCGCGAAAAATAAAACACATGCAGGTGGCAGATTCAATAGCCTCCCATTAGAAGCCATTATATGCCAATAAATAATGTAAGGGAGACAGTCAGGCTATTCGTCCGTAGACGGTGCCGTAACTCATACCGCTGTAATGATCCCCATAATAGAAATAACAACAGACAGAGCCAGCAAAGGCAGTAACTTATGTGTTACCAACGAAATGAGATCACTTGAACTAAACATAAAATAAGAGTGGGAACGTATCAAATCTTCCTTTACAATATCGATTTTGTATTTATTCTGTTCCAGCTTCATTTTATGGGCTTCCTTTGCCATATTCATAAGCGCCAATTACCAATATAATTATATCATATTTGTCGGCAATCCGTCTCCTGAAATAACTTTTCCTGTGAGCTCGCCCTTTCAATTCAAGTATCAAGACGTGCAAACGGAGCTTCGTTATACAGCCTGTTTATAGGTCATTTTCCAAAGTATCTTTATGACGTATTTTGTAGGTTGCAAGTTTATAGTTAAGATATTAGGTACCTATTATGAAATACTTTTAATTAATATTATTTTAATTTTTGTCGTCTTTTTTTATTTATTACTCTGTAATAGAACTCCCGGCATCAATTTGTGAAAGCAGTTAAAATGATGATGGACCCATCTTTTAAATTATAAAAGGGGTAATCGAGAGCCGATGCCGTCGCCGAATTAATTATTGTCACTTAAGGTAGTGATGGGCGCAAAGACAGGTCGTTTCAACGTGTGAGGACGAGATTATTACATCATGATTGGTGCGTTAATATTATATTTCCTTAAGCGGCGATGGTGCGGTCTCTCACGAGTCCACGAGAGCCGGTACGGTGTCAATTTCCATTAATACGGCCATTATCGTGGTCGGTGCATAAATCGCTCGCAGCATCGACCACCGGCTTGATACCCGACGTCACGTAAAAACACGCGTGCAGCATGCGAACTACAGTTAGACTTGCACATTATTGAGAATATTCGTAGAAGTTATCAAAGAGAAATCAGCTAAATGTAAGGTTTTCGTCAATTTAGTTAAAGTGTACAATTTTATATGAGATTTAGATTAAGGATTAGTATGTATGGCCCCGCTATCGTATTGGATCGCAGATCTGTAAGGGTAGTTGGAGGTAAGAGTTTTTATAAATAAATAATGAATGAATAAATTGTGATTTCATTGCATTCATTGGTTTGGTAAACGGCATCGTGGTAGACTGAGGTGAAGATTTCCATCTTCACCTCAGTCTACCACGATGCCGTCTGAACTTCCGTTCAGACCTCCATCTAAAAGTCTTCATATTCATATACAAAATAGATTGTTCAATAACTGCTGCAAGACGGCTCAGAGCAGGTGGGGAGGATCCTTAGCGGGATTTATTATAATCTTCTATTTAGACACGATATTATTATACTTACACTATGTAACAAAAACCCTATTGTTCCTTTCAGGGACATATATATTTACTTACAAGCACATCATTAATGAAATATAATAATTTAAAAAAGTAATTATTTTCTAGTCGAGGGGTCAACATCAAATAACTATTAAAATCGACACATTCGACAAAATGTTTAGAATATCTGATTTTATAAGTTAAAGAGATTGCCGGGAACGTTCTACTTATGTCTTCTTCGTGTAGAATTGCAAAGGTAAGAAATTAGTTAAAGATTACAAATAAGTATTAATAATTAAATATTTATTTTAATTATAATTTTTGTTGAACAAATTTTTATAAATGATGTGTTTTATTACATCCGTATACCGATTCTTAAAACGTTGGCAGAAGGAACAACAGGGTTTTTGTTACATATTGTATATGGCTTTGTTGATGCTAATGAGATAAATTGACTAATGCTTGGTTTATAATTACATTTATCTTGTCTATAAATATCAGATTTCCACAAATCAAACAAGAATACTTTGGAAAGGTTACTAATTGGGTGTATTATTAAAACGTGACGTCAACAGTGCCAACATGTCGCAAAATAGAATGGCCAAAGATAAACAGAAACACCCATCACATATTAAGTATCCCAAGTGAATGGACAAAAAACTTAACAATTAACAAAAATGGTAAGAGTTGTGGTCATCTTATAACTCGATACTCCCTACGATTTGGGTTCTTCAAGCAACATTATTAGCAGTTACCTATACCTTATTACCAGTATTACCACTTTTACATAGAATTCGTGACCTATGTTTTGTCATGGCATGCTGTGTAAGCACTGTTTTTTTTTGCGTTTGTTCTGAAACTGTGTAAGGTTGATTTCAAGCATCAAATTTAACTAATTTAGTGCTTGAAATCAACAAATCTTACGCTTACGCTACTAAATTTACTCTCAGTATCAATTTATAATATTACTTAGAAAATCTTAACCAGATATTTGTTTAGGCGCCTATTTAGTTTTCAGTTTTATGTAACCTCACCCACCGTAATAATTGACTTCTTCCAATAATGTAGGCGGTACATGGATATTTCATGAAAGTCTTGCTTTATGAGAAATGTTCCTACTTTGACCTTTTTAAGTACCTGATAAGTGGGAAGTGGGCGGTGACATTTGGTGTTTTAACTTGGTTATTAGGAAGCGCTAACAGGCCTCCGGTTTAGTACGAGAAAAAGAAATATACTTGTGTTGAATAAATTATAGAAACAATAAAAGTTTTGATTAAAATTAGCGTTTTATGACACCGTCGTTAATAGAAAATTGGATTTCGAGTTTGACAATAATTTATTGCATGTCATTCCCGATTACCGCTGAGGTTTATATTAATCCTCGTGTCATGTGATAATTTTATTTATGGTTAAGAAGATTGTTTGCACGAATTGTATTTGAAATTGGAATCTGTTTATATGCATGTTTTCTTTTTTCATTAAATTGTGTTGGCATAAGTACCTATCAACAATTTGTTTACTATTTCTCACTGGACAAATTATTTGTACATTTGTACCTACTAAATAAACAAGTGGACAAAATAATACGAGCCGAGTGAGTGAGTATGTGAAACACGTGAAACAATCACGCTTTATGCAAAACTACTACTTGTGTTGGAACAGAGCCAAGTGTTGTAGTCGTTTGGGTATTTTTAGGTAATAATCACCTCGTAATTTTGATTGCAACAATGTTTCAGCGGTGAATAGGCTCACTAAATTGTCTTGTCTCCACAAAATGTATATTAATGTTATTTTGTCTATGCTGTATGGTTAATCTAAAATATCTTTAGAGAAAACTACTTTATTATTTTCTCATCTACTTGTTATTAATGAGCTGTTATAATAGCAGCGTTGGCAGCAATAAAATATGATACTTTAATTTGTTCTTGATCAACAAAATATACATTTCTCACAAGTAACGGTGCTCATAAAATAAAGATATATTATTTATATATTATATAATAAATTATATAAAATGAAGTCCAGTGAGCCCAATATCGTTAATTTCGTGTTTAAATGTAGTAGGTAATAATGATTTGGTCTAGTTAGGTTTTTTAGGAATATATTCCTACAAAACCTAACTAGGCCTATAGGCGAGGTGGATCTCTTAGTGTTTGGGTGTAGGTCTGTATCGCGTGAAGCGGACGTTAGTTGATGGATGGCTGCAGCGGGCAGGAGTGTCGCCCGCCTGTCGCAACACAATGCGACCATGTCCGCTAGATTGATTAGCCCTGTAGCCCGGCTCGCGGTCCGTGCAGACAAACGGTTACAACGCAGCGTTTAAACGCTACGTGACTATCAATTGAGTGTGTTTTCATAATCACTGGTACGTGTCTCATCAATAATACACTCGTATATTAATTTATAAAGATATCCGTTAATCAAGGGTGTTATTGGAGACGTGGTTATTATGAAAAACGAATGGCCAAAGTATCTCAGTAAATGTGTCTTCTCAATGTAAATATGCTATGATTTGTAAACCGATCAACCACCTAGAACTTAGTTTTCCTTTTAACAATGGAACTGTAAATGGTGCAATACTCTTAGCATCACAATAAAATAAGTAAAATAACGTTACAGAGTAGTTTGTTCGAATTGACTGTTTGCCTTTAGGACGTACTGTTTATGGGTGTCACTTCACTCGCTGTAGAGCGACTCCAATTAAAACGTAGCACCACATCAAACCTGTTCTAGCTTTCTGGTGCTCCTGATGTACGCAGATGCGCCGGGGCATTGAGGAAAGCGCGCTAATCACATGCATTCATTTAAATCTATTTAGGTAAATATCCGTGACAAGGCGAGCCCAAGGAATGCGCTCTCGGAATAGTGCGTAACTAAAACATTACCTTTTTTTCTGAAAGCATGTACTTCGCACTAGTTCTATCCAGACAATACAGTAATTATTGATAGTATTGAATGACAACACGGGATAAGGTAATGTAACACGTATAGGAATAATCTCCACAGCGTTAGAGCTGTGCGATGCATATAAATTATGGAGTTCACTCGGCGATATTGTGTTTCATGTCAGGCGGTTTAGACACGGGCCGAGTATATCTGCGTGAAAAGGGCGAAATATTGCAGAAATTTCAAACGCGACAGGACAGAGCGTTCGATTCGTCGCGGTGTAGGATTTCATTGCGCTATATCCACCTCGAGCGCTACAATACTCATGTGCTTACAACAAGCTCTTACCGTCGCGACGTTTATTGATAGCAATGTTTTTGTGTAAATCGTGCTTATTAAAATTAGACCCACTTCAAATTGGTCGTTTTATACGAGCGTATGTTTAATTTACAACTCTGTTATAAGTGGTATCTAGATTATTACTCCATCCGCGCCGTTAGAATTTAACTGCCCGGTGTTAAACTAAAGAATTTCCATCATTATATATTACACCTGTACATTATCGTTGAATTTCGCTTATTTTCCAATTATAACTAATTGCAGAAGTGCATAGATGTTTATAACGTCGGGAGCAAAAGGTAGCGTATGTCTTTAGTATCGGTAGGCAAATATCGGATCGAGAGATGGTATCCTTACTATTGTTAATCCGGTAATTTGAATTTATTGCACCATGAATAAATGGTCCGGTGCTTGGAGCGGGGCTATCGCGCAACACATCGACACAGCAGCCTGTAGCAGCCTGTGTGAGGCCGACGTCGCTGCGTGGCCGCTACCGCGGCAGCGCTTGCGACACACACCTGCATTCAATCTGACACGCCAATACACCTGAATAACGGATTCCGGAGCTTGTTTACTCCTTGCTCTCCTACTGACTACATGGTTCTTACATGAATAGGCTTGAAACGGTTTTGTTTACAAATATGGATTTTTGATACAATTGTTGCCATTGTCGTTGACGGACCATTTTCATACTCACAAGCATTTTACGTGTTACAAGAAATATAGATACCATTTAGAACTAAATAAGGGTCTAGGATAATTCTGCGTCATGTGAGTCAGCGGTAGTATGTAGAGAACTAATCTTGCTTATTCCTTGTTTGAGATGTGATTGTTTCTCCTTAATGGGCGAGTCGTTCTAATCGGTACATCCTCGATGCTGGCCGTGTCCGAGTGCTGCGTTAATTAGACTCCGATTGCATTCTAGTGAGTCGAACACATGCTAGTTTTAGAGGTCACTTCTTGTTCTATAGATAACACGGAGATATCGCAATATTTCAGCCGTGTAACATTATCGAAATCGCGTAACTACCGATACATACACAACGGTATTAAGTCCCGACCGGCGACCTGCCCGATGAGGTGTGGACCGGCAATCAGGAATCATTATTTACGGACAGCTATTATCACCTCATGGCTTTTCTGGTTTATTATCGGCATTGCTCGTTATGTTGTCCTGCGACGGATAAATTATGCTATTAAGTTAGCAGATTGACAAAGTTATTTATGACATTAAGTGAGAGCGGGCTGAGTGGTGACCGCTAGGGCCGTCGTCGAAGGCGATACCAATGGCACGACACTCACCTCGTTTTCACTTGTATAATTCTTGACGCACTTAAATTTTCAAGTGAAATGGCTTTTGAGTGTTGGAAAGCGAAACTTACGTGAGGCTGAGCATCCGTAGTATAGCCGTTGGACGGGTTTTGCATTTGCGCAGATAACTCGCAAGCGTTCTGCTACGATAGTTGTCGCACAATGTACGATTCGCGTCATTGATATAGCATTATATTGAAATTAAATGTCTACTCTTTTTTTGAATGTTCTTTGGCTGAATATTTGTCTCTTCAGACATGTGATACAGATGTGAAACATACCTAAAATATAAGTACCTGGCTACGCATGCCGGATGAATAATGCTTGGTGTTTTAACGAAGTAATGATGAATGCGAATCTTACACTACAAGCTTGCAACAAAAACAATTTGATTTCTTGTGAAACCTTGCAATCCTATCTAACTTATTATAGAAATGACTAATGCTATTACTTCGTTATCAGAAGTTAAAGTACCTATTTCTGGCGATAGAATTTGCAATTTATAAAGGTATAAAATCAATGTTCGTACGTGGTATTATAATTATGTAGGTATGTGGTGTTGGTTTATTTTTCGGGATCATTGACATGAGGTCCATGTGTCCCTATCTGAAAAATACGGAGTAACGTGAGAACACCATAATAACAAATAACAGCAGGTATCCGTGTGAACATTCAATACTTATGACATGGTTAAAGGAAAATATCACTCAAACACCTTTTACTGCTAGGTATTCTCATTTGCATAAATGCATTTTGATCGTTATTTTACTTGTCATACGTACTTTAGATTTTAGTGTTTAGAGGTTAGCTTATGTTTGAGTAATAACAATACACTTGGTTTGGTGCTTGTTTTCTTTGTAGGTAGCTACTTATTATATTTTAATGTATGGACTCATCAGTTGTGAGTTATCCATACTAATCCATACTATTATTATAAATGCGAAAGTAACTCTGTCTGTCTGTCTGTCAGTCTGTTATGCTTTCCCGCTTAAACCTCTCGACCGATTTTGATGAAATTTGGCACAGACAATATTTAGACCCTGAGAATGGACATAGGCTACCTTTTATTAATATAATTAGGGAAATCTAAAAGCGCGATATAACCGAATTCCATGCGGGCGAAGCCGCGGCCAGAAAGCTAGTGGTTATATAAAGGAAATCTTTAAAGGGTCAATCCATAAAGTATAGTTACAACGTAGTCTACAACTTCAAAAGTTACAAAATGACTAAGTAATACACGTAAAAATAAGAGACAAAACCAGGTGCTTCATCACCGAAATACTACTGAAAAAATAGAGAAAATTGCAAGACGATTGATTCCTCTTTTGAATGCTGTATTTACATTTACAAGTTTATTTTAGTCTGACAATGGCCCTGATTCCCTTGTTCACAAACTAAATAAGCGAAATTAAATTTAAGTACCGTGCATCTTTTTCTTTCTATGTATTTTATTAAGAAAAGGACAAAAGATAAAAAAGAAACAACAACAACAAATAGTATGTTCTTCACTGTACTGCATCGTCACACAGTTTAGAAAAAAAAGTTCGTTTGTTCTTGTCTCTGTCCAGTGTCACTTTGAGCTTCATTAGTTTCAGTTCAATTATAATGGGTTAATCAATTTGTTCAACACATATACAACGTGTAACATAAAGGGTATATACATAACAAAGGCATGGCATCTTTACATGATATCAAACGATATTGAAAGGGTTTTTTAATCCTATCTCTTTATAAAAAAAACACCGCCTGTGATAGGCTACTATCATACTAGTCGCACAGAGATATTGTAGACATTTATCGGATTTTGGCAAGTAACGTGACGGGTAACGAGTAGTTATTAACGTATGTAGTGTGCTGCCACGTTTGTTATGATTTTATTTTAAGAAACACACGAAACCGAAAATTTGGTACCAATTTTTTGAGTATTTTATTTTGAGTTGAAACCCTGCCGATATCGTTTGATATCATCTAAAGATGCCATGCCCTTGGTATGTATATACCCTTTTTGTTACACGTTGTTGGCTATTATTACGTGTTGGACGAGGTAGGGTGGGAAATTGAATCTCTTCGGATGTAACATCTTGTATAATTATGGTAGAAATACACTTAGGTAAGTTCTTTAAACCATAAATTATACTACGATATTACATCCTCAAGATTCAATTTAACCATGTAGATGTTTAGTGTCAAATGAATTGCATAATGAAAGATTTTTAATGAATCATAACACTTTTATTTCAAACAATAACAGTGATAGGCAATACTAATAATTGTCTGTTATTATCTACTTCGTTAAATTGAATCTTAAGGATGTAACATTTTATTATAATTTATGGTTAAAAGAACTTACCTAAGTGAATTTCTTGAGAAGTTGTTAGTTTAAACCTGTCAAATTATTAGTCCGTTCCCGACCCGACGTAAATTGACGTATTTTTGGTCGCCATGTTTATAATCGCGTCTAAACTGTCTATGGAGTATCTTAATTTGACAGGATTAAAGTAAAATATTATCTTCTATCCTTTTCTTAATGAAATAGATAGAAAAGATGTACTTAACTTACTTAACTAACTTATTAATTTAGCTTGTGACCAAGAGACAAAACAACAAGAGACGAAACATATTAATTAATGACACCATTTTCGAAGATAATACAAATTACAAAAACTACAAACTTGTATATTCTTGTAGTCTGATTTCATTCAAACAGCGGCGCCTGCGCTTAGATCTGCGCCTGCGTCAACCGTGTGTCGCCCGCCGTCATAGGTGCCTACACGTAATACAAATGTCAAACGATTGATATCGATACAGCCACCGTCAGATCGCATGCCATGTCTCGATACCGTCACTCTATAAAACATAAATTAATTGCCAAGCGGAATGTAATTTGTAGTGTCCTCCTTTAACGAGCCTTGATTGAGATGTGGACGCCGATCTTCGACTAATAAGCTCTCAATATCTTAGTGACGTTTCCTTTGGAATTGCAGTGACGTTTTTATTTATGTTAAGCTGGTTATGTAGCTAATGAGGCGACGTGATCATACCCTGGTATAACTTATCCTTACTATTTGCATCTTGAATGCTACTTACTGCTTTTAATATATATGTTTAATACACACTTTATCTATTTGACTCTGTGCATGTAATAAGAATAGTTTAAATGGGTGATAAATGTTGTAATGCTGGTTAACTATGAACGGTTGTCAGCAGACTAGCTATGTCGGTATTGTGTGATGTGTCGAGTATCTTTTTGCTGATCTGACTTTTTCTTCTTCTTTTTAGCTTATAGAGGTCCACTGCTGTATAAAGGTCTCCCCCAAGGCTTTCATTACATTGGGGGTCATTGCCATAATCCCCACGCTTGGCAGGCGGGTTGGGGATCGCAGTAATTTGTTGTTCTACAGGAGAAGCGCTGCTGCACTGCACTGCAATCCCTGCTGAGAGTTCCCTTAGTCGCCTCTTACGACACCCACGGGAGGAATTAGGGTTGGTACTATTCTAAGCCTGGTACCACACGGGTCTGACTTACTAATCCCTTGAATCTTATCTGAATTACCCTGATCCAATGTTTAATCCCCTTTATCATTTCTAGTCTTATTTTGATAAGATTGCCTCTGCTTTTAAGCACACCATTTAAGCGAAATTCTGGACGGGGATCTCGACATATTCCAATCGACTTCAAAACGTCGAATGTTTTCGAATCTTTTGTATTGTATGTTGATTGCATGTGTTAGCAGATTTTCATGATTCTGTTTTTGTTTGGAAGTTTCGATGTGGTAATTTTTTGCGAAGATATGATATGCAGGGTAATTGCGAAACACACTATCAGTAGCAATGGGTATCATTTTGATAGTTCAACAACACTTATTGCGTTATTTGTTAGTTGCGTTAGTGTGCAAGGGAATTGCATGATTTAATTCCCCCATCTCCGTTCCACCATCGGACGACCCGTCGTACGGCGAGTTTCCACCCTTACGTTGTTGACACCACTGCGACTAGTGTTGCCCAAATTCAGTCTTGGTCTTGCAGTCTTGGTCTTGTTCTTGCGTTTTTGCAAGACCAAGACCAAGAACAAGACCGCGTATTTTTAGCAAGACCAAGACCAAGACTGACCGTGCAAGACTTGAGCAAGAACAAGACATAGCCTGCAAGACTCTTGCGTCTTGCAGCTAGGACTTAGCGCTATTTCACTGAGTAGTTAGGTGTAACAGTTCGGTGTATAGGTAGGTACGCTTAAGAATTCTATGAGACGCAAAAAACTGTATCAAAGAATATGAAAAACTGGACCTATGCGCATTACGACTAATACCATATACATAGCGAATAAAAAAATATCTATTAAAATCAAACTGAGTGCATGCATAGTTATGTTTTAACCATCGGCACTTTGATAATGCGGCATCAAAGGTTTTGTACTTACTTCTCAAAGAAATTTGCCGCTTTTCGGAAGTACATGGTTATGATACACGCTCCGGCGGCGTCTTTTGAAATCTAAAACAATCGTTGCCGCCATGCCGAAATCATAACATTTGACACTATTTGATTGCCGCCATAGGGCGTAGGTATACTCATGCAAAATAATTTCGAATTTTAAGAGTACCTACAGGTGTTCCAAAGAATAAATAAGTTTCAGAGTGCTTAGAATGAAAATGAATACATTATACTGATCACGCAAGTAGTATTATGATTAGGATAAAATGGTAAGGATAGGTAGTAGATGTCATATTAATTCATTCTAGTAAGTATATATTATAATATTGATAACTTATATGGTTTTAAACTAATTACTTAGGTACTATTATTGTACATTTAGTCATTATATTTCTTAAGTTTTTACAAGAAAAAATAGCAAAAAAGTGTTCAAATATCACCCGTTTAATAAATATTGTAGCCACTTTTAAATATACTTGAAACGTGTAAAAAAAATCTACAAAAATTTGTTTTTTTACATGTTTTAGCAAATGTAAGCTTATAAATCATAAATGTTTATTAACAAATAGTTACTTCCATGGAAAACGACATATAGGTCAGTTGATTTTTCGAATTTCTTATCAAATCTTCAGTTATTTATTAATCTGCTTGATCTTTACTATGGCTATGTTAATTCAAGCTCACAATGCTCCAATTCTAATACGTTTTTCTAAGATTTAAAGTAAACTTTAATAAATAGTAATAGACTAATAGGTAATTGCAAGACTTGCAAGACTCTTGCTGCAAGACCAAGACCAAGACCAAGACTGGGAGCGCAAGACCAAGACCAAGACCAAGACCAGGTGTATTGGCGCAAGACCAAGACCAAGACTGGCTAAGTCTCGTCTTGTTCTTGCATTTGGGCAACACTAACTGCGACCCGGACGAAGCGTTTCGCTTCCTCTTTTATACCGCGTACATCGAGGGACTGGAACAATTTGCTGGCGACGGTGTTTCCGTCACATTACAATTTGAGTGTCTTCAAGGCTAGAGTGAATAGGCTCTTAATAAACTAGCGCGCTTTACCATCAATGATCGCATCACTGCTTACCATCAGGCGGGATTGCGGTCAAGCGCTAGTTTATAACTTATAAAAAAAAAAAATATTTAGGTTGTTTAGCTGACACACTTTTCGAACATATGGAGTTGTGAACGTTTGTGGATTAGCTATATGCTTCAAAATGATTGAAATTGAGAGTAATAGTTTCTTACGCAATTGGCGTGCTGATGAGATCGTGTCTGAAGATAGATGATCACTTCAATAAACGTCGGCAAATCTCCGGCGATTGCTACTATCTCATATCTTTTTATTGTAATTAAAATTTCACATGCAAATACGGTGGTTTGTTTTACATATTGGTCACTATTATTTACATAGCAAGTAGTGGTGTTTATTTTCGGCCGCCGGTTACCAGAAATGTAAATACAGAGCAAAAACGAAGAAGAAAGGGTATATAAAAATGATTTTCGGAATTACCTATATATTTGTTCCAAAACTCTGCTTATTGAAATATTAATATTTTTCCACCATTATTTATAAATGAAACAGCGGGTATTCATACATTTTATTTGTACCTACTTAATTGAGATACCTACCTACAGTGTGTAATTGTATGATATGGTATATGAATAAATTATCTATATATGTAAATGGATTTACTAAGAAAACCGTCGTGTTGAATATGGTATCACGGTAGTTTTCTTTCCTGGATCCGAATAGTGTGAAAAAATGAAAAACGATTAATTTTCGATTACAAGTAAATGGTGAGTTATTCATACCTACATACATACTATTATACATAATCAGCCTATAATATTCGCACTGTTGGGAGACAGGCCTCCTTCTTGGTGAGAGGGAATGGGCCGTAATCTACCACCCTGACCCAGTGCGGGTTGGTAGATGACATATGTCTTAGATTCTGTTTTGGTTCTGGGATATGCCGGTTTCTTCACGATGTTTTTCCTTCACCGTTTTTTGACAGCAGTGGTGATGAAATAATTTAGACAAAGCAAAGCGCCTGAAGTCGTGGTGGCTTAGTGCTTAAAACACCAGCCTCTCAAGTATGAGTGTGCGGGTTCGATGCCAGGTCAGGCAAGTACCAATGTAACTTTTCTAAAGTTATATGTACTTTCTAATTATATTTTGGACACCAATGACTGAAGGTGAAGGAAAACATCTTGAGGAAACCTGTACTTTATAAGTCTGAAATCGCCAACCCGCATTGAGCAAGCGTGGTGATTACGCTCAATCCTTCTCTGTATGAGAGGAGACCTGTGCCCAGCAGTCGGACGATAAAAAAGGTTGATGATGAAAGCGCCTGATGGGGTTCGATACTCCGACCTACCACTTGTAAGTCGCGATCAAAACCACTAGGCCACCGCTGCACTCATACATCATCATCAACATTTTATCGTCCCACTGCTGGGCACAGGTCTCCTCTCATACAAAGAAGGATGTATGAGAGCTCTTATACATACTAATATATTATTTGTTCTGGCCAATATTTTAGGTTCCGAATACAAATTGTAAAAATGGAACTCTGTTACTACGACACCACTGTTCGTCTGTCTGTCTATCTGTCACCAAGCTGTCTCCTGAACCGTGATAGCTAGACAGTTGAAATTTTCACATATGATGTATTTTGGTTGCCGCCATTACAACAAACACTAAAAACAGAATATACATTAACTCTTCTCTCTTTAGGTTGACGGAAGGGATTTATCAGAATCTTTCAGACATACTTAATATACGGTGAACTTATAAATAATCTTTTCCTGTGTGTGTACTACCCACTTTTTCAACGAAATTTTGCAGGCTTTCGCTGTCAAACGTGAAAATAACCATTGTCGGGGAAGATTGTAAATGATAAATAATTTATTTTCCGTAAGTAGATTTGTATAAACACTTTACAAGTCCATAAGTAAGTACGTCAATGATAAGTTTGTAAGTCATAGATACATCGTACTACCTCATCAATAAAGTAATTTTATAATTATAACATATTTTCCACTACACTATTAATAACGGGGGTAAAAATACGCTTAACAAATCCAAACGAAAGGTTACAGGTCCATCTTTTATCATCGATATTGCCTTCATTTTTACTCATTATTACTTAGTTTGATATGAATCGTAGTTACATAAGGTAGGTATAGTATGGATCTTTAGGATAAGTATAAAAATTGATTAATGTGTTTCGGGGTTATCTAATTTTATACGGTATCAAACGGTGTCGGACTTGTCGTGGTGGCCTAGTGGTTCAAACACCCGTCTCTCAAGTATGATCGTGCGGGTTCGATTCCAGGTCAGGCAAGTACCAATAAATAAAATAAATAAATATATACGGACAAATCACACAGATTGAGCTAGCCCCAAAGTAAGTTCGAGACTTGTATTATGGGATCTAACTCAACGATACTATATTTATAATAGATACATATATAGATAAACATCCCAGTGGGTCTTGGATGTTTATCTGACTGATGTCAATCAGGAAAAGATCGTTTTTTCCATCATGACCTGGCCAGGAATCGAACCCGTGGCCTCTACGTCACAGGCAGGCGTGTCGACCACTGCGCCACGGAGGCCGACCAATGTAACTTTTCTAAGTTATATGTACTTTCTAAGTATATCTTGGACAACAATGACTGATTAAGAGGTAAAGGAAAACATCTTGAGGAAACCTGGACTTTAAGTCTGAAATCGCCAATCCGCATTGAACAAGCGTGGTGATTACGCTCAATCCTTCTCTGTATGAGAGAAGACCTATGCCCAGCAGTGGGACGATAAAAGAGGTTGATGATGATGATCTAACAGTGTAACGATCAATATATTATTAGGTAGTTGATAGTACCGTTTTCAACTTCGACCTACCAATCAGAAAAAAGATCGTAACTTTATGGGCAATGGTCTAATAGATTAATGCATAACACCATAACTGTCATTACGAGTATCGACATCAATAAATATTACGATACATTCCTAAACTTTATGTCGGATCAAAAGTGTCGTTCATAATAAATTATAAAATATATTATTACGAATTAGAAAGCACAGCTATTAAGTGGCTCGATGTAATAAGGTAGAAGAATCGGGACATCGTGTCTTGATAAGGTCAATCATAAACGGAGTATTGAGTTTCATATTGCCTAATTTTTGTGACAGCCATTATAGTTGTTAAGGGCCAGTCCTTTTGGAAACACAGCTCGTGTTTCATAAATATTATACTCACAAGTACTTTGTAATTGTAATCCTATATAAATAAGATTTTTAATCCGCTTTGTTTGTAAACAAGTGCCGTTCGCTAAAAGAAGAAAGTACATAACCTTTTTTTGCTAAAGGCTTATTTATAATACACTAGCTGCGCGCCGCGGTTTTACCCGCGTAGGTTTAAATATGTTTTTTTTATATGCTCCTCTCCTATTGGTCGAAGCGTGATGTTATATAACTAAAGCTTTCCTGGATTAATGGGCTACCAGGGAAAAAAAAAAATTTCAATCGTACCCGTAGTTAGTGAGATTAGCGCGTTCAAACAAATAAACAAACAAACTCTTCAGCTTTATAATAAGGTAGTAGGTATAGGTACTTAGAGAAGCATAGCATCAAGCATGCAGCTATAGGTTTTTATCAGCCTTTGTTGTTGACGAGACATGGAAGACTTAACAAGTAATTACGAAACAGTAATAAAGTGAAATATGAAAGTTATCAAGTTGTATTAAGGGTCACATTTTTTGTGATATCTTTTTGATTAAATTCAATAAGTATGTGTATTTATCAAACATATATCAATAACCCGACACCCAAAGAACACGTTACTAACGATTAAAAACATAAGGAATTAGTGAGCTGTTCATTTCTTCGTACTGATAGCATTTTATTAATTGGCCTGAGTCTCAAAGTACAATATTAATATGCGCCGAGAAATTACAACGTCGCCTTTAAGGCGTGTTCGCCTTAATCATTAATGTTTTGATACTTATTAAGTTAAGTATTGGTACGTCACTAATGAAACAAGATACCGCCTTGTCGCAGGCAAAGCCGGATGTATCTGTGTTTACGTACAACGTTATCTAATTGTATCAGTACACCAGATTGGACACCTTTAAAAAGTATTCAATCCGTTGCAAGCAGCACTTTTGTAGGTTCTTAACAATAACTAACAGTAACTGAAAGAGAATCGATGGATGGATTGTGTGCAAGTTGATACGAATAGAAAGGAGGTAACTATCGAGTTGGGGAGTAATAGAGAAGTATGGAAGATAAAGACGTGGTTCGTCGACCATAATTAAATTGGGTTAAGGGCAAGAATCGTTGGTAAAAACTCAGTTGTATTTGGAAAACTTCCAAAGATTAAGTAATCGGCCCAAAATTTCGAATAGAAGCGTCCTCTTGAAGTGCTACGAGCTACGACCAATGTTGTAGCTACGAAAGTTGCTTTTGCTCATCTGCCTAAAATATGAAGAAAAATCACCACGCTAGTCAAAGAACAAAGAAGAAGACAAAGCCTTGTTGATTGACAGCAGTGTGAACCACGAGCAGATGAAAGAAAGAAAGAAAGAAATTAAGAGTTTGGCACCTTTAATAGAACTATTGATTTAAACAACATATTGAAAACGATAGCCAAAATCGTAGTCTAAAAAAATGCCTTCGTCTGTATTTTCCTCTTTGGCAAAGAATAATTTCACCTACGCTGTCTAGAAATATAGCAGAGTTGAAAGAAAAGATTTAGTAGAGACGTACGTAACTGAAGACGCGGTTTTTTTCGCGCAAGCCTACGGATTCTCTATGTAGAATACAAACAATATTAAAAATAAGCAATATTATTCTTAGACAAAATGTAGGTATTATCATCTCTAGCAAAATCTCTTTCACAATATGGTCGAGTGTTTGTTTATATTCAGCATAAATAAAAGGTGTATTCTATAAATAATGGCTCTTTTCTGGTCAATCAAACCTATAGTAAGAACCAGCTGCTGAAGAACAGTTCCCTAGCCATATCAATTATTTATGCAAACAAATCAAATTCATTAGGTTTTTGATTGGTTTATAGTTCTTCCATTTTACTACTACGATATGTATATTATTAGCATATTTCATAATTTCCATATCAATTTTGAAGTTGTCGTAACCGAATGCCAAAATAAATCACTTTGAGTAGTATCGCGGGTCGCAGCGACGAGATGTCGTTGGCCGTCGCACGCGTTCTATCCATCTGATAAATATATGTAAATAATTATTAAATATTATCGAAACGGTAGATAGGGTCGTTTAGGTGCCCGTTACGTTATCTGTGTTATTTGTCGTTAACAGTTTTACCCGACAGCGAGTTATCTTGCTGAGTTATGACTACGAACGCGCGTCGGGAAGATTCCTCATTTCTTCTCTAGTTTCAACAGTGCGTCCGTCACTGCACAGATAAGTGACACCTGGCCACTGCTGACCATCCGCACTTAATGCTGCGATATCATCTGTGTGACGGAATAACTAATGTCTACCAATTTCAACCAATGTTTATACTTTTTCATCGCGTCCTTCATGAAACACCTCAGCTGTGCTTATGAGGTGCCGACTCCATCGTAGTTATAAATAGGTAGGTACTCTGAATGTTGAGCTCATGGAGTATCTATCAACCTGGCTTTTGATCTGAGTAATGGGATTTTGATTTAAACCATTTATTGTTTCGGTTCTCAAATACCAGGTCGACGATAATTTCGAGTACAAAACAACCCAATGGAATAATAATACATATCTCGAATGTCAATAAATTCGATTCAATTTGATTTTAATTCTCCTGAATGACGGAATAATTAAGTCACCTACTTTAGCCGGTTTCATGTTTTGTTTATTGCCGGCTTAAAATATTATCTAGATGTTAAACAATAAATCATACCTGAGATAGAATTTAAACGTAGTTGTTTCGCGTAAGAAATCTTACTATTGGTACATACCTAATGAAATAATATCGATTTTTATGTTTACTGACAGCGAGAGTTAATAATTTTCTGGTTTTATTAAATATAACCTATAAATGTAGAAATGACTATGATACGATATAAGTTAACCTACTTGTAAAGTGGCAGTTATCTGACGCCGTCTTAAACGGATATTTTCTTTTTACCGAACTGGTTTACCGGCTGAATATGATTTGCGTGAATTATGATGGCAGACATAACGGTCAGGCTGTCCATCTTACAGCAAAATAAAACACTAGGCCCAACTTTGTAAATTACGTATATTTTTACGAAGCTCTACATCACGGCATTGAAAGCCTTACATTAAGTGTACGTATCTATCGTACGACGATAAATAATATGAAATAAATAGCGATTTAAACAGAGCACTATACTAGTTTAGTTCAATTTGCAACAGCAGTCAATATTCTTAGCGGGGTGTTATTAACCACTTGCTGGCACAGCCCGCGGCTGCGCCTGATCTGATTCCAATTCTTTTATGAATAGAAACAGTAATTGCATCAGCCGGGTACCGCGGAGCCGCCACTGTGCAACTCTTACAAAATAACTGATTTAAACCTAGATGACTATCTGTGCTGAGTATAAAGACCACATTTTACGCCAGCTCCAGAGCTATCAGTCATCTACACGAATAACTTGATCAGTTATAAATTACTTGTCAAACCGCGAAGTCGCGCCCAGCGTCGTGCGTTCGACGGCCGCAGCTCTACAAAGTTATCGCTCCTATAACGTCTCCGATATGGCACTCTTAGTGCAACAAATGAAGCAGTTGCATTAAAACTTGTCTGGTGAATATCTGAGCGTAATTAATAGTGAGAGATAAGTCGCAGAGAGCGTCTGCGATACCTCCGTACGGCTGCACGTAATCGAGGTTCTCGGGAGCGCCGCCGTGCCCGCCTTGGCCGCCACTGGCGACCGGCTCTGGCCCTATATTAATAACAGTCAGTCGATATCAGAGGTGGCCGCACCAAATGGGAAATTAAAAGGCTTTCATGGGATCCACTCATTAGACTGATTTGTATTGGTGAAGTTAGCGGCGCCGCACAAGAAGTTATTAATGAGCATTGTAATCGCTTGTCCCCGACATGGGTATCGTTTGTGTGCTCATTTATCGAGTTGCCTCCCCGTTCAGTTTGACAACTTGTGGTTATATTAAATTAGTTCGGCTTTGCGGTGATTGAGCGTAGGCAGACAAAATTTGCTGCTCGTAGGTAACGTAGCTGTCAGTGATTGTATCGTTGGTTGTGCATGCAAGCGTATCAGTGCAGGCTAATTTGTCAATTAGAGAGTCAGAAGTCGCGCAGGGTCGCGGGGCAGTGCTAAAGCGAGTAATAGCGCAATTTATGCCATCATTGTTCTAAAGTAGCGTCGGCCGTATATCAGTGAAACAGACGGGAGCAATTGATACAAACGAGCGCGTGTCACGTCTAAATATAATATTAGGAATCACGGCGCGAGCCAGGATATATTAATTTGGAGTGGTTGCTGTATGACAGAGCACACCACTAAGCCACGCGATTGTCATAACGCGTCACACACCACTTTTATTGTCCACTTAGATTTCCTCATTATATAACCACATTCCTACAGACAATTGTCTATTTCTGTTAATGCTCTTCATGGTACTTATTATATCTTACGATGATTTGTTCTTCCAGATTTCTGTCGTCCATCGTGCTAGCCGCGTCAGGTTAGATCTAGCATAGATTTAACATGTAGTAAAATATATTTATACAAAATATACATACATATTACTACAATCTTATAACACTTTATCTAAATATTTTTTCTTGTCCCTCCATCATAAATCAGACATCATTTTAAAGTGTACAAATCATCAGGAGACACCGTAATTCAAGATATGGCAAAATCTATAGAGGACGGGGACCCTTGCTCTTTGAATATAAGTTTAAATGACGATTTATGAATGAGGTCAGTGCGGTGGCCGGTGAGTGAGGTCGGCTAACTCGGTGTATCAATCGGCGTCGCTGGGTCGAGCGCGGTGCGGGCGCACGGGCCACGCGCGCGGCACACGACTCGCGCCTGCTCTACCTTCTAACAACACTTAAACAACGGTTGAGATACACTCTAACACTTCCTCATTCATATGTGCAACATCAATGAGGGCTATTCACAGACGATTCAAAAGAGCAAAATTAAATAAACATCGGCACAGCACCGACAACACTTTAACATTATTAATGGAATGAACGACGCCACTTGTATTGTTAGTATTTTTCTTTGGGATTAATTGACCTACCTATAAGGTATGAGCCGAGTCAATTTACGGGCATTAATTTTATGATCAACGACAAAATAAATGAATTCCATGTCACGTTTAGTTCCTAAATGAATGAGATTTATCTAAGAATATTTCGTAATTAACGTAGATAAAACGCTTGCAGCAAAGAGACACCTCAAAACAACATTGATCATTGCTAATACCATTCAACAATAAATCAGAAAACCAGGTTCAACACCTTGTAATAACAACTTGTTCCCAGTTCACGCTTTTGTGCACTCCGCCTGGTTATATATTATACGTTATTTAGAATGCTTGCTATATTTCACACTGGCCAGTTCGTTCTGGAATCCGTATTGAGGTCATACTTATCTTATTACTGGTCTAGTCTATGGACAGCGGGACTACTTTTGCATATCTTTTAATCTTAAAGGTTAGAGTTAAATTGAGAATTGACTCCATAAATGCTAGATTTGCCGTTTCACTTCGGTTAATCAATTTCGTGTATTCTAGTTTAATTGGTAAGTTTCCCTGTGGCTTGGACGTTTCCGTTCATGGCTTAATAAGTTGTAACAGTCAAATGAATTTTAATAATGTGTGTAATGAATTGAAACCATTAACTTTTTTCGAATCATCATACAAATATTTGGTCAGTGTAGACGCGGAGTGCTTATTTCGTACTGTTCATAGCTCACATAACTTCATTACAAGCTCAATTGAATAAACTGTGATAGGAACGCTGCGCCGAGGCGCTCTGCAAGTTGATTGCTTAAATTTCCTCTTCAACTATCACAAAGATATGGTGAATTTCTAATTGGATAAACGTGTCGTTTCCTATTTAAAGGCGACGGCTGGCTTGGCGCTACCACTTAAGTTTGACCCGTGGAGTTTGGGCAGGGAACCCTTCGGGTTGCTGCACGGGAGTGGCGCGGGGGACAGGGTGGACCTGATGGCGGCGGCCGTGGTATGGCACGCGCGCCGTCATCCCGTATAATGGCTACCGCTCCGTCTCCTTGTCTGCTCTTACGCACGCTCAATGACCGACTAATGAATTATGATTTTAGTTTAAAATGCTTCCTGGGTGATTTTCGAGTTTAACCGGAGCTAATCTTATTGTGATTTATAACAGCGAAATCAGAGCGGATATCATTATCTCAGCGGATAATGATAAACAATGACAAATTGATTCTCTACCATTAACAAAGATAGCGAAATCTAGTTTATTGTAGTCGAATATATCATTATTCGATGGCAGTGAATAGCAGGATGTACTATCGATAAATAACCGAGTTTTCTTTGATTTTGATGGCATATCACTAAGGATCTAAGTACGGTTTGCTCCGAATAGGTATTTGTTTACAAGAATCTTAATAGACGGTTCGTCGTCAGTTCATAACATTGTAAGCTTGTATAAAAATAGAAAAGAGGAACATGAAAAAACAACATTGTTTACTCGTGATTCGTCGTACATGTGCGGATATAATAAAATTGTTCATTGTTATGAAACGCGGTAGCTAAAAATATAAAACTGACGAAAAGAAATGCGTGGGCAAACGTGCCTTTAATAAACAAAACACATTAATCATAGACAGAAAACTAAACGATGAGTTAACTGTTTCGTGAAAAATAGTCCGAAATCGTCATTTGTTTTAAACAAAATTCGTCACACATCTTCGTATAAAAAGGTGACAAAGGTTGCAAAATATCTCACATACTCAATCTTTTTTATTTTTAAAAACTCTTAATTACAGAACGGGAATTATTAAGTCTTTGCCTAGTGCCGGACTTAATAATTTCCGTTCGTAAGTTTTCAAATAAGTAGGATATACACTATGTACATTTATATCTTCTAAAAGAAATAGTACAATACTTGATCAACTAAGTTACGCCAAGTCGACAATAGCCTCTCAAAACGCAGTAGGCAGTGATATTCGAATTTCTTTTCTTATTTTATGGAAACGTAAAAGTGTGTAGTGAGATGGCGTGTCGTAAATCACGCGTCGATGGACGACCGATAGCGCTTCCGTGCGGTGCGCGCGTGCGCAGCTCAATACATACGCACACGTAAACATGCACGCACACAGACGTCACTAATTTTTCCTTCGAGTTTTGGGAAATAAATGCTGTTCATCATTGCTGCTGCAACATGATTGTAGCATAAAGTGTTCCTGTCAATAATGTTAACGCGTGTTTTAGGATTTCAATAACCATTTTATTAGTATGATAGAGATGATCTACCACGGATGATCCGTCTTAATACACAATTTCGCCGGGTGGATAACTGCTACATCAAATGTGACTGATGTCGGGTACAATGTTTCGCAACTGTTGCTCAACTTGAGCTTTCCATGAATACGAAGCTTTATACACACAGGCGTATCCAAAACATACACACGAATCATATTCCTTAAAACGAGAGTCCTATACAATTAATCAAACGAGCTTAACGCGCATAACACTATCATTAAAGCTAAATTGACTAAATCCGACGTTTGATTGAGAGAATGTAACGGAGATTCTGATATTTTCTCTTAATCATATGTTTCTTTGGAGTTCTCTACTAAATTGAATGTTGAGTTCTTCTTTTTTGTAATTAATCTTTGTTTTTAAGCTTTTTTACGAATGGTTTTATATTAGTTTGACATTAAGGGGCTATAATTGACTAATCAGATGAATAAGGTCATATAACAACTGGCACCAAACAATTTCTTTGATCAATGGCTTAGGGGAACTTATAAAATGAACAACATATGATATTCAGTAGAAGAAACATTGTTCTTTCACTTTTTTTTTTTTTTTAATAATTATAAACTAGTGCTTGACTGCAATCCCGCCTGATGGTAAGCAGTGATGCAATCGCTGAGTGTAAAGCGCACTAGTTTATTAAGCCTATTCACTTAAAAAACTTAGGAATAGGAAGGATGACGGCAGTTGAGCGAGGTGATGCAATGTTAAACCCAAGACCAACACGATCAAACGATGCTGCGCTAGAGGGAGATTGATCTGGAGACTCTCCACGACCAAATTCCCGAGACAACAACATTTGGCGCATCGTACCCGCCACACATCGCAACACAACTGCTCAGACCCGTCCTCCGTACGGCTTCACCAGACATCATGCCGGAACACGACGAATCGCTTGGCGGCAAGACTTTGTCTGGTGGGTGGTAACTTCCGCCGGCAGCCGATGTTATGGCCTACCACCGAGAAACACACCACACTTACACATCACACACACACCACACCACACACCACACACACACACACACACCCCCACACACACACACACCACACTCACACTTTTACATCTTGTTCTTCTTCATCTCAGCCTTTTTCAGCTTTGGAGTCTGGGGTCCACTTTACCTGTCTAACTGCTGGCTGACGATTTTGGCTTCGATATTTTCCGTGAAGCGACTGCCGTCTGACCTCCTTAACCCGAAGGCGATATCAGCTAGACCAATTGTTGGACTTTTGAGGTATCCAACAACCCGTAACGACTGCCATTAGATGTTCATATGTCAACCGGGACCAACAGCTTAACGTGCTTTCCGGGGCACGATCAGACCAGTGTAAATATTCATATTCATGCATACAAATATTTGCACTGCGCGGGTATCAAACCCGCGCCTCCTTGCGCAGCGGCCGTGTTCGCTACCGCTACGCCACAGAGGCTGCCTCTCCTTTCACTTTTACACACATATATATATATATATAAATATTGTGGAATGATCGTTGCAATTCTGAAATGTGAAGTTGGGATAGCTACACTCTTTTCATTGGACCCCTAAGGTTAACCAGAAATATAAATATGATTAACTATTTGTATCAAACACTTAAAGTTATCTTTTATACGGTTTGAAACATAGTATAAATATAATAATTTATAACAGCCTTTCAACTGAAGTTTCATAGCATTACGTAATACTACGGTTGCGATTACATTCTAGCACGGAAATGTGCTGCAATCCTTCTTTCATTCTATATGACGGGGACATAATATATGACAAAACGATGGACTTAAGGCAAATGACATAGCAGACTTGGTAAATTGAAAATTTATTACATTACATTATACAATTCATGGGAATAGTAATCATAATCAACTACATAAATAGTAAATTATTAACCAACACCTAACATGGAGGCGTGAGAAGAAAGGTTTTGTAATAAGCCAATTTAAATGAATTTAGATATTAATACAAAACTAAATATATGGCACATGTCGGTCCCACGTCGTGAGTTATTAACTAACGCAATTCAATTCCCCACAGTTAATATGCACATAACTAAATAGTTACTATTAAACCAATTTGTTTACAGCGATAAACCTTCAGTTTATATTTTCAAGCCTTCTCGAAATCCTTTGAACAACTTGGCACGGTATTAATTAGTAGGTATTTTTATCTTAGATGTTTACTGTTTTTGTGTCGGAAATTCAATTAGATAATTAGAATGTAGATATTAATAATAGAACAATACAATGTTTAGTCATATTCATATCCTATAATTACTTTCTAAATTATACAATATGTAAAGAAAACCCTGTCCGATCCGTGAAGGTATTGTTAGGTATCGATAACTGATTCTACTAATGCCCACAAAGACAGGCTAAACTTAAAAAAAAAATCCACCTAAAAAAAATAAATATTATTTCGCAAAAAAAGGTAACTTAATACATGTGCGATAAGCAACCCCTTCTGCGGGCGGCGGGGGGCAGGGCACGCGGGACCTGTGACGTGGTCGCGTCGCTAAACGCTTATAATAATACCGGTGATGTCACTTTTTTAAAAATTACCAAATTTCGGGGAAATTGGAATTAATTCCCGGGAAAAAAGGATTATTTCAAAATACATTAGTATTGTTACTATGATGATTATGTAAAATTTTATATTATATTTGGTCAAGTGTTTACCTAACCTTTATTATCCTTATGGGTCGGACAGGGTTTTCTTTACATATTGTATACCCATGAAAAACTGTAACATAGTTCTTTTTGTTTTCTGTTTTGCAACTCTCCTAAAAGCTGAACATGTAACTTGTAGCAGAACTAAAACATCGAAACCAATTTCAATAATAGTAAAAAATTCTTGACGATACATTCATAGAGCGATATAAATATTCATAGGTATTATTTTAACACTTAACTTAGTAATGTAAATGTAAAGTTAATCGCGTTATTTAAAATCCAGTAGGGACCAGCGGAGATCGTTATTGATTCCCCATAGCGGTTATCTCGACTATCTCCGGTAACGTACGATATCACTGCCGCGCTACTAATTAAAAAGCAAATTGAACGCCGCGTGTCAAGGACTATTAATTTTTACGATCGCTATCACAGCTTCGGCTAGTACAGTGGCAACAGTATTATAACGTGTCTCATAGCATTTATCTTTATGTATGCAACGAATAGATTGTATCTGGTCGTTCGTTAACTAATAAATTAACTATTGAAAAGCCATCGCCTTTTTTCATCTGTTATCGGTAATAATAGGGCGATGTAAAAAAAAAAATCAAAGAGTTTTCGTTCTCAGACGTAAAATCTGTAGATATTTCTCAATGATTGTAATGAAAAAATAATTAAACGGATGGACAGATGTTCGTAAAGAGATTAATGGCTGTTGTCGTGTTGTAAAATGGTTAGAGTAGTCTTAATTCAGAGTGGCCAGGCATGATGAGCGAGCGTGCGGCGACTAGGGGCACCCAGGCAGCCGGGCAGACGCTGAGACACTGAGGCACGGAGACCACCCGGCAGAGAGCGGTGCTTTACTTACAACGATTTATTGTTATAAAAATAATGTATCATCGGCCGCGCCGCCATTGCCGTACAATGCTCGTAACAAGCTCGACTCGTGTGCTGCATTAACGGGGCGAGCGCGGACTTACTTCATCCGTAGTGCTACCACTGCACTGAAAGCGAAACGCACTAAAATGCGAGTTGCACTGAAATGTTAGCTTATACCTTAACAGTAATTACATTGAAAATTCTCATGCCAAGTTCAAGAAACGCTCGTAAAATATCTAAAAAAGTTTCTCCCTTAAATGTTCAAATAAGTTTTATTTTCAGTTTGAGTAAATACTTACCTAATTTCATAAAACTAAATGACAAATAAAAATTGTTTGCAATTTTTTTCCAATAATTCTATCTCTGGTTGATGCTTACCTACCAAGAATCTTTTTGATAAAAGTTTCTCTCGAGTTCTCTTCCGTTCATTTCGTTAGAATTTCATCTTAGCTTTTGGTGTGACAATGGTCTTAAATGTATCTTTTATTATTTCCACTTATTCACATTGATGGATGTTCTAACTCAGCAGTTTTTGATCTGTAGGTAAGTGCAGTAGCTTTTGATACACGCGATAACGATATTTAATCAGACCGTAGCAATTGCCTACATCTTTGTAATGGCAGTACACATGCATCGCGCGGTTGGTCCTAGGATATCGTGCGCCTGATTGATTCTTTAATGTACTCATAATATGTGTGGGGGTGAGACAGATTTATTCTGTTATAAAAGGTTGTATCAGGTGAATGTATTCAGTCTTAAGATTTGCGTTCGTGGATTCTTGGTTTTTATGAATGGAACAAATAGGTAATCCTTTCTATTGAAATACAATATGGTGCTTAGACGAATTTCGACAATAACGCCTACGTTATCGTACCATAAAGGTCACGTATGCCAATTGTACACTTTGATCCACAATTCGCTTGGGGTCAAAGTTTATTTACGCAACAGTCAAAAAGTTGCACTTGATAAAGCCATGACTTGATGGTGTGGTACCAGGGAATTGATGATAATTTAAATTTAATTGAAACGAGTTTCAAGCGCTAAGAGTTAGAACCAGGGACTACAATTAAATTCTATTAGAGCGACAACAGCACCGTGTAATTATGCGGCAGCATACAAACGCCTGAAATATCTCTCATTCTTATTTGACGGGGCCGGGCTTGGCGGGACTCGGGGAGTTATGAAAGTTTTGTACCAGTAATTATACGGTGCGCAGGTCTAGGAGAAGTGGTCGGCGACTCCGTCTGTTGCAACTCCAAGATAGCGTCCTGCGACACTATTAATACTGCCGCGACAAGCGTTTGATTGCATGTGCCCGCTGTGCGACGTTGTTATTACATGTTTTGCGTTTTATTTAAACATTCGTACAGTCGGATGCAGTTACTGGCAGTGCTTGCTTGTGATGAGATCTTGCATACTGTCTAATAGACCAAGAGAAAGAGAGAAAGGACGACTACGCAAACCATTACAGTTCACCGCTAAATTGACTCGCTAAATTGACCTAACTTTATTTGACCAAGATTCATGCCGTAAGATTTATTATTGTGAATAGATAACTCACTAGTTAGCTAAAGAGTGGATATCATTAAATAATAATCTACAAAAAAAAAAAAACAGCTGCATTAAGAGGGGACTCTAGTGCCGAGGAATTTAAGTTGGAAAATAGGTATTTGAAGAAACTATTGCCGTCGCACTGCTTCCAATCTCTCCCGGTAAAGTGCGAAAAGGACAGTTGCAGCTCCGGCTGATTTTACCCACAAAAACGTTGTCCAAAACACGTTTCGTATACCGATGTTTATTTTTTTCGAAACACGACAGTTCTCAATTATTTTTATATAAAAATTTAGACGAAAAGTATACCTATGCTTCTATTATTTTCTTTTTTGTCAAAAACTTATCACGTTTGTCTAATAGTCATCTGAACATCATAGTAAAAATTGGTTATTTGTCGCGATTTTGAATTATCGTATTCCTTTCATTAATTAAATTTCGGAAATAATCAAATGATAGGGGCACGTATAATCACGGTGTTAAATTGTAGAAAAAAAAATTGCTGTAAAAGCATTATCCACGACGAAAACAGCGGAATACGTTGGTATAGAGAAAGCACCACTAGAGTTCCCTCTTAAATAAAAATCTTGATATCCTCATCGACAAAAATCATCATCGAAAAATTTAAATGCCAGACCACTAAAATTAAATAATAGAGGAGAGCGATATACGTACCATAGTTATAATGGAAGATTTTTCATCTCCAGCAGCTTAAAAGTTATTTATATCTTACAGAATATGATGCCGACAGTACACAAGTACTCCGCTTATGAAGAAACTGAGAGATGATAATTATACAACACGTCAAACGCTGATTGATCAGTGATACTACATTACGCGCCAAACCGGTCACTGATATGTAAATCAAGTTCTAATAAACTTAAAAAAGGATGATGCGATTGCGAAGGCACTCCGGTTGCAGCGTCCATGGCGGTGACAAATGGAGTGGTGTGGTAGGTATATGCTAATGATTATGACGACTGCTGTCCACAGAACATACATGCGTTTATCAGAGCAGCTCAAACGAGGTTTGATTACATCTGATAAATGGCAGCTCACTTAACTTGCTAACCGTGCTAATTTATTAGGTAATTTGTTTTATAGCTTCACACCTGACAAAATGTTCTGTTGATCACCTATAGTAACTGGTTGATAAAGGTGTCCCGTTTCTATGTTATTTATTAGGTACTCTTACGCTTTAAGTAGTTGTAAGGATTGAAAACCTAATACTCCTTTATGCTAGGCAGCTGCGCTTGCGACCACTAGACAAATGAGGCGGTTAATAATTATTTATCTAATTACATTTAGTATAGTCTTTGTATCAACTATCGATAACTAATATAAGACATATGTTTCATATATGTACGTATTTATTTCCAATTAGCAGTACATTATCGGGCTAATTACTTTTGGAATGTTGTTAATATTGATTCCAATGTAATTTTCTAAAACGTAACCTTATAGTATGATTGTAATCTTGAAGTTTAGCGTTATAATTTCGAGCTCGCACAAATTTCCTAAGATGTTCTGGGCTGACTAAGCGATTTACTGTTTTACAATTATTGGAATTAATGCAGATACAAGCCTGTAGATACAAGTCGTGGTGGCCTAGTGGTTAAAACACCAGACTCTCAAGTATGAGTGTGCGGGTTCAATTCCAGGTCAGGCAAGTAACTTTTCTAAGTTATATGTACTTTCTAAGTATATCTTGGCCATCAATGATTACAAGGTGAAGGAAAACATCTTGAGGAAACCTGAACTTTAAGTCTATAAAATATACAGAATAAGCGTGGTGTTTTTTTTTTTTTATATATTATAAACTAGCGCTTGACCGCAATCCTGCCTGATGGTAAGTAGTGACGCAATCGTTGATGGTAAAGCGCACTAGTTTATTAAGAGCCTATTCACTCTAGCCTTGAAGACGCTCAAATTGTAGTCCGACGGAAACACCGCCGCTGGCAAATTGTTCCAGTCCCTCGATGTACGCGGTATAAAGGAGGAGGCGAAACGCTTCGTCCGGATTGTAGTGGTGTTAACAACGTAAGGGTGGAAACCAGCCGTACGACGGGTCGTCCGATGGTGGAACGGAGATGGGGGAATTAAATCATGCAATTCCCTCGCACACTCCCCAAAATGCATCCTATAGAACACCGAAAGGCTGATTACGCTCAATCCATCTCTGTATGAGAGGAGACCTGCGCCCAGCAGTGGGACGGTAAAAGGTTGATGATAATGATGACAATTCTGCCAAAACTTTTGTTCTCTTTTAATGTTGATTCCATGTTTGCATAAATGATGCCATTTTAAATGAGATTTCTTAAAACACCAGAGGGTGTTTATTGGTTAGTTAGGATTAGGCTTTTCAAGCTACGTTCCCTGTGGCCCTGTACCAGTTTCGTCTAGGTACTACTCGCGATGGTTGCAATGTCATTCGCCCCGGATGACTGATAGTAATTAGTAGGTAGTGTAGGTACTTATCAAAAATAGATTTATCCTTCCTTTGGACCATTGAGTTTTGTCCTACATAAAAAAATCCATGTTGTCCCAAACTTGCTTGCTTGCTTCTTTCCGAAAAGAAAAAAGAAGCTGTACTTATTACACCTATTTTCATTAATTTACATTAATAAGTGTTGTAGTAAAGCTAAAGTATAGATAAGAATTGTGTTGAAATCCTCCACAATATAACTGAAGTAAGTAATAATCAGCTGTTAACGTGGGAAAATTAGAATATCTATGTAGAATAATGTAAATCGATATTCGATATTCAACAAATTCTAATAAATATTATAAATGCGAATTTGTCTCAGGGATCAAATAATGAAAGAGGTTCGCATCGTGAGAATATCTATTCGATAATATTTACCTTAATAATTGTTACTTGTCTAATGTACCAAAAGCTGTTCCAAATGGCGGGTATCCGATGTCCTTATCATGCTCAATTTAAACTAATACCTACATCTATTTGGACAAATGTGTTATGTGTCCGACAGTCTCAACGAAAATCAATGAAATATATCATTATGTAAAGAAAACCCTGTCCGACCGATAAGGATAATAAAGGTTAGGTAAACACTTGACCAAATATAATATAAAATTTTACATAATCATCATAGTAACAATACTAATGAATTTTGAAACAATCCTTTTTTCCCGGGAATTAATTACAATATCCCCGAAATTTGGTAATTTTTAAAAAAGTGACAACACCGGTATTATTTATAAGCGAATGGCGACGTGGCCACGTCACAGGTGCCGCGTGCCCTGCCCCCCGCCGCCCGCGGAACGGGTGGCTTATCGCACATGTATTAAGTTACCTCTTTTTGCGAAATAATATTTATTTTTTTAGGGGGATTTTTTTTAAGTTTAGCCTGTCTTTGTGGGCATTAGTAGAATCAGTTATCGATACCTAACAATACCTTCACGGATCGGACAGGGTTTTCTTTACATATTGTATAGACTGCAGGCGTTTTCGAATTAAAATAAATATAATTTTATCTTTCTAGAACGTCACGCAAATATGTCTTATCAAAATTAATATTAACCATCAATCCAATTTCGTTCCACGACAAGTTCCGTACTTTTCAAGTCTCATACTTAATTAATTTAATTTCAATATGGCATTGAATTAATATTTCAAGTCGAATCATAATTATTCTGTCTGACTCATTATATGGCGTCCACCTACATATTATTTTTTCAGATGTCTGCCTACCTACGAATGCATATATGTATTTAAAACGACTTGCTTTTGGAAAAAGGTCATCGATTCTAGCAAGATCTAATAATAAACTTTGAATCGGCTTAAATTCGGTTTAGTAAGTTCATAGTAGAAGATATTAAAATAGACATAGGTATATTGTGTAAAATGAAATGTCTATATTTAAATGTCTGGGTACACCTTAAAACCATCTCTAGGTCCTTCAAAAAAGTCTTTTTTTTAAGAAATTCAATGTACGTATTTTTTGGAAAGGCTTTTTGGCTTTTAATTTGTAATAATACCTAAGGTTTAATAAGTCGATGATTCTGGCAATGTCAGATATGAGAGAACACGTGCGAAAAATAAAATCTTAGTTAATAACAATTGTTACAATCGGACATGTTGTTTGTTATTATTTTAGGTAATTGTTGTTCGTGATCGGGCTCTTCATTGAAGTCGCTAATTAATTGAGTACACTACCGAATGTGGCGGTACATTGCTCTGATTTATATCGCTACAAACTGTTCGAGATACACTTGACTCGGGTCATTAATAATTTTTAATTATTGTTTGTTGATACTCTGCTTAGTTCTGAGTATTACGGTTGGATTATTTTTGTAATAATGTTGAGATATAATTTATCATTTTATAAAAAAATTGTCTAGAATAGGGATTATCCAAGGTATGAAAACCAAAACTATAATTAGTCCGTCTTATAGATAATAAAAAAAATTAACATCCGCATTTTTTATTTTGTTGAAATTACCAAAAACTACTGAGATATATAGATAGCATATTCAAGTTACGCAGGGGGGGCTAATTACATCACGCCGTGGTATATCTTGTACCACGGCGTGACGTCATGCGACATTTCGAATTAACATACCTATCCTCCTAAGTATTTGAATGAAAAAAATAAAATAAAAAATAGGTGTTCAATATTTTTTACAGATCTATCTGATGGACATTAAATTTTTTTTTAGGATACATCCCATTTAAAAATTCCACAAAAGCGTAACTTATTTATACAAAGTCAAACAAAACTGATCCTATAATAGTGATAATAAAAATCACTAGAGCTATTTAATCCCTTGTTCATAATTTACGCCAAGCAAGGTGTTCCTACTATTATTCTTAATAGTTTATGGTAACAATCAGTCCGTTGATATATTTATTATCCGCGGACTGGTTTTGCTCATATTGATCCGTACAGGAACACGCTACGAGCATTAACTGAGGACACTAGGAAGTTGATCACTAAATAACCAGATGTAAAAACCTTCCAAGTCTTACAACATTGTTGATGAACTTTCCTTTTATAAAATACGTAAAAGGCTTCATGCGTTATAAATAACAATAACTGTAGATAAAAGTTGTATGTCGTCTTTTGTAACTGGCCTACATAAGAATAAGGCGGTACATAACGACAGCTGGGTTTTATGGAATTTAAATAAATAATATTTTCTTTATATCAGCGGGTATTGTTGTGGGACAGTAACGGTGGCCACACGCGAGCCACTCGTCGTCAGCGCGCGTCATCAACGCCGGACCCTTTTACACAGCACGACTTTTGAACACATTCAAAATGAGATTTGCCTTATAAGGTCCTTATAAAGCTGGTGATTGGATTTCTGTTAAAGTTGTATTAAGTTTAAGTAGGTGAACGTGACTGTTCTTAAAGTAAAATTGACGATGACTGTTCAAACGTGTTTAATTTTTAATAAAGATTTTTATATAGGTATAAAAAGCGACCAATTATTTGGCAAGCTTTGTTTAAAAAAATATCTTCAGCGCGTTGTGAGGTCTATTTTTACCGAACGTTGTCGTAAGCTATAAAAAAGACCTGCCAGACCGATCAGCAGAATCCAACGAGCACACCTACAGCGCTTCATTGTTCTCCATGTTATTTGTTCTGTATGATAAGAGTTGCCTACTTCAGTTCCAAATGTTTGAACCGGAACACATCATTTATAACATACTACGAACACCTTCACTTAGTTAAAAGATTCGATTGTTTTCTATGAACACAGCTCCATTATTTACTTCTTGTAATAGAGAAAGTATTATCTTGTTTTGCATTGCGCCACATGGCTTTCTGCAGCTTTACTATTTTACTTACTGTAACTGATTATAGGCTCAAAACTATAGCAGATAACGTGCCTCTATGATTACAATCGAAACCGTATAATTGGATCATTGGTTGTCGAGATTAAACGTGCTAACCTACAGACAGATATTGCGTTTAATAATATGTAGAGATTAACGATTAGGTTCTATGGTCAAAAATAATTTCGTGCCCGCCTAGCCCATGGCAAACTGGGGCAATTGCTGACTAATATGGAAACACCATTATCGGTGTAATAGGCTCTGTTATAGAATGGTGTAAGCTGTGAGAATCAAATTGCGTCTGCCACCGCCTTTACCTTATTGAACACTCGAGCAGTGGGAAAATACATTACCGACATTCACGTAATGATCTACCTTTATTGTCACAAATAGTAGATATCGTAAGACATTTTAGAAAACCATTGTCAGGTATTTTTGTTAACGTTCAGTAATATCAATCCATTTTCATTAAAAGGTTAAATGGAATTTCTTGGTTTACCAGCAAAAGGTAAAATATTTCTTAGCTTCACCTACTTATTATACACTTCTGGACACATCTATTGGCCCACCTTAGAGTTTAAGTTTCGATGGCCACTACCGAAATATGATTGCTAGATTGAACAAAAACTATTGATGCAGTTTTAAACCTGATCATTTTACCATCTTTTTCGCTCGTATTGTTTTTTATTCAGAATACCATACGACATGGAGCTAAGCCTAACAAGTCGAATATGCGCCTTGTTAAAGGTAATTGATTTTTGAATAAAAACATGTTTTATCAAATAAAGGTTTCATTTAATAACACGTGTTGCCTCCATGGGCATCTACCACAGCTCTCATATGATTAGGCATAGAATTTATCAACCGCTCTATGAAATTTTGAGGGATCATCTCCCATTCCTCTTCTATGGCAGTTTCCAACTTACAACCATGTAACACAATTTTAGACTCATCAGAAAAGAGTACATGGCTCCAATCTTGCTGTGTCCAATTTAAATGACTGCGTGCGAAATGAAGGCGCGCTTGTGGCTTGTGTGCTACCATACCGCGTTTTTTTAACCTTCTCCGAACAGTTCGAGCGCTCACAGATACTCCGTGGAAGTCGCGAAGTTGGTTTTGTATCTCAATTGAGGTAAGGTGTCGATTTCTCAAGCTGGTCGTCACGATGAATCGATCCTGCCTTTCAGTTGTGACCCGAGATCGTGGCCTTCCTTGGCGACGAACAAAGTCGCCAGTCTCTAGGTACCTCCGATAAATATTTCGGACCGCAGTTCGACTTAAATTAAGTTGAGCATTCACATTTCTATGGCTGTGTCCGGCCTAAATAAGTGCCACAGCTTGGGCGGCGACTTCAGGTGAAGTATCCATAGATTATTGATAGAACCTCACCTTAATATTAAGAATAAGTAATGTTTGTTGCAAATCCAAAGATATCAATCATTTTTTCAAGAATTAAATCCAAGTAAACCAATAAAATCAAGTTTTCTTAGTATTCGATTGTTTGATATCAACAAACATGCTCCAAATTGTCTTTTGTTTCTTTAAATTTTGTGTTCGAAATTCAAAAAAAGACTATTGAATGAAATTGTGAATGTGCCAGGTTCAAAACTGCATAAAAACTTTTTGCTCGACCTAATATAAAATTTTTGCTAGGACCAAACGAAACTGAAAATGCAAGGTGGGCCAATAGATGTGTCCAGAAGTGTATTATCACTTCTGTAATCTCCAAGAAAAGAAAAGAGTAGGCAAAAATGTAATTTTATAACATCACAGTATGAAGAAATCTGGATTTGATTCCGTTGTCTGCAACGTCTGCAACAGCCGACCAGTTATGTAAAAATTTCACGTGTAAAAATCTCTAGTGTTAATCTCTAGAATTACTTGGCTACTTACAGCTCCCTCCGCATTCACTTCACCTAAGTTTACACGGCATAAAAGTGATCAGTGATCCTACTTGCATAATAAACGATTTCATTTCATTTCAGTTTTCACGGCGTAAAAGTGATCAGTGTCTCTTTTGCCCTCCCATTCTACTCTAGAGGTTGATGATCATACCATATAAATATAACTCCATACTATAATGCAAAGAAACTTTGTTATTATTCACTTTACGGCTAGGAACAGACATTTAAAATGTTCAGTTGAAGTATAAGCACCAAAGGCATCATCTGCCTAGCTTAACACCAGCCAGAGCCAGATAAACACCATATTTTGTACGCTTACTGGCATAACACAGCGCCCTGTTCTATATACGATCTGTAAATACTGTATACTTTTTTTTTTTTTTTTATTAGTTATAAACTAGTGCTTGACTGCAATGCCGCCTGATGGTAAGCAGTGATGCAATCGTTGATGGTAAAACGCACTAGCTTATTAAGCCTATTCACTTAAAAAAAAACTGAGTGAATAGGAAGGAAGACGGCAGTTGAGCGAGGTGAAGCAATGTTTAACCCAACAACGATGCTGCGCCAGAGGATGATCTGGAGACCCTCCACGACCAAACTCCCGACACAACGACATTAGGCACATCGTACCCGGTACACATCGCAACACAACTGCTCAGACCCGTCCTTCGTACGGCTTCACCAGACATCATGCCGGAACACGACAAATCGCTTGGCGGCAAGACTTTGTCAGGTCCTATTTACATGTGTTATCAAATAAAATGATTTGATTTGATTTTATGTTTGGGTCGAATTTCAGTGTAACCGAATGCATCTGAATACCAGTATCTTAAAGGTAGCGACTATAGGCAGACGCTCTACTACTGGTATTCAATAGGTACTGGTATTCAGGTAAGATAGGTCTGAAGTTAATGGGTAATATGATACTCTTGGTAAGACTGCTTGTAAGACATTCGGGCTTCTGATGACTTATTAAGGCTGTCAAAGATTCACGAATTACCAACCGCTTAATTTTCCGAGGTAAGGGAGACCACGCACAAAAATCAGTGATGTAAAAACAAGAAGGGGCACATACCGCTTTATTACATTTATAATTTAATGAACTATAATCGCCCTATTACTGGTGCATTATTACTTCGCAGCAATGCACGGTGGTCACGAATCTGGCGGGTCTGCGCTGGCGCTGCATGCTCGCTACTAATACGGCTCGTTTGCGCGCGCGCCGGCACGACCCGCGCCATTACCCAATAAAATTAATTTCACTTAATGCTCATCGATTATTGAATATAATAATCGTATAGTTCGGTGTTTCGGCGGTTCGTGATGGATCGCGGGCGCAGACCCCCCCCCTCGCGCACACGATCTACCGACGATCGCCGCGCAGGCTTGCCGATGTAAACCGCTGCCTCTCACTGTATCCTTTATTAATTAGCAAAGATTTTAATAATTTAGAAAAAACACTTACGTTTCGGAATCTCTTTTTCTTTTCAGGATCACCTTTTTAGTATATCATCACCATCATCATGTCAGCCACAGGAAGTCCACTGCTGGACATGGGCCTCCCCTAATGATTTCCAAATAGACCGGTTGAACGTAGCGCTTCCCTGCGATTTTGGTCAGGTCATCCGACCACCTAGTCGGTGGGTGTCCGAGGCTGCCAACCGTCGCCATTCAAAAGCCTTTCTGCCCCATCAGCCATCGGCTTTACGTGCTATGTGCCCCGCCCACTGCTACAATTCACACATCAGTAAGGATGTTGATGGGGCTGCCCAGTTTCGCAGGGCGTCAAGTATGTTGGCAGAATCACACGTCAATGCCTTTTACGTTATCGTTAGACAGAATTCTGCCTTTGCTCTGCAGAGTAAGGGATAGATCCAACTACATCGTCAAGGCCATAGCGGGAAGGTATAAGTCGCCTCTATTAACATCATTTAATAGAGGAGACTTGAAAGAACCTTGTCTCCAAGTTGAAATAATATTACTAACATAGTTATAAGTTATATTATTTTTATTTTTGTTTACTATGATATTGCTGATCCGAAATGAAAATTATTTTATTTTATTTTAAACATTGAAACACTGTCTTTAACTTCTAATTAATAAATAGGTTTATTAATTAGAAGTTAAAGACAGTGAGCTATGAGTTAGCCCTTTCCTTTTTATTGATATAGCTTAAAAATTTTTGAAGTTCAGGTTCCATTTTGATAATGAATATATCGAAACTGTTGAATTTTACTCAGAGCTATGTCTTGTTATTCAGACAATGCTGAGCTACGCCATCCGACACAGAGCTATGTTGAGCTACGAAGAACTATGCCGATCTACAAAATGGTACGCTACGCTACGCAGATCTGCGCTGATATACGTTGTGATATGCAACGCTACGCAGAGGTGAGCCGATCTACGCTATGGTACGCTGCACTACGCAGAGCTGCGCCGATCTAATCTATGCTACGTTAAGCTATGCTGCGCTACGTTATATTATATGTATAGAGCTACTAGAACTTTATAGAACTACAATATAAAGTGCTATGAGGGAAGGGTGGGTCTAGCCGTAGATATTCCGAGGAACGTACGAGTCTACGCCTATCCTAGTTGAAGGATTAGTGTGACATTCTTATAAATTTTACTATGGTAGGGATGTGCAGCACTAATACTCTATATTCATTTACCTAAGTTATCTGTCTAGTAAGAAAACTTAAAAAAGGTAACGGTTTATTATTTTTCTCAAATTATATTTTTTTTTGCAGTATCTTTAATGCGCACTTTTGCACTAAGTATGAGGATAAAGGTGCGCAGCCGGGTGTGTAAGTTTGCGCACGTACGTTAAGAGAGTGCATCACTCCCAATGTCCCCTTTGATTCTACCACAGCCTAGGTATGGTGTACATTATATGTATTATGTGCCACCAATTTTTACACAAAATACATTCGAACCAATCTTCGGTAGATCTCTGTGCATTTTATAGCAACCTAGGCATGCTCATTTTTTCTTTTTGGGTGCAATTGGGTTTACCAGTTCTGCTCTTTTTAGGTAGAGGTTTATTATTCTTCTTATTATGTTCTACTTCGAGTATTATTTAGTGTGGAGAACTGCTAAAACTGTCATTTTGCTTCGCTTATTAAATGAAATGTGCGGTAAATTACTTTAGATATGGAGACAAGTCTAACAGTGAGAAAGATGTTTACGACTCTACCTGGATTACGTTTATCCTAATTATATTTTCATAACATGTATAATGTATATATTACAACACAGATGTAATTTAATTTTATTCCAACAAATCTTCGGAAATTGTAATAAAAACAAAAAAAGTTTTCGTCCCAGCACATTCAAACGTTAATGATGTGCTGTCAACTTAAATTGGCCACAGAAGACTGTTCCCTGATTCCAGAATCCCTCTGCGCATTCTTATACACTACACACTCTTGCACATCTCTATCTTATTTTTTATTTTTCAATTACAGTAAGTACCTCAAAGTTTTTAATATACAATTATTATTGGAGAAGAAGGGGGGGGGGGGGGTTTACCTTTGTTTGACATTGGAACAATAAAATGTTGAAAAAACGAAGATCAGGACGTTGATCAGTAACTAAATAGTGCAGCCATGTAGAAAAACTTCATCTTTACCTCGCTGCTGATACATAGAGTAATAAATAGAAGAAAGTATTTAAGATGATTAGTTCTACAGTGCAACAAATATCCTTATTAGAACATTATTTATGAAGCTTGTCCAGCAGTCCCAGACCTCTTCGTGATGTATAGAGCTGAGACAACTCTCCCAAAGTAACCCACATGAAGGATGTTAAACATACAAGCTAACATCGGCGTTGATAGGGAAGGCAATACATTATGTTTATTAAACATTTTCTTATGGTAAATCGTGAATATCAAACACACCAGGAATATACGTATTCAAAATATGTATTTCAATAAATCAGCAGTCGGAGCAGCGTGTGTAGTACATTCACTACGAGCACCCGATGAAACGAAATGAATAATTACTGTACAAGGCACAACATAAATAGAGGTAGATAAAAACGGGTAACGACAGGATAGAATGGTAGCCATCCAACACGCGCAGTCAGCGGCAGATCGCGCAGTAATGGCCAGCCTTGTAGCCCATCCATAACGGATTTCTTATTCATCGATATTAATACGGGTACATGACAACCGTCCGCCGCTGTACAAATGAGCGAAGCCGCTCACGGCGGATTATATTTATGAGAACACACTCTGATCCGCAATTAGTACTGCCAGCAACAAAACTAGTTGCCTTGTAGTTTACAAACAATGCACGTGTCCGCTGATAGATGAGTCGACAACTTGATATATGATGCTATCGACTACCGACTAGTGTTTTAAAAACCGGAGGTTCGTTTAAAAGAAATATACATGAGCTCAACTTGAGTTTCTTAACCAATATAAAAAACTTGATTTATACACCAATTCCTTTGACACGTTAAACCTCGTCAAAATATTACCATTTCCTAGATGTTCCTATTTTCATTAGCAATAAGGTTTCCTTGCTTTTGGCTCGTATTAGAATTTTCCAGTCGTATCTAATTAATTATCAAGAGGACTTGTTGATGAGCAATAATACCATCAGGTTAAGTCTGTCACGGTCGGTCTGTGGACACATGACCATGTTTACATACCAGACGCAGTGCACGTTCAGTCGTTGGTCCCGTCTGTCACCTGCATCTTTTGACAGTCGTTCAGGGTTGTCAGAAATTCGAAAGTCTGACAACCAATTTTAACAAATGGTATCGGAGAGTTCTATGGGGAAAGCTATGATGAGTGTTACGCGCATTTTTCACTGGTCTTTTAAAACTATTTATAGTATCGTAAACTAAATAAAAGCGCGTGATTTATGTAAAAAGTGCATTCAGTAAATAATTCATAAAGAACATTGAAATATCGCAGCATAGTGGCCACTTCATGACTTTGCCTCAAACCTCCCTCATAGACGCTTCGCGCGGCCGTCTTTTTCAACTGTCATTGGCGATATCCGCCATTATTGTGAAATAAACTGTTCAAAGAATTTCTACAATTTGTAACACGTGTTATTAGCAAAATTGTAGTATCTATTCCACAGAGGCCATTGATCAAGAGTTGAGGATGAATCTCACCTTGAATAAAGAAGCAGAAGAACAAATGGATACCATTTGTTCTTCTCTTTTTTCTTTTGTGTTGCTCAGTAACTAGGTTGTAGAGCTCCAATAGGTAGTCGCTATATGTTAATTACTGGTTTCTAGCCGCATGTAGTTGAATTCGAAACTGACATTTGGGCTGGTGCTGCAAAATGTCAGCTGGCTACTTTGGATTCAGTGGAGAGGCGAAGAGGCTGATTGGCGACCCAGATTTAACTTAACGTAGCCAGCCTATCGGTGTTCTTTAGGATGCATTTTGGAGAATGTGCGAGGGTATTGTATGATTTAATTCCCCCATCTCCATTCCATTAATGGACAACCCGTCGTATGGCGAGTTTCCACCCTTACGTTGACCACCACTACGATCCGGACGAAGCGTTTCGCCTCCTCTTTTATACCGCATCGAGGGACTGGAACAATTTGCCAGCTGCAGTGTTTCCGTCGGATTACACTTTAAGTTTCTTCAATGCTAGAGTGAATAGGCTGTTTATAAACTAGCGCGCTTTACCATCAACGATTGCATAACTGCTTAACACCAGTCGGGATCGCGGTCAAACACTAGTTTATAATTTATAAAAAAAAAAACCAACATAGTTGGGAAAAGTCTAGGCAGAATGCAACTAGGCATCGTGCTTCGGTGAATCAACTTTTGAATTTACTATAATGAAAATAAAGCTCACATATATTGTATATGTGAGCTTTATTTTTATTCTAGTAGTATGTAAAAAAACCCCTGTACGATCCGTGAAGGTATTGTTAGGTATCGTTAACTGATTCTAATAATGCCAACAAAGCCGGATTAAACTTAAAAAAAACCCCTTAAAAAAATATTACTTCAAAAAAAGCGAGGTAACCTAATGCATGTGCGGTAGGCAACACGTTAGGCATACATGCGCGGGTGAAGGGGCGCAGGGCAGGCGGCACGTGGTCGCATCGCAATTCGCTCCGTCACAAATGGTGTTGTCACTTTTTTAAAAATTACCAAGTTTTGGGGAAGTTGGAATTACACACATCAAAAGTGTCTAGGGATCAAGCATTTTTATGCGGATTTCTTGAGATTGAGATGTGGCTTTGTAATAAATTTATGATTTTATAAATTTATATGGATCCTTTTTGGTGCATTTCATAATTTGAATCAGGAACTGTGAATCAAATTCGAGTAAAAGATGAAAATCAGCTGTCAATATTTTCCCTATAAAAACATACAACGCATTGAAGACATTATTAGTGCTACTGTTTCCCTACTACTGATTAAAACCAACGTTATTATGGAGCGGCGACGTCATTTAAGCAGGGAAGAAATGCTCAGAGCCGTGGGAATGATAGAAGCTGGTTCCCGGCAACGTACTGTGGCTTTAGCTCTGAATACAAGTCAGAGTGTTATCAGTCGACTTTGGACACGTTACCGAAGCACTGGTACCGTGGCTGAGCGCCATGGAGGACGGTATCGCTGCACCACACGGAGACAAGACCGATACATTCAAATCTTAACTCGAAGAGCTCCAACAATAACCGCCATGATGTTAGCCGTGAGGCTTCATCACTCTTCAGGGAACTTAATTAGCGACCAAACAGTCAGAAACCGCTTGCATGAAGTGAACCTTCATTCCCGAAGACCGCTACGGGTACCACCTATAGCAATGCACAATCGTAGGATTCGATATCAATGGGCTCTTGAACACAGAAATTGGGCAGAAGAACAATGGCGTTTCGTGTGCTTTTCTGATGAGTCTCGTTTTGGTATGAGACCGGATACAAGACGTATACGACACTGGAGAACCCCTGGACGCCAACAGCGATTAAAATCCTGCCAGGAAGTCCATCCTTATAGTGGTGGAACCATCATGGTATGGGCGGGTATTTGGATCGGCGGAAGAACTGAGTTGATTTGGATCAGAGGCAACCTCAACGCTCAAATTTATGCTGAAACGATTGTATCAGACGTCATCGTTCCTCTACAAGTGCAAATCGGTCCCTTATTTCAGTTAATGCATGATAATGCACGACCGCACACCGCAAGAGTTGTAAGACAGACTCTCGCCGCAGCTAACATCAATGTCCTGCCCTGGCCTGCTCAGTCGCCAGACTTGAACCCGATTGAGCATGCATGGGATATGCTACAGAGAAGAGCTCTGCCGAATATGGAGGGTATCCAGTCGCAAGAAGACCTTTTTTTGTTGTTGCAACGAACATGGGCGGCCATTCCACAGCGTGATTTGGATGAACTCATTTTGAGTATGCCAAACCGATGTTCTTGTGTTGTTAGTGTTCGCGGTAGAAACACGGATTATTAATTGTTTAAGTTACCCAATAAAATTTTAGAGAAAACTGTTATTTCAGTCTTTTTTTCGAACTTTTGTGTTAGTGGTTCAAATGTCAAATATCCCTTTATTAGGAAAATGGCAAATTTCTTTATTAATGCAAAGGTGACTTGGTTTATCGTTACTGTGACAAACGAAAACACTTTATTTGATGAATCCTTAAAGAAAATTTTAATTAATATCAATCAGGAGAAAAGTTATTGCAAAAATATATGTTGATCCCTAGACACTTTTGATGTGTGTAATTCGGGGAAAAAAAGATTATTTCAAAATTCAAAAGTAGTATTGTCACTGTGATGATTACGTAAAATTTCATATTTTATTTGGTCATGTGTAAGTATACCTAACATTTATTATCCTTTTGGGTCGGACGGGGTTTTATTATTTATTTACTTATTATTTCGCACAAAAAAAATGTATTGTATATGTATGCAAGTGCGTCCAAAATGGAAGCATTCCGTAATCGAACAGGAGCTAAAAGTCCTAATTGTGTTTCATTGAGCATACTTGTAAATTAAATAATTCAGCGGTAGCATCTGACTCTGCGTTTGATCTCGTAATGTACTTACGGTAAGACGTATCGCCCTCATTAAGGGCCAGCACACGGTTTCTTAATCGATATTCGACAGTTTAAACTTTTTATTTGACTTCACGATGCTCATGTTTTGAAAACGGCTTGGGTTACCGTTGAATTTTAAATAATTAGATGTTTGCGCAATCTGCATCTAATTAATTTTATCTCTTTGATATAAAGTATTTGTTATAAGTATGAAGGCGTATCCAATTTCATAAGAGCTTTGTGATGTTTTCTATAATTTATTATTTCTGATCTATATAATAGAAATAGCTAGAGTTGGAATATTTAAATTATGTATATTTTTAAGTTGTTAAATAAAACACCTCGAATAATTTTCAATTATTTCTTAATATTTCTTAGTCTTAGCTATAAATACTGTCTGTCTGTAATCTTTTGATGATTTCCATTTATAATATAATTACTTTACCCTTATTACCATGTAGAGCTTAAATATCATGCGGCTGGGCCTACGTAATAATTGTAAATTGATAAAACCATACAAAATAATTAGGCCAATTATAAAGAGATCAGTATTCAAAATTAATTTTGATCCTGCCAGGGCCGCCGGTTCAATTGAGATACCGTGGCCCTGGCACAAGCAAGTGAACGAACACGTGTGGGTTTTATTCAGTTAACCCTCAAACTCGTCTGCGAGCGGGAGGGTTAATAGTCAGATACGACCTTCCGTTCCGCCCAGTACGGGAAAAGTCCTGTAAAGTCCTGTTGGGTGGTAAATCTCCACCCAAAAAAAACTGATTTGAATAACTGGCGTAGTTAATGATTTGAATGGACACCTTATTTCTGACAATAAAGTAGGGTAGGAAGAAAAGCTCTCCTTATTACATGCTACTTCAAATTGACTAGCGAAATGTGGGTGCATTTTAGGTGCACCCGTTCTCTTTCGGGGAATACATACTAGTGTTCCATTAAATGATTAATCAGATCTTTGATGTCAGTGGATCACATTGAAAATCGCCATCCAATGATATGTGTTTATATGTTAAAGATGTAATAGGTCATTAAAAACAGTTAATGCGACGGCTGTCCTTATCAGTAGTCACAGTTATGTACCGACTTGTCCGCGAGCGTATTTAGTTTCACGACTATGTGGTAATGAACTAAATTTAAGATAACTTTCACCAGATGAATATCTTAATATTTAAAACGCGATAAAATATGCTTTTAATGACTACCCTGAATGTATTTTATGAACCACGGGATGCCGGAGAACCACAGCTTTGAATACAACTCAGCCTGATACAGATTAGAAAAATTACACATACGTTTTCTTTTATTGCCTCTAGCATTTTTATTTTAGATTTAAATTAATTGAACGCAAACAAGACACAGTTTATGAGTCAGGAATATATGTGTCTTGTAACATCTTAAATTAAAGTGCCTAATGGAGATTAGTTTAGGGAGTTTTAGCATAATTTAGAGTACGTTAACATTCGATGTTATTTTCATAAATTTTATTGCCGTAGCCGCTCGTAACATTATGTTTCTAATAAGTTATCTATTGTAATACTTTTCATTTATAGTCAAACCTGTCGTTGTGGAGTTTCAGAGCTCTGCTTCGTAGCTTTGTTTTCAAATTTTTATTCTATAATATTTCTTGGAAAAATGCTCAGTGATGGAGTGCTTGCGATAGCTTTTCTTTTCTTTTTTTTCTTCCTATTTTATGCATATTAAGTGTACCATGGAGCTGACTAGGTATACTAATTTTTATACTCATAACTAGTATAGAATGGATAATAATATATGAGACCTATAATTTACTTCTTCATGTGTCTTCAGATTGTCTGGAGATCCTATAATTTGTGCGTTCAAAAGACTTAGAAATTAAAAGCCAATTCTTTAGAGCGCATCTAATCTTTAGAAGTATTTCATTAATAGTATGCTCATAGTGGTTAATAGCATCACTTTTTAGACCGGCTGTCTTATTTTATTTAATCGAGTTAAATAATTACGCGTGTAAAGTTAACATGTAACATTATCAGTCATATATTTATTACCTTAAACACGTTCATATTCTGTAGGTATCGCGACGACATTATAAATTGTAATCTATATTTTTTTTTCAATAAATATTCATGAGTGATAGAGGCATTGCGATACATTACAAGAGTCATAAGTCAACGAAACGCCGCGCAGGCGCATGCTGGCGCCGGACGCGATGCGCGCGCGCCTGTCGCGCTCGTCTTCGGTATATCATCCACGGAAACGTTCCGCCGGCATCGCCTAGCGACATGTCCACACAGTCAGACTTCGGATTTTTATGGCGCTTTCTTACTGTCTTATATTCTGTCTACACATAATTTAAATGTCATAACTATGAAAATATTATTATAACGGATCATTACTTTTCATAATGTGGTTAAGTGGCGTGCCGTCGTCATCGCATGATTTTTATTTGAGTGTTAAATGAGAGAGGTGTTTAATAAATGTTGTCCTTTTAGATGTTTTGTAATGATATGCTTATTCAGGTTGTTAATTTGTGGAGTAAATGGCGGCGCTACTCGCGGCAGCTACTGGCGGCGCGCCCTCGCTGGTCGCCACCGCGCGCACGCGCCGCCGCCCACGCCTCGTATGAAACAACCTTACACACTCATACCGATTTAATATATTCTGCAAAACAACTCATATTGACACTACAAATGAAAATCCATGATGTGTTTGCATCTTGTCAAACTGTTGCAGTTTATTTTTTATAATTAAGTATAATTATGTGTTAAGTGTAATGTATGGAGGGTTCGTTTATAAAATTAAATACTGTATTATTGAATATTCAATTTATTTGCGTCGCAAAAGTTGATCATACTATGGCATTTTTGGGAAAAATATTGCATTGAAAATTAAGTATGCATTTAAGCCGATCGTTCTTCGTTGCTGAAATAAATTAAAGTAACTGTCATACCCGTGGTGATTTTGCCCACATGGCTTATTTTATTAAGACGTCAAAGATAAAAGCTCTTGATGCACATTACATATTTTGCATTATTAACCATCACCACCATTTATGATTTTTTAATAAGGTGTGTATATGTAAATTCAATTTTTCATTGCTATTTATTTAAAAAAAAAAACAACAGCAACGTAAGTTTCTCCAAATTATGGAAATACTGTATTCTTTATCAACCTTTTTATCGTCTCACTGCTGGGCACAGGCCTCCTCTCATACAGAGAAGGATTGAGCGTAATCACCAAGCTTGCTCAATGCGGGTTAGCGATTTCAGACTTAAAAGCCCAGGTTTCCTCAATACGTTTTCCTTCGCCTTCAGTCATTGGTGTCCAAGATATACTTAGAAAGTACTTACATATAACTTTATAAAAGTTACATTGGTACTTGCCTGACCTAGAATCGAACCCGCGCACTCATACCTACTTGAGAGGCTGGTGTTTTAACGACTAGGCCACCACGTTTTTCCCTAATTAATTGTCTACATAATCTTTAATGTAATGTCAATTTAATAAATTTATACAATAGATAGTTTTGTATTTAAAATGTTTTAATTACCGACGATATTATAATTTTATCTAATAAAGATCATATCAAAACTTGCAAACAGGTTGCGCTAGATAGCGGAAACATCTAATAACTATAAAATCTTATTATTAAAGTTATTATACCTACAGATATTTCGTCATAACACAACTTATATATTACTAGCTTTCCGCCCGCGGCTTCGCCCGCGTAGAGTTCAGTTATATCGCGCTTTTTAGATTTCCCTCGGGAACATCAAATTTTTCCGGGATAAAAGGTAGCCTATGTCCTTTCTCAGGCTCTAGACTATCTGCCTACCAAAATTTCATGACAATCGGTTCAGTAGTTTTGGCGTGAAAGCCGGACAGACAGACAGAGATACTTTCGCATTTATAATACTAGCTTTCCGCCCGCGACTTCGCCCGCGTGGAGTTCAGTTATACCGCGCTTTTTAGATTTCCCTCGGGAACATCAAATTTTTCCGGGATAAAAGGTAGCCTATGTCCTTTCTAAAGATTGTCTGTGCCAAATTTCATCAAAATCGGTTCAGTAGTTTTGGCGTGAAAGCCGGACAGACAGACAGACAGACAGAGATACTTTCGCATTTATAATATTAGTATGGTTTTTTAATAATTATAAACTAGTGCTTGACTGCAATCCCGCCTGCAATCCTTGCAGTGATGCAATCGTTGGTGGTAAAGCGCACTAGTTTATTAAGCCTATTCACTTAATAAACTTAGGAATAGGAAGGAAGACGGCAGTTGAGCGAGGTGATGCAATGTTAAACCCAAGACTTACACGACCAACGATGCTGCGCCAGAGGGAGATTGATCTGGAGACTCTCTACGACCATATTCCCGACACAACAATATTTTGTGCATCGTACCCGGCACACATCGCAACACAACTGCTCAGACCCGTACTCCGTACGTGCTTCACCAGACATCATGCCGGAACACGACGAATCGCTTGGCAGGAAGACTTTGTCTGATGAGTGGTATCTTCTGCCGGTAGCCGATGTTATGGCCTACCACCGAGAAAATCAACTATACCCTCGCCAAGCTCCATAAAGAATAGAGGTAAACAAACCAATTTAGGGTTACCACAACTCACGTTTTACAAATCTCCTGTTATTTACATGATTATCGACTTTTACATGCTAACTATTCCGACCGATAACCGATTCTCCATCATTACTTGGTAAAATATCCCTAAAAGCACATGCTCGTCTACCCGTACGCCCCTCACGTATAAAACCACTTTTCGTTCCTCCTCGACTAACTAAAACATACACTCGTAACTCATTCTTATACCGTTCCACTAACAACTATAATAGAGAATTTACAGACATAGATCTTTTTAACATTTCTCTTAATAAACTAAAATTAAAGCTAAAAAGTAAATATCTCACCTAATCAAAACTTATATTTTTTGCCAGTTTACGTCCTTTCTAACTAATAAGCATATGTTTCACTGAAGTCATTTTTTGATGCAAAAATGTTATGTACCCAAACATATTTAAGTCTAACCGTCGTCTTTCCTTATAGGAAGTTTTGCATTATTTTAACATTTATATAACATTGTCGGCACTATAGGTCTATTATAAGAAACCAATTGTATTTATAACTAATTGTTTGTATATGACTGTTTGATGCAAAAAAAAAAAAATAAAAAAAAAAAAATAATAACTATTTATTAACAATTACTATTTCATCATATTTGAATAGAATCACTAAAATAACATGCATAATAACTTAGTATTTTGAAAAACCATTAAAAGTTCGACATTAATTTTACGTGATAGCCCTACAAAAAAAGAAAGATGGATGAAATCCAGGTATTAAACACATTGTGGAATTCAACCAATGAATAAAGTTGAGGCATTGGTCAATACAATTTTCCGTATTTTAACTACTGTCAAATCAACTACATAACACATGCATTGTAATACTTTCAAGTATGGACTAATTATAATTATATGTATCAAAAAATTTAATTTATTAGGAAATTAGCTTACATGTGTCATATTTCATTGAAATAGGTTAAGCGTTCTATGCAAATCATAAATATCTAAACATAAATAAACTGATTAGATAAGTAGGAACTAGGATTATTAATTTGGGAAAATCATCTTTGTAGAAAAAGTTGTTAACAACTGTCTTTTAGGTGTAAACTACTCGTTGCCTAGCAACGCTTTGTTTACCTCTATTCTTTATCGAATTTGGCTCAACTATAAGTAGTTTTATCAACGAAATTCTTCCTTATTTATCAATTTATATAATAACTGTTTTCTTTTTCATATTAAATAGGTACTGATATCAAATTTAACAGCGATTTAATGAGCGCAATAAGTAATAAAGTTTTGTATAATTGAAAGGCACCTGAAGCATGGAATTTTAATCTTTATTATGTGGCAAAATCCAACAAATTTATTATTAACGGCTATCTACTTAATAACATTACTTAAAATCTCTGAAATATCATCCTGTTCTCGAATCTTGTAAAACTCAAATGAAAGGGATTTATTTTGTTTTACATATTTAAAACTGTTGGACGCTTAATTTGCGATCGGAATTGCATTTATTTTAATGATTATGAAATGATAATCGCTATCATGTTGTGTGTCATATAGACGTGGAGTGGAGCTGCATTGTTTAAATTATTTTTACTTTTTCTATATACCAATCCTTCTCTGTATGAGAGCAGACCTGTGCCCAGCAGTGGGAGCATAAAAGGTTGATGATGATGATTATGATAAATATAGTTTAAAAAACTAACAAAAATATGCTTCAAAAAAATATCAAACTAAAAAGTTGAAAATCATTTTTAAAAAAGCGTGAGGCGCTTTGTGCTATAATTTTTGTACATTAAGCGCCTCACGCTTTGATATTTTTTAAAAGCTGTTTTTTTAGTTTTTTTAATTATATATATTTTCAACTAAATGTTGAAAATATCTTCTATATATATATATATATATATATATATATATATATATAGATATCCCTTTGGGCACTTTGTTGATCAGACGTGCCGTATAGGTAGTAATTTGTTGATCCATTTTCACTTGTTGATCCGGGGGCCTTTTCTTGATCCGTTGCCATCTGCCCATAAATATGTAGGTCCGTTCGGAGCCACATGTGTCACGCTGAATAATAATAAGTAATAACAATAATTAAGGGCTGTTTTATACAAATCCACCTTTTTGGCGTCTGAGCGGTTGTTGATCCAATTCAAAAGGGCCAATCAGGGCGCAGCATTTGCCAAGGGCGTGAAGCGATTGGATAAGCAGCAGCTTCTTTTTTTAAGTATGTTCACTGAGTAATCTCAGACGCCTGGATCGATTTTTAAAATACTTTGTTGTTTGTAAAGGTAAACTTTTTAAGCGGTCCCGTAGTCACCAAGTCAGGATCTGATGATGGAAGAGTAAAAGAAATCAAGAGGAAATTCCAAAAATCATAGGGGTGACTAGTGCATTTCTAAATATCTTCATTAAGTATTTCAAAGAACTACAATTTAATAAAGGTCTGGTGTAGCTGATGATGGAGCCGGGAGACAGTCAAGGGAACTCCTCAATGATTTACAGCAGCTACCTTGAGTTTGTGCTTGATTAATTTGTGTTGATAAGAACTTTACAAAAATATGGGTTATGACTGTCATGAAGGCTCTGGTGTTGGAAAAGAAAGGCCAGTTCACGGAACTCTTCAACGGTTAACAGTAGGTACCTTGTGTTTGGACTTAATTCTTTTATATTGATAAGAACTTTGCACCTATATGGGTTAAAATGAAAGTCTGTAGTAGATCTGATGTTGAAGACCCTAGACAGTCAAGGGAACTCCTCAATGATTCACAGCAGCTACATTGAGTTAGTGCTTGATTAATTTGTATAGATAAGAACTTTACAAAAAGATGGGTTATGACTGTCATGAAGGCTCTGGTGTTGGAAAAGAAAGGCCAGTTCACGGAACTCTTCAACGGTTAACAGTAGGTACCTTGTGTTTTTTACTTAATTCTTTTATATTGATAAGAACTTTGCACCTATATGGGTTAAAATGAAAGTCTGTAGTAAATCTGATGATGAAGACCATAGGGAGTCGAGGGAACTCCTCAACTATACACAGCAGTCACCTGGCGTTTGTGCTTGATTAATTCGTATTGATAAGAACTTTGCACCTATGTGGGTTAAAATGAAGGTTTGTCGGTCGTGGTCTTCATCATCAAACCTACTGCAGATTTTCATAATAATCCATATGGGTGAAAATTGCTCATCAATATATGTTTAATAATTAAATCCAAATACAAGGGAACTACTGTAAACCGTTGAGGAGTTGACCTGAACTGGCCTTTATATTCATCATCAGCGCCCTAATGACAGTTACAACCCATTTACCTAAATATAATGTAAAGTTCTTATTAATACAAATTAATCAAGCTCAAACACAAGGTAGCTGCTGTGAATTGTCGAGGAGTTCCCTCAACTGTCTCCCGACTTCATATCTACTCCAGATCATTATTACCTAAATTGTAGTGCTTTAAAATACTTAATGAAAATAACTAGAAATGCACTAGTTGCTCGTAAAAATTGTGAAAGTTTTCCTTGATTTCTCTAGTCTTTAATCATCAGATCCTGACCTGGTGACTATGGGATCACCCTTTCAAATAAAACAAGAATTTTGCAAACGAGTCCAGGCGTCTTACAGTAATTGATGAACATACATAAAAATAAACCTCCTCCTTTTTTGAAGTCGGGTAAAAACTTAAATTGCCAAAAGAAAATAATTTTTCTGTTGACAATTTAAATTTTTATAGGATTTTGACATTGATTACTAACTTTTTTATTGCTATTGCCCGAGGTCGAATCCTTTAGTCTCAACGCCCGCGCTGCTGCCGATGACAATAGTATCATACTAAGCAGTAAACGGTGAAATCACGCAGGCATTTACTAACTACTTTCCTCAAACAATCTGCGGAAATCAAACACGTAATTTTCGTTTTTAAGTTCAATGACGAATAATGAACAATAATATTTTTCCCGGCGCTATGGCGCTATTACTAAGTAGCAAATAAGATTTTATTTCCAATAACGTGCGGTTGAGTTTACCTTTTTTAATTTACAAAAACATTATAAATGGGGTACACATGTTTATTGTACACACTACGCTAGGATATCTCGATGTTATTTATGAATTATTTACTGAATGCACTTTTTACTACATAAATCACGCATTTTTATTTAGTAAAGAACACTATAAGTAATTTAAAACTCCAATGGAAAAATTGAAGCGACACTCAGCTTAACTTTCCCGCCAAAACTCCTGACCCCGGGTTATAACATCAGGAAAACATTGTTTTATTTTGAGTACGAGGCTTTTTAGTAAATTATATTACTTTGTTTTTTTCTTTATTGTGTTTATTATTTTTTTAGTGTATTATTATTATAATGTGGGTTCTGTTTGGGCGGAGTAAACAATTTTTCTTTCTATTTTTTTTTTATTATTATTATTATTTATAAACTGGCGCTTGACCGCCATTCCGCCTGATGGTAAGCAGTGATGCGATCATTGATGGTAAAGCGAGCTAGTTTATTAAGAGCCTATTCACTCTAGCCTTGAAGACACTCAAATTGTAGTGTGACGGAAACACCGCCGCTGGCAAATTGTCCCAGTCCCTCGATGTACGCGGAATAAAAGAGGAAGCAAAACGCTTCGTCCGGATCGTAGTGGTGTTAACAACGTGAGGGTGGAAAGTCGCCGTACGACGGGTCGTCCGATGGTAGAACGGAGATGGGGGAATTAAATCATGCAATTCCCTTGCACACTCATCAGAATGCCTGATTAATACTTTAAAAAACCGCTACGCAAAATTCAACCCTTAAAACTGAAACTTAAAATTTAATTATAATATGTATTCGCATACAATCTCTACCACAGAAGTCTATACAAGCAGTGTTAATTGCATTGAATGTAACCGAGTCTGTCCACACAAAACATACAGCGGCGATATAGTGTTTGGACTCATTAGATTGATTTCGATGAATAGAGTTTAAAAATTTAAAATAAATGGTTAATTAGAAATAAAGTATAAAAACCCCATACGTAAAATTTAACCTCTTTAAATATTCATAACAATAACTTTGATTTCTTAAACTGACCGATCGACCGGTACGGTATCAGTACCTATTCAGATCAAAATAAGTATTGCGAAGTACGAGTAGCTAAATGGATCAACATAAGTCAATGATTTTTGAAATATATTCCGAGCCAAAAGTCTTCCTGCATTTAAAAAAAATCCTTATGGATCCACTAATGCATGAAATTGTTGAAAAAATATATATAGATCTTACAATGTATGGAGCAATGCGAATATAAAATATCTAGATTAGGTTTAATAACTTCATAATTGATCAACCATTACGGTACAGGCATCGGATCAAAAGAAGTATTACTGGAAGTACGAGTATATAAATGGATCAACACAAGTAATTGATTTCTAAAATATATTCAGAGCTAAAAACTCCTCGTGGGTCCAAAAAATTTAGCCGTTACGGATCCACAATTACATGAAATTGTTAAAAAAAAATTATCGAGTATAATGTCCTATCGACGAATATGTTTGGCAACATCGCTTAATCGAATGTGACGTTGCCACTCCGCCCGAGAAATACGCAGCTAGATCAAAGTTATTCCGTGCTAAAGGTGGAGTCTATTGTGTTCGGGATTGCGGCTGGATCAACTATGTGCCCAAAGAGGTGTTTATATATATATATATATATATAAATATCTATCGTTCGATATTCTTCTTTTTTTAAAAAAACGAACGAACGAACGTATTGAAAACGGTGAGACATTTTACAGTAATGAGTCGCTCACTCGTAGTCCAAAGAGTTAGAGACGGACAAACAAACAAACAAGCAAGCAAGGAAGCAAGCAAACAAACAAGCAAGCAAACATTTGTATGTGTGCCTGTATATTATTTTACATTTTTATATATTTGTATAAAAAAATATATATAAGAACATTTTATTTATTACTACTTATTATAATATTTTACTTATTATTACTAAATAAATATTTAAAGAAATTTTATCGAGGAATGTTTAAAAAAATAACCCGGCAGAGAATGGTGACAAACCGTTGTATAGCTGGATCAATTTCCTGAAAAACGTGTTTAAAACACGTTTTTTTGTTAAGTATAATAAATTTGATTATTCAAATGGACCAGTTAGTGCTCCAAAATAACAATTGAACAGTCAGGAACACCAAACTTTACTCGTAAATTTAACTCATTACAAGTTTGTCAAAATTAAAAAGAATTTTAAAGCTCATGTACAGTATTACAAGCAGTTAAAAGGATTAAGTTTGATTTCAAATAACTCTGCATTCTGCATTCTTAATTTTGTGATCATTTCATATAACACAGTTCAATTATAATAAATTAAATTAATAGATCATAGCGATCAGATTACTGTGATTGGGTAAAAAGTGTAAATATGATCCAATTGCGTTGGAGATTTTCACTAATAACCATAAATTAAATCTCCACGTCGTTCCTGTGCTCCGTCCATTAGGCCGAAAGTTGTTCCGTTAAGTCAGTTATGATAATTACCTGCATCTCCTTAATAAATATGATTGCAGGTACAGTTCTCGGGCTCTTATAAAAATGATTGTTTGACCCGTGCTCGGGGCTCATGAATATTTAATATTTACAAATTATTAATCCAACACTGATCCCTCATGGTTGTACGGCGCATTCCTGCCCGATAGGCTGTGGGGCCGACATTGGGCACACGCGCATTACTCTGATATCGATGCTGTCATTCTGGAGGCTTTATGAAGATTAGAAAATAGAGTGCCCTCGACACTTCATTTGCGGCAACACTCATTTCTCGGCCTTCATTATTATACGATTAACAACGCTTTATTATCCGGTGAATGAGCTATTATAGACAAGTGCTTTTTTAATGCTCACCTTCTGAATGTCTTTAGCGGCCAATATTCCAATTGTCATGTTTTAGCATGGTTTGGTAGGTATGAGCTCACCTTGGCGCATTCTCGGTTTACTCGGTGGTAGGCCATAATATCGGTTGCCGGCAGAAGTTACCACCCACCAGACAAAGTCTTGCCGCCAAGCAATTCGTCATGTTCCGGCATGATGCCTGGTGAAGCCGTACGGAGGACGGGTCTGAGCAGTTGTATTGCGATGCGTGCCGGGTACGAAGCGCCAAATGTTACTTGTGTCGGTAGTTTAATCGTGGGGGAGATTAATCTCCCTCTGGTGCAGCAGCGTTGGTCGTGTTGTTGGGTTTAACATTGCATCACCTCGCTCAACTGCCGTCTTCCTTCCTACTCACTAAGATTTTTAAGTGAATAGGCTTAATAAACTTGTGCGCTTTACCATTAATGATTGCATCATTGCTTACCATCAGGAGGGATTGTAGTCAAGCACTAGTTTAAAAGCTAATTAATGTAAACGAAAGGTAGGCCTTTACTAAGTTTATGACGGTCTACTCGATTTCATTGGAATCAATTTAACTGAGAATACATACGTATTATGTCGAAAGCTTAAAGTTTCTTCAACGGGCGATTGAACTAAATTTCTTCACTATCTCATCCAGAATATTTCTATAATGAACTCAGTCTCGCGTACATAAAATTTAAATGTATAAGTAGTTACCTGCTACCGTATTAAAAATATTGATAACACATATTTTGAGAAGTCTTTAATTGCTACTAATAATTCAATCCTATGCATTTCAGATAAGCTAAGTCCGTCGGCTTGGCATTTTAAAAGGGAACGACTTAATTGCCGCTTCTTATGGAGACGAATAAATCCGTGGCGGTATGTGCGCCGGCGTCAGCGCGTGCGCATGTTATTAGTTCTGCTCAACTGTACCATTTGTATTGCCTTTACGTTTTTATTTGCCATGCGCGAGTTTTAATGAACAGACTGCAGCCTCGATCGAACAATGCCATGTTGCTTGTTCGTACTGAATAAATACAATGAACATGATTTATTCAAGTTACATACGATTAACGCTGCAGCCTGTAGACTCTCGTTATCAACGAGCTTACAAGACAATAATTTGGTTTATGCCACAATAGATGGGAAAAGAATAGGCTCAGTCGTATTATGGTAAAATGGTTCTTTGTGTCGGCCGCGGCGCGGGCGCAAGGTAGTTCGATTGTCGGACAGACAGCGGCCGAGGCTTTGTGTTTGTCGGGCGCTGGGCAAGCGCGGCGTCCGCGTCGCATCGTCTCCTCAACCGCAGTCAACCCTATCGACTGAATGACGGGCCGATTGTTCCATCGACTTAACATATCAATTATGTAGAACATAAACCTAGATAGGCGGCTGAGCGACGTGAATAAAATAATTAACTGATTGGTGTTTGTATAATTCATCAAGTGGACGTGCTTTGTGATCGCTGGGCCACTTAGTGGTGCGTTATCAGATACCGTACTCGCTATCAGTACGTGGTAGGTCACAATGGAGCTGTAAATGCACTCTGCTATTGTGTGAGGCTTTGGAGAACGTTTATCTGTTCACGTCGATACAGAGAGTATTATGACGGCCGCCCTAGAGATGTTGTGTCTCACCGGACATAATGTTTATATTAGTGTGTCCTCTCAAAAGTTCATAATATGTAGTATCAACTGTGCTGTCTGCCTGCGATAAGTTTGGTCATAATGCTGACGTCATTCAAGGCATCATCTGCTCTTTCTAAACTAGTGCTTGACCGCAATCCTGTCTGATGGTAAGCAGTGATGCAATTGTTAATGGTAGGTATAGCGAAAAAAAATATGAATATGCCGAAAAATTCATGAAAAATTCTTTTTGCGTTGGATAGTCCATTAATCCCAGGAAGGCTTTAGGCTATATAACATCACGCTGTGACCAATAGGGGCGGAGCATGACTAACTCCACGCGAACGAAGTCGCTGGCGGCAGCTAGTGTTAGAATAAACTCGGCACGGTTGGCAGTCCGGATAGTCCGGATAACTGAGATCCGGATAATCGGGGTCCTACTGTACGAGAATAATTGGCCTCCGATTTTCTAAATTTTATGTCACCAACTAATATGATTTTTACATAATACGCTCAAAAAAAATATGAATATGCTCTTAATAAACTTGCTAGTTTATTTCTTATATAAATTATATATAAACTAGCAAGTTTAAGAATTTTTCAAATCGGACCAGTAGTTCCCGAGATAAGCGCGAACAAACAAACAAACAAACAAAGAAACATACAAACAAACTCTTCAGCTTTATATATTACCTAGTATAGATGAACGTGTTGGAACGCCACTCCACTCGTGCCGTCCACGCCCTCCGCGGGTACATTTATTTATTTATCTATTTATTTCAGGCATCAAGGCCCATATAAAAATATACAATTGTATCCATACTAATATTATAAATGCGAAAGTAACTCTGTCTGTCTGTCTGTCTGTTACGCTTTCCTGCTTAAACCTCTCAACCGATTTTGATGAAATTTGGCACAGACAATCTATAGACCCTGAGAAAGAACATAGGCTACCTTTTATCCCGGAAAAATTTGATGTTCCCGAGGGAACTCTAAAAAGCGCGATATAACCGAACTCCACGCGGGCGAAGAGGCGGGCGGAAAGCACACAATCTTTAGACCCTGAGAAAGGACATAGGCTACCTTTTATCCCGGAAAAATTTGAAGTTCCCGAGGGAAATCTAAAAAGCGCGATATAACCGAAATTTACGCGGTCGCAGCCGCGGGCGGAAAGCTAGTAATAACATAAAAACTTAAAATACTATAAATACCTACATATAACATATGTAATTAACTACATCTAATGTAGATACACGAAGTGTCGGCGTCGTGTTTCGCTGACTGGTGTCACGTAACTGGCCACGAAACCGGCGGTACACAATACCTTTCGGCTAGAACTCTTCTTTGAGAACTTTTCTTCTTCTCGAGATGATGTGTCGGAGCACGCACCACGAACGACTTCAAATTAGTGTTGTGACGCGGCTCCAACCTCTCGACCTTCGAAAGTCCAGTTGGTCTTGACGCGCAGATACTCCACGACCTCCTCATAATGATGCAATCTGGACACATACAGCGTCGTCGTCGGTACTGCTGGACGCAGCAGCATGTTGGGTTCTGTCAGATCAGGACCACACTGATTCTAACAAGGAGGCTTTTTCTTCCTCTTCTCTATGTTAATGAAGCCATCCCTGTCGCACGTTACTGGACCCTGCCTTTCCAGAATAAATGTTTGTTTTCGCTAATATGTATTTGTTGTTTTTAATAAACACCTGACATTATGTATGTACGTACGTGCTTCATATGTATGGAAAAAGCCGCTAGGCATCCGGACTTCCGATTATCCGGATGCCTACCGACAACAATTAGTCCGGGGTCCTACTGTATTTTAAAATGTTCAAAATCTAGTCGCAGTCTCATCTCGGCGATAAACAAATATCAAAAACTTTTTAAAATGTAGCGAAATTAGACGTAGTTTTTGACATATTGTGATTGAGATCAGACTGTGAACGTTCTTAAAATTAGTAGGATTAGCCCTCACTTATATTGCAATTAGATCAAAGAAATATTATAATTACACGTTGTAACCAAGTATAGGTATTACGAATTAGTGGATAATTATAATTTCCATGATTAAAATTCTTGGATACATGTTGCTTTTGCTCCATAGTACAATTGAACAAACATAAAAAAGTTAAATGAGCGACCAATTTTTTCCAGATTAGAGTCTACAAAATGTCAAACAGCGCCCTATTGGCGTAATACACTCTATCAATTGTAATCATTTTGAAGCATGTTGCTAATCCATTGCTCTATATGTGTGTGCTCAACAACGTACATAACGCAATGAATGTTTTTGAGCTGTCAAAATGAAGGCCATTGCTACTAATAGTTCGATATAGTAATTTTATATTAGGTGCATTGTCTTCATTAAGCATTCGATGTGTTTTTTTATATGAATCGCCCCTATTGGTCACAGCGTGATGTTATATAGCCTAAATAAATGACTGCCTGGATGAATGGGCTATCTAACGCAAGATTTTCTCAAATCGGACCCGTAGTTCCTGAGATTAGCGCGTTCAAACAAACAAACTCTTCAGTATATTAGTATAGATCTCAACATTCAAAAGAGGGCACATGTCTGTACCTAAGTATTTAAAATAAACGGCTTGAATGTGAAGAAGAAAACAAAGAAGTGCAATGACTATATTATTCTACCTAGAGCTTGACAATATTAAGCCTTTCACTATAAAATTTACTAGAAAACCCCTCTATTTTATGCCGCAGTAAATATTTAAAGTAGGTACCTACTCAACCATTCAAATGAACACATTCAATCCGAGATTAAAATTGTCATTATTGTTTTGCCTGAATCATTGAAGTGTTAAAACAACTTTATGGATTGCAAATGAACGTAATTACATCCTGTACTGTGTGTATGTACCAACTGACGAATTTCATTACCATGGCGACTGGTCGAACGCCGCGTTTGTTCAATGTTATTGTGTCCCTGCGGCGCTGCAGCGGTACCGCGGCACTAGCGCCATCATTTATGTCCACTGACGGAAATTAAAGAGAAAGGAATAAAAATGTCCCGGCTAATGACGGGCGCGGACCTCTTGCGGCGTATGTGTAATAATTCGCCTCGGGGACGCGCCGCGCCCGGCCAAGACTAAATAATTTTAATTACATGTTATTGATAAATATTCTCTCCCGAAGCGGTCGGATCTGTCGATAACGCCGTACAATTAGGCGGTGAACTTTGACTCTACGATTTGTTGTGGGAACAGCGAAATTGGATCCCCGAGGCGTGGAAACGCAGCCGCGGAGAGCGCGATCCACTTTATCCATACCGTTTGTTCGACTTGTATTGTGTTTCCATGAATATTTCCCATAAAAATTGGACAAAAGACATATTGTGTTACAAAATATCATAAAAAACATGCTCTTTTATAGATATCGATGAAAATAATAATAAACATGTCCACTAAAGTATTAAATAATTTATGTGATACAAACAGTTTAAAACTTTACGATGTCGGGTGATGAATTTAAAGGTAAAACAATAACAAAATACAACCATAAGCAACTTTATAAGCGGCTATAAAAGTGGTACCGGTCTACGACTTAACTAAACCCATGAATATTGTTCGAGGGGACAGCGACCACTCGCATAATAATCATGATTCGCCCAGCACGACTCTTTAAGTTATTACGCGAAAGATTGAACGAAAATTAGCTGTCCCGGAATAAAGCCGTAAAAATTGGCTGTATAATGGTTTCTTGTGCAATGAGTGCGATTAAAAGGTTGCTGCACCGAGTACGGCCAGCGGGACGGAGGCAACGGGGCGGCCGGATTAGGAGTAAGGGCAACGTATGGAGGCGCGTCGTGTTGGGAAGAGTGTACCATAACTCGCGCGTCGGGTGGCCGCGTCGACGACCAAAAGCATTTTGTCGTCGTGAATTTACTACTTCTGCCTACTAACACAAGTCTATGCCGGGAGCACCCTGTCCTGAATTCAATAAAATATGAAAAGATAGAATAGGTACGGACGACAGCAGGTCGAGCTACCCCACACTGTCAGATATTCCCAATCAACCTTGAACCTTAGTGCTTTAGAGATAAAGTTGAAAATCTAATAAGGAAACCTGGCAGATTGTAGTAGCTTGATGTGCTATCATCTGTACGTAACTAACTTTACTCAAACCATCATTTGATGGAACTGGTCTAAACAGATCTATTACTTACGCGTATTTAATATATACAACATGTAACATAAAGGGTATATACATACCAAGGGCATGGCATCTTTACATGATATCAAACGATATTGGAAGGGCTTTTTAATCCTATCTCTTTATGTTAGGAAGTTATGAGGAAAAACACCGCCTGTGATAGGCTATACTAGTCGCACAGAGATATTGAAGACATTTATCGGATTTTGGCAAGTAACGTGACGGGTAACGAGTAGTTATTAACGTATGTAGTGTGCTGCCACGTTTGCTATGATTTGATTTTAAGAAACACACGAAACCGAAAATTTGGTACCAATTTTTTGAGTATTTTATTTTGAGTTGAGACCCTTCCGATATCGTTTGATATCATCTAAAGATGCCATGTCCTTGGTATGTATATACCCTTTTTGTTACAAGTTGTATAAACATAAACATAAAAGTTGATCTGTTTTGTTAACACCAGTCTTGTGTCATCGATGGCCAGCCTAATAGACTTTTCACGTCGTAGACGTAGGAGCCGTGCCATCTGTGTGCCAAACTTCCATAGTCATACACACGTATAATCCATAGATTTTTACGCAAGAGCATGTGTACAAAGGGCTTAAACGATTAACATTTAATATCTCACTAAAGGTCGGTATCTTCGTTATTTCACGCACCGGATCTGCGGTCCACGCATCCACCCAACAAATCCTTACAAAAGGTGAAAGTATGTACCTAGTAGTCATCTCGACCTTTATAGTTGTCTATATTAAATATATTCCGATTTAAGCTCTTTGATACTCTCGGATTACTTTGTTCCTTTGACAACAATAAATTTATATAAACGGAGATAGTATTACTTATAGTATATAATTATGATGTACAGACATATATCTCTACCTATTACAGGAAAAGTGGAGGGATAAAGTGCCTACGAAATGTAACGCCTAACATAGACGGCCTTATAATATCTACTTATGTTCTCATAAGTTTTATTATACCTGTATTATTAAACTTTCGCATTTATAATATAAGTAAAGTAATATTATAAATGCGAATGGAACGGATTTGGATGAAATCACAAAGATGGTTTATAATCAGTCAAGAACACATAGAATACTTTTTATCCGGATGTCTTTTTTTTTTATAAATTGTAACTAAAGTGCAACTAGCGCTTGACCGCAATCCTGCCTGATGGTAAGCAGTGACGCAATCGTTGATGGTAAAACGCCCTAGTTTATTAAGAGCCTATTCACTCTAGCCTTGAAGACACTCAAATTTTAGTCCGACGGAAACACCGCCGCTGGCAAATTGTTCCAGTCCCTCGATGTAGGCGGTATAAACGGGTGAAACAGCGGGGCGTAGTGAGTATTTTCATAAGTCCACACGACGGCACATCAAGCTATAGGTACATGTCCAGTTTTAGCTGACCTCGAATTGTATAAACTAGAAACGCTACTATAGATCAAAATAAAAATAAAACGTTTATTTTCACAAAACTTACATAGATAAAAGAAAAGAAAAAATATACATATATGTGGAACTTAAATCAAGATTACTTAAATCTATGCGCAGAGTCGTGGCGGCCTAGTGGTAGAAACACCTGCCTCTCAAGTATGAGTGCGCGGGTTCAATCCCAGGTACGGCAAGTACCAATGTAACTTTTCTAAAGTTATATGTACTTTTTAAGTATATCTTGGACACCATTGACTGAAGGTGAAGGAAAACATCTTGAGGAAACCTGGACTTTAAGTCTGAAATCGCCAACCCGCATTGAGCAAGTGTGGTGATTACGCTCAATCCTTCTCTGTATGAGAGGAGACCTGTACCCAGCAGTGGGACGATAAAAAAGGTTGATGATGATGATGATGATGCGCAGACAATGTAAACCCTGCCTCTTACACTAGGGCTGAATTGTAAGAGACAGTGGAAAATGGTACAATAATAATCTCAGAAGGACACGTTTGAAAAATATTTAATGCTAATCGACACACATACAATACCGATATCAATATTTGATTGTAAACTAACATAAACTACAAACGTCTACGTACACTTCACCCACATCATGCCTAAGTTTATTCAAATGTATTTTCCTAACCGAATTGTAGCATTAATGTCGTTATAATCGACGGATAACCTCAAGCCATTTTAAATGTCAGGGACAAGAGATCCGATATGAAAGTTCATCACACCATGTTCATTATGGTACGTAATAACGACGCAGATGACTATATCAATCTCTTAAACGGTTCTCCATTATCATACGAGATTACCTTCTTAGGATCGCTCGAAACTGGAATGAAATTATTCATAGAAAAATATAGTCTTAGCGTGGGAATGTCCAGCTAAACGGGAACGTGACAAATGCTTTTTGTAATTAGAAGTTAATGAGCTCAGTAATATGACCGTTTTTATATTTTCGGTCGGTGTAATATCGCAAAACAATATGTATCACTCTTCTTTTGCGTAGGTGTCCAAAAAGGTGACCGAAAAGGTCTACATATCCGCTCTGCGGTAATATTTACCCATCCGGTGGATATTTATATAAATTATTTTAAAAATAAAAACAAGTGTACCTATTCTTTCGCAAGAGTACCTACGAATAGCTAAGCTCATAAATACGCAATGCTTAAACACGACAAGACATGTCTATATTGTCTATGAAGACAGTTAGCTAAATTTTCAAACCCTAGTGAACTTTCTAGAATGTTTTGGAAAATGTGGTTAAGCAGTTACGAGGTCGGCTATGCCTAGGTATAACACCTTAAACTTTTTTGCTAGAGAAAAGTAAAGAAGCTTAATTGTATTTCACGCTTCGTAGCCTCCATTAGTACAATGGAGATGCACAATCTCGACATTTGGTAGGTGAGTGTCCAATCAAAACGTTATTTGTCATGCATCCGAGTCATTGTGGAGTGTTTGTCGGTGGCATGCACAGAATTAAAGGCGATGTGCTTCTGAATGTCGATTTAATTGCCAGATAACTCGAGTACTCGCGCAACACTATTGAAAGATAATGGCTTAAGATGTTATGTAGCTTATTCGAGATCCAAGATTGTGTGCGGCCATTTGTTGCGGTAATATTGTTTATATGATATTTTAATGGTTTGTTTTGCTTATTAAAAGTGCTGAGACGTTGATTTAATAGACTGGTTAAAGGCTTATATAATGGTGGCATAGTAAATCGGCAGGACATTATTAAAATACTACCTCGAAATGAACCAAATAGATTTCTGAAAAATAGAGACTTAATATAGTCACGAGAACTAATATGTTAACAATCGGATCCTTTCATTAGCGATTTTTCCGTGAAATAACAAACACAACCGTAAAGCAATTGCAAAAACCTATGCTTTCGGAATTAGTTTGTTCGTAGCAACATCAAATTTAATTAGTAAATAGCTTTTGAGTTAACTTCTATGCATTGATAAAATATTAAACAGATACGATATATTCTAACAAACTGACCAAAAAAAAAATGTGCCGAACACAGCAGCAGCACACATGTATATTTTTATTCGGCATACATTGGTACAGTGTGAGTGAGATGGGGCGCAATCTAAAGCATAGAGAAGAAAAAGATGGCTAGTGTTTGTCGTTTGCGCTGTTAGTTTTTGTCGTTTGTTTTTACGAGTGTATCGAGAGTGACTAAAGCGAGATACAGGACTTACCTCCTTTTGTACGCTTCAGTTTTAGTGCGCTAGTGACATATCTACCTTAGTTTAATATTTTATCAATGCTTCTATGTATGTACCTATATTAATAGTTCTGACTGACCGGTGACCCTGTAAATGTCGGTATCTAAACGTTTAAGGTTTAAGGATAAATCCACGTTAGTTGGTCACACCAGTTTTACTGTTTTAAACAAGTCCATTGATATTTCAATTTAAATCCAATAAGTCCGCCTGTCACTCCGCAGCCTAGCCCACTTGCAAACAAAGCCGATATCCCATAATTCAAGCCATGTATATTGTTTTTTACCTTTCTCAGGCAAGCCAACACAACACAACACAATTCCATCTGGTGTTATCTTTGCATATCTGAGACAGTTGTTGTTCCAATAAGCAATAATCCACGCGAATGATAAATTCAAATGGTTAGCTACTCGAGTGGGCGCCTAAACACTACAAGGGCTCATAAACCGACGGGTATGGTAATACAAAGGCGAGATGTATCCACTCACTATGTTATATGCCCCGACTTGTACTGACAGTTGCTACGACCTGCCTGAAAGTGGCACATTGAACACATGAACATACTGAAATGTAGGTATTTATTATAGATTTTACCCAGTTCACGCATTTTTAGATCAATTAACAAACTTTTAAACTCTGTGGCTTTTCATGAAGTGCGAATTTTGTTGTTGATCCAAAATCCTTTTAAAATATAGGTCAAACTGGTGATATGGACGCATGTCATGTTAGGTGTGGAAACTTCACATTCTGTGGCATTTTGTGTGCCTGCAAATGTCTTTTTGCCCCTGGCAGCCACACGGATTTAGTAATGCTCAGACAGTTCATTCTTTATGGTGCATGAAATCAAAGTACCTGGTACACAGACTATTCAAATTACATCAAATAGTGACGTTTACTTTAGAGCCAGTGTTATCGACATCTGACAAGGCGGGGACTTGCCGTCGTATATAGCAGATTACGAGACAGAATCGAGGCACATTTCGTCACGGATCTGCTGATATTTCAACAGGACAGTAAATCCGCGCGAGGCAACGACAGGCCGGCGGATAAATCACGAGAGTGGGCGGTTGCGCGCGCGTCGACTCCCGCCACTGTTCCTGCTAAATAACTGCTACCGTTTACCTGCCTCTGATCATCTGATATTTGATTTAATGTTGCTTCCAGCACTACACAGCGTGAACTTAAGTAGATATCATAAATGTCTTGGAGTCTACATTCACTGCCTATCGTGTTCTCTTTTAGAAATTAAAGACTTAGATGATTAGAAATTATTTATGATTTCTATCAGTTGTTGAGAGCGCTCAGCAAATATTTTACCTTAGTATTATTAAGCCGACATACGAACACGTGATAAATTTTGGTCGTCTGACCAAGATTATGCCTGTTGTCATGTGATATTTGAACGTGATTTTCCCATTAAGTAGTACGTAGAATACAATGATAAAACTAACGATTGGATTAGCTTTTAAACTTAATAGTCTTTTTACTATTTAACATTCATAGACACTTAAATTACTTCCTTAAAATCCGAGGGTTTTCAGAATGGACATATGAAGGAAAAACGATTTCTTTGCTCATAAAAGACGCCATAACATAGGTATATATATAGAGAACAATCTTGTAATTACAGGCATGATTACGCGAGGTAGTAATGTTTTAGTACGAATTAGAGAGAAGAGGTTTCCCTCAATTAGTTGGACTATAAACTGTTTTACTGCCACTGTTAGGCGAGAGAGAGAGAGTTTAATGCCAATGTGGTGATTGGACATCGTTATGCATATTTCTGTCATGCCACTAAAACTGAAATGCTGCCAGTAAACCAGTACTCTAGAACATAAATAACAAGTTTATTATTTAGATCAAACTCACACCTTTAGCGTCATAATAACAAATATTTAGATGCTTCGTACTGTTTCATAATAAAACCAATAGAACAATTTTGGAGCTACCATACATTCTCCAATCAATTTGGGAAAACTCATTTCTTCGACTGCATTAATTGTGTGTCACAATATTCACTTTAATTAAATAGGCAGGTACTATTAAAATCAAACGAAAGCCAGCCATGCCATTTTCAATGACACATTTCCTTCATTATGATTCTTAAAAGCTCAAAAGTGATTGTTCTACCACCTTAAAAGGTAGAAAAATGTCATAAACTACAGATCATATGGGATTCTAAACATTTCTCGGACATATTTTCTCTCAATATCCACAAGCTTTAAGGTCAGTTATTTAATCAATTTGAATGGGGACATTTAGGAAATAGTTTGGTTAATGAATAACTGATTGTATTCAATTAAAATGGGAAATGGGAAAAAGGCGTATTGGCTCTGTAGGTACTAAAATAAAGTATACACTCATCTCATCTGTATATCATATGCGAATAGATTATAAATTAAGCTTTATAAAATTTTTAACACTTTCTAATTACAGAGCAGAAGTCTCTAAATGGTGGAGTAATGGATTTCCGTGCATATAGTATAAAGTAGGTGCAGACTTAAGTATCGCGTAATTTGTGTTTAATACCCGAAATATGTTATTATACACGAATCAACAGACAAAGCCTCGTGAACATCATTGTTCATACAATGATCAATTTAATGTAATCGCTGTCATTACTTGTAAAGCGTGCTTCCCGCGCTAAAGTCGCGTTTTGTTAATAAAAACTAAAATTACATGTCGTGGCGCACAAATTGCTCGTTTCAGTGTAGAAAATTAGCGGTAAGTGAACAACTCAATCTACGTACAGATTATTAGGGATATTTACTTACAGATAACTTAATAAGCAAGATTTAGCACTTTGCCTGGATGTAGCCGCGTGTTTTACTACCCATAACAGCTTTTTAATGATTTCTGGACGTTAAAAATTTTAAATGACATTTTTATCGCGTACAACGCAATAAATTAAAATTGATCTATTAATAGATTCGCAAGAATCGCCAGAAACCTAAAACCCCAAGAGCGCGTGGAAGAGTTTTGTCAAATTATGCTCGACTTCGGATTCAGTCCTTTACGTTTCAAATATGTCGCCAAAGTGCCCTCTGTGTTGCTAACGCCGTGGAAGTAGCGAAGTTGTGGGATACCACAAAGAAGAGATAAAGCATAGGGCCCCCATTTCAAGATTTTCTTTCGAAGTTGTTGATACCATTTTACAGATCACTTCTCGATTTCCATTCCAGTGATGCTGATTTATTACGCCAAATAGTTATTGGTAGGACTAAACGAATATTTTATCTTTAGTTCTTTATTTATTTATTTATTCTTTCGCACATGATATTACGCCTTACGCATTCTCTACTAGTCAACCACAGGTGGTGAAGAGATAAGATGGTAGGTGCTTTAGCTAGAAAAAAAAATTGTAAAGAAAAAAAAAGCCCTTAAAATTAATAAAAAAATACTTAAATCAGCTAAGTATACATCCATACATACTATTACCAAAATATATACTTATAATACATACATAAAAAACTAAAATTTGGGAGAGGGGTGTAGCAATAACTCTCTTTCCTTAATTGAACAGAAAGAAAATATACACTGAGCTTAAAATAAGTCTAGCTTGTTAACAAGGGAATTGGAGCCAAGGTTTGGATTATTTTTTTATATATTATAATCTAGCGCTTGAGCGCAATCCTGCCTGATGGTAAGCAGTGACGCAATCGTTGATGGTAAAGCGCACTAGTTTATTAAGAGCCTATTCACTCTAGCCTTGAAGACACTCAAATTGTAGTCCGACGGAAACACCGCCGCTGGCAAATTATTCCAGTCCCTCGATGTACGCGGTATAAAGGAGGAGGTAAAACGCTTCGTCCGGATCGTAGTGGTGTTAACAACGTAAGGGTGGAAACCAGCCGTACGACGGGTCGTCCGATGGTGGAACGGAGATGGGGGAATTAAATCATGCAATTCCCTCGCACACTCCCCGAAATGCATCCTATAGAACACCGAAAGGCTGGCTACTCTACGCCTGTGCTCTAGGCTTTGGAGACCATCTCGAGTTAGATCAGGGTTACAGAATAAGTGGAAACAATTCATGATACCTAAGTTTTACAATAGTTTGGTGCGTCACTTTTTATTGCTGGTATATCGATATGGTGTTGTAGTGTGTAAGTATGTGTTGACTACGGTAGGCTTGCCCCGCGTGCCGTGCGCGCGGCCGCAGCGCGTTCTATAAATCAGCGGCGCCAGCGCACGCTGCTCGCCGATTAATCGCAGCCCAGCTCTACACAAATCAAAATGTAAATGGATATAGTATGTTAAGTGCGCCGTGCCTAGTAATAATGATGTTAGCATTAGGCATATTAATTGGCTGGATAGGGGGCTATCTCTTTGCTACGGGCAACCGCGCACGCCATTCGCGCTCTTTAAGTCATTTCAAAATGCAACTGCTTGTTTTTAGAACGCTTGAACATGAGTGACATATGTTTGTATTTTTGTACCATCAACTCAAAACCATATAAGATTTTTGAAAACCGGCCAAGAGCGTCTCGGGCCATGCTCAGTGTAGGGTTCCGTAGCTTCCGGCGCCTGGGCCTGGAGGTGGCCCTTGACAAGTCGGAGGCCATGGTATTCCATGGCCCCCGGCGTGCGCCGGCGCTGGGATCACATATCGTGGTAAGTGGTGCCCGGATAGCTGTCGAGTCCACCATGAAGTATCTGGGATTGGTGCTCGACAGCCGATGGGAATTCGGACCCCACTTCCGGCGGCTGGCGCCCAAGCTGATGGGTGCAGCGGGCGCGCTGTCAACGTTGCTTCCCAACATGGGGGGCCCGAGCGCCGCCTGTAGGCGGTTATACGTGGGAATCGTGCGGTCCATGGCCTGTATGGGGCCCCTGTGTGGGCGATGGACCTGACGGCCGGAACACTCGCCATTCTGCGCAAGCCGCAGAGGGCGATGGCCGTCAGGGTCGTCCGCGGGTATCGCACGATTTCCTACGAGGCGGCTTGCGTCCTGGCCGGATCCCCGCCCTGGGACCTAGAGGCGAAAGTACTCGCGTCATTGTACCGATGGCGCGAGGAAGAGCGGACACGGGGCTCCAGTCCGGCGCAGCGGCAGATCGAGCTGCGCCGAGGGGAGCTCCGTCAGGTCCTGGTGGCGGACTGGCGGCAGAGGCTTATGCGCCCTACCGCCGGCCTCGCTACCGTCGAGGCGATCCGGCCAATACTCGACGACTGGCTCGGGAGAAGGCACGGCTCCCTGTCGTTCAGGGTGACTCAGGTGCTGTCGGGGCACGGCTGCTTCGGCAAGTACCTGTGTCGCCTAGGCAGGGAGCAGGACGCTCGGTGCCACCACTGCGTCCAATGCGGGGAGGACACGGCGCAGCACACGCTCTCCGAGTGTGTAGCTTGGGAGGAACAGCGCCGTGTCCTCACAAATGAAGTAGGAGGCGACCTGACGCTGCCGGCAGTAGTGCGGAGGATGGCCGGCAGCGCAGAGTCGTGGGACGCGGTGGTGTCCTTCTGCGAGGACGTGATGTCGCAGAAGGAAGCTGCGGAACGGGAGAGGGAGATCTCAACTCCTTCCCGGGCCGCAGAAGACGCACCGGGCGCCGAAGAAGGGCGGATAACGCCCTCTTCCGCCCCCCATGAATGGGTCCAGGGGCGAGGGACATGGGGAAGTCCCCGCCCCCTATTCGATGGACCCCGAGGCGGAGGCGCGCATGAGTGTCAGCGCGCGCCTCTGAGGCGATGCACGGGGTAGCTTAACACCCCACTACCCCGTGCCGGAGACGAGGCCCAGGCAGACCGGGCCAGTACGAGAGTGTGGGGCTGCGGAAGAATTTAGACTCCCGCGGCCCTACGCGCGCTCGTGACAGAAGAGACACCGGGGTGGTTTTAGTCAGTAAAAGTCTGACAGACCCCGTCGCCCACCCTAGGGCGGCGGACATCCTATGAGGATTTGAAAAAAAAAAAAAAAAAAAGGGTTCCGTAGCTTCCCGTACGTCACAATAGGGGACACATATTTACACGAAAACAAAATTACCACCGAAAAGTCTAGGTTATGCACGTTTTGATTTTCGGTGGTAATTTTGGTTTGCGTGAATCGGTTTTAATGATTCTTTTTTATTTAAAAGAATATACGTCCGGAATAATAAAAAAATTAAACTAAGATAACAAATATGCTTATATATACAGTAGAACCTCGATAAGTTAAAGTCCAAGTTTAAGTTATAGAGGTTTTTAGTTATCAAGGGTCTATATTAGGAATAGGTTAATGTAGAGGTAGGTATGTACATGTGTATGTATGTAATCAAACCAGCCATTGATGGCTTTAAAATTTAAAATTTTCAGTATTTAGTGAACTCTTCAACTTTTTGTTTCTGTATAGGTCCCCTAACACTGATGTTTTTATTTCGACACTATTTGAGCCACGTAAACAAACAATTACTGAATTCTGCAATTTTTCGTCTTTTACACTGAAAACTTTCTCCTGATTTTGGTTTCTTCAAGATGTCAGTTTTTTTTAATGATGATTGATAATGTACTCTTATGTATTCCAAACTGAGCAGCAAACTTCTTTCCTTTTCGATCCACTTTTCACTGCTTCCATAGCTTTTAATTTATCAGCGTATGTGAGTGTAGTTAGTTTTCTTTTTTAACAATTTTAAGCCGGTTTTATCACACAGTAGGTAAGCGATTTTTCCAGGACAATGATCAAAAAGTTATGATCCAAGTAAGCTGTAGTATTAAGGCCATCCGCCGCAAAGCTTTAATAAATTTCGAAGAAGCAAACAATAGATGACATATGTATGTATTGTTTACGTTAACAATTTAACTAGTAAACACTTGCAAGCAATAAATAGCGAAACTTTTTGTTTTGCACACTCCTTCAAACGACTCGTTGACAATAAAATTATGTTATAAGGTTGTGGAAACATTGCTTTAAGTTACTGAGGGCCAATAAAGAGATTACTTAAATTAAAGAGATTGCGTATTTTAAGTTATTGAGGTTTTGGGCTCGGATGGGAAAGGAACACATAATTTTTTGAAGTTATAGAAGTTTTTAAGTTATCGAGGTTTGAGTTATCGAGGTTCTACTGTATTACATAGAGTTATGAAATTATTATGTAAAATTTTTCAAAAACTGTTCAACTCATCGAGTTCAAAATAATTTTCCTAGAAAGTCTTAATAAAGTTTTACTTTCCATATTTTTTAAACGTACGGTTCAATTATTTCCGAAAATATTAATATAATAATATTAATATATTAATATTATTACACTTTTTTTTCTTTTTTTTCTTTCTCAGCCTATAGATGTCCACTGCTGGACAAAGGCCTCCCCCAAGGCTTTCCACGATGACCGGTCTTGTGCTGCCCGCATCCATCGGCTTCCCGCGACCTTCACCAGGTCATCGGTCCACCTTGTTGGGGGTCTCCCTACGCTGCGTCTTCCAGTACGTGGCCGCCACTCCAGAACCTTGCTGCCCCATCGGCCATCGGTTCTACGAGCAATGTGCCCTGCCCACTGCCACTTGAGTTTAGCGACTCGCAGAGCTATGTCGGTGACTTTGGTTCTTCTGCGGATCTCCTCATTTCTGATTCGATCACGCAGAGAAACTCCTAGCATAGCTCTTTCCATTGCCCTTTGTGTGACTCTGAGCCTTCGTATGAGGCCCATTGTGAGCGACCACGTTTCAGTTCCGTAAGTCATCACTGGCAACACACACTGGTCAAAGACTTTCGTCTTGAGACACTGTGGTATCTTGGACGACAAGAAGATGTAGCGTAGCTTCCCGAACGCTGCCCAACCGAGTTGGATTCGCCGAGACACCTCTTTCTCGAAGTTGGACCTACCTAGTTGGACTTTCTGTCCCAGGTATATATACTCGTCAACAACTTCGAGTGCAGAGCAACCAACTACAATTGGAGTGGGTGCGACATGAGAGTTCGACATGATCTTCGTCTTATCCATGTTCATTTTTAGACCCACTTGTTGGGAAGCTCTGCTGAGGTCATTGAGCATTTTGCCCAAGTCTTCCAGGGTCTCAGCCATGACCACGATATCATCTGCGAAACGGAGATTAGTGATGTACTCGCCGTTGATGTTGATGCCAAGTCCTTTCCAGTCCAGGAGCTTGAAGACATCTTCCAACGCAGCAGTGAACAATTTAGGAGATATGACATCTCCTTGTCTCACTCCACGCTGCAGTTGGATCGGTTTCGAGTCCTGATCCTGGAGACGGACTGACATGGTGGCGTTTTTGTACAAACACTTTATCACCTCAATGTATCGATGGTCAATTTGGCACCGCTGGAGAGACTGTAGCACCGCCCAAGTCTCAATCGAATCGAAGGCCTTCTCATAGTCCACAAACGCCAAGCATAGTGGTTTGTTATACTCCTCGGACTTCTGTATAACTTGCCGCAGCGTATGAATGTGGTCTATGGTGCTAAAGCCTTTTCGGAAGCCTGCTTGTTCGGGAGGCTGGAAGTCGTCAAACCTGCGAGCGAGACGATTCGTGATGACCCTAGAAAACAGCTTGTAGACATGGCTCAGGAGGGATATCGGTCTGTAGTTTTTCAGGAGGGTATTGTCACCTTTTTGAAAAACAAAACCACCACGCTCCTGTGCCACGCCTTAGGCGTTTCGCCTTTAAGAATGACGGAATTAAATAGCTTCTGAAGCGCTTTAAGAACCGGTTTGCCACCCGCTTTCAGAAGCTCAGCCGTAATTCCATCATCTCCAGCCGCCTTATCGTTCTTGAGCTGTTTCAGGGCCATACCAATCTCGTACAGGCTGACGTCCGGGATATCGTCGGTGTAGTGTTGGGTTAGTCTGGCTCTAGGATCATTAGCCAGGCTTACAACAGGTGCGTGTGTTGATGTGTATAACTCTCCGTAGAATTTCTCGATCTCACCCAAAAGCTCGGGCTTGGAAGTGACGATCCTACCATCCCCAGTCTTCAGCTTCGCAAGTAGATTCTGTCCAACAGACAATTCTCGTGCGAACACTTTGGAGCCTTTGTTCCGCTCGATAGCCTCTTTAATACAATTTGTATTAAATTGGCGTATATCGCGAGTCAGAAACTTTGAGATCTGTCCGTTAAGGCATCTGATGCGCGAAGCGTCATCAGGGGATTTTAAGATCACCTCCCGTCTTTCTTCCATTAGCCGGCGGGTGGGACCGGAGATCTTCTTCTGTCTTTTTGAACGGAGGGTTTTGTAGAACTTAGACCCTTCCGTTTGGAGAGTTTCCACAAACCTGTTGTTGTAGTCGTCCACATCTACGCATTCACCGAGGCATTCGAAGCGGTTTTGTAGTTCGATCTGAAAGCTCTCGGGGTTTTGGAGTTGTGTTGACGCTGGACGGAACGTAGACTTCATAAGTCGAGAGCGTTCGAGCTTAATGTTGAGGTTCAAGATGCCTCTAACAATACGGTGATCACTCCCGGTTTTTACCGCATGGATCACGGAGACATCGTTGAACACTTGCCTTCTCGTTGACATTATGAAGTCTATCTCGTTTTTGGTCTGACCATCGGGGCTGAGCCAGGTCCACTTGCGGTGCAATGGTTTCCTGAAAAAAGAATTCATCGCAAAGAGTCCTTCCCTTTCCATGAAATCCATTAGCATCTGACCTCTGGGATTCCGATTTCCAACTCCAAATTGCCCCACTTTCGTCTCGTCCGCCTCTCGCATGCCCAGTTTTGCGTTAAAGTCCCCCATGACAACGGTGTAGTGGGTTTTGGAGGAGTGTATGGCTCTACTGACGTCCTCATACATGGCCTCCACCTCATCGTCAGAGTGTTTAGACGTCGGGGCGTAGACCTGTATAACCTTTAACGAATATCGTTTTGTTATTTTCAGTACAAGGTACGCCACCCGAGTCGAAAGGCTCCCGACTTTAACCACGTTGTTCACGAGGGACTTGTGGACAATAAACCCGACACCACCCTGGGACAGCTGGTCGCCTTCCCGGAAATAGAGCAGGTTGCCAGACTTCAGGATTATCGAGTCCTCTCCCTCTCTTCGGACTTCAGATAACCCCACAATGTCCCAGCGCAACCGGCTCAGTTCTTCCTCCAGTTCGACAATCTTCTCATCGGTCCGTAGTGTGCGCGTGTTAAATGTTGCCAGGGCCAAAGGTCGTCGTTTGTGATGGTAGCCGGACCTCTGCCGGAGATTCTTAGCACCCCTTGCTCCGCCGTAACCGAGTCCGCTACCGTAGACTGGAATAGCGGAGCTGCCGGGGACTAGGGGCCTGGGCTGTATCGTGTGCATCATTGGGGGGGTTTGCCATAATCCCCACGCTTGGCAGGCGGGTTGGGGATCGCAGTGATTTGATATTACACAGGAGAAGCGCTGCTGCCCGCTTCCCTGGTGATTTCCCTTAGTCGCCTCTTACGACACCCACGGGAGGATATGGGTTGGTACAATTCTAGGCCCGGTACCACACGGCGGCCCGGTACCACACGGCATATTATTACACGTTAAGGAGAAAATGAAAAAATAATAGCTCTCTATTTTTCCACTTTTTATTTTAGCACGTTGTCAACGTGATTGAGATATGTACATATTGGTACCAATTTTCAGCTCTTTAGTGTTAACGGTCACTGAGATTATCCGCGGAAGGGCAGACAGACAGACGGAATTGTCGTTTTATAAACAGCGCATAAAATTTAATTACGTATGCATTATTAATGACACCAACAAAATGAAACAGAATAAAACTCGTACAACCTAAACGACTAACATCGAGGTAAGTTCAAAAGGGCCGCTTCCTAAATACGCCATTATGCTGTATTAAGAGCGTTGTTACCGCGGAATCATTAAGGTTCCAGAGTTTATTGAAATGAAGAACCGGATCCCTAATGAAGGCCGCAAAATCAAATCGGCATCGATTTTCAGTCGATACAACGTTTATATGCATTTAGTGTCGGACAGAGACAGGCTGCGCGCGCGACTGCAGTTCATAGCTCGCGCATGCGCCGCAGCCGCGCGCACACTGCCTGTGCAAGCGCCACTAACGAACCCACCCAGATACTATTTAATTGAATTACTTTTGAACCTTCGCAAGAATGAACTTGGCATCTAAAGGGTTAACTCACAAAATAACTTAGTGACACCGCCTTATATGCAATAATTTATTCGATTCAGTATATTAGACTTTTATTGCTTCGTGAATGGTGTTGAACGAAATACAATTAATTATAAGAAAATTGATTCATGTTTTTCCGGTTCCTAAATAAACGTATGCAATCAAATACTGCTTATATAAATGCGTCGCACAGCAATAAAGCTGGCAAGTAATTTTAAATCAACAACATGTATATATATGTATACATACTTAAACATAAACATTTTGGGCGGCTGCATGAGAAAATATTTCAAAGCAATTATGCGAGAAGCAGGCAATCGGGTGGAACGGTAAACAACTCTATTATAGACATAATTAGTTTACAGATGGAGGATTATTCTTTCAGCCATTAAACATTAAGAACTTACATTAATGTCTCTTATAATTTTGTAATGCAACATGTTATTTTGTGTTCAGCTTGTTGTCTACAATTTATTATTAAGTAGCCTGTTCAAACAGCCGGCGTTGCTACACTTGTGATTATGATTATTTGTTAAATGCAATAACTTTGATAGCTGTATTTTATAGCATGAAGCGTGGGAATAAAAGCAAGTTTGTATTCTGCGTTTTTTTCTAAGCAAGACTACTTATTATTACAATTCCGTTTTATGGATTGTGTATAATTTATTTTAGCATAATGTTCTCACTTCTGGGACACAGCCCTGCTCTCGGTAAAAGGAAGTGAGACGTAATCCTCCACGCGGCCCCAGTTTATACATGATATATGTCTTCGAATTTTTGTTTCTAGGACATGCCGATTTCTTCGTGATGTTTTCCTTTAGCGTTTTGAAAGCAATGGTGGTGAAATGAATAACACAAACTACACCGCCTGAAAGCAAGCCTCAACATAGTTTAACGACCTCCGTGGCACAGCGGTCAACACGCCTGCCTGCGACGTGGAGGCCCCGGGTTCGATCCCCGGCCAAGTCACGATGGAAAACGATCTTTTCCTGATTGGCCTGGGTCTTGGATGTTTATCTATATATGTATCTATTATAAAATATAGTATCGTTGAGTTAGTATCCCATAACACAAGTCTCGACCTTACTTTAGCTAGCTTAGGCTAGTTCAACCTGTGTGACTTATCAAAAGAAAAAAAATATATATATAAGGCGGCAGATGAGGCGAATGGATGGATGAAAGCGTTAGACTCAGTTTAAACCTACGACCTTCAACTTGTATATTGTGGTCATTAACCTTCGGCCACAATTACTCACTCGCTCTCTCATTACTGTAACATTGATTAGATAATAAATATCATTTGTGCGAGCCTGTGTCTCGTGTAAATATGTGTACATACCTGAAGCTATGTGCACATATTACACTAGACACAAGAGCTCCTCACTGGGCCATCACTGCTCCTCATAGTGCTGCTTATAGCTTATTTTACCTTTTAAATTAATATGTATACTTTTGAAGTTATATCTTAAAATGAAGCGGTTGACCTTAGGCGGTGCACACAGATAACAAATGAAAGCGATATGCCCAAATAACTACAAGCATGGTTATCAAGAGACTTAGTGCAGCCGCCAGGCAGCTCGCTCCAAAGTACAGCTATTAAACTAATCGCAGTGATAACTTACGACGTGTGTCCCTTACCTTATAATTTCAGCGATTTTTATAACGTTTAGACTTACCATTGACTTTTTATAGACTTCTTATTATAGACTGTCATAGACTTTATTTGGTGATCACTTATTGCGGATAAGTGTCTTGATTAAGTGTGTATCTAATCATTTATTGTCATAAAAATGAAAGTTACTAATTAAGAGGGACTTAACAGATAGTTTTTAAGTGTTAATGATGGCATAGGTCATGAGAAAATTAGTGGGCAACGGAGGTGGAAAGAGTCGTCAATCATTATGAGTTAACATTCAGTGGACACGCAACCACCACTGCAAACGGGAACTAGACGAAACACCAAAGAATATTACGGTAAGACATGAACTTAACCTATTCAAAGGTAAATTAACAACTTATTTATATTTCGGTATAGATAGGACGATTCTCGGCATATTTAAGGTCAATTAGAAGAGAAGATCCATGATTAAAAGAGACTCATTTTAAGTTTATTTACTTCGTTTCCTACGTCGGGCAGTAGAATTCCTCTGTGGTGGTGGAATCTGGATTTATGTTCTATTGATGGCAATAGAATCACCCGATATTACATGAGACTTAAATATAACCGGCAAAATAGTGTGTTTATTCAATTTTAAGTCGTCATGAGTATCCTTGCTATTAGGGGTTTTCACCAAGAAAGGTGAACAATCTTTCGATATGGTGAAAGATGTAGTAGAACGTTCTTTTTTCTTTTTATTAATTATAAACACGTGCTTGACTGCAGTCCCGCCTGATGGTAAGCAGTGAAGCAATCGTTGATGGTAAAGCGCACTAGTTTATTAAGCCTATTCACTTAAAAAAACTTAGGAATAGGAAGGATGACGGCAGTTGAGCGAGGTGATGCAATGTTAAACCTAAGACTAACACGACCAACGATGCTGCGCCAGCTGATCTGGAGACTCTCCACGACCAAACTCCCGACACAACAACATTTAGCGCATCGTACCCGGCACACATCGCAACACTACTGCTCAGACCCGTCCTCCGTACGGCTTCACCAGACATCATTATGGTATGGTGGGTGGTAACTTCTGCCGGCAGCCGATGTTATGGCCTACCACCGAAAAAAGTACGTCTCCAAGAAGTAAATTTTCCCGCGTAGGTATATTACCGTGCGAGTGTGGGACAATGTCGCGTGATCTATGTCCAGACAATGTTGTAGATGTTGCTGATAACAGGGCTGCTGGATATACATCGTCGTGTACGGTTAATTGATCACTTAATTATTTTGCGTGTCCGTATAAAAGTTTCCAATTAAACTGTACTATTATTTTAATAGATAATTAAGAAATGCTCGTTTAATTAATTGCAGGTAACTTTTTAGAATTGAAATGGAAGTAGGTAATTTACTTTATTCAAATGAGATGTGTCTGTAAGTGGTTTTTGTTGTGTGCTATTATTATTTTCTTGTGCTTTATTGGAGTTTCGTGTTCATTAAGTGCAGGCGTGTTGATAGCTTATTTAAATTAATTTAAAGGGTTCGTATTCAATAAAGCATACTTTACGCTTGATTTATATCGGAGGGTAGAGAAGGACACGAGAGTTTGATGGTATCGGTAGATTTTGTCGCCAGGAAATGACGGCGAGCGCGGCGGCCGCTTGATGTGGTTTTATTGTTGCGCGCGCGCCTCGCGCCCGTGTTCTATCGCCGATACGAAGCGCGCGCGCCGCCACTGCCCTCACCTTAGGAAAGCGATATTTTAGCGACAGCCTACATGATTAATTTATAGCTTCGAACCAATATTCTTGAACATAAATCCGATTAAATGTGAAGATAAGATGATTTATACAATTGTCATCTGAAAGGATCAATTCTGCATGGATGTATCCATATTTTTAGATTATGAACATGCACGTATATTATTGTAGTTAAAGGATATTTATCTTTTAATCGAGCTGAGCTTGGAAGCTGTACAAGTTTTCTAAAATACGTGAGCGTTATAAATTAAATAAAAAATAGCAACGATCGGGTATCGTAAAGCAGTGTATTTATTACAATGTCAGTTTTACTGGTACTCTATTTATAAACTACCAGTTTAGATTTAAGTAAACTAAAGTAGTCTGAACACTTTAGTGTTATAAGGTATTTGCATCGGCCCTTAAGGGGCCGGCGGGCCCTGGTCCAGCGCCAGCGGGCGACCGATGTTTTATGTGTTTTTAGGTCTTACTATAATATTGTACAGAATTATAGATAGACAACATATTTTCTGTAAGAAACTTATTGACTACCAAGCTTTGTGCTTTACACGGTAAGCACAATTTTGCTTTCCGTATTAAGTAAAGTCTCGAGGAAGAAAATGAGGTGCTGTAGGTGAAGATGATTTGTGATTATTGGATCTTTTTAGTAATACTTTTCAAAACTATATATGGTATCTATAAAATATATGTATAGTATATATAACGGGAACTGGTGAAGAGATAAACTTGACACGTACCGCAAGGGTTGGATGGAGGTAGTGTGAAGCAAAGGATGCTTGGACGGATTTCGGGGATGCCTTTACTTATCAGTCAGACAGTGTTGATAGAAACTCATTACTCAATCAAATACAATCTTAGGTCTGGGAAGGGGAACTAAGTAGATACCTAAATCACTAGATGCAAAAGCTCATCTGTTTCGAATTAAGATTAGTTCACCGCCAAAGCGAGTTGGTCCTTAGAAGCGAATTTGTTTGAAATTATACACCATTAATTACTAAGTCAAAGCCAAGGTGGCTGCCAGGAAACTTGACGTTATTACAAAGGTCCGGAGGTACTTCACACCAGGACAACTTTTAATGTTATACAAAGCACAGGTCGGTTCGTGTGTGGAGTATTGCAGCCACATTTTTGGTGGTGCTGCAAAATGCCACCTGGTAACTTTAGATTCGGTGAAGAGACAAGTGAAAAAGCAAATTGGATACTCAGATTTAGTTGACTCCGTGTTTTCAGTTAAAATAAAATATACACGAATAAAAAAGTATTAAATATCCTGCTCTGCCTGAAAATATTTTTACCATATTCTACGGTTTTATGTTCATACAGTTCTTTAAAATTTCCCTAATGAACGCCGTAATGATGGAAAGACCAGCTACGTGTGTCCCTCCATCAAACTACTGATAATAAACGTTTTATTTATTATCACTTAACTCACTATTCCTCGTCATGATTGCTTTTACTCTACTTAACGATATATTAATAGCTAATAATATTCATGAGTCTCTTAATAGATCGATCAATAGATAAAGTAGAAATAAGTATTTAACTTTTCCATAAGGTCTTCATCACAATTGTGTAACTGTTCCCAGAGCCCCAACATTCTAGTGTCCCATTAATTTTTGTTTAATTTGTAATTTTCCCAGTAATTAAGACCAGCCCCGTCTGTTTAATGCAAATGAACCTATTCTCGATCATTAGTCTGTACACGTTCTACTAACGTTACTTTTCGTTAATTAATCCCGAGATCTAACGCTACGGGCCCGATACTTGATTATTATTCACACGCAACTAAAGACATCGGACAAAATGCAGTGTAATTGTGAAAATAATCACGAGGGTCACAAACGAGGTCCACGTTAATAAATTCTAGGATTTTATAGATCTGCAGCTAGAAGGTAGTAGGTTTAAGGTTATATTAGTATTTCTGTATGCGTTTTGTACAAGCAGTGTTTTCTTAATTTGTGCGACTGAAAGGACATTGTCTTAAACTGCTATCTTATTGTACCAGCACACAAGTAAAGTTCTGAAACATTGTTGGGAATCGCTGCTAAAGTCAATCTTTAGTGCTGGTATAATTAAATATGCTCTAGTGTTACAACCGGTCTGCGACCGTACAAAACTGTAGAGACCTTTTTTATGGTTGACGGAATCAGGCACCTATCTTTCTCTTACACGATTATCTTAAAGTTTGTCACGCATGTTGACTAGCGTGTCTGTGTCACTAGATTAGCCCTTTCCCCCGTTAACGATGTTCATTTTTGTAGCAGGTCGCGAGCAAGCCACCCGCCTTCTCGACATTATCAATAAAAAGTTTCTAACTCAATTTATCTTATCGCACGGTAGTATCGTGAGTAGTTTCCACAATGAACGACGTGCCGATATCTACCAATTTCTAATCAGAATGATCCACCTTGTTAATTAGTTTCTGCGTTGAGAAACACATCTAACGTGTCGCAATTTAAGGTCTAATATTGTTTGAGCGATATGTGACATTTATTTTTAATTTAATAACTTAATACCTCGGTAGGTATAGGGAGGCCACAGTGCGCACGCTATCGGTGAGCCGATAACCGCGTCTGGGCTGTCCATGTGCGCCCAATCAAAGTACTTCATTAAAATCTTATCGACGCTAGATAAATCACCTAACGACTGCGATCGATTATTTGGATAATTAATGGTGGTTTCATAAATATGTTGAATTCTTGTTCCCGTGGCACTGGTTTAGATGAACTTGCGCCTAATGCTCCCCGCATTGTGACGCCGGCCTCGATATTATGCTGTGCCCATTTGATGGCTAGCAGGCAATTTTGAATAATTATCATGTGATTTCTAACAGTAATAGATTATACCAACGTATGTGCATTTTTAACTTTAATACCTTACACTTATTCTTATTATTTTATTTCTTATTATTTTATTTCTTATTATTTCATATATTAATTAATAGCTTTCCGCCCGCGGCTTCGACCGCGTGGAATTCGGTTATATCGCGCTTTTTAGATTTCCCTCGGGAATTTCATTTTTTTCCGGGATAAAAGGTCTAAAGGTGCCAAATTTAATCAAAATCGGTTTAGAGTTTTAAGCGGGAAAGCGTAACAGACAGACAGACAGAGTTACTTTCGCATTTATAATATTATTATGGATTACATATTAGGTGTGTTTTTCTCTAAATGACTGTAAATTGTTAGTGGTGTTGTATCCGAAAAGAAATTCTGAAGGGACAAAAGCTGCCACTAAAAATTTACCAAGGGTACCTACACAAATCACATCAGATTCAGTACCTATAAATCGCACCTGCTCTCATTTCACTCTCCTGCTGAAAGACTGATGGCGTGCTAACACTTCCTTACGCCAGGGTACCTTTTATAGCGACGCAAGATGTCGCAATAAACGTCTAGCCTCTCCAGTGTCAGCGACACGCAATGTGTTTGTTATAGTGCTTTAATCACTGTCAAGCTTTTATACGTCCCGTATCGTGTGTATTATCTTTATTAGCCAACATATATTATCTATAAAGACAGTTTCCTAATCTCAAAACTACCACTGTAATGTGACACGGTTAATTACTTACTCTTTTAGTGCCGACATAATTTTATAATGGTTGGCAATATAGCTTGTTTGCTGCAGTGAAACGCAATACTTCTGCTTGCGTTAGCGCAGGTCGCGTGCAGCGGCGCGTCCGTCGGAGGCACCTCGGCAAGAGATCCACATCAGTCCCGGAATAAATGCTATCCTACGATGGTATCGCCGGCGCCCGCGCCACCCCATTAATCTACATCAGCACGCGCTCGCTACCAGATTAATGAAGTAGATAAACCTTAAATACGACTACAGATGTCTGCTTCTTTAACGGCAGCCGAGAGAACTGTATACTCACAGGGACAATAATTGATGAAATAAACGGATTCGACGCTTTTATGAATGTTAATGATAACGCTCGATCGGTCCCTTGATACAGACGATACGGTCACCATAATTAGAATAAATGGTTGAAAAGCTTCGACTGAAATCAATTGCTCCATGTGGAATCTACGTTAGGTAGCAGATGACGGGTGCTTAATGCGTGCTCGTCTCGTTAACAGATCGGTATGCTCGCACTGCCATGCCGCTCTGCCGGTGTGCCAACGTCCTTATTTATGCTGCGACATAGCTTTACATTAGTATTCATTTGTTTACAGCTTTTTTAATTAAAGATCTGATTTTATAAAGACGAGAAGCTCGTTAACGTCGCTTGTATAGTTGTATAGCAGTTATATTCTTAGGCATGTGATTTATAAACATCATAATCTTTAAGGCTGGAATTTAAATAAAATACCTATTTAATTTAAACTTTAACATTTTTTTTATATTGGGTGACATAAACGTTATATGCACCTTTTAAAATCTTTCAGTAACGTCCAAGTGCAAGGCTGACTCGCGCACAAAGGGTTCCGTAAAGGTCTCGATATCTCCTGGACTAATAAATTTATATAAACCGCTATAATTTATATTATTCTTCAAAGTTACTTCACATGAACTACTGTTATGTTTTATTTTTTCTGATTTTTAGAGCAAACCGCTTAGCGTTTAGAGGGCGGGGAGACTTCGAGGTGTAAAAAGGCGTTGAAAAGTTGAATATCTCGCTAACGGATGCATACTCGTAAATAAAGAAATGTCTTAGTAATATCTCAATGTCTTTAATCTATCTAATGACACACTATGGTAGACAGGTAGACGCGAGAAAAACATCTCGCCCACTACATGTAGGTGAGATAAACCAAAAAAATAATTTTTCGTGATTTTATTTCAGCGGACGTGGTAAATACACAATTAAATGCAAAGTTCCATCTTTTTCGCAATAACCATTTGCGAGGTAAGTCGAGGACGGGCATGGCGAAACTGTAAGGGCTTCGAGACGTGAACTACGGAACCCTAAAATCGCTTAAAGAAATTCAAAATCCAATTTCTTTCTGGTTTTCTTGTCCATGCTGTTAGCATAGTTTTTTAGAATCTGCTAACTTGGATTTAAACCACCGGTATCTCTATCTATCCTATCAACATCTCAAAATTTGACTAAGATGTTTTAAATCACTCACCTGTAAATGTTTACAATTTTACATCAACAGAGACTGTAAACAACAAATCATTGCATATATATTTTCAACGTTACGTTATGCGTTATTGTCGATTGTGTGAGCAACTTCTCTTCACGATGACTGTTCGGCTAACCTTAATTGTTTCAATTGAAAAACTACTTTTCACACAGCGACGGGAATTGTTAATTGATTTTACAGATGTTCAATTTATTTTATTTAGGGCGATTCGATTGCTCAAACTTCTGTTTTATGTTATCAAACAATACGAAACATACCAAGCTTGACTCTGAAAAGTACGAGATTAAATGAAGTTTTATTGTCGCTGTCCTACGAAGAATATCATAAGAATGTTCTACTTTTGAGTCCTGTCAGGCATTTGAAATCCACCATAAAATCGATCGATAAGGCTTATTGTGTGAGTAATTAAGGCGGTGTCACAAGTTAGGCCGTTAATCTTATAGATTGCTATCGGAGATGATCGCGTGTTGGCCCTCACCCCGGCTCGGTACAGTGCAAACACTGCGCCCGCGCAGCGCCCGCCACAGACTAAATAATGATCGTCTGCCTCGTTACACAATATGACTTCTTTAAAATGTCATATCTTACACATACGGGATACAACAGGTTAATGCATTATTCGTGTAAAAGCTTTTTCAACGCCAATACGAAAATGATTTATTTTAATACTCTCTGGCAACAGAAAATTCATATGAATGCTTATAGCGATTTTGAAAGCTTTTTGACCATTTCACTCATTCGCTAAATATGCAGTCAGAATATTACTTTCGTCGCAACATTTAGAAGGTGCGTCTTTTATTCTTCCGTGTTTTTGATAATCAGGGCATGCTTTAATATCTTAACTCTTTGATGTGGCGGCCAAATGAGAGTTTCTTGCGTGAGTTGCTCGCGCAATAACATATAAAAGTTTTTAAATTATTCGCTGTTGTTTTGAACTTGCGTTACTCATGCTGAAAGTGTCGCAGGTTTATTGCGAACACACGATAACGCGGAAAATGAAATTCAATAACCATAACACAAACCGTTTCTTGTTAAACTAATCCGACGCACTAAATTTTCTAATTTAGTGCATCGGATTAGGTCTTTTATTTCGAGCGAATAATCCGCAATCAAATGACGATTTTTCCCAGAGATGCGCGTGCGCCGATAACCGCAACGTTACGCTTGCGAATAGCGCTGTCACGCCGCCGCAGTACGCCGACCGTATTTACTTTTCAACCTCACTAACAGATAAAAGTGTCATAATATTTATACCATAACTTAGCTTTCTTATGAACCAACGTCGTAAAGTTAAGGTCCCATTGTAGACATACAAATGTAGGAACAATATGAGTCGTGGTCTTCAGGAATAAGGTCTAATTTGGTGAAATGTTAATGTTTGAGATGTCCCCGGTTATTCAGAGTAGATTGTGGCCGTCATTCGATAATGTTTCTAGTTAGTTTGCAATAAATATGAGAGTCGGAGAGTCCGAGGCGCGGCCGATGATGTTCGCTCAGATGACGGCATGGACTATCTAATTTTATTACCAATATATTGTCATTAAGTCGATACTGATCTTGTTATACGCACAATGAGAGGTACACAGGCCCACGACGCGCCCGCGCCGGTCCCTGCCCGATACAATTTATATTCAAATGACATTCGCTTATGGTCTCAGGAAATTTCTCACTCGTCGGATTTTCACGTAATCTAAAATTAATGGTGTCAACGACTGGGCAGACGTCAAAACCCCATAGATAAGCAATAGGATGACCTTTGACCTCGACTTAGCGCTATGTAAACAAAGATTATGTTTATACACTTAATAGGACAAATATGTGTGTATTAAATATGATATTTATTGTCTGTCGAAGTATATTCGTGTCCGTTCGTCTGGTGCAATATTTGTATGAGTTAGTTATTAATACCAGCGACAGCGGTAAGTCACGAAGCATCTCACAGGTAGACACAATACGGATTATCTTACACGGAGCATTAATTGGAAAATCTATAAGCAATGTGCTGATTGGTGTGATTACTGTGTGCCGTGTGGTGTCATTCAAGATTATGGTGGCGCGGCGTCACGGCGCGGACGGTCTCACCGTCCAGCGCCCGCGCGGGGAGGCGTGCACTTCTCACGGGTATTTGAGCCAGAACCAGCAACTATACAAATAAAAAATCACCTTGTGTACGTCGCGCTGTTTACAGGCCATATAAACTGACCGTATTTACTGAGTAACCGCTCATCCTCCATTTAACGCTGAGCTACTTTGGTAACGTCTAAATTAGTGAAGTGAGAAAAGGTAACGCTCGTAACCGTATTCGATCGACGGTAAATCGTGTCGATAATATCTTTTTTTGACTCTTTGACTCCCATCACTTATTGTATGTTTATATAGTCCCATTGCCGTAAAGGGAAACTTGGCTGTATGTTATAAGATCCTAATTTTCTCAATGCTTATACGATTTTGTCGCTTCCAAATAGGGTTACTTTCTCATCTTTCGTCGTGTTTATTACGTCTTCATTGACATAAGCCTGTTCACACAAGATACAAATTATGTCTATCCATAAGAATATGTATCTTCCCATCGGCAATGTGTATCTCGGATAGACGTTAATATCACCTAACATGTTATGGGTGAATATATTAGGTCAGTATATCAATAAAATCCACAATTTATATTTCCAAACAAGTAAAATAACTTTTATCAAAACAAGGTTGTATGACAACTAATTATAGGTATCGATTGACGCATTAATAAGATTAAGAACCGTCAATGGTTCTCATGGGAGGCCGTCAGTGCTTGATCATCGTGGAAGTTCCCACCGACGCCAGCGCCCGGTTCGGATTAACCAAACAAGCAAGCGTTAATCCCTTCTCACGTGAAATCTCATGAAAAGACGCGATGCAATTAATGTTATTATTGATATATAGGTACTCCGTTCGGTCCAGCGAGCTCACCGGACGCCGCGGTGGTCCGGCCGGCAGCTCTACGCCGATGGATGGCATCACTTCATCATATGAATAACCTTCGGCAAGCTCACTCGGCTTACGCGCTCCTAGATTAAACTGCTCATTACACACTATCTTTAGGCTAAATATTAATTGAGACATTTCGAACTACTCTCAAGAAATCGATTCAGCGAAACAGATGAGCATCGATAAATAACGTCCAGACACAGCAGTTTATGCTTTGACGATTAAGGAAGCGACCGTCATTATTCCGAGCGAGGATTTTGGTGAAGAGCAGAGCATAAGGACACAGTAGACAGAGAACAGTAGATTATCTAAGGCCGCCCGCAGAGTTATTTGCCTACTCTTGCGTTGAACCCTAGGGTTGTCACTTTGATCTAAATTTATAGAATAAAAAGCATATTATGATTGAATATTTTACCAATTTATAAATTTAGTAAAAATAAAAAGCCTTTATTCACATAACATTTATTATATTAAGTTACAAATTTGATACCGACAAAATTTTTAAGACTACTTAAGTGTAACACTAAATTATATTCTAAAGCTCGTAAATAATGATAAATTTTAAGTGATGTGTGATATGGGAAATCGATATAACTGGTTCTTATCAGAGAAGATTGTAAGTGATGAGTACTTAAATGTAACACTAACACAATAATATTCACAAGCTAATAACTAATGCTTAAATGATATAAAACATGAGAACGTAAACAATAAATATGTAGTTCTTATGAAAAAGTAGACATTAGTAAAGCTAAGATTATGTATGGGTAGCGAATATTTAACAAATGATACCTTACTTTAATAAAACCGCAAAACCTTTTTAGCCTCATTAGTTTCTGAGGTACAATTATAATGATTGTTTATATGGGTACTGTGTAATGTTTGTTTATATAATCGGATAGCAACAGCTAGCTCAAATGCAACAAAGGCGCCGCTCGCGAACCTAACCTTTAATCCCTCCGACGCGCGTGTCGGAGGGATTAAAGGTTATAATGTTATAAATAAAATTCTACGCAACCCTAAGCGTCAGTCGGTCACATTTTACTATAATTTTATTAACTTATTATTATGATTAAGACGCCATATTTGGATCAAACAACACATAAGACAATAGAAAAAAATTAATAGTCATTTGCAATATTGATTATTGTGAAATTGCCCTTATTACACTATACGCGACAAATACGTTTACTTAAAAGATATTTTTGTTACTCAATCCTCTGTTTTATAGTAAAACTGGGCTTCTTAAAATAAACTTAACTTTAAACATAGTAGTCAGGAAGTAAATCTGGGAATACAATTATACGGAATAATGCGACTCGGGTACGCTCTTAATAAAGCAAATAAACTGTGAAACAAACAATACATATATCACATTTTCTAATAAGATTTAAGTTGTACTTACATTTCTGGTTCAGTAGGAAGTATGAAGAATGATAAGTCCGGATTTGCGAAATCATTATTGAGGCACCCGAAAACACTACAATATTTTTTTCCCCCTTTTGAAGTCATGATACTCGTAATAATTAATATTATGGTAAGTGGCCGGCGAGAATTGACGAACGCGAGCGGTCATGTAATTTACGCGCGTGCTCACAGTCACGCGGCACAGCCCGTATTGCCGCCATCCTAAACCATCCTATATTATGCCAGCGTGTGCGTGAAATCGCGTACCGACACGGCGCTCGGCGCGCACGCACACATTCAAACCGAGAGCGGCTCGTTTATATGAAGATGTTTTACTGTTCTCTGTCTATTGTGATAAGGATCCGTGCAATCAGTCGGATCGCCATTCTTTCTGTTAATCGCATTATAAATTGACGTAGCGGTCGCTGCACGGGCCTTTGTCGGCGTCGTAACGGATGACTACAGAATTTATTTTTCAAAAATAATGATTACAAATTTAATCTCGGTGTCTATAATTAGTCTACCGCTTTTAAGTTTTATATTAAGCTAAAGATGATATAAATGATTTCGTGACTTACTTGCCTATTATTGACTGTTTTAATTTTTTTATAGATGCTTGTTGACATTTAATTAAATTCCGAACCTTGGACTAGTGCCCCTGATAACGCCTGAGGAAGTCCAAATGGCTCTTCGTCGTATGGGGAATCGGAAAGCTGTCGGAGCTGATGGAGTCCCCATTGAGGCCTGGAAGGCGATGGGTCCTCGCGGTGTGGGCATGTTAACTAACTTTTTCAACCGCGTGCTCCTGACCGGCAAAATCCCGAGCCAATGGAGGCTGAGTATCACTACTCCAGTCTTTAAAGGCAAGGGCTCGGTTCATGAGTGTGGCAACTATCGCGGTATCAAGGTCATGTCCCACACCATGAAGATCTTTGAGAGGATCATAGACTCCCGAATCTGGCAGGAGTGTGCTGTCTCGGAGTGTCAATATGGGTTTCGGCCAGGGTACGGAACCATGGACCCTATCTTCGCACTAAGGATCACCATGGAGAGATACAGATGGAAGAACACGCCTCTGCATATGCTCTTTCTAGATATGCAGAAGGCCTTCGACTGTGTCCCTCGCGGGGTGATCTGGTGGGCACTGAGGTCCAAAGGGGTACCTGAAGCCTATGTTGACATAATTCGAGACATGTACCTCAATTCCGATTCCGTTGTTAGGACCGCTGTTGGCGGCCCTAAACCTTTCCCCATCATCGTCGGAGTCCACTAGGGATCCGTCCTTAGTCCGTTTCTGTTCAGCGTGATATTAGACGTCTTGTCGGACAGCACCAAGGACTCACATGAGCAGCCTCCCTGGCTACTCATATATGCTGACGATATCGCGCTGGCGGACGCGGACAGGGAACGGTTGGTGCGGCGTGTGAATGCGTGGAAGGACTCGCTTGAGAACGGAGGTCTGAAACTCAACGTGGCGAAGACCGTGTACTTGGCCAGCAACACGACAGACCCCATGTCTGTGCGCATAGGCGGAGACATGGTCGAGTGCACGGACCAGTTTAAATACTTAGGGTCTGTGCTTCACGCGTCCGGCGACATTGATTGCGACATTAAGGCACGTGTTTCCGTAGGTTGGGCGAAATGGCGTGAGGTGGTGACAGGTGTCATATGTGACCCCAAAATGCCGGTTAAGCTTAAGGGGCAGGTCTATAAAACCATCATTAGACCTGTTCTCCTGTATGGCAGTGAGGCGTGGCCTGTGCTTGAGCGACACAAGCAGGAGCTGCGTGTCACGGAGATGAATATGCTGCGGTGGATGTGTGGAGTTACGCGGAAAGACCGCATCAGGAACTCCCGCATCCGGGGCAGCCTTCGTGTCCGTGACATTGCAGACAAACTGCAGGAGGGTCGCCTACGCTGGTACGGCCACGTCTTACGCAAACCGGCATGTTACGTGGGTAACAAATGTCTTGCCATGGCGCCTCCGCCGGGCCGGAACAAGCGGGGTAGACAAAGAAGTGCTGGCTTGACGTTGTAAGAGATGACATGCGTGCCAACAAGCTCTTACCACAGGATGCTAAAGATCGTGCGAAATGGAGGAGAATGTGCAGGAAAGCGGACCCCGGGCTCCAACGCGAAAGCCGCGGATGCAACCGGGATAAACGCTGAGATGATGATGACTTGTTGACATTTAATAAGAAAATGTTAGGGCTGTAGGATTATTTTAGAGTCCATTTAAGAAGCTGTTATTGCAACTGTTTTATTTATGTCCTAACTTCGAAGGTTCTTAGCATGATACAAACTAACGCTTGTATCCAAATAAATACCAGCGGAACACTTAAAAACACAATTTACTTGCAAGACACTGACAACACTTTATGATTTACTGCCAAATACAGGTAGGGTTAATAAATAAGTAACCAGTAAACGCCAACAGCGATAATGACAGGCGAAAACTTTGTATCTAGTATTGTGTTACGGAAATTTTATCTTTGTTAGAGCGGGCAGTAGTTTATGAACATGATTGCAGTCAAATCAGAGGAAGCTTAGTGCTTGGCGCGGGGGACTGTAATGCGTGTTGCCACGCGAGCCCTGCGTGCACCCACAGCATTACTCAACCCTCATTTAGACCTAACTACGTTGCATTGAAAGGAGCAATTTTATTGTACTCTATTGATTCTGTTGACAGTCGAAGAGACGCAGACGCAACTAGTTTATTTATTCTGTCATTGTTGCTCATTAAAATATGGCATGGATTAAAATAAAATGGATTTACTTGGCCAAGTATGATAAAAGTTGCTATGTGATGTGTGTGCTCATTTACAACAAAATCTCTAATGAGTTAAAATATATAAATAATGCGAATTTATTTAAAAACAAGCTGTACAAATGGCTAAATAAACATAAAGTCTATGACATTAAGGATTTCTTTGACATAAATTTATAATATTACTATTAATTTGGATTATATAATCCATATTAATATTATAAATGCGAAAGTAACTCTGTCTGTTTGTTACGCTTTCCCCCTTAAACCTCTCAATAGATTTTGATGAAATTTGGCACAGACAATCTTTAGACCCCGAGAAAGGACATAGGCTACTTTTTATTGAAAAAAAAAATTATTCCCGAGGGAAAACTAAAAAGCGCTATATAATCGAAGTCCACGCGGGCGATGCCACGGGCGGAAAGCTAGTGACTAAATATAACAATGTTGACATAATTTTTATTTTTGCATGCAATTGATACATATTATATTCTGCATAGCTAAACATGTGGATGTAGTATTTAAATAAGACTGTTACATCATTATACCATGTTTAAAACAAATACAGACTTATCTATCTTATCTTATATTTGTTTTGTTGGTAAAAGAGAAAAACAGAAAATATTCTTTGTTAATGTATGCAAGTATTTGTTTACAGGGTCTTTTGTTTACACCTCAATGACTGCACAGGTAAATCATCTGAAGCATTTTCCAGCAAGAAATCGGAAGAATAAAATCTTAAGCTCACTATGGCATAGATCTAACACCTATGTACATTCTTAGCCGATGTATTTACTTTATTCAAATTCCCGCACACTGCATCAATACGTATCAGAGGTGCACAAGATCTAGTACTACGACAATAGGTCAATTACACTGACCGGCGCCAGACTAATCGTGCAATTGCCTCTCAATTAATGTTTTTGTCTCAAATGTCAGATAAAGCTGATTTTAACAAATAGCATGTAACAGTTTACGTTGAAAGTTTGCATTTCCGCTTTTAAGGAAATATAAAATAAACTTCGCCTCAAGCGACACGGCTATTTTTGTTATTCTGCTGCATACCAGCGCATTCAAATCTAATTTGCAACTACCCTCATTCAAATGACATCATTACAACAAGTGCCCGCTAAGGAGTGACAGCGTACACCAGAATGGTAACTCTAGTCATAATAAAGCCACCTTATGTTTGCTCCATAAAGTCTACCAAGAGATACAAGGCAAAAAGAAATTTAAAACCACTACGTTATACATCGCGTGTTCTTTCTTGTCAAGTTGGTAAGGTACTTTGAAGAAAATCGTAATGGAATGCAAAACATGATTGGAAATCTATTCGAGTCGCGGCGCTACGGTAGCCTGTGAACATTACAAGGTTTACATGACAAGTGTTTAGCGAGCAGGCAAGTTTAGTAATCAAGCTAGATAGAACTGTTAATTGCTTACACATTGAACTAAATACCTTCTTATAAGCAATATTATTCGGAAAATACGCAAATGTATGAACGAAGGGAAATTCACATACTCTAAACGGTATGCCGAGAACGTTGTTCTTGATCGTGTTCCAGAAAGGATTATACATTTCACTAGCTTCTGCCTCCTACTTCGCCTGCTTGAAATTTTTGTGTATATCCCGTACCACCATCATTCGCTTTTCCTTCGTTTTCGATTAGTGATCTTTCTGACTTTTCTATGTTTTGCTCGAGCTGGAACTTCCTCAAGAATTAGAAATGCAATAAGATTTGTTTAAATCTGACCGGTAATTCCGGAGATTGTCGTACATCATCATTATTATTCATGCTTATAATATTAGTGGTAATTAGTAAGTTACTGGTAATTTTTATTGGATTGGAACATGTTAGGTAGTACATGAGTTTCTTTATATCTGAGTTCTATCCATCTAGTGTGTGAACGATGACGGAATTTTATTTGAGAACACTATGATTAGGTATTTTTGATTTTGGGCAAAACTCAGATGCACATTAATCTCAAAGAACGAAACTTGTAAACGTTGGTATTTATGTGAGGATCTACCTGTTTTGCTCTCTATAATATCATCATCATCATTTCAACCGCAAGATCTCCACTGCTGGACATAGACTCTCTCCTACTTAATGATATGAAGAAGAGATTATCTCTAAAATAAACAGGTTGATTTATTTCTATAAGTTTTAAGAAAGAATTTTTGGATTTTGGAATTATTTTTGGTAAATTTTCGGGTTAAGGACACTGGTAGCCACTTGCGACCAATATGCCAGACTACATGGTCTGGCATATAAAGAAGAGTGTAGGTATTATTTTGCGACGAGGAAAAAAAACATAGAAGCAGTACTTTCGGTGACAGTAAACGGTGTACCCACTGAGACCCATGGTAGATTGATTTATTGACCACTGACCTGAAAGACGATAAGGATATAGACAGAGAGCGGAGGGTGCAGTGCGTGAGAGTTAACATGATTACCTGCAGATTCAGGCGTAACTCTAAAGAGGTCAAATGTAGTGTCTGTATACAGTGAATCATACAGCGTCCTGTGCGTCCAATACAATAACGCATTCAGGATGATGACGGGGTTGCCCCGATACTGCAATGCTGCAGTTCACGCAGACTGATTCTATGCGGTCATGACTAAAAGGTGCGTTATCATTAGCCCGTGGGGTGCGAGGCAGAGTCAAATGCATCCTATACCAATGCCAAGCTCCATACAGAATAGAGGTAAACAAACCAATTTAGGGTTATCACTACTCACGTTTTACAAATCTCCTGCTATTTACATGATTATCGACTTTTACATGCTAACTATTTATTAACAATTCCTATTGCAGCAATTTTCAATAAAAATCATTAAAATAACGTGCATAATGACTTGATATTTCGAAAAACCATTAAAAAGTCGACATTAATTTTACGTGATAGCCCTACAAAAAAAAATATGGATGAAATCCAGGTATTAAACACATTTTGTGGAATTCAACCAATTAATAAAGTTGAGGCATTTGTCAATATAATTTTGCGTATTTTAATTACTTTCAAATCAACTGCATATCACATGCATTGTAATATTTTCAAGTATGGACTAAGTATAATCCATGTATCAAAAAATTTAACCTATTAGGAAGTTAGCTTACATGTGTGTCATGTTTCATTCAAATCGGTTAAGCGTTCTATGCAAATCATAAATATCTAATCATAAATAAACTATTTACTTTAGTAGGAAGTAGGATTATTACTTTTATGAAAATCATCGTTGTTAACATCTGTCTTTTATGCGTAAACTACTCGTTGCCTAGCAACGGTTTGTTTACCTCTATCCTTTATCGAATTTGGCCCAAGTATAGCTATGATTGCAAGATTTTGTCTAGGCTTGAGACCTAGACCTTACATTGATGATGTCACAATCTGTTTCTTTTGTCTTTGGAAATGTGTAGGTTCATTCAAGGGTCTTAATTCCAATACCACCGGAATGGTCAATGGTCACGATTCGATTCACTTGATTCACTTCTCACAAACAAAATTAAATTTAAGTTTAGAGCATATTTTATGTTATTATTTCATGAATAAAAGGTCAGAAGACTAAACATTAGCTTAGTCCTGTCAAACTAAATTACTCCAAAGACAGTTTACTTAGATGTCCTACGAGTTACGTTGCGATAGTTTTGTAATGCTGGCGTGCCTCGGAAAGCACGTTAAGCAGTTGGTCCCGGTTGCCATAGGAACATCTAGTGGCAGTCGTTACGGGTTGTTGGAGCCCTCAAAAATCCAACAATTGGTCTAACTGCAATGGTTCGATTTGGCCTTCGGGTTGTGGAGGTCAGACGGCAGTCGCTTCACGGAAAATGTGGAAGTTTAGCCATATCAGCAGTTAGACTGGTAAAGCGGACCCCAGACTCCAAAGCTGAAAGGCTTCGGATGCGACTGGGATTAACGCTGGGATGATGATGATGAGTTTTGTAATGCTGGCATTCGAGTTCTGACCGCTACCGCATATTGTTACTAATACCGCTATTAGTCTAGTTGTTTGAAAAAAAATTATAAATTAAACACAACATAATTATAATGCACTGGCTAGACGATTACAAGATGAACGTTAATTATTTTTTGCAGCAGTCTCGGAACCCAGGAAATGTGAAGTGTAGTGCCATTATAATTTCTCAAACACGTCACAGGTGCTATCAGAAAATACGTTATTGTGGTGCTTGTCGGCGATGATCCAGCTACCTGTCGCCATTTACAGCACCGTTATAATCTAAGCCCATGAGGTATTGCCGGATCCGGAATATCCTTACATCACTCACAGAATATAGTCGTGGTGGCCTAGTGGTTAAAACACCAGCCTCTCAAGTATGAGTGCGCGGGTTCGATTCCAGGTCAGACAAGTACCAATGTAACTTTTCTAAGTTATATGTACTTTCTAAGTATATTTTAGACACCAATGACTGATTAGGTACAAGGTGAAGGAAAACATCTTGAGGAAACCTGGACTCCTGCCCCCTAATCGGCGAACACATTTTTGTCAAATGATTGCGATTAGTTGGGATCAGTTGGTATCGTTCGGGCCGCCCATTGGTCCGTTCGGTCCAAACGATTCCAACTAGTCGTAATCATTTGACAAAAATGAGTTCGCCGATTAGGGGCTGGACTAAGTCTGAAATAGGGATTTTTCCTGGGTAAAAAAAAAAAATGATTTTATTTAGTCCGTCATTCAGATTATAGAAAAATATTGGATACGTATATTTTGATTTATCAAATCAATAAAAATTGACAAATATAAAAAATCAAAGATCAGTAGTGGTGACTGGTGACGTTACTCCTCACTAAAAAGTGTAGCGTGCAGTGACGTCACACGAGTTTTCAACACACTGTGTCGTCTTCATATTTTGTTTATATGAAAAATTAAAAAATACGTGTCCAGTATTTTTTGGAAATCTGACTGACGGACTAATTAGTTTTTTTTAGTCAACTAGCGTAGCGTGGCGTGTAGTGTAGCGTGGGACGCCCTTGGGCGAGATGGAGCGACGACATCAAAAAGGTGGCTGGTAGGGCTGGCGGAGAACTGCTCAGGATCGAGCCTGTTGGCGTGCCATGAAAGAGGCCTATGTCCAGCAGTGGACGAGTAAAGGCTGATGATGATGATGAGTCAACTACCCTATTGCCAACCCGCATTGAGCAAGCAGTGGGACGATAAAAAGGTTGATGATGACTTACAGAATAACTCATGTGCAGCAATTTGCAGCCATTTTTCTTTGAATGAATACTGTCAACGTAACAACTATAATATGGTGCGCTCTTGAATAAGATTTAGATTTACAGATATGTGCTATAAATCGAACTATGTCTTGAGCCACATCTTTGGTACGTATTTCCGGAAAGTGTCTCGTGAAGTAGGTACGTCCTATAGCCGTAGACACATAGGTACATATTTCAGTCACTCTATAAATTACCATTACTTATTATCATTACTTAACATAAAGGTCATGACTAAATAGAAAATAGAAAATAACTGAATGAAAAATTAATGTTTATTTAAGAATAAATAATATCAAACAATTGTGAATGATTACGTTTTGAAGCTTACCCGTCTCGTCAAAGATACTCAGTGTTAAACAAAGCCAGGTAATAAGTTAACTTTCTGAATGCCTTTTACTAGAAGATTTAGTTGAGTCTGCCTACCCCAGAGGAACAAATAAGTGCCGTGTGTTTTAGTTTATTTAGTTTGTGTAACAATACCCTGGCGTGAACTCAACTCGCGTTTCAATATTCAACTCATATGAGCTTTTACATATTATATATTTTGACTCTTACCGCTATAAAAACAGAGCTCAAAGTTTATAAGCTTCTACAAGCTTTTTCTTCATTTAAAGTGTCTCGGAAAAGGCGTGAGTTACGATTTGAGTTATTTATAACGTCCAGTTTGTGCAGTGAGTACATAGTCCTCGGCTTCATTGGACTCACGAATGATCTTAATTAGAAGTATTGTGGGGAGAAGTAAATTATGCTCGACGAGGCTTTTGTGGAGCCGTTCGTCCCTGTGGCCTCTTTATCCACCGGCTCCCGGTAAATCATGCACGTATCTGATATTCGACACTCAGCTGCGACGGCTCCGAGGTGCATGCCCCACAGCGTTGATTAGGAAATTAATGAGACCTTAATGGAAGTAATTTTAATGCCGTTTAATTTTTATGTCTCGATAGTGATTACATAGAATTTAATGCGCAAAAGCAATAAATGTCAGTTAACTGTATTTGATTTAATGGTTCATCTACATATATTGAAGATGCCGCTACAAATTGACTTTGTATAGGTGTCCATTATTCATGGTGTACGTACTATGTAACATTTACAATGTATCTCAGTAAGTGTCAGCGTAAATAATAAATTAATAGAGTTTTTAACTGGTTCTCGGAGCGGGTGGAGTGGACACATTAAGGTTTCATTGGAAGGTCGTCCGAGATTTCAATGATGATTTTCCGAGTGCTGCACCAGTATAGCAGTGAAAGACGCTCATTACACTGTTAAATTACTAAATGGCGTGAGCTGGTTACCGGCAGCCGGCCCCGACCGCATTCTGCGCCTTTAATGCTCGTATTAGCCGATAAACAGTTCATTTGCGTGAAAAATAAACCCAGTTAGTATAACAAACAACGTCGGTATGCGAAATGAAACGAGAAATTACTGAGGTACTAACAGGGTACCGCCAGTTCTCGTTCAACTGCCCCACGTATATTACGCAAATATACTTTTCTTACAAATGTCATGCCATTTTTTACCGACTGGCTTTGTATTTACTCTGCACTTTTAATGTGGAGAGGAATATAAAAGGATCCTCCCCTTTTTAAAGGCACTAATAACTCTCAGAATTTTCAACAAATAGAGTTTTGGGTGACACTCCTACCTGTTTTTTACCGGATTACTATGGAAATTTTTAACAATAATTTCACAAAAAAAAGTTATTTGAGTAGGACGCCTAATTTGTTTGGAGAGTTTGATTTAAAACTGAACAAATTAGTTATAGATATCGTTACAATTTACGATTAGCTGTACAAATTATAGCTATAATGTGATAAATTGTTTGGAATAAAATTATTTGGACAGTCAATAAATATCAGTTGTCAGTCCACATTTTAATCGGAACGTGATGAAGATATATGGAGGTAGGTGCGAAAACTGAATGTGACGGTAAATAACAGGTGACGTGTAAACACATCTGTGGTAAAAAGTGAACACAGCGAGGAGGATTAACTGGCTCCAGTGGTGGAAGCAACGTCTCAGGCGCAACGCGCACAACGCGACACGCCACGCCACGTTCGATCCCATATCGACACGCAACTTGACGCATGGCATACGTCTTAATGCATCCATTAACATAAACATTCTCATCGTAAACACTTACTGACATTTGTATAAATTGTTTTTATACGTTTTTGGCATCTTGTTTTCTTTGTCGAGATTATCCTAATAATGGTAGATACACGAGTATATGCCCGTTGATACCGGGCGTGGTTATCTCGTTTTCGGTAATAGAATACCGGGAATATTTTATCAACGCACGACCGAGTAATTTAATATAAAGCGTATCACTAAATGATCTCTCGGTCGCGATGACTATCGCGAGGTTAATAACGGTGTTGGAGGTTCCTCTACGCGAGACACGCGTCTGCGATATTATCGCCTCCGAAGCATTATTGATGAGAGCCCGCCATAACCAAATAGCCTGCGGACCACGTTTGTTTACTTATCTAACGTTTGTTAAAATGTTCTATTTTGTGACTAATTGAAAGTCGCGCAGGCCGTTGAACTTGCGTTTATGACAGGTGCAGCTCAAAATGGCGTTTTCGTGAGATTGTGGCGCGATAGTCGACTACCGAGCGCCGATAAGAACGTTCCTTTTCGTGCTTTGTGCGGGCCTTGCCTAATTGTTGAACAGAAGCTGCGCCTGACCCTTAACGAGTGCTTCAAAAGCCACGTTGTTTATGGAATATAAACGGTATAAATTACGTTTACTGCTGTTAAGATTGCTTCATTCAATCTTGTCGTGCCCATTGAGTAACTTGGCTACAAGTGACGCAGCGCAAATTGCGAACAATGATGCGTGTCTGAGAATAAACTGTCTGCTTCGGCTATTCGCTATTGACATTTAATTTTCTTTTCTTATAACAACAGTTGCCGTCTTAAGGCCTAGGTAACATCTCGTAAAAATTCTAAGCGAGTTAATTATTAATTATTAAATGTATTCCTATTCGTTCAAGTTGCCGGTGGATATGAAAGACTTCAACGGGCGCGTATAGCAGTGCTTGCATTAAAAGCTTGTTTGTTGCTCTGATAAATACAAACTATACTTACGAGCTGCACGTTATCTTATAATTAGTTTGGTTTCGTTGTTACTTCATTAGATACACAACTTTTCAATTATATTTACTATACGTAAATTGTATATTCCCACACACGATGTAGTCGTTTTTTTACAATTGACAAATTGAAACTTGTTTAGATTTAAAAACTAGTGTGTCTGGTAGACAGTAGTTGTGTATTTCATGTACCTACTAAGGTAGTATTCTGGCTGCGCCCTAACACGCTTAACTGATTTCTCGCGACAATCGAGCCTTGACATTTGCGATGCGCGTGCGCCGGCCAACCATTGACCCGTAGCACTCACTTGGGCTAACATGTGGGACATATCGTCCGCTACAGCGAGCATTAGTGTCCATTCATACAATACACCATTATATCTGTGTATTTACGACTGAATCACGACATTTTACATCGGCTCCATGACATCGAGTGCTCACTGAGATTAGGGACAATGAACTCTAAGCTTGATTTTCAATCAGCATCATGCTATATTGTATTGTCGACATCACGGATAGCTTTCGAAGTGTATGAATGTTAAAATAGTTCACAATGTTCCTACTTTTTAAATTACTCTCGAAAGATGACATTTAGCAAAATTTTAACAATGCTACGTGGTTGCTACGTTCGTGCTATGAGTTTTCTAACATGTTCGTGATTTTGGAATAGCATTTTTCATACGGGAACTTATTATGTAATGTTTGAATCTTTGTGTTACATTAATTGTTATTGTACAATCATTATTTGAAGGTCTTGTTAATCTAACTGGTTCTCTAAGTTCTTCTAAGTTGGACTTAGTAGTTCTGCCACTGTATGAACTACGAAAAGTTCAATTCTACGTAAATTCAATAACAAAGCTCGACATATAACACCTCTGTGGTTTGGTGTATATTCTTATATTACCTGAATACACAAGTGGCGCTGGAATGCTAATAATATGGTAACAAAATGTATTGGGTCCTATAGAGATGCAAATGTGGATAGCTACTCCGATAAAATTCGAAACGTTATGGCTTCGCAGCGCGTCAAGCATTCGACATCCAAAGGCATCGGTGTTTTTATTTTTATCGAAGGGATCGATTGTAAAGATAAGTTTATCGTAAGACAAGTAGCGGCCACCCAGCGTCGGCGGCGTAGTCTCGGACCATCGCGCTAGCCGCCGCGGCCCGGACATGCTTGCATTTTATTACATCTGATAACGACTAATTCGCATATAAGTCAAATAATTGAAATGCCAGCTGTGCCATCGGACACAAGCTTAAGAGAATGGAATGTCGGCGTCACGTCTTGAATACCAGTAATCTCTTTTATATGATATTACTTGAACAACAGTGACGCATTCTATTTCTACAACACTCGAATAGTTTTAGATCTCGTATTATTCTGATTTAAGTCGTGTGGCACGGGATAACTGGAAGTAGTAAATGTAAATACAAACATCTCGTATCTAATAGAATTTATCTTATTGTATGGGTACTTGTGTCGTGTATTTTATTTATAAATAGGATTTATTTTCTAATTTATTTTTGTTTGCCACGTTATGTAGAATAAGTACAATAACTTTGATAATAAAATAAAATGATCATATCGATATATCTGTATATACAATTATTTTACCTAGGTATATAAACTTATGTATATCATCATAATGAAGTAAGTAATGCTCTATGAAGTAATACTACACAATGTACATTATCTATCATAAGTATCGTCAAGTTGGTACTCATAACTTAGTAATTACATCACAATACGACGCTATAAACTGTAACATTAAGAAGAACTCGTGTTTCCCGCATTTCACGTAACGTACTTAATGTTAATTTTATTGCACTAACATAATAAATACCATATTATGCAACAAGGAAAATCGGTTGTTTTAATCAAAGAAGTAACTGTAAATAGATCCTTGTATTGAAGATAAGTTGCGATCTATTTATTATCTAGATTTGCAAAGATTGCCACAACCTAGTAATAAATGCTAGGGCTACAGCGTTCATATAAGTTTGAAGAACGAATGTAAGGAGTATTTCAATAAAGCTTGATAGTAAGGACAACACTCATAATGACAGACGGCGGCAGGTGGGGGGAAGGGGGGAAGCTGCGGCGCGGGCGCAAGACTTGATTCAAGATTATATTAAATCGACCGACAATAAATCACATCTCACCTATAAAATATAAATCAAGCGTGGCATAAAATACATTTATATTGTTTTCACTTCGAAATGACAATAAAATGTTTTAAATTCATGAGTGATTTAATACGTATATCGATATAAGTACATAACTAAGATGAGAGAGATTTAAATATAACATATTACCTCGGAAATTATATCGAGGATCAAATTTTTATTGATGCTCGGAATTCGATTGGGATCTGACTTTTATACGACAAAGTTTACGTTACATACGAAAGATATAAACATATTTTAACCATCAAATCAATCAATAGATGATATATTAAGATAACAAATATTGGAAATGGAACTAAAATAAGGCGAGGATATAACTTTACAAACCATTTCTTTCTTGTCAGAATCAAATAGAATATTTAATTCTATGATGTGTTTTTTCTGAAGGACTGTAAATAATTTATTTAGGTAGGTATTGCCATAAATAACAAGTAAAATTTAATTTTCTTGTTTTCGTAAAAAATGTTTATTCTCTACTCTACTTTAGTTTTTCTTTTTAAACTTTATGATATTTATTAAACTGTAACTTATGAAACTACAAACGTATATAAATTATAACAAAAATACAAGTACAGTCATAAATAAAAGTTATTATACTTTGTAATGCAAGTTATACACGAAGTGCATTGTTTTTATTCATGTTCATGTTATGAGGTGTCTCGCAAACGCTGAGACGTTCAAATAAATATATCAATCACATGACAGCATATTTTTAAATGAGTATAATAAATTTACGAATTACCTCAATGCGTAAATTACGAATACATTCATAAAATTGAAAGATTTTTTCAATACTTTTAGTCCTTTTTTTACTGATTTAGTAAAGAACGTGTTCTTTATTTGTTAATGGTGTAACCGTATGTGATCACTAATGATAATAGAAACAACCTAGTATATACATTATATTATATATTTATATTATAGCAAGGCAAAGGTCTCTTTTCACAAAGAGAAGGAAAGAACATTGATGTTGACGCTTGCTTGATAGGAATTCAGATGCATATTTACCAGTCCAGGTTTCACCTGGTTGACCTGGTTCACCTTTGTAGGGAGTTTTACCTCCACCGATTTTAGTAATGCTTCTTAAAAACAACCATTTTTTGCTTTTTGAAGGTACTTAGATACATAGGTACTTGAATTGAAAAAGTCCCACCACCCCAACCCCTTGCGAACCATTAACCTAATCATTTAAAAAAAATGTTTTGTAAATAGTCATCGGTAATAATGGTACCTTCTCCTTTTACTCTGATATGAAACTGCTTATCTGTTTACTTAATCACAGATGAAAATGTCTAGTAATAGTAATATCTGCTAGTATTATTTGAGGTAAAAGTTAAGTTTATTATACACTAACGTGATCCTAAAATACGTAACGGTTATTATATCTGCTTAAGTCTAAAGTGTGGTTTATAATATTGGATAATATTCGATAGTAAAGTCCCGCATCGAATTGCATTAGACGCACTCGGTGGAGAGGCGATAGGCGCCATACTCATAGCCAATCTCGCTGTTTTTAATGCCCTGACTTACAGTATTCATAAGACGAACTTTAGATGTATAAAAAATAAAATGAAAGTGGTTTAATTAGGATGTTTATCCCCGTTTATTTAATCAGACGAATCATAAATGGATGAAATGGAATGGTATGCTCTCTGAACCGTATAGGTTGGAGTTCGGGGTGCGACCAGTGTGGCCACCAGAAGTTTTCATTACGAGACTCGATCGTCGATATCGACCGCGTTTGGAGCTCTCATTGGTTGAGAGTTCTTACAACTTTGAAGCGGGTTAATCGATGAGTCAAATGCGTTCGATATCGACGATAGAGTTTCGTAATGTAAACTCATGGTAGCCACACAGGAGTTCTAACATCTCCGAGGCTTTTCAGCCTCTATGTAGATGACCTCATACAGGAACTGAGCAGCATGCGTTTCGGATATAGTGTTGAGTGGGGTTAGCATAAGCAACATCAGCTATGCTGATGACATGGTTCTGCTGGGTTCGCCAGCGAAGACAATCAGAGAGTTACTTAAGAATTGGAAAGCTGCTGAACGTGAATTAGTTTATAATGTTAAGAAATGTGAAATGTTCTTTGACGTCGGTGGTAAATGCGTTGAAGTGAGACCAGAGCTACTTATAAACGGGTTAGTAATTAAAAGGGTACCCACTTTTAAATACCTAGATCACTTTCATTCCAAAGTCTTTATGGATCTTATAGATAGAGGGAGCGCAGGGTACTAGCTGTCCGGAGCAACATGTTAAACTGTAGATTTGATCGGCGTATAGATCTGGTAAAAATAACTATTTTCAAGGAGTACTGCCAGTCTGTACACGAGTAGTCTATGGGTCAATTAAATTAAAAAGTCGCTGGATGACCTTCGCGGCCAGTACAACAATGGTTTCAGGAAGTTTTTGGGACTTCCTCGCTATAGCAGTGCTTCAGAAATGTTTGTGCATACTCATACCGACGGGTTCCATGCGATTAGTAGCAAGAAAACAGCTTCACTTCTGAAGAGAGTGAGAGACAGTCGCAACAGCATCCTGAGAACTATAGCGGAGAGTTTAGGCTCTCCAATTGGACGTAGTTATCCAAAAAGGATCTAACCAGAAAACTTGCGTTTGAAGTACAATTTATATATTAAAATAACATGACAGTAGATTTAAATTACCATTTAAATAACGAGTATTTTCCTGTACTTTTTGTGGCTTTGATAGTTTTCGTATATATTTAAGTTGATGTGTAGATTTTAGACATTTATGACAGTAACTCAAAAAACGGTTTTTGTGGGTTGGATCCATTTTGCATAACTACGTCCAATTGTAAAGCAGTTTGTGCGGGTGATTGTTACTAACACTATATAAATTTGTTTTTGATATATTTTAGTAACACTTTATGAATTCTTTGGTCTTTCGCCGATTCTTTTGTAGTAAAAATCATCATTAATGCATTTATTTTTTATTTTATTCATTGACTAAAACCAATCATTCCATCTCATTTTAAAAGGTAAATGTTAATTGAGTAACGCTACGATTGTCGTAGTCGGTCTTAGGAAGGGCGACCATATATGTTCCTGGGTTCTGGATTTTTGACATTTGTTAAAATTCGAAGCCCAAAAGTCTGAAAACCAGTCTCACCAGTGTTACTCTGTAACTAAGTCGATTCAACTGAATCCATATAGACTGGAAGCCGAAATGGCTGGAAAGATTATTATTGTTTTTAAATAAAAAATACGTACTAAAAGAATTAGGAAGGCGTATTTAGTTTTAATTTTACAATATTCAGAAGTAGAGCTGCTGTACGAACATAAATGAAAATCTGTGTGAATAAATATTACAGTAATTAACAGTAGCAAACTAATTGGCATCACATTAGCTACGAGGTATTTGCCAATCCACTAGCCTTATCGTGCATTATCGCTTCGCGGTTTATAATTACTACTAGCTTTCCGCCCGCGGCTTCGCCCGCGTGGAATTCGGTTATATAGCGCTTTTTAGATTTCCCTCGGGAACATCAAGTTTTCCGGGATAAAAGGTAGCCTATGTTCTTCCTCAGGGTCTAAAGTCTGTGCCAAATTTCATCAAAATCGGTTGAGAGGTTTAAGCGGGAAAGCGTAACAGACAGACAGACAGACAGAGTTACTTTCGCATTTATAATATTAGTATGGATTTACAGCATGCCTACCACGCACCGTCCAATTAAAGCAGTGATACTTTAATTGTCCAGATAATCATTTGCTTAATATAGTTTGAAAAGCTGTTCAGTACCACCAGTCATCAGTTTTTCAGTATTTAAGCTTTTTAGTAGACGTATCACATTTCTAATTCTCCAGCAATATACATATTATGACGGGCTCATCGGTCGTCTGCTTGTCTAATTCATACTCTGAGGCGATGTTTGCCATAACTATAAGTATTGGGCCTAAGTTGAGTCGATCCATTCGTGTGTGGCATCCTTTAGTTGGACAACATTATTATCTTGCGCATGTTTATTTGTTGATCAAACCTGAAAATTACAAAGGAGATACCGCTAATTATGACCATTATTACAGGGAACGGTCATAATTATTGGCTTGTAAGTCGTTTAGTACCGTGACTAAGTCGGCTAAATTAAAATTGATTAAATCGTTGTCACTGAGTCACATGCTACGGAATTGCTAGAGTAAGTAATGGTTGATTTAGACTAATTAAAATTATACATTTTGGATAAGACATCTGCAAATTTGCTAATATAGTTGCAGTATTATCAACGATTTTCTATGAACAAACGAACTAATTCTTAATAAACGAACTGACTCACCCTTAATACAAAACATGCACATATTTTTTAGGGTTCCGTAGCGAAATGGCAAAAACGGAACCCTTTTAGATTCGTCATGTCTGTCTGTCCGTCTGTCCGTTTATCAGTCCGTATGTCATAGCCATTTTTTTCCGAAACTATAAAAGCTATACTGTTGAAATTTGGTAGGTAGGTAAATGTATTCTGTATCTTAATGCGGTCCGCATTAAGATTTTAATGTAAAAATAAAAAAATAATAATAATAAATATTGGGGGCTCCCCATACTTAGAAGTGAAACACAATTATTTTTTTTTCATCGAACACATACGTGTGGGGTCTATGGATAGGTCTTAAAATGATATCAAGGTTTTTAAAATATTTTTTTCCAAACCCAATAATTTGCGTGATAGACGCTTCCAAAGTGGAAAAAAGACATATGATATACATTACTATAAAAACTACCAACAAAAATTGTTTTGAACGAGATCTAGTAAGTAGTTTCTTTTTTTAATACCTCGTAAACTGTAAATCGCGTATTACCGCGTAATCTTTCATACAAATAACTTAAATCCTTTAATTTCATAAATCAATGGGTACGGAACCCTTTGTGCGTGAGTCCGACACGCACTTGGCCGGTTATTTATACATATTTCCGAATACAGTTATTTTTTCTAATCGGAATGTTTATGTTTACGGATATGCACGAAGCACGTGCCGGCCGTCGCTTAAACTTTATTGGCTTGATTTGAGCAATTAACGAAGCTACGATAATATAAGTTTGTGATAGGAAATTTAAAAAAACCATTTACTCTCTAAAATTGATGTGTTTGTTTAAATTTTGAATGTTCGGAAGTGTAGGGAATATAAGTCGTAAATTGAAAATCGATTAGAGTTTAAAATGGTGTGGCAATGATGAGATGGAAAGCTGTGAAGAGTTATGTCCTCTACATAGGTGAGGTAATTTCTTCACCTCGCCTGAGACTATTTCGTTGTGTCGAACTCTTAACTATTGACGTTATCTTGATTTACGCACTTTATTAACATTTTATTACTCGATTGAGCGAGTTTCGTAAGTAGTTAGATTGGCGTCGAGCGGACGTGCTCAGCAAAATCATTTAACTGGACGAATAACCAAATAAAAGATTTGTTAATAAACATTTAAATGCAGTTTTCGTTTATTTTAAGCCTTGAATGCAAGTTATCTCTTGGAATACTTGGCTTTCATATTGTATGAATAATTTTTATTGCTGCTGAAGAATTATATGCTACACATATTTTTTGGTAGGAATAAAACTTTCTGATTTAGACGCATGTATTGTTCCTAAATTATTTCTTGTAAGAGGTACACAAACCATGCCTAGTAGTCGCAAATGTTACCGCTTAGCATAAAGGCCTGGGTTAGTTGGAATTACATGGTAACCGTAACCGCGCGGAGTCGTTGATCTATGTTCGGTTGATGGCAAAAAGCTCTCGTTTTCATTGGACTTAAACATGTCGTTTACATTGGTCTACCATTTTTTTGCCTTTTTATAATTTTTGCTATATTAATAATAATAAATGTATTTTCTTTTTTTCTAAATATGGTTGTACTCCTGTATAATCTCACTGCGAAAAGTCAAGAAAAGTGAGCTTAGGCTTTTCCTGGGTGGAAAATGCTGTAGCATGTTCGCCGCCCTGGGTGGACGACAGGGTCTGTCAGACTCCTGCTGACTAAAAACCACCCCGGTGTTTAGTGTAGTCCATGATTCTGCCGCGGCCCACACTCTCATGCTGGCCCGGTCTGCCCGGGCCTCGCCACTTGCACGGGGTAGTGAAGTATTTAACTACTCCGTGCATCACCTCTGAGGCTCCGCCTCGGGTCCATCAAGTAGGGGGCGGAGACTCCCCAAGTTCCTCGCCCTTAGAACCTAGACCGCGGACTATAAATACGGCCGCGGTTTACCCCACCTCGCTCTCTGTACATACCCTCTGCAGCTGCAGAGCGCAGACAGAGACCCCTCGAAAGCGACTCTTCCGCTCTGGCAGAAATTTACCGCGGACAACAGGCCCCTCGCCGGATTGTTGCCTGCGCCCAGGGTGCACTGGCCCAGCGTCTGCTCGTCCTCGGGGCTCGAAACCGAGGATCAGCAGCCACCGAGCAGTCCGAGCACTCGGGGAGGTTTTCCGCCACGCACCTCAAGTGAGCTTAGACTGAACTGACTAAGTAAGTGAGCTGCCCTTCTAAATAAGGGCAGTTCACTCCCCGTTTACATCAGCTAAGTTTCATGGCGTAGAACCGTTCTACTGGAGTGAATTTTTATTATATAAATAATGCAGACACAGTTATCCAAATACCTAATCAGTTAATCAACTTTATGTGAGAAGATTTTATTATTAGCTTGATCTTCTCATTTTTCTCAATTATTTACTATGTACCAAAATGCATGTACTAGTAGATGGTAGAGACATAATTATATTAGTCACAATTATGGCCTGTGCCCGTCAGGGTCCATAATTGTGACTAATATAGAACTAGTACGAGATAGGAGGAAGAACATTGCATATACTGGTAAACTGCACTATACTCGGTATGCTCTGCATATTTGTACTGGTACAGTAATCCTTTCAAAACAGCCGCGACATTTACTAGCTGATTAGTTGCTGTAGGTTATCTGTACTTCTCAGTAATCGACCGCATCACTTGCAGACTACAGTATTACATCACTACTCTCTTTGGCGCAAGTCTTTTTCTCGGAGGTAATTTATTTTGACAAGGAAAGTTGTGTAGCTCCTGTATTACTTTTGTCCAGGAGATGAGCGGCCGATTCAGTATGTCTTAGGCTCTAAATTTCATATACATATGTAGGTTGAAAGCAACAAGTTCAAAAGTGATTTGCTAGGAATTTTATTTGTCAAAGAGTTTTTCTGAAATAAAATAAAATAATTTTGATGTTTTCACTAAAAAAAAGAATGCTGTGCGTATATGTAGATAATAAACTAAACATTCTTTAACGGACGGAGAGCAATTTACTGAGATATCCATTATAATACAAGGGGAATGCTATTTAGTATATCAGCTGGATCTAAACGACAATAAAACTAGCAACTCTCTGTAGGTAGGTACCTCATTACTAAAGTACGTCATAGTGAACAAATATTTTGACCACAAAATTTTTTCTTTATATTTTGATAAGATCATCAAGATTAATTTCTAAATATGCGTAACAGACAAGAAGTAAATAAGTTATTAAAATCAAATTGTAATTTACGATAATCATAAAGTTAAGATTAGGCTAGTTCGACGTACAACTTTGATTTAACTACATTCCAGTTACAGCTCTTCACATAAATACTCGTAGATCCGAACGGGGACGTTCTTGTATTAGATATTTATACCTCCATCTCTGGTGAGGTCCACGAAAATTGTGACATACGCTCAACAATAAAAAGTCAACAATGAGCGCAGTGGCTCACGTGACAGGACCCCCCGGTCCCGACCTCCGGATAATAAATGCGTTTATGATCTATGATCTGAAACTGATACTTATAATGGCTTCTGTATAAAGAAGCTGCATCAAAACGCAGCCGGCGGAGCGCCTCCACGCCACTCCACATAATAAATAACCTCAAATTGCTTGTAAAAGGTAAACTTTTATCTCTCTCTGCTTTTGTACACATGTAAATATTTGTGTTTAATCTGACATCGAGTTATTCGTTCGATCGTTTTCTGGACTCGATTAAGGCCGAAACGTAATGATTTGTGCTCATGAACTCGCGTTATACACGGAGAAACTACATCATAAAGTTAAAATATTGTCAAAATGATTTACTTGTTAATTGAAAATCCTCATAAAATAATGAATCAATGATTCGTTTTGGCGGAGCAGAGATTAATATTGACGACGAAGATCGACGTAGGTATAGCAATTTTATTGACGGTTATAGAGAGTCACGATTTAATTTTAATTGGTCTAGATGTGCAGCAATGAAAGAAGTGTCCGATTTATAGTGACGTACGTTGTTAGAGGCGGACTTGATATTTATTACTTTGTAAGGTTTGTTTATTTATATAGAGCTGGTAGTGGTAGCAGGTCTGGCCGGTGAACAGTGGAAGCGGAATGACGTGTCGCGATCGCATGTCCACCAAGAATATATCAATCGGGTGAGAGAGTAATGGTCGTCAGTGCCAGCCGACCGACCTCCTCTCGCTAAATGAGCCGCAAACTGGCTACTGGTACTTTCTGTTTGAATGTTAAGTAGTTTTAATTATTTTGCATGAGCCCCCGGCTGAACAGTCCGCCGTGCCGGAGACATTTATCAAAGATTGCTTGTACTGCACATTTACAACACAGATACACCGTATCGATATTATGATGCCTCTTAAATAGCTAATTGAAATATCACCTGTAACTCTTATTCATAAATCAAGTTTGATATTTGCATTAAACTGTTAGAAAACGTAGCTATAAATTAAGCAAGAAGTAGATATACTAAGGTTCATTAAATAATAACTTAAGACTGTTCATACCACGTAGTTCTGAAGAATCCTTACACTGAACTGTTAAAGTGTTTCAATTTTTAAATTATTCCATTACCTTAAAACGCCCAAAAATAAGACTTCCAAAAACAAATATCTCGTGTGATTAAAAACGTATCACAGGATAAGAGTTATCTTAAGAATAAACTTTGTGTTTTAGTGTCTTAATTATGCAAGGCGGATTGATTGCGGCCGGGGGTCGGTAATGATCGCCTCGTGAGCTTTCATGAAGTAATCTCTGCGCGGCTGAGCAATATACTCAATGCGTACTGCCGTTTATTTTATGCTCTCCTGTTAAGCGAGACTGTCTTTTGAATTATTTTGTAGTGTTTCCTCCACATCCATTTAAAACTGGCGGCTTAATCGATTGAAACTTAATAATAAGATTTAAAAATTTAGTGACGACTCCTTTAAAGTTGGTCAACTCATTTTTTCTACCAAAATTGGTACAATTAGGATACATTAGGCTAAGTAATAATTGTGTATGATGTTTAATAAAGTAATGTATTGTTCTTAAATTTACCTATCTTTTGAATGGAAATATATAATGGTTGGCGCAGAGGCCGTGCGATGACTGCTGCGCTGCGTGTCGCGGGTTTGATTCCCGCACAGAATCAATATTTGTATGGCCTACATTTAGCTGTTCCAGATCTGGCTGTTTGTGTATGTGAATTCATATGTTTGTAAACGCAGGGTACGATCTGGAGAAATTCCTAATGTGGGGTAACGTTTTTTTTAATCTATTCTAATATATAAAGCTGAAGAGTTTGTTTGTTTGAACGCGCTAATCTCAGAAAGTACTGATCCGATTTGAAAAATTCTTTTTGCGTTAGATAGTCCATTAATCCGGGAAGGCTATACGTTATATAACATCACGCTGCTACTAATAGGAGTGGAGCATATACTAAACCACGCGAACGAAGTCGTTGGCGGCCGCTAGTAAAGAATAAACATTATTATCTTGTAGTAAAGTAGGAAAATGTAGTACCTACATTAGTAAATGCTAAACTCTATTGCGTTTCCTTCTTATTTATTAGTTAAGGTCTTCCTAGTTAAAACACTTAAAACTGTTCTAAACTTTTGTAACTGATTTAGGTTTACCTATCTATTACACTTATAATAGATAGATAAATCAGAAAATAATAATGGTTACCAAGTGCGCACCGCAATGAGCTGATAAACCTTAGTTACTTCACCGGGCGGTAAACAACAGGTTCCAATACTGGCCCAAAGATCTTATATTAACAATGTTGCATGAAATGCTCTATTATCACTTTTGATATCAGCGCATAATTGTTAGAAATACAAGTTAGTTATTAGCCCAGGCTGCCATGAGGCCAGTGGTTTGTGTCCAAAGGCGAGCCGGGGTAGACCGGGCGGCTCGCTGCGGGGCCTGTCCGCCATGAAAAATTACTACTCTCGTAAATATTTTGTTGAAATGCAATTTAATTTAATAACACATACGTATTTCCAACGAGTACTCACATTTCACTCACTGCTTTCTTTTTTCTTATTTAGGTTTTTGCTTAAAATATTCAGCATCCAATCAGGGCCTCGAACTATGAAGCTTCGTAGAAATTATTTAAAGTAATTCATGAAGATGTATTTCAGGCTTTTTTATTTACAATAGAAGTTTTACTGCATTGTTGTCAAGGAAAAAATATCGCCACTTTGCGCTAGGCTCCAATCCAGCGGGATGCGGTATCACGAGAGTGCATCATAAAAATTGACAGTGACAAGCTGAAGTACTCGTATGTGGCATTAATTTTACGACCGCCACGAGTAATTTACTTTCTCGGAATGGTGCAAGAAGTAGGAATAGCAATAAAGTGTTAACGGTGTGCCGATACTAGATCACGCGGCGTCATGCAATGTACTAGCGCAGTCTTTGATTTACTCCAACATTTTTATGCTGCTACTAATAAAGTTTACATGATCATCAATTTTAATTTTACTGTGGCGGACGGACGGCCCCCGGCAGCCGCGCCGATCGTCGATATATCAATTACGTTAGCTTTTTGTACTGTATAAGTGTTTTCACAATGCATAATGAAACTTATCTAAAAGAAAAGATCCAACTTGGGACGAATCCGGAAATGTAGGCCAACAAAGTGATTAAACTTTTTTAATAATAGGAAATTTTTCAAATTCATGAGAATTCCGAATTTTATTTCGAATTGATATTCAATGCAAATTGATTGCATAGCAGTTCGTTAATGAACAACTTTTTGTTGGCCGGTCGCGAGTGTGACCTTTTCTATTTGCATAGAGTTAACTAACGCGCTCTCATTGGGGATGCACGAGCCTTGCCCAGGCGCAGGCGCCAGACCACCCAGCTCCCGACACATCTATATGTTTTCTACGTCTAGAACACTAGCTAAACTTTAAATAAACATATTAACAAGGCCATATTTCAATGTTCCAATGAAAACAGCAACGCTTTCTGAACGCCTCGAGACAACAATTATTATTTTCTGGTGATCAAATAAAATATATGTAGCAGGTGCTTAAATTCAGTCAAGAATAAAGACCAAGATAAGAAGCGTAGACATAATAAATCTTCCAAATATTTATTTTATCATGTTTGAAAATATAAAATTGTCTCTGTTATTCTGATTGTTGAGAAGATTTCCGCGTTGATGAGCACAGATTTTAAGTAAAGTATTAAATGGTTTTGCCAATTAAAAAAAAAAATACGTACCGTGTAATATATGCGGTTTAAGCAAAATATTTGGCATGTATGTCAGTCTTGACGGTTGCCTTGGGACCTGCCAAATATGTTTTTAGCTAGCGTAAAAAAAACTTCATTGACATTGTAGTGTGTGATAGTGATGTTACATGGTTATAACTATGTGGTATATAACATTATTGATCAAAAAGCGCTTGGCCTATTTAGTTCTTTAGTTCACTTATATCTATGCGTATATATCTCTATGAGGCCATAAAGAGATGTTTATTTCAAAACAATAAATAAACAAATACTAACATCGCTTTGTCTTATAATATCTCATTCACGTACTCTTTGTATGATAGATAAAAATCGTAAATGAATGTTAATTTCAATATTTAAGCTAGCGTAGGATCAACAAATCATCGCGATGGTATCTCGTGCGATCCGAAAAGAACCGTCCATTATCAATAGACGATGGGCCATTGGGCCCCACTGACCTCTCACACTGGCCCGATATTTAGTGGCACGCATTGTTCAGTACAATGATAATTGTAGGTGGTGGCTAGAGTTTGTTTAAAATTGATTTCGGCTGTGATCGTCGGTTTGATAGCGTCGTCGTATTTTACATTATTATAGGTTGGGACCGCTGCGGGCGCCGCGCACCGACTGCACACCATCGCGCTCTATCTGATATCGCCACTGATACTGGATGTGTGTCTCGTGTCAACTGATATGGAATATTTATTAATACTTTTCAAAATCTTAGAAGAAGACCCGACAAGATTTGAAGATGGGTGAAGTGATCAGTCAGTCTTTCCTGAAACTGAAAAGCAACCCATTGATATTTAGTAAGATATAAACTAATGTAGTCAAGATCGATAGCGACTAATAACCAAAAGTAGCAGAAATAACGAAGAAAGTTTCCGTTAAAATTAGATATCAATTATACCTGAAAGCTATAAGAGGAATACCATTAAAACGCATTGTGCAGTTCTGTTGTCATAATAAACCTTTAAAGCTCATTGTTTCTGTGAGAAATACTAGCAGCAGGTAGGCGACGGCGACGATCTGGAGAGGGATGTCAGGAGGCGAGGAGTGCCTTCTGCGATGGCGGATAAGAGCCGTCATAAGTCGGCGCGTCGCAGCCGCCGCGTGCGCAAATAACGACAAATCGCAGCTCGATCGCGCGCTCGCGCCGCGCCCGCACCGCGCTCCCGTCACAATGCTGATGTTCCGCTCGATCGACGCTACCCGATGCGCGTGCGCCGTGTTTTATGCTCACTTTTCTACAATCCTTTACCGTATTGTGCCTCGAACACTGACAACGGAGAAATATATGGGAAGCCAATTCGATTTTTGTCTAGTGGCACTGCGTGGGGTACATTTACAACAAAATACACGGGTATTTTTACCGAGAAATGGAATAAAAGTGTTCAAGTGTTCAGTAGATATGAATTAATTTCTGGATAAAATAAATAACACTTCTCACAGCGCTTTCGCTTTATTCGCCAGCACTCAAGTCCACTTAAACCTCTACGTTCTATACCTACGTATCGTCTAACTGACATTATCAAACTGAATTATCTTTTTAAATTAAATTAACCTGTCCCGATAAATGTTTATGCACAGGTTAAGCGGAAGAGACCATATTCTCGCACAGAGCCCATAACTCTTGCAACAATATGGCGCACAATTACAAGTCGCGGGTCGCTAGGTGACGATGATAAATGCGTTTCCTTGAGCAAGGGACACACGCGGCGCATTGTGCTCTCGCGCACATTTCCACGCTTCCACAACACCAACATAACCGGAGCTTTAGCTTAGCACATGCTTTACCAAATGTGTAGAAACTGTGTGATTTTACACTCAAGTGTTAAGGGTCCTCTTCAATGGTCGAGTGGTTCAGTATTGTCTCAACTGCGCTCAGTTTATCATTGCCAATTATCTCAGAAAGCTATACAATGATGAATGATTCGTAATTGTATTAAGTATAATTTGCACCGGCGAGCGAAAGGTGGTTAAGTCGTGCGTCGTTGTTAATGTCCACTAAGTCATGGGGGCGATTCCATATGTTGCATAGCGAGTAAGTAAATGTTTGGGCACATTGTTCTAGGACCGGTTGAGACGGAAACGCCGTGGTGGGCTGTAACATTACTTATACATGCGTCGACGCACTTTAGCAATCAGCATTAATCAACACGATATGCTCTCTTGTCTCAGCAGTCTCCCCATTGATTTGTATGTTTTCAAACTGGCACTACGGTTTGTCATCAAGCTTGCGAGTTGAGACTAACTTCCAGTTTCACTTTACGACTACGGATCTATTGAGTGGACCAGTTAAGTAGTTAAGGCTTGTAAAGTATGGCACTCAACGAGAAGTTATGATTATTATTTTATGGTTTACTTTTACCCCGTTGTGGCAAGGCTAAAGATAAACGTAATGAATTTGACACATTGTTGATTATTAATAGATAACTGTGTACTAAAAATTTTCCTATAGCAGTTTACTGAAAGTTAGAAAATAACTCGAATGTTCTTGCTTTAAATGCATATTATAGATACAACACAATAAACATGTGATGCCAAGACGTCTTGTGCGCGATTCAGCTGAAGTCTTCTTGTTTTTGCGTGTGTCAGGTCAGGCTTTTTGGTAAACAATCTTCGTGTTCTTTGCATAAAGGCTCTAATGATTGGTGCCTTTGATCAAAACTTCCTAGATGATTAATGGGACGTTTTCTTGATTTGCTTGCAAACGTTGAGACCAGTAGATATCTAAAGTCTTGGTTTTGTGTCAAATTTTCTGTGTCCAAATAGATAGGTTGCATGCAGCTTGTGAGACGTTGGGTCTGCCATTATAATTATATTCTTTATGTTGTAATTATTTATCATTCTACCATAGGAATATTAGTACTCATTTTTTCAAATGTAAGTTATTAAGTGAACCGCGTGCATTATTAACGACGTTTCCGATGTGTCTGAAGAAAAGAGTTTCGGAGAAAGTGTACGTGTTACTTCATTGTCTGCATGTCGACATGAACACGTCGTGATGGCTTATCTCCAAAAACTCGAGGGCCATGTAAAGCACCTTCGTTTATCTGCCGGCTACAAGGCACACGGAAACATCTTGTCTCTCGCGTAAACCCGCCATGTTTTATTCTCTCGCATTCAGCGCCGATACCTTAATAAAACCCAACAAGATTGAGCAATAAAAAGTAATTTATTTGATTGTAATTTCAAAACACAAAGTGGGCCTCATTTTGTAATATATTTTTATCTTTGTGGTTTTGTGTTTCTTGCTCGCGGGGCACGTCCTGTCCAGAACTGCTCGCAGATGATTCGTTGCGAGTGTTCAATAAATTTAAAGTGTATCTTAAACTCGATTCAATTCCGACATTGATACCTAACGGTTGGTACCATGAAAAAGACATTACGAACACCATAACTTGTAACTTTACTTTGTATTACTTTTGTGAGTACGTTGTGGTACGCGGCAATGTTTATTGTGATCGACTCTATTTGAAGACCGGGGCTTACAACCTTTCACTGGCGCATTAAAATGTGCATATGTATTACAAGCAACAATCTCTCAGAATCTCTAAATTACATCTCTTAAAAGGTGTGAGAAGTATAGCTGCATACGTAATCGATGGTAACGGAAGCCGAGGCGCGACGTGTTAAAGGCTGAGCAGGCAGCGCGCCGCGTCGGGCGTCCCGCACAATACGCGCAACTCTGATATTATCACCGAACCAATCAATTTGATCCCTCATAAAAAGTTCTCGGTAGGCAGCTAGCGAGTATAATGCAGGCGCTGTATCGGACGCTCGATCCGTGGCTCGCTGGTAGCCGGGCTTTTCATATATTTTATGTGAAAAGGATATGGGCATTGTTGTGGGACGCCCTGCTGCGCGCGCACAGGGTAAACACTTGAAATTAGAAGTCAGCTCGGACGGACCTCGGCTCGCGTCGCACCGTACCCGGAAAAATGCGCTTCCAATGTTACGCTCGATGAAAATAAAAATATTATCCACGCTATGTGTGGGCACCGGCACCAGGTGCTCGCCAGCTCGATGTGTCATGTGAACAACTGCGTATTTTATAGCAACGATACATTTTTGTATACAGAGCTTGATGCACGCACACACATTGAAAGGCTCATAAGGAGTTTATAGTCATGTAGACTGACCTAGACGACATTGCCATAACTTTTAACGTCGACAACATCATACACCTAGATATCATCATAAACTTACACAGTACCGACATAACTAAGCCAAATGGGATGTCACATCAAAAACCTCCACAGGAGATTAAAAAAAAAAACAATATTTTGCTTCAAACAAACCAGTCTCAAAGCAAATAAAAGTTAACAATTCAAATAAAGTAAAGATTTGCGACACCACGTAGCAGTGCTGTTCAAATATTTTGCCCGTGATCGTAAAACGAAGTAAAGATAAATATTGTGACTTTTGTAGTCTGATTATGTTTCACATTTATGTCATAATAATACGAATAAAATTTTACGCTTTTTGCAGTGATTCACATTACAAAATCATAAGTGATTTTAAAAGGAAGTGCTCAGCATTAAAATCATTACTGCTATTCTAACTATAGACAGCATTTATTTATGTAGATATCAATTATACTAAACAAATGCTGTCTGTTTTACCTACAGGTTAACTTTTATTAATATTGGTAGAAGTTCATCATCATTATAATGTGTGTCATCATAATCGGTTTTAAGGACTAAAATCTCTCTTTAAGCCTTTGTTGTAAACAGAATTGTACAGTCACCATCTTGAAAAATAGCTGGTTATTTTAAGTGTTGTCATCTTCATCCAAGATTTGCAAGTCACTGCTGCTTACATTTTTTATTGTTGTTAAAAGGTCTCATTGCTAAAATTAAAATAATAAGATAACTTGCACATTACTCTAGAAATCATTAATAGATAAAGGCAAAATCTGCATTGTTTCAAAGTGCAATGAAGCTGTTACGTATTGAACATATTCAGATGCTCAATCACTTGAGTGTTGACTTAGTTTAGACGCATCAGTTGAACTAAAATCCTTAGCCATATCTAATGTTCTCCAGCTGTTTTCAAAATAAATCTACTACATACTTTACTTTGTTAAATAATTTGGATTAGTCAGCCATTTTTCCAAGAGCCATTTTTCCCTCCAATTTTAATTGAGTACTCTTCCAAGAAATAGAATTTGAAAGAGCGGTACCTCTGTCCACTTCTTGACGTTACGAGGGTGAAGATACTTGGTTGAAGCTGGCAAGGATTCGAGTGAGTCGCGAGTGGCTCGAGAGGTGCGAGATGTTACACGGCGGATATAAATAAAAGAAGATTGTCTCCGAGGACCGCGGGCCATAATGTACGGCGGGTTCTGTTATACACCGAGGTATAGTCCCTATTTTTTAGTTAGTTGTTAATACTGGTGTTTAAAAAATAACCCGTATTCTGTTTTTTTTTTTTTTTATGAGAAATAAATGTCTTAAATCATATAAAATATTAACGCACAATGAGTGGGCCATTGTGCGTTAATATTTTTTATGATTTAAGACATTTGCAGGACTAAGTGCGGAAACCCAACCCGTAGGTAACATAGAACCATATATCTTCTTCTCTTCTACTATTTTGCTAGATCCGGCAGGGTTAATAGTTATGTCGTTCAATTTTAAGTTGACAAAGGTAAATTGTTTTAAGTTCGAAATAAATAATTGAGTATGTATAGTTAATTATTTTTAGGAACAATAACTCATAAAAAGTCTGTGCAAAGTAGATGTCTGCATTTATTCGTGTATGATGCATATTATTATACCAAAGTACGCTACTAAATGTTTTTTTTCAACACTTTGGTTATTTTGTTAAGTAAGTAACTTTGTCACTATTCATCATCGTTTAAAACTTTTACCGTCTCATTGTTGAATATGTACAGGAAGGACCTCTTTTAAACGGTCTTATTCACTACAGTTTTGTAAAATGGACCAACAAAAATGTATGACAAAAACTTTCATTTTATGTTAAAAACCATCCTTTTTTTGACGATGATCCTCTAAACATTTAATTAAAAAAAAAAAAAAACAAAATTAACCATATCTTATGGTATCTATAGGTACTACAAATTTGTTAAATCCTAACTTTAAATTCAATGAAGTCTCCGGTGTACAGACCACAGCACATCAAGCTACTACAATCTGTCAAATTTATTTATTAGTTCTTCAACTTTGTGGCTGAAGAATTAAGGCTCAAGGTTGATCAGGAATATCTGACAGTTTCAGGTAGCCTGACCTGCTGTCGCCCGTACATTGCATCAATTTCGGTGCTATAACTCGCGCAAGTTAATTGTGCACCTCGCTCTGTGAAATCATTCGGACGGTACCGTTTGTAAAAAATGAGAATCACCCCTTCTAATATTATAAATGCGAAAGTAACTCTGTCTGTCTGTTACGCTTTCACGTCTAATAGTTTTGATTCCGGAATTTTGAAGAGTTCTCTAGGAAACGCGATATAACCGAACTCCACGCGGGCGAAGCCGCGGGCGGAAAGCTAGTATTAAATAAAAACTCAAGGTTTCTGTTGTTTAGCTCGCCACCAACTTCTAGAGCCACGATATAAATAAAATTATTTTAAGTGTTTTTTTTGTCGTTTTCTATTTTTTTGTAAAAAGATTTTTCATCCCACCATCTCGGAAAGAGTATTTTTAATCTTCAATATCTGACTGGAAAAGCCGTTTTTATTCTTTATAGGATAAAGTAAATTGAATTTAGAACATCGTGTGCACTAAGTTTGTAAATTAAAAAAAAACCATTAAACCTATTTACTGTTACCTCTATGGTGCCGAATATATCATACAACTTTTTTTTAATTTGTTAAAAACTCAGACTCGGAACCTTCTTGGTGTTCTTTTTTCAATTTTCTTTGTACGCGGTTCTTTACGCGGCATTTTTTCACGTCATTGTTAAACCTTATATTAAAAAAAAGAAACTTGAAAACAAGTGAAAAACTAAAATGAGTGATTCTAGCGACGAGGAAGTTTGTTTGCGCCAACAGAATTGACTGAAACTGTTAATAATGCACAAATGAGCTTTCTACCTCAACAATCACGCGAGAAGTATTTAAAACAGTACGATATGTTCAACACGTGGCGACTAGCAAAAGGAGCCAAAACTTTCTCAGAAAACGTTTTGCTGGCATATTTTATAGAATTATCAGAGAACAAGAAAGCAAGCACTCTATGGAGTACGTATTCGATGCTAAAAGCAACAATAAAGATGAAAAAAGACATACATATCGATACCTATCCTAAATTAGTAGCATTTTTAAAAAGAGCCTCATCTGGTCATCATCCAAAAAAATCGAAGGTTTTCACAGTATCTGATATTGAAAAGTTTCTTAACGAAGCACCCGATTCCGTATATTTGGCGGCAAAAGTAAGTCAGTTGCACATTCAGTATCTACTTAAGTACATATATTAATCTCAATTAAATAGTATACTTAGTAAATGTTGATAGGCATAATTATGCGTTCATATAAATTTTATTCATTTATCTACTACAATACTCTTTACATTGCAGGTTGTTCTTATTATTGGAATAAACGGAGCATGTCGAACTAATGAACTAACACAACTTAATGTCAAAAACATTGAGAAACATTCAGATGACTTACTATTAATTAATTTACCTAATACAAAGACAAAAAGAGACCGCAACTTTGTCATTCGCAAGGAATACGTAACGATTGTTGAGAAATATCAAGCCTTACGGCCGCCTAACACTCCAATCAATCGTTTTTTTCTACAGTATCGCAATGGAAAGTGTGTTAGACAGCCTATGGGTACTAATAAAATTGGCAGTATCCCACGAGAAATAGCAACATTTCTTGAACTTCCAGAACCCCTGTTGTACACGGGTCATTGTTTCCGACGAACTTCAGCCACACTTTTGGCTGATTCCGGAGCTGATCTCCTGTCCCTTAAGCGCCACGGAGGCTGGAAGACCAATGCAGTTGTAGAGGGATACATAGAGGATTCCATCCAAAATAAGTCTAAAATATGTGAAGGCATCGTAGGAGCCATTACACTGAAAGAGCCTCAATCGGAAACTTGGACTGGCCCTTCTACATCAAAAATAAGCCGTTATGAAACACCTAACCATCTCCCTCTCTCTCCAACATTCACGCCAAGGGAATCCGATGAATCAGTACAACTATTAAGTATGACAGACAGTTTACCGAAAAACAGTACACAAGTGACTAACACCAATATTACAGTACCAAACAAAAATATTACACTCAATTTAAATAACTGTTGCAACGTTACTTTAAAATTTTCTTAATTATACTTTAGTATTATTTTATTATAATTTAAAGATTATTCTGTAATACTTACCTGTCATAATGTAGTAATTAATACCTAAACTGAAATAAAAGTGTACCTATCTTGTGATTGTAAACATTTTTTTATTGCATTTAGTCATTTCCTCGCTGAGGTGGAATGAAAAGTTACGTGTTGCACTCGAGTGCAAAGATTTTTCACCTCGTGTCCTTTTGATTCCCTCGCTAACGCTCAGGATTCTAATTTTGAATCACTCGCTGCGCTCGTGATTCAATTTTAGAATCCTTCGCTTGCTCGGTCATCAAAATTGAACACGCGGTTAAAAAGCAACTTTGCACTCTTGTATAACAAATAACTATTATTTCATGCTTTTCGGTGTCTTATTCCAAATTCGAAAATTACTGCTTCACCTCATAACAATAGTGGCAGCCATAACCCATGTTAGAATAAGTTCCCACCAATACGAAAAAAATCCCTATCTCTAAAACTACTGAATCCTAAGTTGAACAATACATAGTACAACAAATAAAAACTTTTTTACAAAAAAACAACCGACTTCCAAAAACCACTACAAAGTGAAAAATAATTAATTTCGGAAGTCGGTGTCTTTGGTTTTGTATATTCATTTTTGACACCGACTTCCGAAATTAATTATTTTTCACTTTGTAGTGGTTTTTTGAAGTCGGTTGTTTTTTTGTAAAAAAGTTTTTATTTTACACTTTTTAGTTGTCAAAAGTACTAGTATTCAGTTGCATCCGGTCAAACTGGAAGCTGACGCAAATACAGTTGGGAAACGACGTAATTTTGTTTACTTTAATTTTTACCCGTAAGTATTCCCTCAACTGCCTATGGTCTTCATCATCAAATTTACTGCAGACCATTATTTTAACCCAATGGGTGCGAAGGTCTCATCAATATAAATGAATTGAGTCCAAATACAAGGTAGCTACTGTAAATCGTTTAGGAGTTCCCTGAACTGACCTTTGTCATCATCATCAGCTCCCTAATGACAGTCACCACCCATCTAGGTGTAAGGTTCTTGTCAATACAAATTATTCAAGCACAAACACAAGGTAGCTGCTGTAAATTGTTGAGGAGTTCCTTCGACCGTCTCCCGGCTCCATCGTCAGATCTACTCCAGACCTTTATTAAATTGTAGTGCTTTAAAATACTTAATGAAAATGCTAAGAAATTCACTAGTCGCCCCTGCAATTTTTGAAAGTTTCCCTTTTTTCTCTGGTCTTCCACCATCTAACCCTGATATCCTTATCATGGGACCACCTTGGGAACGTCTTCTTTCCAACAGAAAAAGAATGATCAAAATCGGTTCATAAACGACGAAGTTATGCGCGAACAAACATAAAAAAAAAAGCATATATACGGTCGAATTGAGTAACCTCCTCCTTTTTGAAGTCGGTTAAAAAAGAATTAGGTACTTAAATCGGACTTGTGGTTCCGAAAATATGCGCGCACAAACAAACATACATACATACATACATACACTTGAAATTTGGCTTACATACATACAGGTCCAATTGATAACCTCCTTTTTTTGAGGTCGGTTAAAAATAGAAAATATACTTTTTTATGTCAATAAAAGGTCGCTTTGATGATAAAGCGTCATAATTCTAGGTAATTTTACTCATGACGTTATGCAATTAAATTGATACATATGGACTGCATTCCAGCGAGGTGCACAGCTAACATGCGTATGTATGCATATACGGGAGTAGTATCATAGAATAAAGAGGGGAAGTAGGTTATCTGCGACCCAATCCGCGATTTAATTGCCTACTGTCTTAGGGTTGACGACTGTCCGCGCTTCGTCGGTTACGGTTGTCGCCCAAACCGCTAACAAATATTTATAGACTAAGAGCTTATGTTTAAATTATTTGCTTAGTATTTAGTTTACATATACTAGTCAGGTTTTTTTTTTGTAATTTTTATTTTTAGTTTTGTACACATAAAGAACCATATTTTTTTTTTTTATTTTTAATTAATACAAACATAACATCTATTGAATCACACATTTAATACAAAATTACAAATTAGCTACAGAAAAATACCTACTTTCTTCGGTTTCGACTATTACGAAACGCGTTGTTATTAAACTTTAATGTGTAATATATCCGTATCCTTGTAAATAACTTTTAGAAATATAATTTGAAAAATATAAGTCTTTTATTTGTTCATAAATAGACATACCAACTTTGCAGTTTATGTGATCATTTTTTAAAAGCTAATGTGCCGAAAAGCCGTGACGCGCGAACCTCGTTCCGTGCTAGCCGCGACTAGCGCAGTCATAGGCACTCTAATATTGTGTTTAGGTGTGCGTGCGGCGACGCATAGATACTATGGCGCACACATACAAGCCGCGCGCGGTCCGTTTGTATGAAGATAACGTACTTCCCTCTCTTTATTCTATGGTAGTATACTCTGGAGCAAAGCGGAGCCCGCTAAAGCTCGCACGATTAGGCGCACCCCCTCTCCCGCCCCGCGGCCGCCACACGCGCGCCTCCAAATAAAAGTGCTGCGTTGTCGCGAGCCAGAATTACGACGCGATCGCCTTTTATTATCTCTCTTTTTTAATTCAATTTTACGATAAACTTGCGTATACTTCGACCAGTGCGTCTTGGCCTTTGGAATGACAATGTGTAGGTTAATAAAAGTAAATGAGGCGTTTACCTATTTCGAACGTGTTGTGCCATTTTTTAGGTGATTTATTGTAGATCAAATAGGTACACTTAGCTGCATAAAAACATTTAATTATTTCATTTTTCAGGAATATTTATTCGTATGTGAGCAAGGAGTATGTTTTTGTAAGATACTAGCTTTCCACCCGCCGCGGCTTCGCCAACATGGAGTTCGGTTATATCGCGCTTTTTAGATTTCTCTCGGGAACATCAAATTTTTCCGGGATAAAACGTAGCCTATGTTCTTTCTCAGGTTCTAAAGATTGTCTGTCCAAATTTCATCAAAATCGGTTGAGAGGTTTAAGCGGGAAAGCTTAACATACAGACAGACAGACAAACAGAGTTACTTTCGCATTTATAATATTAGTATGGATATGGATTTTATCAACTGTAATTGGTATATTCACTACCTACCTTTTCATCATCATCATCAACCTTTTTTATCGTCCCACTGCTGGCCACAGGTCTCCTCTCATACAGAGAAGGATTGAGCGTACCTAATCACCACGCTTTCTCAATGCGGGTTGGTGATTTCAGACTTAAAGTGCAGGTTTCCCCAAGATGTTTTCCTTCACCTTTTAATCAGTCATTGGTGTACAAGATATACTTAGAAGGTACGTATAACTTAGAAAAGGTATATTTGTACTTGCCTGACCTGGAATCGAACCCGTAAACTTATACTTAAGAGGCTGGAGTTTTAACCACTAGGCCACCACGACATACGGCAGGGCCATACCTATTTTCAAGTTGTTGAAAATAAAAAATCTCAATATCACTTGAATTCATTCATAAGGTACAAGTTCCAAGACTACATGAACTTTAAAACGAAAAACACATTCGTATGACAGTTAAAATGACCTGATCCCAATAAAAATAGACCTTTCTTTGTTATCGCGGATGAAGCTCAAGTGTATGCTGTGTCCTCGGCGCGGCGCGCTCACTCCCCTCATTTGCATACAAGCTACGATTTGTGTATTGTTAATTAGAGCAACATAAACAGGTTCCGAATAATGCAGCCTCACCAGGACCGGTCCACTATGCTTTCTTATTGCGCTATTATTGTTCCATCTGTTATTTAAATGGCAATAGATTACACCCAGCAATCCTAACCTTAATAAACAATTGAACATAATTAACACTGTATGTTAATTTTGTCAATATTGATTTATTAGTACCAGCTCTTATTCAGCATATGCTGTTGTTAGTTTTGATTATAATCTTTTGTGCTCGCCGATCGTTCGCCCTAACAAAAGACTTCAACGCTTTTGTTTTTGATTCTTCTAATGAAATCGTAATATTTTTTTTTATGTAAGTGCAAGTTTGTTGTTTAATGAAATTGTCCTAAAAAAGTTCAATTATTTACATTATTAAATCGGGTTATTTATTTGTATTTAAGAAAAAAGTTAAAAAAAAAAAATGGTAGGAATTTTCATATGTCTAGTACAAAATGTCGTAAATATGGATAGAAAGCGAGAAAAGCATCTGGCAGGCACTTAGACACAATATCAGTGTTGTGAACGTGATGCACCACGTTGTCGGAGCCGATGTCTCGAGAGCGATCGTAAATTCGTCCTAATACTGGGCGGCGCGGGCGCACGGCGGGTCGCGTTCTCCACGACGATTTTTATTGTCAAAACCTATAGAAACTCTGCCTTCCCTGATAACTTTATTGTTATTTACATCACTGAATTATCATTCCGATAGCCGTTGTTTTACATTCGTGTAACGTCGTGTCACAACCGGGTCTCGTATCTAAATTGCTTAATTGGAAAGTCTCAGAGAGAGGACGCTCGGATAACAGATATGAATATGTGTATTAGCCGAGACTGACCTTTCAATTGAGTCGCCACAAATTATAGTCGACGATGGCTATTACACGATTTTATCTGTAATATAGAAAAGTCGAATAAACTAAAGTTGTTTACACCTTGTTCTCAACATGGCGAAGTAATTCAACCTGTTGTAATTGATATCATCGGATCTTTGACTTTGTCTTGTTTCTTCTAATATCTTCCGATTGATGACAACGAAATATTTGGAATTGATTAAATTATACCGAGAACTGTTAAATCTCAGAGTAATTGTCTTTTCGTCACTAAGAATATTATAAGATACATATATTGGAGCAGGTTACAAACGTTCATTAAAGTATAAACTTGATTAATCGATGGCATGTTTATTATATTACATTTCGTTATTGGTTTTCAGATTGGTGTTCTATATAAATGTATTTTTTATTGATCAAAAGTAAAATTAAGATTATATAATACTATCATCATTCATCATCATCCCAGCGTTAATCCCAGTCGCATCCGAAGCCTTTTCAGCTTTGGAGTCTGGGGTCCGCTTTACCATTCCAACTGCTGATATGGCTAAACTTCGACATTTTCCGTGAAGCGACTGCCGTCTGACCTCCACAACCCGAAGGCGACATCGAAGCATTGCAGTTAGACCAATTTTTGGACTTTTGAGGGCTCCAACAACGCGAACGACTGCCACTAGATGTTCGTATGGCAACCGGGACCAACGGCTTAACGTGCTTTCCGAGGCACCACCAGACCAGTGCAAATATTCATATTCATGCATACAAATACTTGCACTGAGCGGGGATCGAACCCGCGCCACCTTGCGCAGCGGCCGCGTCCGCTACCGCTACGCCACGGAGGCTGTTAACTATACGAAATTATAATTAGTCAAATTGTAACGATTTTATAATACTATATGCTATGTTAAAGCAGGACAAAGCTTGCAGGTTCCAATTTATACAGTCTGAGATTTAGTTTATATTCGAGGACCGGATGCATGCCGAAGACGCTAATATGCGCTATATTGCTGCCATCAAACGGCAATAAAAGATGAATCGATTACCAGCTGCGGCAGAACTGGCTCGGGCGCACGTCGCGGTGGGTGCCCTCGCCGCACCTTCTAGGGTATGCACCCCTTAATCCCACACTTTATGCAACAATGATCGGATTCTGTCGTGAAAGAAGATATGTCGCGCTGTATCCGCTTTTTGCAGACAATTTCCCATTTACGTCTCATTTCTGAGCTCGAGTCGACAGTAATTTTATAATTTTAAAACATCGGAACTCGATCGAGTGGGCCAGACCTCGAGCTGAATAAGACTTTACGAATTTTTAAATGCGAATAAAGTCTTAATAAACACTTTTTATGGTAGCCTTGTAATTTTATTTACATTCGAAATAGGGTTCGTGGCGCGTGTTAGGCTAATAAGGAACGGATGGCCGCTCTTTAATGATCCCTTACGTCGATAATATTCACCGTCGTGTGGCAAATGAAATCACGTTTTATTGCTCTCAGCGTCATAAGTTGTTACCAAAAACGACACGGCATGAGTGTGGTCACCGGCTGCTTACCTACCTCGTGCAATTACTGGCAGCCTGATACGTGATATTATTACTTAGCTGAAACGCGAAATATAAGAAAAATTAGTATTCATTTTCGTAATATCGCCTCAATAAAATGGCTACAAAAAGAATAACTTTCGATGTGTTTTCGAAGCGAAAATGGCTCTATAAACACTGAAACGACTATTTGAATTGTTCCCGACGCATAAAAAATAATATCTGTGCGTCGCATCTGCGGTGCTAATAAAATCCACACAACATGTGGCTTTGCAAATGCGATCTATTTAGACTTGGATATCGTCGCAACGAGAATAATGTTATCCCGGCACACCTCAGCCGTGTCACTCGCAAGGGCGTGTCAGAGATAAGTTTACATATTCTGTATGCATTATGCAAATTGAAGTTTTATGTTAAGCCTGTGAGGGGTGAGGATGGGGCAGTGGGGAAGCGAAGTGCTCTGCGCATGCGTTTGCGACATTTCACTCGCCACTGACGCGCGTCAATCTTGACTTTGACACTCGTGCGCACCACACATTTAGATAGAGTGTAATTAATGTGCAAGGACATATTGACATTGACGTATCAAGCACATTACTGCACTCAGTTATGTTGAACTAAATTACGATAAAACACGAACAGCTAGTTACTTTGTTTCAGATTTTATAAGCCTTTTAGTAAACAGTAAAATTACTAGGCATACAGGAAAGTTCATTTCTCCTAGGTGTTAATTTTACCACCCACGACACGCAATATTGATAGGTAAATAAGTGGTTATTCATAACACTTATCTGTGCGATATTTTAAACTAAGCTACAAATTGTAATCTTATCTAAAATAACTAAGATATACGTTGGTATTTATTGAGTGCTTAAGAATTTCATAAAATATTTATGCAGTACCTAGTATGGTCGCAATGTATTATCCAACACTCACTTTTGAAGAGAATTCAGTATTGTTCCAATCTGTTTGATCGAATCCGTGTTTAGATTTTTGTTTTTAAATTTTAGAAATATTACTTATTATGAAAAATATACATACATATACTAGTTTTCCGCCCACGGCTTCGCCCGCGCGGATTTCGGTTATATCGCGTTTCCAAGAGAACTCTTCAAAAGTCCGGAATTAAAACTATCCTATGTTATTTCTCAAGGTCAACTCTATCTTTGTACCAAATTTCAATAAAATCAGTTCAGTGCTTTAGACGTGAAAGCGTAACAGATAGACAGATAGAGTTACTTTCGCATTTATAGGTAATATTAGTAGGGATAAACATCTGACCAGATGTTTGAAAGAGTAAATACCTTTTAACTTTTATAAATAAAGCTGAAAATAATAATATTTATAAGTATACCTAATATAATTTCGAATAATATGTAAACGTGACAGGATAATTGAATTATATTCCCGACCGTACTTAAAAACAAAGCAAAACTATTTGACATAAATTACACTTTCACATGTTTAATTACGTTGGTCTCAAACAACTTCTTTAAAAGCCAGTTTCTCTTTTATAGTCCCTTTTCATGACACATTCTATAATAAATAAAAGCGAGGAAAGAGACCGGAAACTGACATTAAGAAGAAAATTAAGGCTTTAACATAGTCTTTTTAAACTGCCATATACCTAACCGCAGCTAAGCTGTAAAACCACCGCGGGGTATACCTCTACCTCAGGTCGTAAAACAAGCACACACTCTCTACTTAACTGAATGACGAAATCAATCCGCCACTAATTGATATAATTGTAAATATTAAACAAATTAATCGACTCAATCGTAACTTAATTGCCGTACAATTATACCCGATGTTATTATCTATATATTAATAAACGTGAACACATTCATTTCAGACATAAGTCATAAATTTTTGTGAGTGTATTGTGTCATAAACTTGTGCGACAGACGGCTTTAATAATAGTAGGTATTGGCGCCGATTTCCTTTTTTACAAATAAAATAAAAGTTAAGTTCAGTGCATCTGTTTTCGTTCTCTTTAACTAAGAAAAGGACAAAAGATAAAATGTTAGTTTAGACTTTTTCTTTTTTTTTTATGACAGCCTCCATGGCGTAGCGGTAGCAGACGCGGCCGCTGCGCAAGGTGGCGCGGGTTCGATCCCCGCACAGTGCAAGTATTCGTATGCATGAATATGAATATTTGTACTGGTCTGGTCGTGCTTCGGTAAGCACGTTAAGCCGTTGGTCCCGGTTGCCCTACGAACATCTAGTGGCAGTCGTTACGGGTTGTTGGAGCCCTCAAAAGTCCACCAATTGGTCTAACTGCAATGCTTCGATGTTGCCTTCGGGTTGTGGAGGTCAGACGGCAGTCGCTTCATGGAAAATGTCGAAGTTTAGCCATATCAGCAGTTGGACTGGTAAAGCGAACCCCAGACTCCAAAGCTGAAAAGGCTTCGGATGCGACTGGGATTAACGCTGGGATGATGATGATGAGACTTTTTCTTTTTTTAATAACTATAAACTAGTGCCTACTTGACCGCAATCCCGCCTAATAGTAAGCAAAGATGCAATCATTGATGGTAAAGCGCGCTAGTTTATTAAGCATTTAAAAAAAACTGAGTAAATAGGAAGGAAGAAGGCAGTTGACCGAGGTGATGCAATGTTAAACCCAACAACACGACCAACGATATTGCGCCAGAGCGAGATTGATCTGGAGACCCTCCATGACTAAACTCCGGACACAACGTTTGGTACATCGTAACCGGCACACATCGCAACACAACTGCTCAGACCCGTCCTCAATACGACTTATTCAGACATCATAAACATTTTATCTAAAATTATTATATCATTAAAAAAACGGGTAAAAGGTACCTAAAACCAGGTATGGTCCCAAGAGAGCAAATAGTTCGGATTTGTTCTTTGGTAAGTTTTGTCATAACCGTTGTGCTTATATTTGTTGGACTTAGGTTCCGTATTTTATTCCTATTTTCTACTATCGTTAATTATGAACAAATTTGATCCTTAAGGTTAAACAGACACAACACAACTTTTAATAAATTATTTTTTATAGGAAATATACAATATGTAAAGAAAACCCTATCCGATCCGTGAAGGTATTGTTAGGTATTGAACACGACGAATCGCTTGGCGGCAAGACATTGTCTGGTGGGTAGTAACTTCTGCCGGCAGCCAATGTATGGCCTACCACCGAGGGAAGACTTGTCAAATTAGTCCGTTCCTGACGTAAATTGGCGTATTTTTAGTCGAAATGTTTATAATCGCGTCTAAACTGTCTATGGAGTATTTTAATTTGACAGGATTAAACGAAAATGTTATCTTCTATCCTTTGCTTCATTAAGCAAAGGATAGAAGATAACATTTAAGTGCATCTTTTTCTTTCCACTTAATGAAGTGGAAAGAAAAAGATGCACTTAACTTAAAATCAGTTAAGTTTGTGAACTAGAGAATCGGCGCCATTATACGTCACCGTCCATCTTATTTTTCCTGTGACGTCATGTGGCCTTAAATGTCCTGGATCATGGGTAATTCAGTCTTTTTTATTCTATCCAACTCAGCACTGTTGGACATGGACAACGCCTCTCCCAGGCAGCGGTACAAAACCCTTTAACTAAGTTATGTATAAAGACCCGTTCAATTGTGTAGACACCATATTATAATTTAAGTATCTATCGTTTGCCTACCGGATAATTTAACTTAACGTACTTGAAAAAATATTTAAATGTAGAATTTTCTCGGAATTCTCCGAAATTTCAAATGTGTCGTCAATGAATGTATGGAATTTGAAACAAGTTGCTAAGGCCTGTGAGAATAGAATCATATCCACGCTTGAACTTGAACTTTTAGTATAAATAATTATTTCAGCAAATAAATTTTATGAGATTAGCTGACAGATCAATCATGTTATAATTGGTAGGTACTTTACCTTGCCCTATCATCATCATCAACCTTTTTACCGTCCCACTGCTGGGCACAGGTCTCCTCTCATACAGAGAAAGATTGAGCGTAATCACCACGCTTGCTCAATGCGGGTTGGCGATTTCAGACTAGTTCAAAGTAACCTCAAGATGATTTCCTTCACCTTATAATTAGTCATAACATAACCTTGCCCGGTACCTACTCTGATTTTATGAAATTTCACCGAATTTAATGGAATGTTACTGAGTCTTCTCGAGTAAAATCCTACAAAACTGTTACAGAAATGTAGTAAACTCAGCTGATTAAATGATGTCTTTGCTCAATGTTCATGAACTCCATGCATTCAGGTAAACGTAAAATCTAGAATGAAGTGCAATGCACCATTATCACTTGATCTCAATAACAACATAAGGGGCCATCCATAAAGTACGTCACACGAGTTTCATGATTTTTTGAGCCCTCCCCTGTCCTTGTCACAGGTGTTCACATTTCTGAAACCCCCCCTCACTAGTGTGACGTCACATGTTTTGCAATTTCACATCGAAAAATTATTAAATTAAAACATCGTAAACAAAACAATTTAAACCGTATTGTCCCAAAGATGTAAGAAGTTGGATATATTTTTTTTAGTTTATAATTAATATTTCCAATTACGCGATTACTACCTCTAGGTATATTAGATTTAGAAATGTGATGTCACGAAACTTAATACCCCACCTACCCTTTGTCACACCATGTCACACTTTGTCCACACCCCCTCCCCCCTTTATGTGTGACGTACTTTATGGATGACCCCTAAGTACAGTTGCGGGTGTAAGATGCGGGGGCCGGGGAGCGGCAGTTCATTCATCAAGCCTTCATAAGGCTCTAAACCTAATTCGACACAAGCAGCCTCGCAACATCCGCTCTTGCAAAACGTTATTTCATTCATAACTTTAGCACGTGCTGTGTTTACACCGAGCTCAAAATAATACTGCTAATTAATAACTGGCCATATAAACGTACGAATAATTTTTGAAGTGCAATTTACGGTAATGTATTTTGGATTAATGGCTGTTTGGAGATGTTTTAAGATTAAAATAAAAAAGGTATTTCAATAGAGTCCTATTGATACCCTTACATGCATTTTGTAGGTATTATTTAAATATGGTTTTGGATAAAAAAATTCAAGAGAAGAGCCCGGAGAAAGGAAGTAATGAGAAATAAAATTCGTTTCACAAAGGTGTAATAAAAAGATAATGTGCAAAATAAGGTTTTGTGGGATTGGTATGACCACAGCCGATAGTGTTTGCCGCACCCACGCGACGGCGAGCGACGGAAAATAACATTTATGTTGAGCCGATGACATCAGCGCGAGCGCCGCGCCGCGCCCGCTACCGCGCAGCTGCACTCGCGCACGCGCACGCAATCACCATCTTATAAAAATATAAGCATATTCTCACTAAAGATGTTAATAATAATTGTATTACGGAAATGGTAATGGGTTTAATGGAATTCTTAATAACTTGTTTAAGTATCTTGTATTTTGTTAGCAAGTCGTGTAGTACCACTCCCCTTTTGACACAGGAAGTGTGCAATAAACTAGCGGTAACAGTAAAAGACTGTGATTTAAAGTAGTAACTTATGGCTCTTTATTTTCATGGTTTGTGCATAATCTATCAAGCAATCAAGATCAGTACTATTATGGATCTATATTTAGCCAAAGAGTTAACAATATCTATTTAAATAAATAACGGACAAATCCCACAGATTGAGCTAGCCCCAAACTAAGTTCGAGACTTATGTTATAGGATACTAACTCAACGATAATATATTTATAATAGATACATATATAGATAATCATCCAAGAGCCAAGTCAATCAAGAAAAGATCGTTTTCCATCATGACTTGGCCGGGGATTAACCCAGGGCCTCCACGTCGCAGGCAGGCGTATTGACCGCTGCGCCACGGAGGACGACAAAATATTTATTTGTAATACAAAAACGATACTCTGTTACATACTACATTCGAATGAGATCACTACCAAAGGCTTCTCTCAAAGTAAATAAAAATTAATCAGTTACTTCCTTCAAATTTATGAACGTCACTGATAATAAATTAAAACATAATAAAGGGACTGAACGTACGTCTGCCATAGACAAAACGGCTCGCTCGATCTGGGGTAAGACAATCCGAGCGATGAAAGCAGGCTCGCTCTTCCTAAATCAACGTCAAATTACCACCTTTTAATCTTTTGTAAGCGATTCGGTTACACACGTGTTCTAAACGCAACTCAAAGTCGCAGCGACTGAAACACTGACAGAGATTGCCGTATAAATCTGACGTTTGAGAAATTTTACACGTCTTTGTTAGAAATACATGTCTGTCGGCGAGCAGCTATATTATTTTACTATTAGCTTGTGAATGGAGCGCGATGTCGTAAATGACCCATTCTTTTGTGGTAAGTTTCGGGTTTAAATTTATTGTAGCACTATGTTTGAAATAGTCATTTAAGATAGAATCGCTGTAAAATTGGGTAATGTTACTCTTTGTACACTAAAGTATGTATTATGTAATAAGAATCGGGCGACGTCGCTGAGAGATCATCGACACTTAAGGCTTTATAGACAATAAAGCAGACAAGTGTAATGGGATCTCACGTGCCAGCCGGCCTATGAGACGGGTCGGAGGGCATTCCGTTAGGACTCAATGTGAAAGGAACTCTGGACTGAACGACCGACTGTAGTAAAGAATGGTGTGCACATAAGGAAATGAAATAACAAGATGTTGCGAAAACGAATTCTGCGGCTCTTTACAATCCAGATTTATTGAATGAACACTCTACGGAGGAATAGTGTTATTGAAACCCGAGCTAATATTGTCATGAGAATTTAAGGTGCTCTTAAAAATTTGCATCCTTAAATGTCAGTTTTAATTTAATTTTAATTAATATGACGACATCCTAGTCATGTTTGAAATTGAATTGTAATAAGGTTAAGTCGACTGATAGTAATTTCGGATGATAGGCCTTATACGTCTACAGACGTAGATTGCTGGTGAAGATAATTGTCTTGAGTTAATGTTGGCTAAACAAAGTGCGTATGTTATATGAATGACGGGCGCGGGTCTAGCGCCTCGGGCGAGGGGCAATAGCAACTCGTATGAGAAAACCTTTGGACATGTGCTTTAAACGCTTTACTTATGGTCTGCACTGATGTTCCTTAATATTAAATTAAACGAAATATTACTGAGAAAAATAAAAGTCAACGAAAATCGTATCTGATAGCAGACAATTACAATTGCGGTCATATATCTGGCCAACATAAAAAAAAATAAACATCATAATTAGAAATTATATAAAGAATGCACCAAAAGTATCATCTCAGGTAAATCATCATTACGTGCTTGAGCCCTAAAAAAATATCTTTCATGGTCGAGGGCCAGCCCTCAGTTGATATGGGGCAACACAATGGCCTGCACACACGTGCAGCGATCCATTACACGGGATAAGTGCGGCTAATTCCCACTCTTGAAGGCTTCGTTCACGCGTTAGAATATACATCGCAAGGTGTACAAATAGGCATAAACCGAGAAGGTTCATTCAAAGGACTTTTTAATGAAAATTTGGCATTGCTTGTTTTATAGTTATTACAAGCAAAATCTATTATTTTTCAAAGTCTGTAGTGAAAGTGTTTCAAGGTCTGGTATTATTTTTGAAAGTCTTGATTTTATCAGAAACGTATAGAAACTTTGTAGTTATAGGAAATATAAATGAAGTTTTTGTTGGTACACCAACTGAACTACTTACATGTGGCTGTTAAGTTTACACCAAAATGGCAAAGAAGTTGATATTTTATTAAGCCAGCTGGCGATTTAATCATTGGTGGCAGTTGTTTTCCTGTAAATCTCTCAAGTGGCCAGTAACGTTCGAGTACAATCACTTGCTCTATGTATGAGGTGCTTATTCATTTGTGCGTCGCAGTCGGCTCGTTAGCAATTGGACATGCCCGTTGCACGAAATATTTCAGCGATTGAAGCGGCGGTAAATTGCGCCCAACAATAGCACGCGTCCGCGGCATGCGCCTGCGCCGCTACGAGACCCTATTTACTACAAGAGTTTTACGATTCACTCGTTATCTTTAAATTATGTTTACTGGTTTAGAACAAAATTATACTCCTAGGTCTCCATGATACAGTTGGCACTCGACACTAGCCTATACATATAGGTTTACTGTCAGATAATTGTTTCTGTACCTTATTCGAAAGCCATAAATAACCAGTCCTTGACAGTGTACAGTATTACCTTACGAAGTGGAAAACGACATAAAGTGACAGCGATTCCCATAGGCCGTACCGCTCGTATTAATTACAGCGCAGTGATCCGAGCGGAGCGACGTCGCCGGCGCATCCATCACACGCGTCAGATAGCGCGTTATGAACGACGTACAGATTTGTACTCGTAATTTGTACCACTGTCATCACATTTCAAAGACAAATATAAAGGATTGAAGACCGGAATGACAAGTGTCAACGGGCTCATTCGTTTGGTATTTTAAAAGAGGTTTTTATTTAACACGAGCAACAAGAGGTGGATTGATCGAGACAGGTTTCAAGTGCCGTTCGATGGCCAGGTAACGTCGCGTCGCTGAGTCCTTTAGTGTCTCGCGTTCCGAGAAATGTCCTTACCTAACTCTTCACATTTAACCAACAACAATCACATGGCTTTTGCTTATGTATCTGTCTCTCACGCTTTATTTTATTATTTTATAGCTTATTTAATTTTATTACAAAACGTATATCCAACTACAAGTCAAGTCTTTTAGAATTGAAAGTATTTGAAGCTGTTTTAAAACAAATTAGAATGTGAGGCAGCCTTTATTCTTACCTGTAGTTGAGTAACCTTGTAAAGATGCGGTGATAGGAAAACTTGAAATTCCGTATATAATTTGCGGTAAATGCTATAATTTTGTACCCAAAATGTGTGCCGTGTGTCGAATATTAATTGACCGGGTATCAAACCTGTCGTCGTATCGGTTTACAATTACACGCACCGATGGTATCGGATGCTCTTGCGCCAACGGTAACTCAAAATTTAATTACCCGAGAATTCGCCACTCACTCACGCGCGGTATCGTGGAGATCCTTATCGATTCGTTGAGACTTCACAACATCTGTGTATAACACGTCGCTGAGAACTGAGTGTCAATCATTATTGATTGGTATTCCGGTTGTTTGTTGTAGCTTTTGTAGTTCTGTTTGATTATTATGATTAGTAGGACCACTTTTTTTAGTAAAAGTATTGTATGACGGTTATGGCAGAATTCTTACTCATCACTGAAGGTTTAACTATTCTATGAATAAGGCAAGGGCAAGCGCAGATGAACGTTGTATTTCCTGGTATATGCCGTGTGGTCAGTCGTTTTTTATGTTTAAGAAAGTAATTATCAACAATCAACGCGAATTAGTGGTCACTGATGAAACATTCATCGTTCATTTGTTACCAATCATCCCAGTGATGCCAAGTCATCGAATATTAATTAACAACTGAGGCCACTCGGGATATCATCTCGATCGGGCTTGCTGTGTCGTCTCGTACATATTTATCACTAACATTGTTCACTATAACGTTGGCCTCACTTGCATTATGTTATTTATGAGTTTTGATAGTCATACTTGTTTTGCCACCTTCGAGCTTCGAGGCGAGATATCGAGATAGAAGGAGAGTGAGTCGTCACGGGTGTGGCTCTGATTCACTAGTGACTTTAATTTCGTAGAAGATAGTATTGTAATTTTTAATATCTATCTGTTCTTTATCTTTAATAATAGCTTAATTGATGGTCGATGATTCATTGTGTCGACGTGGTCCGCCATGATTTGTTAGTTGTCGATGTTTGAGTTTTTAATTATACGTAACTAAAGATGTGTTATTAGAGAGGCGGGGTGCAATGTTTTCGTCACGGCTATCTCTCAACGACTGTAATGCGCGTACTCTTGTTCGTTTTGGACAGGCGTATTAACGATGGTGTTTAGGCTGTTGAAATGCACTCAAAATATAAATCAGTATGTTGCAACTCCAATAAGTAACAAACGTACATCTTCGAAAAAAATACATAATTATATACATATAGTTTTGTAAAATATTTTCCTCGAAAATTGATTAACAACGCATTAAAGTATATAGATATGAAAGCACAATAAACCAACAAATATTTATCTGAACAACGAAGTAATATTAAATTAACTGTTGACAATATGAAAGCTCATCAATCTTTCATTATAATTCTGATACGCGTAACATATTTATAACCTACATACTTGGTCTGAAACCGCTAAGTACGTCGCAACTCGCAACAAATTGACTTGTCATATTTCTTTGCTGTAGTAACTTTTCTTCTGTGATTCTTTGGAATAAAAACTTTCTTATCGAATACAAAATGAATTAACACAACAGATAAGCCCCAAGAAAACAAATTCGTGCTGGGATTTTCGGACGGAATGTAACATTTTGTATGTACAAGTACATACTTACATTATCACCTCTTAGAATATTTTAAATAATTCAAGCATGGTCTATAAAACAATGAAGTTCAAATGTCAAAGAATCTATGATATGTATGGATATGGACTGCACTCTTGGAGTCGACATTCAGACGCGCCCTGCTGCGCAGTGACATGTCAGCAGTCGTCCAGCCCTCAGCTAAGACAAAAGACAAATTAATTTTGTACACAAGGCATTTAATTTGAATGTGAATAGCATGAAGTGCGACGAATGGCCGCGGAGAACAATGGCCGGCGCCGACGGTCCCGCCTTTTTGTTTTACACTCAATGAAAGTAAAAAGTATAAAATCTAAACGTTCAACAGACAATTCCGTATTATGATATGGACACAGTAATGGAGGGCTGGCGAGGCGCCTAATAGCTTATAATATTAAATGTACGTGATGGACCAGAGCGAACTGCGGCTATGGGCTCACGGGTCAATGTGGCCGGATATAATCGTTAAGTGTAAAATTTTTGATCATAATGTGATGAATTATCCCAGAATGGTGGCGGCACAAATTGCTTATATACAATTCGATATTCCTTAGCGTAAATGGGGTGTCTGAGTATTGTTTTGGTTTTTATGTTACTGCTCTCTTTTGATAACAGTTTTCGAACCCTAGCATGAATTACTATTCTGCTGGAGGCTTTCAACGTGCAGTTATAAGCTCAGTTATGGCACACCTATATTGTAATAAAACAGTTAGTGTATTGATGTTTCATTAGATTGAAAGCAAGTTTTGATTAAAACCGTTCTGTCAGCAACAAATCTTGAGTGATGGGAACAAGTCAGCTCGAGGCGACGGATGCTACACACCTAACGATGCGACCGCGTGTTTACTTTATATCATTAGTCCATCAATCAAGCTCTGTTGAATCGTAACTGTTAGTTAAACACTAACAATCATTGGGTCCGTGGCTCGACCGCCCATCAATCAGCGGCTGTTGACGCGGTGCCTTCGGGTGTCGCGGCGTGCGCCCGCGCCGCTGACCGCTGCTCGCCGCTCCTCAACGCCCTCTAATGACAGCCCTCGCGCCGACCCGACACATCCAATTCACATGTTAAATGGAATTCCCTTTGCGCCTCAAAATTACGAACGTCCGTGTTATTAAAGTGTTTGTTTCTTAGACGTTTTTTGTTTAGATGTTTTATCCAATTAGTGCTACCGTGTCGAAAGGATAATGTTGTGATGAACGTATAAAACGTTTAACGCGTTAAAAACGGAGCCTTGTCGGCAGCGATAACAAAGTACCAATGAGGACATATGCGCTTGCCTTTTCGATAAACATTAGTGTTAAGTTGAAAATGTCACCTCATCTTTACTTGTTTATGTATTATGCATGTACTCGATGCCATCGGTTATATCGATACATATTTGTCTGCTGACGTTATGTTCAGATGAAACATTTGTACTATTATTGAGATGCGACGTGACTCGCATAATGAGAGAATTGATCGGATAGAGGAACCGCTACAATGACACTTGATCGATGTTTACAATCACAGTTTGAAGGCCACAATGAAAAGCTACTTATGGTATATTCGTAAGTAAATATATCTAAGATCATCTGCTTTGATGATTGAATGTATAAGTATTTTGAAATAGAACTCTTTTTACTACGAATAAAGAGTTCAATTTATGGCAATGAGTTTTATTTATTAGTTTTTTTTATTGTGAATCTATGTATACTAATTTACTATTTACTTTATTCTTAGGAGGACCTACATCGATTTACAAAATACATATAACAAAGATCTTACAAGGTTTAACAAAAACACACTACCACAGAGAATCATTTCGTCACCATAGTAACTTGAAAATGGAAGGATATCACGTACGTTACATGTTGACTCTACTCCATTAGCTAACTTAAGAGGCCCAAACCAAGGCAAATGGATTGTTATGGTTTTGTAGATGATTGCATAGCTTCTTTTCCCTTTTTTTAAATAGTTGTGAGCTTAATATACTTTTTAATGAGGACAGTATAGTAAACCCTGAGAAAATTTGAACACATTAAGAGTCTGCGTCCATAAATTTATAAGTCGAATTGGCGAACGCATTTGTGTGCATGGTTTTGTTCTGAATCTTTTTTTTCGTAAACTAAAATTTAATTATCCACTAGAATAAATAGCATCAAGCTATGCCGAAGGAATTGTGCTAAGCAGCGGCTTGTTACCATAGGTTGATGAAAGGGTAAGATGATTTTGTTAAGCTTCTTTATTCTTTTATTTGAGATCTACATGTTTGTATACACCAGTTACTAGGTATCTTAAATAATAATTTAAACAGATATGCCCAGCGGCAGCTACATAGTTTATGAATACTTTAATGTATCGATTATTGTTTGTCAATTGGTTTTAAATATCGTACGGTCGTAATTTAACAAGCAGGTACAAACTTTAATTCATTAATTCAAAACACAATCATAAATAACACATATGCATCAAAATCCGTCGTATCTAGTGCGGAGGCTGTCATCGATGGTTCGGTTTAATTTAATTGACTGAGCTACGTGCCGATGATAAATGTTAGCGGGGTTAAGCATATGCGCGGGGCTCATGAATAAATCGCCCCTCGGTGAGACGAGCTGATTTGCGATAAGCATGTATTTATTGCGTTATTTGTGCCCGCCACCTGACGGAGATGGCGAGTAGCCGCCGCCGCGGGAGGCGCTCTATTGCCTTCCAAGGATTGGCCTGACCGCTCCTTAGCGATGTGACCGTGGGAGCGGGAAACGAAATAGTAAAACAAATGACAAATTAAATTAATCAGCAGTTTCCAGAGAAATAGCGGTGAAGGCTGAATGATATTTTTGATTCTACTATGCTTGTTGTATAGGTAGTAGAAACAAAAACGAAGGCAATATGGCTGTATGTTGGTTGGTGAAGTGAAATAAAACTAAAGCTCAGTGTGTTGGAAATAATTTAGTGAAAAAAAAAAAATACATGTAGACATAAAATTAGAAATACAAACCATTTTTTTTTGCGTCGCGTCTGCAAAACAGATATAGGCAGGAGAATAAAAAACAATAATAGTAAAAGAAAATTCAAATAAAAACTGTAAAAATCTTCTAAAAAGGAGTTTGCACAACAAGCAGTCTGTAACATTCAAAGAAGGGAAAAAAGCAGCATACTGTAAGCAAAGAAGTATTTAAAGGATTGGGTTTGCATTTGCTATGACAAAATAACGCCTACAGCCACCACATACATTGCGCTGGAGATTTATAACTTGCAATTGACGTTGAAGCAGCCTGTACGGTACAGCTCATGATCATGACCCAAGTCGCTGTCGCGTCCGCTGCATCGTCATCGGTGTGACCAAGGTTCGACGCCGCGGCATCCCTCCCGGGAACAAGCGTGCGGAACGCGCCCCTCACCACATAAATCACGGCGGACATAACAGCATTAACTGTTGATGGATTTCGCCCATTCAATGTTCAGCGTTGATATCTGTACAAATTGCCTCCCTGCCTCTTCCATTGTCTTCGTTATGTAGGAATTGAAAATGTTTTTTGTTTTGAAACACTGCAGATATTAAAGATTATAGATCAATGAAGCGTACGGAAGCAAATCTTGACTCGGTGACATTTAGTGCCGGCAACCTAATTATAATGAGCGATATTCAGTTGCGCAACGATGAGTGCCGCGATATATTCACGTGTAGGCAGATATTAGAGGACAAGACGAGTAATTGAACAGCGCCGGAGCACGGCAGCGATCAATTATGTTTATGTGAATAGTAATTATTTTATTATGCAAGTTGATTGAATGGATCGTATTTGTGGTCGCTCCATTTAACGTCCGTACACTTCTTGTTATTAGATTATAGTTTTATGACGAAATCATTGATAGACCTTAGCCAATGCAACCGGTACAGCCCTCCTCTTAAAATAAATAAATTGTTAAACGTTCTCTAAAATTAATTTATCAAATCTAACGATTTATAAAAGCTTAATGGATAAATAAACATAATATGAACAGGTAAATGGTTAATCTCTTCGTTTCGTAAACGATTCCAATCGTAATCAACGTAAGTTAGTCAATACTGAACGCAAACAAGCATAAGTTACTGAGGACGTCGAAAATAAATTTATGTTCATGTAATGATATTCCGAAAGCGATACACACAGTACAAGTTGGTACTCGAGCGTACAAAGTGAGCAACAGGCGCACGTCCCGCGCCCGGACGCGGCCGCAGGCGCCGATACACGTCGCAAACTAAAAATGTGTATAAATTATGAAGATTACATGAAAAAGAGAAATGTGTTACATTTAATTTTATTACATACGATAACTTATGGGCTAGGCTCGGCACTCGCTTGAAAAACACGTTGCTTCGATTCAACACCTCCATAATAACGTATAATTCGTGCTACGAGTAAGCCGATTTGGTTTCAATTCCAATGTAAACAAGCCTCAGTTTAGTTCTAAATATGTATTTTAATTATAGCTTTTTGCTGATTATTGTATTTCATAGTTACATACAGATCATTTGTGACATTAAAATATCAATTATTTATGGTGTTGAGATAGAAACAGCTTTTCGAGAAGAACTTATCCTTTGGCTTATCTATGCAAAATTGTTAATATTATAAACGAGCTACGAGTCTCTACAAACTAGATATTATTAGATATAATATAATCAAAATGTCGTCAGTTAGTCAAATAAAGTTTTATTCGATGTATGGTTGTTCCGAGATGGCGGCATTTTTATAATCCTTTTTGTTAATATTGTACTTTGAGTTTTATTAGGAGTATAAGCGCTAATAATTCCTATAATAGAAGTAAATAAGTTTGTTAAGATACTATAATTGTTATCATTATATTTTAGGCTCAATGCAATGATAGGAATGTTCTTTCTTAAGCTTTAACGCGAGCAAGTTGCGTGACTTTTATCTTGATGGCCTTGTAAAACACAAACCATGATAATAACTTGTTCGAAACATAATTTCATGTTTATTTAAAGGCTGTTTACGCTTAAGTTTCTTTATAGCAGCGGTGTCTATTATCAACATTATAACTTACCTATAGATACTGTGTTATCTGGGGGACATAAAACTGGTACAAACCTAAGACCCCGCAATCTGGTATTAATGCGATATGGTGACATTTGAGGAAGTTTTCCGAATGATCCTCGATATCGTCCGAGGACATAAAAGGTTCTATTAATTTAGGTGTAGATACTTTGTCGGGGATTGCGGACGCCGTAGTAGATGGTATCGTTGGTAATTTGTAACAAGCAGACTAATCAAAATATTTGTTTATCGAAGAGGAGAGTGATCGCGATGTTTATCGCAGCCCATAATGTTCGCGAGTCGGTCGATAACTTATCGCTGAAGCTGCGTCTTGTCATTTAAACATAACTTGGATAGTCTTCGCCACTTTATAGCCTTTTGTGAATGTCTTTGTGGAGTTCCGGTGTGAGACAGGTTGCGGCTGCTCTTGATATTTATGCAAATGACTTTTCGAGGATTGTTATCGTGTTGTCCAGTTCAGTATGCACGTTTAATGGATCATGGCGGTTGGAATAGCAAAGATTTTATAAATTTTCTGTCTATTTAATATAGCTCAGAATTCTCTAACTTTATTGCCGAGAACAAAACTATAGACATTCCATAGTAGTCAAGCTTTTATCTCATTAACAACTATAAACAAGAGCAAGTCTCAAAAAAAAGAGGCGTTATTCTCAATGTCAAATTGTCAATCAAAGAACCTGCTTGAAACTTGAGCAGCCTCGGAATGTCACAACAACAAACAACGAACTCGAACCAACAATATAAGGTGATCATAGGAGAACAAAAAATATTTGTCCGAGTCTGCTAATGTGTAACTAAGCCCGAGATGCGGAGAGTGACACGGAAACTCTCTTCACACACGTCTGACCTCCAACAAAGGAGTTCTGTTTGAGTTGTGTCGCTACTAAAATATTGAAACGAGCACCGAGTGCGTGCTCGCCTCTGTGACAGTGCTTGTCGATGATAGGTTTGTGTCGTAGCTAAAGATATGTAGGAGTTTTAGCGGCAAAGTTAAGCTGAATGTCACGCTTATTTTTCATTAAACTTTTAAATTACTTATAGCATTGTTTACTAAATAAAATTGCGTGATTTATGTATTAAAAAGTGCATACAGTAAATAATTCATAAAGAACATTGAGATATTGCAGCATAGTGGCCTCATCATGACTTTGCCTCAAACCTCCCTCGTAGACGGTTCACCTGGCCGTCTTTTTCGACATGAATAATTCATTACGTGACATTGACTAAATGCACAAACCGTGCGAAGAAAAAAAAGAAAGAAAGAAGAACTTTTGAAGATTTTTATTTTACTTGAAATTGGCACAAAGTCATACGTAACTAGAGCCAGACTAAAAAAAAAAGATATGTGCATGTCATAAGAAAGCGGAGCTTATGAAGACGAATAAAGAGAAGAAATGTCGGTTGAGGATAATAAAATAAAACATTTAAATGAATATTTTTTATTTTTTTGAGAGTTTTCTATAATGTATTACGATTAAATGTATAGTCAATATTGCCTCTAAAGCCTCTCTTAGTTCTTTCCTTAGTAGTAGACAAAATTTTAAGTATAATATCTCCACGTACTACGCCTAGTAATACCGTAATGAGAAACATTATTTTATTCGCCAGGTTATTGTCACTGTAGGACTTGCTACGATGCGTGGCGATGCTACAGCTACGCCGGTTGTAGCCAATCTGTGCTACGCTTTGACGTAGACGTATGTGTACGGTATTTATGATATCTTGGTATAAGCTACGCCGTTTTGTGTGCGCATTCCTATATCGGAGAGTCTCACGCGCATGTTTGTTCGCGCGACAACGGATGGTACGGTTCACCGACGCGCAGTGTCCGGTAAAGTTCAATACATGCTCATTGCTCACTGCGAAATCACCAACCTTCCAGTTTCTGTTTGGTTAGACCATTTCAGTTGACCAACACGGAAGTTAGCGATTTGGTGAACAACGCATTCTCAAAGTATTTACATTTATGAGTTTAGCACGGATGTAAAAATGAAGGGTTTTTCGACTGCAATATGGATCAATCAATCATGGGAGTATCGGTAAACTTTACGATCAATATAGCCATACCTAGTTACTTTGGTTAGTATACGTGTATAAAGTGCTATTAATTCTACTGTCTATGCTCCAATTAGACCGTATAATGAAGTCAGCTGTTACTAACTTTGTCTACGCAACAAGAGATCGAACTAAATCCATAAGTATTCGCTCTATGGGTGCTATTATTATAAAACAATCCTCAGGACCAGTAATCAGAATAGAAAGAATAAATATAATTCCAAAGCAGAATATATTCTGAATTCGCAATAGATAAAGGTAACGAAGTCATGCAAGGGCGTGTTTTGTTCAATATTGGACAATTTTGTCTCAATAATTCCAACATAGGGCCGGTGTCACGCGAACATTCGCCAGCACCAATTAGTTGGCGCCTCGCTCCGAACACTGCACAATAAATCAATAATTAAACAGTTCATCTACCGGCAAATGCTGATTTATTCGCCCCTTCTGGCCACGCTTACGTCCCTGTCGCGCGACTTATTATTACCTACCTATTGCTGATTGCGTTAGAAAATAAACTACAAACGTAACTGTTACATGTACGTGGCCATTTATTTTCGCATTGCCGCATGATCTGTAGAGATGTAGAGAGGTATTGCCGTTGGGAAGATGTAATAACTAATATTATTATAGTAATACTAGTGCAGGCAAATCCATTATATTATGCTAAGTTGTTGAGTAAATACATTTATATTACAATGCTAGATTCGCTAGATATATACATACCTAGGTAACCGTTCTTTCAACTTGCTTGTGTGCTTGCTAAGTAGATTATCATTTGGACACTGAATTTTTTTCACCTGCGACATTTAGATTATTTTTAGCGTATATTTACTTTATTAGTTTGTGCAAGTGATCTTGCCCAACCCCAACTTTTGAGTCGTGTCAGGGTCAAGAGCGACTATCGTCACAAGATGCGTTTATATGTCAGTAAACTAAGTTCAAGCGTTGACTTTAGTAAATGAAGAACTGCAGTCACACGGCACACTAACACCAATTAATAACCGTCTCTATCTCATTGGTAAATTCCCGCAATCAGCAAAGGAACGCGCTAATACGTTGAGCATAGCCCGTGTTTGAGTAACATTTCTTTGTTAATTTCTGTCTAAGCGGCACAAAGTGAAAGATTAAGTGTAGTTTACTTTGTGCATTAACGAGTGTGTCCGATCTGAACAGGGCTGAGTTTTCACACACGCACTGCTCATGTTTGTACAGGGCATTAGTGGTCCCGCGTAACTGTCGCGGATGACGACAACACACCAACACGGTAATGAAGTCTACCTCACGCACTCTACCATACGTATGAATAAGTATCTCACATGCAGATACAAAGTATTTCATTCAAGTAGACGCTTTTTGTTGTAAACTGAAGATAACAAGCATTAACAACACCTGGCATGCGTCACGGACTAGCCATCATTACCGAGAACCCTTGAAACTGCGCGCTTGTAATCTTGAACATTTCAAATTAAAGTAAATTAAAGACATGGCACAGCTATGTTACGCGCCGTGCTGTAGTGGCGTCGCGTCAGGAGTCAAGGCTCGGCGACGCCGACAGCTCTCCGTCACCACGAGGGCTCTTCGCGAGGCCACCGAGTGTTTTCATACACACACAACGCGCGGACGTGTTAATTCGTAGACACTTGGTTTTTTTTACCGTGGTGATCGACGACTGTGGGAACGTTTTTGGGTGCCTTCGTTAGAAGTACCTACTCCACCGTAACGAGCAAACAGTCGGAATAACTCCGAGTATCGCTCCTGCGTTAAGTGGCCCTGCGCTGTCGGAATTTACGACATTTCACGTGTAGGTAACAGGCGATCGAGTTCAAGCTAGCGTCTATAGATGCGTAGACGAGAGTTATAAAAATCATTTTGGTTCCAATTTGAACGTTATTGTATGCGAGACGAGAAAGTTGTCGATGGCGCCGACACCAATAAAACGTGCGGCAGCGGTGCGCACGCGTGGCCGGCAAGTGGTGTTCTGTGCGCAATAACTCACACAGATTCTCAGGTCACTCAGACGGGCTATCTTTTTTAATGCTGACATCACTACGAGAAATGCATCGAGATGATATCGCTCTGCTAGGATCATACATTATAGTGACAGTACAACAATAAAGCCGGTTACCTGTTAACGCCGATGCTCGCAGAGTAGGTGCAAACCAATGCCGGGCGTGTCGATCTCTGACCTATCCTCATTACACCTGCACTTACGCCTTTGATTTGTGTCTGTACGTTTTAATTCCATGCATTCAGTTGCATGACCTTTTTTTGCTTCCTGTTAACTTAATCTAACTGATAAATTATTTATGATGTTATTACGCAATTTAAACATATTTAATTGACTACACTTATTTTTTCCCACCCACTACACAGGAATAATTCTTAAAGTGCGACAACGTTATTTAAATAATAAAAAATACCTTCATAAAAGGAAACATACAATATAATAAGCGCAGACTGCAATTTCACAAGGTAGCAATGTTTGCCGCAGTATGGCTGGGCAATACAGTCTGTTGGCGATCATCGCGAGGACGGAGTTTGAGCTACCCCACACTCTGTGCACCAGACATGCGCACCGCTATACGAGCAGGACCCCGTCTTGGAATGGTCTACCCATAAAAAATCATATATCCATTAGTTTAGTCACAGGAAATTATTTTTCATTTTTCACATTTTTTACGTGATGTACATGTTGATAAGGAAGCGCTTACAGGTTGATGATCGGCGCATCAAGCGGTATTACCTAAACGTTAGTAATAATGGCGCGAAAAAAGCAAGTCGACAGGACCGCGCTGTCGCTGATCAGAGATCAGATCAGTGAACCAATATTTTGAAGGATGTTTTATTTCGTTTCCAATTTTATGCTATTTAGTTTGTTAGATATTTTTTTGTTTTTGATGCATTTTTATTTTCTATGGTTTAGGAATATTCCTATGAACCAGCATTGTCCGTGTTTTCATTTATTGTCGTATTAACAGCACCACTCTGTATATTAGTTTAACATTTCACAATTAACTACATATATATCAAACCTTGCTCGAGTACATATAGAGGATGCTCTTGAACAGATCTAGTTCTGTTATGGTTGCTCACCTTTACCTAATTCTGAAACAAAATCAGATCGAGCGAACAGTCGCTCGCAAGTTGACAGGTTGTTGACGAGAATCACTTTGTCTCTAAGTTACTAATATCCGTTCATGAATACATTACAATAGACAAATTGAATTCTCAAATAGATTTACATAAATAGTGTGCAATAGCAGTGCTATTATAATGCTATAACGCGTTGTAAGACAATGGCTGTGCCGGGCCGTCCCACCTCCCACGGGGTACGCCGCGCGCCGCTAGACGCGCTGCGAACGCGGTGCGCGGGCGCATGCTAATCGCCTCTAATCACGGCTCGATCGAGAGCTGATTCATCTCGGCCTTACGATCCTTTATTCTGTTTATTTACCAATCAGTGTAGTTAATACCCGCCGCGACCATAAAAGGCGATATATTTGTCTAGTGTCGCTCTCAATTAGTAGGTGGCGGCGAATCGACGCCATATGTGGTCGAAGTTAGCGTCGACTTTTAAAGAATATTTTTTGTTAATTTATAATGTAAATGAAAGAAAATCATTAATGTTTGCTCCTTCAATTTCCTACGGAAGCCTTTTATGGTAGGAAGTTCGGTTTAGTCGCTCGGCCAGATAAGCTGAGCTACCGAAAACCGGATCGGATGATACCAGAATTAACAAAGAAGTGCCATATCATACCTAAATGTTGTATTGATAGTTTTTTGTAGAGAAGGCAGATTTGATGTAATGTGTTATAATTTACATGAATGTTCTAAACAATGTTTCATATGTTGCTTCAAATTCAGGAGTAGGAGCAGCGGTGGCCGCGACTTACTAATTAGTTGTAGATGGTTGTTTCAAATCTCATCTAAACTAGCCTATATAAATATTGCCCCACTGCCCCTTGTCAGAAAATGCTTCTCCCTCTCTTTTCACACAGTTTTGTCTTGTTCTAGTCTTGCATAAGTCGTCTTTAAAGGAGCTTAATTTTGTAGGTATTAATTATTGCATCACAATTGCTCATATAACGGTGAAAGAAAATAAAAACTGAGGATAAAAACTGAGGAGGCATGTCGTAGACCCAAAATTACGAAGTCGGGAGATTCGCCAACTCGCACAGGGCATGCGTTTTAGATTACGGCCCAAACCTTCTCACTGAGATGAGGCCTGCGGGGAACATTATAGGCAATATGCTTTACAGTCAGCATTAAACAAGAGACTCATACCTATAAGAGTCCCTCATTCTTGTTCATCATATTCTTTATTCAATATGGCCGATTTTCCGGCTAATCAGTAACACCGTTTTAAGCTCCGCAGTTCTGAAAACCCAAGTTTTCTGCACTTACTGGATGTATTGTTCGGTAAGATAGTACTTTATTAGATCTACTTAGTTACCTAATGCGAAAGACTCGATCACTTTCAAATCTAGAAAGGAGAAGAGAGGAAGATCTTTGGGAAGTCAGAAGTAACTGCATGCTCCATATAGCAGATCACATGATTGTATCAACTTATAAAGAACAAACAAAAATATAAATGCAATTATGTAACGCGTACCACTACCACTTCGAAAGTAAACAAATTAATTGCGTCGCATCTCCAAATCTTTGTCGTGTGGCGCCAGGCGTTTGGTCGCCACATCACGTCGCCTCGCGCTATTCAATTTGGTGTTGATTGCGAAAATGTGCCCATGCGCAGGTGCGAGGGTGGGGGAGGGGCGGGGAGGTGGCGCCCGGTGGCAGGTCCGCCCAACTCTTTGTTTACGCAACGCCCCCGCTTATTACATGAATTGTTCGATTGCAGTTCATGTCAGTCACCAATTTCCACTTTTTTAATCAGATTTTTAATTGGAGGAATAATTATCCTTAACAACCAGTTGCTCATTTAATAAACTAATTTTCGCTAGTAAAATATAGGTATTGGAATGATATGATCATATCACAGACGGTACACACCATTCATTACAATATTTATAAAATAGTTTTGTATATTTTGGAAAGCCACGGTAAGCAGAGAGAAGAAAATACAGATCTTTGGTTCACATGCTCACAAAGCGCTTAATGCAGTAAATATCCTTGTTTGGGTATCCAAAGGTATAGCCTCAAGCCTGAGTTAGTTTAACCTATATTCGTAATCGGCCATTACCGTGCACAATCAGTGCCGTTTTATCCATTAGGCATTATAGGCAACTGCCTAGGGGCCCTGCCACGTTCAGGGGCCCCTGTGCTACAGGGAAAAGAATAGGCAATATTTCTTAAACAGTAAAAAATTAATTTGAAAATTTGCTCTGTACATTACATCGACGCTATTTTAGTACATTTCGGAACGCATTCCTTATTAGATATTATTATTATGATTATTATGATAGTTTAAAAGTTTATAACGCAGTAATATAATTGCAAGCAATTTTATCGCGGTAATTTAATTAAAAACGCTCAAAACTCTTTGTTGTGAATGCACACTTACTATACTGGTACCTACCAAGTATGTATATTCTATGGCCAAGCTACTTTCATAAGGTTGGCAGTACTGGTTCGTTGGCATGACCGGGGAATTCCCCGAGTCGTTAAATACGTATTGTATGATGTGTCATAGACATTATTTTCGAACCATTTTCAATTAAATCGTTCAATTTTTACTTCGTGCAATTCGTTTGCAAGTTTCACGGCTGTGAATAAAAAGAGAGTTTTACAATTTGTGTTTTAAAAATTACGAATTTAAGGATAAGTGTTGGATATTTATTTATAAAGACTGCAGAAGTGCTTCAGGCTTTGTGAAAATCGGTGAAACGACGGGTTAAAAACAGTGTAGTGGAAACTAAAGTTTCATTAACTGAAGTTAAAATTACTTTACGTAAGTTTTATTATTTTTTACATATTTTATTACCTGATACAGGATTTGACAAATGTGAAGTGTCGTTTTATTATTCAATTGGATATTTTAATTAATTTCTATGTTATTAAATATTTTTACTTTGGGTGTTTATTAATATTAAGCAGGAAACTATTATTATTATTATATTGTTTGAGCTGCTAAGGTGAAATTTTCTTTACTGTTTTAAAACAAAAGATTATTCCTTTCAGGAACAAAATGTCGGAGGTACCCGTAAAGAAAAAGCATCAAAGTGGTTCCGAAAAACGTAAAAAGCGGCAAGAGCAACAAAATAAACTTAATGAACAATTAAAGAAGACACAAAACCTTTTCGAACTCGGATTTAGTCGCGAATTAAAGGAACATCAACCTCATGACACTCCAAGTACGTCTTCTACCAGCCACAAGATGGAAGTAGACCCAGTAGAGGTTCCTTGCGAGCCTTTTGAACAGATTGGCCAGGATCAAGAAACACCTACGTTAGTCAGTGCAGAGGAAGGTGAGGCCGAGACAGGGGTCATACATCAAAACGTAGTTCATCTAGGGGTGGAATACCAGAATGACATTGGCTTATGGCAAAATATTACCAACGAAATGCAAGATTTTTGGTGTACTAGAGACCCTAACGAATGTCAACACTTTGATTGTAATTTTTCTGCTTCGGCCCGACAGTACGACGACAGTAAAAGATTTTTTTCTCAGTCTATGTTTTTTCGGAAACACATCAGTGGTGGTAAAATCAAACGGGAGTGGCTCATGTATTCTCCGTCTACTGGAAAAGTATACTGTTTTCCATGTATCCTTTTTGGTGAAGCACAAAACCGATCACAATTTCAAACTGGATTTTCTGATTGGAAAAATGCGTTGCACCGAATCCAATCGCATGAGAATAATGCAACTCACCGAGTATGTGTACAGACACTCATAAGTAGACGACGCATTCACGGAAGAATCGACACTTCTTTAGAGATTACATTTAATAAAGAAAAAGAATATTGGAAAAAAGTTTTAGAAAGAATAGTCTCTGTGATAAAATTTTTATCATCCCGTGGATTAGCATTTCGTGGTGACAATGAAATTCTCGGTTCTCAACATAATGGCAATTATTTGGGAATTTTAGAGTTAATCGCAGAGTACGATCCTTTTCTTAGTTCGCATTTAGCAAAATATGGTAATGAAGGCAAAGGAAAACAATCGTATTTATCTGCAACGATTTGTGAGGAACTTATTGAAATATTGGGAAATAAGGTTTTAAAATATATTGTTAATGAAATTATTGAAGCCAAATACTTCTCAATAAGTGTCGATTCGACACCTGATATATCACACACTGATCAGTTGACTGTAGTGCTGAGATATGTTACGTCGAATGGAGAAGTGGCTGAACGTTTTCTTAAATTTCTTCTCATACAGAACCACAAAGGGGAAGAACTAGCCACCGAAATATTAAATTTTTTAAGCCAATATAATATTGATGTAAGAAATTTGAGAGGTCAGTCTTATGATAATGCGTCGAATATGTCTGGTCGTTACAATGGTCTCCAGGCGCATATAAAGAAAATAAATCACCTCGCACACTACGTTCCCTGTGCAGCGCACTCACTGAATTTGGTTGGAGTACGTGCAGCGGAAAGCTGCGTTGGAGCAATCTCATTCTTCGGATTTGTACAGGCAATATACAACTTTTTTTCGGCATCAACTCATCGCTGGGCAATTATGCTCGAAAATCTTGAAAAACGTGATGAACGTAAGCATAATTCGTCATTGGTTCTGAAAAGTGTATCCGATACAAGATGGTGTGCAAGGGCCGATGCTACTAAGGCTTTGGCAACTGGTTACAACAGTTTTCAGAAAGCTTTGCAGTCTATTGCTAGCGATGAGACTCAGACATCACAAGCGATTCACGAAGCTAAATGTCTATTGAATGACTTAAGAAAAAAAGAAAATGCTGTAATGGCCGTATTCTGGGCTGCCATACTAGATCGGATCAATGGTGTCAGCATATCTTTACAAAAGAAAACAATTGAACTACGAACGGCAGTCGATCTTTTAAAATCGCTTTTAGATTTTTTAATTTCACAGAGAGATTTATTTGACGACTACGAGACTAAGGCAAATGAGAAAACTGATACTCAATACAGTGATGAGAATCAGCGTGAGCGAAAAAGGAAAAGGCATCACGATGACGGATCAGCAGAAGAAGTTGTGCTCAGAGGAAAAGAGAAGTTAAAAGTTGATACATATTTGCCAGTACTAGACATGTTATTTACAGAACTGTCGCGGCGCCTAGAAGCTTACCGGGAAATAAATGATCTGTTTGGGTTTCTAACAGATTTCTCGACAAAATCGGACGCTGAAATTAGACAGGCTTGTACAAAATTTAAGGATCATTATTTCGAGGACATTGAGCCTGAGTTTATAGACGAAATGGTGCAGTATAAATACTTCATCTTACAATTAGATGACGCCGGACAAAAAAATATGCCAGCCGAGGAGTCTTACAAACTGATTATTGGTAACATGGCACAGTCAACTTTCCCGAATGTAATGACAGCTTTGCAAATATATAGAAGTCTAATGATTACAAATGCCACTGGTGAACGAAACTTTTCCAAATTGAAATTAATTAAAAACTGTCTTCGTTCAACGATGTCTCAAAACCGTTTAAATTCATTGGCTATAATGGCAATTGAAAATGACGTGTTGGAGAAGATTACCTTTCAGGATATCTTGAACGATTTTGTATCAAAAAAATTTAGAAGAGTTAATATTTAAGCTATGTATGTTTTTTTTAAATGCATAAATAAACATTCTGTTCATTTGATTCAACATTTTTATTGAATAATATGATGATATACCCAGGTTAGTAAAAAACGGTGTAATTTTGAATTTTGTTGTGTTAACGTAAAAATTAGAAGAGGGTAGGGGGCCCTGGATGAGCATTGCCTAGGGGCCCCGACAGGCATAACCCGGCCCTGTGCACAATGTACGGTTGATGGGTTCATCTGCGGCGGAGCCAGTGTGGGCGCCCGGCCATATATCAACAACACAACCGCCACACGGATTGATTTCATGTTGTTGCGTCATACGATACACGGAACGGAACACAGTAGCACTTTATTGTATAGTTGCGGTTGCACAACAGTTGTCGAACAATTGAAAAATAATAAAACGTTTGGTGATAAAAACATGGCTGTGTAGTGACATGTGCATTGTTCAAGCAACATATTCAGGGAGACAATGTGATTATATGATGATAATGACGTGTTTATGATTATATTAAAAGCCAAAAGAGAGAAAAACACTAGTGACAAGGTAGAATAGAAAAAAAAAACACCCAAGGAACTTTCACCCATCTGGTCTGAATTCCCAAAAAAGCTGTAGCCGTAGCTATGATTGGTGATAGCGCCGTAGGTACCAGTACAAAATTTGCATATTTTTAATAGGTAGGTATAAAATCTAAGCTTGCTACCATAAAAATCGATTCCATTAACGATCCATGATGAATGAAGATTACCTACAAAACAACAGGCTATAAAGTTCTGATCCCGATTTAAGATCATTAGGTGATGCTATTACCTACAGATATTTACTGATTGTTCTCTAGACGCATCCTGCTGTGTTCAATATCAGCTGTGCCGCTGTGTTCGGGTTCATACGTACCCGAAGGCCCGACGTCCCGACGTACCGCCTGCTCAACAGTACAGCACCACACACCACAGAGTACCGACTGGCGCCTCGCAGTCCCGTTAAACGCCCACGAGGCGCGATGAGCTTCGTCGAACTACTCGACCCTTCAGATCTGCTATACAAATTACTTGTTTGTTTTAGTAGTTTTAAAAGGTGCTGTCAGAAGTACATGAGAATGGCGGTTTTGATTGAAACTTGTAGAAGGCTTTTGAATCCCGTGATGTCGTGACAGCGAGCGCCAGGTTTATTTGATTACCACATTTTCTAAGAGGTTTTGTTACAGGAGAGGGATTTTTCATTGATGAAAGTGACTTTGCCTAATAAAAAACAATCTTCTTCTCCAGCCTATAGATGTCCACTGCTGGACAAAGGCCTCCTCCAAGGCTTTCCACGCCGACCGGTCTTGTGCTGCCCGCATTCATCGGCTTCCCGCGACCTTCACCAGGTCATCGGTCCAGCTTGTTGGGGGCCTCCCTACGTTGCGTCTTCCAGTACGTGGCCGCGACTCCAGAACCTTACTGCACCATCGGCCATCGGTCATCATAATAAACAATAAGTGCTCGGAAATAAAATATCCAGTCAAAAATAATTGCACTTAATTACAAGGAGCTTTAGGTACTGATGTGATCAAGAAGGTATTGGTCAAGGTAAAAGGAAACAACTATCTATGAAGCATATATCCAAATGGAGAGTGTGAATCAATGTGTACATAATAAATTCATAGAAACAAGTAATGTCTTCTAGCTTATTGGGAACATGCATCGGTGGAACGCATATTTCGATAACGAAATCAATTACGATTGGATGCTGCGATTAAGTCCAGTTTACTGTCAGTATAGTTTGCATAAATACATAATAAAGTGCGTATAAATACATTTTATATCGAATTTAACCTACTAATGATGGAAACGGAAAATTGGGATGGTTTCTAGCTTTCGACGTTGGCGCCGGCGCGGCCGGGGCCCGCTCGAGTGGCCACTACAAGCATATCTTGTAGCCTCCAATACATAGTGACAGGCGACACAATACCTCCACACATTTACATAATTAGATATGTCCATGTTGCGATGCATTTCTTGCTAACACTTTATATTGAGAATATATTATTTTTGGACATTTGACCGCTTAATATTTCAATATATTTGTCTGATTGCTAAATAAATATCTCGTAACTCTTTATATAAATGTGTATACTGTGATGGGCGCCGAGGGATTATTTAACTCAAAAATACGATATTTTTGCAGAAATCAGATATATCTATTAATATGAAATCGCTGGTAAAAGTAATAATAGTCTTAGTCATTCGTCAAAGTCACTCTGCTCTTCATAGCCTGAACCACAGATTCAACCTACTTTTAGTTCAGGTGTGTATGTTAGTTCAATTTAATTGTTTAATATTTACTGTAAACGAGCCTCCTTTATAAATAAACTATTACATTGAATTATTATAATTATTAATTTATTAATTGGTATTTTTTTTCCATAATTATAAACTAGTGCTTGATCGTAATCCCACCTGATGGTAAGCAGTGATGCAATCGTTGATGGTAAAGCGCGCTAGTTTAATAAGCCCATCACTCAAAAAACTGAGTTAATAGGAAGGAAGATTTGCCAGTTGAGCGAGGTGATGGAATGTTAAACCCAGAGTGAGATTGATCTGGAGACCCTCCACGACCAAACTTCCGACACAACAACATTTGACGCATCGTAGTCGGCACACATCGAACACAACTGCTCAGACCCGTCCTCCGTACGGCTTGACCAGATATCATGCCGGAACACGACGAATCGCTTGACGGCAAGACTTTGTCTGGTGGGTAGTAACTTCTGCCGGCAGCCGATGTTATAACTTAAGTTATAGCTTTAAGTTTTATTACAATTAGCTTTAACCTTTAGTCGCGAACCCCTTTCAATATCAAAATTGTACCAACAAGGTCTTTTCGACTAGATACATAAATCTAAGTCTTATTACATACTAACAGGTTGAATTGACCATGTACTGGTTTATCAAGTAGCGTAAAAATTCAATTAAGTAAAAAACTCTATTAGCTACATATATAAACTAAAAAAATATCAAAGCGATAGATTTCTACGAGTAAATCCTCGACATTTAGCACGAAGCTAAAAATTGCAATTGTCAGCTCACTGTATTAACACTTACTTAAACAAAGCTAAGCGTAGGCGTTAAAAAATAATTATCACCCACATATAACAGTAATCAGGGATGAGGCCGAGGATTTCACAAGAAAGGTTACGATCTTCAGCCCACCAGCATGAAGAAGCAACTGGCAACCTTGTTTTGTACTTTATGACTCAGTGTTTATGAAAGTGACGATTATTTATTAGCAACGATTCTTCTCGGTTGCAACATCGGTGATGTTGCGCCCGCGCCGGCGACACGAGCCTTAGCGCCGGAAATGACTCGTGCCTTGCTCATCGAAGGCCCTTGACTTGAGCACGCGATTGTCTATTGAGCTTTAACTATCTGCGTGTTTCTATTGTCTACTCTGTATATTGAAAGGCATATTAATTGGCTGCCTTATTTATGAGATTGAAAATGTGTACTGTGTTAGTATTCTTTCTGAAAGTTTTGATGGAACTTGAACGAAATGTTGGCTCTATCCATACTAATATTATAAATGCGAAAGTAACTCTGTCTGTCTGTCTGTCTGTTACGCTTTCTCGCTTAAACCCCTCAACCGATTTTGATGACATTTGGCACAGACAATCTTTAGAGAGAAAAAAATGATATTCCCGAGGAAAATCTAAAAATTAATAAAAAATATGAAATTAAAATTGTGAGGTTTTTTCTAACATAATTCGTTGTTTTTGTATTCACAGAGACCATGATTTCTTTGCCATCAAATCTTGCTTAGATTTTTTTACTGTCCCACTGCTGGGCACAGGTTTTCTCTCATACAGAGAAGGATTGAGCGTAATCACCACGCTTGCTCAATGCGGGTTGGCGATTTCAGACTTACAGTCCAGGCTTCCTCAAGATGTTTTAATTCACCTTGTAATCAGTCATTGGTATCCAAGATATACTTAGAAAGTACATATAACTTAGAAAAGTTACATTCGTACTTGCCTGACTTGGAATCGAACGCACTCATGCTTGAGAGGCTGGTGTTTTAATCACTAGGCTATTATGACATCTCATCATAATCGGAATATAAAGTTTTTTTTTTTATTAGTTATAAACTAGTGCTTAACTGCAATCCCGCCTGATGGTAAGCAGTGATGCAATCGTTGATGGTAAAACGCACTAGCTTATTAAGCCTATTCACTTAAAAAACTGAGTGAATAGGAAGGAAGACGGCAGTTGAGCGAGGTGATGCAATGTTTAACCCAACAACACGACCAACGTTGCTGCGCCAGAGGATGATCTGGAGACCCTCCACGACCAAACTCCCGACACAACAACATTAGGCACATCGTACCCGGTACACATCGCAACACAACTGCTCAGACCCGTCCTCCGTACGGCTTCACCAGACATCATGCCGGAACACGACGAATCGCTTGGCGGCAAGACTTTGTCTGGTGGGTGGTAACTTATGCCGGCGGCTGATGTTGTTGCCTACCACGGAGAAAAGGATGTTCCCATTGTAGGGACACAGGCCTCCTCTCGATGTGAGGAAGTGGGCCGTAAGCTACCACGCTGGCCCAATGCGAATATTTTTTTTGGCTCTAGTACATGCTGGTTTCCTTACGATGGTTTCCTTCACCGTTTCGAGAGCAGTGGTGATGAATCAATTTACACAAAGCAAAGCGGCTGATATGGTTCGAATTCGAACGTACGACGAAAGTTTTAAATAAAATTACTCTTAATTACCCTATACAAACATAAAAAAAAAATATGCAAGTATCAAACATATATGGAATCAGGCATTGAAGCTGGCAGATACCGCATTTGCTATAAATCATGCTAACTAGGCGCTTATGGTACCAACATTCATCCTTTGTGGAGGACGAATACAATGCGTGCCTCGCGCTAGCGTTCCTAATGACTGTGCCTAACGAACTATTAAAGAAGCCTTCTTAAGGCTCCGATAGATGGCGGAAAGGTATAATTCAATTTGCAGTTTGCAGTACTAGGTATTTGGTAAGGATTTTTTTTTTTGAATTCTCTACAAGAAAGGTACGGCCTTCTACTCTTCTATAGGTTCGGTTCGGTCTTCTATAGGACGCATTTTGGGGAGTGTGCGAAGGAATTGCATGATTTAATTCCCCCATCTCCGTTCCACCACCGGACGACCCGTCGTACGGCAAGTTTCCACCCTTACGTTGTTAACACCACTACGATCCGGACGAAGCGTTTCGCCTCCTCCTTTATACTGCGTACATCGAGGGACTGGAACAGTTTGCCAGCGGCGGTGTTTCCGTCGGACTACAATTTGAGTGTCTTCAAGGCTAGCGTGAATAGGCTCTTAATAAAGTAGTGCGGTTTACCATCAATGATTGCGTCACTGCTTACCATCAGACGGGATTGCGATCAAGTGCTAGTTTATAAAATATTTAAAAAGAAATGTCAAGTAAGATTCAGCTGGCAATATTGCCAATACCTTAGTATTAGGCGGAATGACATATCCCTCCACGCTCCCTTCACCTGAGTATTATCGGGTTAGAATCGCACAGCAGCTCTGTAATCTGTCAGTTATCGATCTCTTCACTTCGTTTATGCTTATTAGCATCATCATCATCTCAGCGTTAACCCCATTCGCATCCGAAGCTTTTTCTTCTTTGGAGTCTAGGGTCCGCTTTACCAGTCTAACTGCTGATTTTGGCTAAACTTCGATATTTACCGTAAAGCGACTGCCGTCTGACCACCACAACCCGAAGGCGATATCGAAGCATTGCAGTTAGAACAAGTGTTGGACTTTTGAGGGCTCCAACAACCCGTAACGACTGCCATTAGATGTTCGTATGGCAACCGGGACCAACGGCTTAACATGGTTTCTGAGGCACGACCAGACCAGTGCAAATATTCATATTCATGCATACAAATATTTGCACTGCGCGGGAGTCGAACCCGCGCCTCCTTGCGCAGCGGCCGCGTTCGCTACCGCTACGCCACGGAGGCTGCCGTTCATGCTTATTAGCAGCCTATCGACTACGGTACTCATACTACCTATACTCGTATTAGTAAGTATTAGTTTTGCTTTGTGGAAACGTACGAAACGACCGAAATGTTTGACGACAAATTCACACCTTTATTTATATAACACTCATTGTAGGTTCTTTTATAGATTTTATTTGGACAGAATATTGCCTTCAGAGACAGATGTAGACTCATTTACAGTAAGAAAATTGCATCAACACTACAATTACTGTGAAAAACATGCCCCATTTTGGCTTAGCAGTGGTGTCTCAGTAATAATTGTGAGTTGGGGTACGTAGGTAACCACTTTATATATAGAACTGGCCCCTGTGGTAGATTACTGCTTACCCTTTTAAAGATAAGAAGCCTTTGTCTGAAAAGTTGGGACATAATTATTCCCGTTTTATGACACCAAGTTCAAACGCTTTAATTCTTTTTTTTTGTGAACATGAGTAAATAATTGGTACACATAATTATATTTTCATAGGTTTAATAGTATGTAGGTGGTATAGATTCTTAATTTTCGTTATTGTGAAGGTACTCAGCATAATACATAAGTAGCTAACTACCTATTAATAAATATAACATTTTGTTAGTTACGAATTGGGGCGCACGAGCTCAAGAACGGTTACTTGAAGCGGTTGGTTCTGCTAACACGCACCCGGAAGGAGATTGGTGTGCAAACATTGAAAGATCCCATTTCCTGGGTGCATTATAAACTGTTGACTTTCAAATATCATTTACATTTAAAATTAACTTCTCGAATATTGAAGAGGTAACTGTGCTTAAGAGGAACACGTGGCTCGCTAAGCCAGTATGCAAATCCGCGCGAGTATGTGTGCACGCGCAAGCTACACGGCCTCACACCCACACACCTGCATTGGCTTCCATTCATAAAACCATGGCACTATCTAACTATGAATTAATCGCAACATTTGAATATGTTTACTCTCACAAAGGAAGCGACCATTCAGAAAAACTTGCCCAAAAACTGGTTTGGCACGTGTCAATGAACGACGGGAATATTTTAGACGCCATAGAAGACTCGGAGTTGTTGGGTTACATGATTTAAACCGTTTAATAGACGCTCGCTTGAATAGTAGGTTTTATATCAATTTATATTATAACGATTTCTGGCGACAGCCAACCATACATATATTGTTGCTGTCATATTCGAATTAAAGCTGTATATTAATTCAATATTATTAAGTCCTCTTATTTTATAGCTTTAGTATGTAAGTAAAAATAACAGTTACTTCAATCTGAATAACAAAGAGTTTCCAGGTGTTAAATAGATATGATTGTTTGAAGATCCATTTTAGCACGCTTGCATGTTTACTGTTCCATGTTTTTTTACTTGACTACACACTATTGAAACCATGATGTCAAAGGTGTTAAAATATTCAGCCAAGTAAAATAAGTTATCATTGAATGTTACTCGAGAACCTAGGTATATTGTCAAGCAAATTGTATAAACTAGAAACTGTTGAGTTTGTAAATTAAAAGAATTTGCCAAGAGTAAAGAATGACATCTAATCAACAAGCTCTAACTAAGTATATCTCATGCTAAATAAACAGTCATTTCAAGTATGCATATATACCTAACTGCATTTTTTATTTTGCAGTAAATTTATCCGACTAAGACGAACTTTCGATCTTAAACAGGCAGGAAGTCGTAAAGCTCGACCACTGAATATACCTACCTACCCACAAACAATATTACATCAGACAAGAAAATGCTGCGCAACATTATTACCTCAGTTACTTCATTTGCGATTAGATTGCAGATTTTTCACTTTGCAAATGTGACCGTCGTGTCTATGAATGAAAGTTGGCGACCTCGAAACGCACGTAGGCGAGTGCTGTTGCAAGCGCTGCAGAGCAGCTCAGATCGGGCTGCTGCCGACCGACGCTCCATTCACAAACCCAACGGTGCGACGGTGGGCGTACGCAACACCCGTTTTATAACAATTCATGCAACAACCACTGACACACTTTTCATTCAAATGGACTTGGAATGTTACGCGACTGTTGCCTAATGTCGTCAGAATTTCAAAAATTGCAAATATTTAAGCGCCATACACGCACAAACAAATAATTAAGTACTACTGAACTGTACATGGAACCGTTCGGCACAATGCTTGCATTGGGGACTTGTTGAGCTACGACTACAAACGTAAAGTCGTAGACGTATTTTAATTACTTCGGATTGGACTTTACTCATATTTAAACACATTTATGCTTAGCCACTGTTCAACGAAGAACTAAAGAACGTATAACAAACATTTCTAAATGTATTCAATTTTCGTCTGCAGCCATTTATTGCTTTCGGCCATGATCGGGTTCAGAAATTCTTTCTATTAAAAGAAAAACTTCATAATCAGAATATTTTTTTTTTAATTCAGGTTCGTAACCTGATTTTTTTACATACTGCAATATTACAAAAAAATTAAATCCGTAAATTATTAGAATTTCTATTAGACGTTACAGTTTAACGCGATGCCTTGCGATATAGCGACAGCTAGTTAGCCGATAGCATCGCTGACTAGAAGCGAGTTCTTTACGGCTCCTTACTTTAAACACAAGATGTAAGATAGGCATTAAACCAATTTAACCTAGTTGGTCTTTTCACAAGGAACAACGTAGAGCCGTGGGCAATAATGCGATGTAAATTATGGATCTTTATTGCGTGGCTAGCCTTGCCGCGATCATGACCGAAAACAGATATGAACTTGGCCATCAGTGTCAGACATTACACGGATATGTGAAACTGCCACAAGTCACTTTGTTAATAAGTGTTCGGTAAAGTTAATTGCAGGTACGAGAGAATTAATGTGTTTATTTTTTACTTAATGTAATCATCTTTTAATATCCAACATCATATCGTGTTAAATTACTATGACATCATATCGACGCTTGAAAGGCAATCATATCTAAGCGACAAAAATTCGTAAATTGAGCTATATACACTAAACGACGCAGAAAAATCTGGCGGTTCAAATGGTGTATATAACTCAATTTACGATTTTTTGTCGCTTAGATATGATTGCCATTCAAGCGTCGATATGTAGGTTACTTTAGTGTCATCATCATGATCGTCTCTATGAACCGAAGTAGTTATAAGGGCTATCTATTTTTCATACTTATAGCTAAACATTCCTGCACGATTCCATATACTAGATATTTAATGGGTTTTCACAATTTTTCAAACACCAAGCCTCCATTCAAGATCAGTACCTTACTGAGTTCTTATAATTTGTCTTGATATGATTTAAGTTAAACAGGTGATAATAAATAAAGCCAGATAATTCACTGACTGCTCTAATCTGATCTTGTTTACATTAGGTACTAACGACTTCAAGTGTATGGCAGCCCTTATCTGCAAACCACTTAAACTGTAAACACATTGGAACGCTTTGTTATACTATTTATTGTTTACCTATTCCTAACTAAATGCTTTACATGCCCTTGTTAGGTAGGTACATTTCTGTAGAACATTTCCCATTTGTGTCGTGTGTGATTGTTTTCCATGCAAATTGCGCGTTGTAAATATATCGGCGTATGGTCACATATCTGATACAATTTCCATTTATCGTCACACTTGTAAACTTTTATGGAGTCACTAGTTGTTTATTGTGTAATATATTTTACTTGTTCGCTACCATTGCAATCTAAAACAAGTCTCATTCAATGGCGTTACAGAACAATGAAGTACTAGAATTATAAATCGATTGTTCAATCGATTTGGGTCTTTGTGTAGTGAGATTTCAGAATGATTTTGGATTAGACATGTGCTAACATTAGAATACGAACTGGCTCTAAATCTAAAACGATTTAAAATAGTTAGTTACAGTTAAATGTGACATTAAGCTCTTGAGCTAAAATTATCGCACAATGGGGGACATTAAAGGCAACCAAGATATCATGGGAGGGACGGTGGTACCTTTAGCTGGTGACTTTAGGCAGACCCTTCCGGTGATTACTAGGGGTATGCCGCCGGCAGATGAAATAAATGCCTCTTTGAAAGCATCTGCATTATGGGTTCGCGTGAAAAAGTATTGTCTCACCACGAATATGCGAGGGCAACTTCATCACGATTCTCAAGCTGGGTATATGCAATATCCAGCTACTCTTTTAAAAATCGAAGTAGATCGCATGCCAACTGACAGTAACAGCATGATTAGAGTGAGTCGTGAGTTCTGTCAAGTTGTGGATAGCTCAGATGACCTATTAAATAATTCTATCCTGATCTTCAAACAAATATGGACAACTGAGAATGGCTATGCGAAAGGGCAATTTCGGCGCCGACTAATGAAATAGTAAAATAAATGAACAAATCATGTTAAACGTTCAGGGAAATGTTATCGAATACCTCTCAGTGGACAATATTAATGAGGAATCTTGACGCTCCAAAGCTGTGTAATGGTACTCAGTTACAAATAACATATTTGGGTCACAACATTGTAAAGGCCTAAAATCATGGCTGGAATCCCATCATCCCAACAGATTTGCCATTTCAATTTAAAAGAGTACAGTTCCTTCTGAAAGCAGCATTTGCTATAACAATAATAAAGCCGACAGACGCCTAAAGATGCCGCGGCAAGTTCATTTAGAAACAACATTTTTTCTCATGCTCACGTGTATCAAATCCAGAAAACCTTTATGTTTTGGCAAAAGACAGCAAAACAAAAAAGTTGTTTATAAAACCGTACTTACTTAAATGTGCTCATATTTTATCAAGCGTAATAATTTTAACCCTTATTTCATCATATCCTAAGCACATCCAAAACACCAACCAACGCAAAAAAATTAGAAGTATGATATTTTAATGTTTCTTTCCTTTGCTAAAGCTTTAAACCCGGTAAAATTAACGTTGCTATAGACCTTATGTATCTTTATAATCCTACTAATACCTAATATAAACGCGAAAATGTGTGAGGATGTTTGAAACCTTGCAGTAATGAAGGCATTTATCTTGGCATTCCCCCGGAAACGGGAAGCACCGCGCTCTGTAAACTGAAGTCTACGCGGACGAAGTCGCGGGCAACAGCTAGTTATTTAATAATTCATTCATTCAGAAAAATCTACTAGATACCTTGCTGAATGAGTTATTAGAGATGTTATCATCATGTAAAACTGTATCATGAAAGCCATAATTATAAAGATAACATGAAAATTAGCAAATAAAGTTCCCACTTCTCGGATTCAAGGCTTCTCTTCTGGAGAAGCTTCGTCATGGTAGGACGGCCACCGGCCACGAAGAAATTATTATCCTCTGATAGTTATAAGCTCTTGGCAAATTTATTATACTTAAAGAAAAAACAACAATTTTTCATTATGGCAGACTCAAGCAGGCAGTCCATACTTACGAAGTGAAGATCAAATAAAAGATAACATTAGAACAGGAAAACAAATATAATAATAAAATATTCAGTAACAATGAGCGCAAGACTTACTATAACTCACCCAACCTCTTTGTGTCCAGGTAAAGTTTTTCAATAGCGTCTCATGAGGTCCGTGGCCATAATTTTCGTTAGGTAACTTAAATGTGGACTTGAAGCCATTATATAAAATTAATAGCCCGTTCACCAAACAATTACCCGTCCGGTAAAATGCTATCAGCAAATCTATGGGTTGAAATCTCATAACCTTTTGCCTTCGAGTCAAACCAACTGTTGGTAGGTACCTACGTATACATGTATTACTTGAGCCTACGGCAGACCAGACGAAGAGACCGTTTACACTTGACGCTAAATTATTTCTTAAAAGAATGTTAAAGTTGCCTTATGTGCTATGTGGGAGATATTTTATTATTAGATTAAGAAATTGGTTTATTTCTAAGTTAAATTATCGGGAATTTCGAATCAGGAAACAAACATTTGATATTGGATCTGGATAATTATACACACTATTAGTAATAGGTTTTATTTTGTCATTTTTTACAATATTCATTGCGTTCTCTATGTTATTGAACAGAATTCAAATATATGGAGCAACGGATAAGCAATAGGTATGCTACAAAACGCTTCAAATTAAGAGTAATAGTGTATTACACAAGTTGTGTGTGTAAATGTTTTGTTGAGCTACACCTTAGTTAATGGTGTGAAAATTTGTATAAAGGTTTGTATTTTTAGTAAGTTGCCTTTTGAATAGTAAAAAAAAAATATTACAAAATTATTACATAAGTGTAGGTAGTTGTTTTGACCATTGCAGTTTTTTCAATTGAAAGGATAATAAAACACTGAATTAATTATCTATGTAATGTGAAAAGTCTAAGGTGTTTGATCGTTTGTTTGAATATGAAATCGCTAGAACTAAATGTCGGATGTGAAGGATTCGGTCGAGGGAACAAAAAGGGTCGGGTGATGCGATGCGACGGGGTAGGTGACGAGATACTTAGAATAGATTCGTTAATTCGCAACGTATTGCAGCACGGCATAAAGTGGTATTGAATTGATTTTCGTGGCGTGTGATGCGCGCGCGTCGTTTATGAATGGGCCGCAGTGAATCACGCGCGTCCATTCATGCAGCGCCGCCTCCGCGCGCCGCACGCGCCTGTCTAAACAAACGCATTATTTGCCAATACAACCGTATTGTCTTTCATTTGCACCATCAACCTCTCACTTCCTGCCAACGATAGCACTCATTATGTGGTCGTACTTCACTATCATTACCTACTGTCTTATCCAGATGCTGAGTTCTAATACCTTTTAATTCTATACGAGGCTATTGAATTAAATGTCGATTTCCCGTTTGAATCTTGAGTCGTGAAATTTGAAATGAGACGTTAAAGTTCGATTAATGATCGCCTCTTACCGTGCGGCTTGTCTAGTTTAGTTTGTGTACTTATAACCCTGACTTGAGTGCCTCAACAACAATCACTTTGTATTGAAACATTATATCAATAAAATGGTGCCTTGACCTCTTCGTCGCGGTGACTTCGGGTGAACTTCTGAGTGAAGTCGTGACACTTGACGCGACACTGAGCTTTGTATCAGCACATTTTAATCGACATTTTGAGAACATCGCAACGCAGAAGGAAACATTATCTATACCTAATATCTATTATCCCAAAGAGGTCATAAAAATTCTATCGTTCTATCTGATTAGTAAATGAGCATACTTAATTATACTTTGGGTCTTTTGCTATTCTCTACAACATAAAAATCAAGAATTAATGCTGAAATACTTTTATTGAGCTAATTTAAATAATTCAATGCAAATTCGACATAAAAATTAATGGGTCGACTTAAATGGAATCTAATTCCTGATTAGGCACGGTGGGATTATTGGTGTAAAAGTACCTATAATACTAATAGATACCCTAAAGAGAAAATACCAAAATATTTGTCAGAGGCACTTGAAAGTCAGATTTATATAATTAATGATAATTATGGTAGCTAATCATAATTTATAGTGTTGACCCGTAACCGTTTACATAACATCTAGAAAACAATAATTTCATAATTGTTCTCAATTCAACATTGCAATGTTACAAGCTTTGCCAATAAAATATTTATTCCATCATATAAATGGAGTAGGAAGATTTTCTAGATAATTGGATTAAGATCAAGTACTAAAGGGTTATTAAAATATCTGGTCAGCATAATTTGATATTGATTATATTGCACTATAAACTATAATATCTAGTTCCAGCATAATTAGATCTGTGGTACCGACAGCACGGACACCTCACAATATAATTAGGTTCGGCTGCTTAGGTACTGGTGGGGCCACTTAGCGTGTCGTATATTGAATGTGTATCGGCCGAGGAAAGTTTTAATGCTTTTTAATGAATTTAAATGTATTCTTAATTACAAACTGGTTCAGGTGCGTTAACCTGCATTTAGGGTACGTAACTATATCGTATTTGTCGCGCAGTCTACTTACCGTTTTCCAAAATCGATTTACTTTCGGTCAATTAATTAGAAATGTAGAAACCAAGCTCGTTTAAAGATACGTGGCGGAATTATGTGCCCTGTCGCCTAGAGGTATAAAATTAAAGAAGAAGCGCTATTTTATATTTTGTTTGTTATTTGCAGGTCAGTGTCAGGATGTACATATGTTAAACAGAATATGATTCGCGACACAATTATGTATTTACAGAATTAGAATCATTAAAACCCCTCTGATGTTTATGCACCTAATCCTATTGCAGGTGATTCCGCATAAGAAAGAAAAAAAAAGGTAGGTATTATGTACCTCATAATCAGCCTATAATATTCCAACTATTAGAACACAGGCCTCTCTCGGTAAGAAGGAATGAGCCGCAATCTACCACGCTGGCCTAGTGCGGGTTGGTATTATACCTATACCTAATCTGTAAGAAACCCAATTTGGTATTGCAATTTGCCTCTAATAAATAAATACCTATTGCAGTTGAGAATTTCACGTTAGCAACAAGTGGGAATCATAAAAGAACCAAGTAAATTTATTTTTATAATATTTTTTTGGAAATAATTTATTAAATATATTTTTTCTACATACATTTATTTCAAACGACTTTTATCATTTAAAATAGATCTACCAAATAGAAATAATCAATTAACATAAAAAGCTTTACACCTGCGTTTCACAACGGATATCTCTACTAATATATTGATCTGTATTGATATTATAAAACCATTATATGTGTAGATTTTAAGCATATCTTCCATTAATAAAGTATGGGGTGTTCCGATTCTAATTTCATTAACTAATGAATCTATTAAAATCTGAGACTGATATCATGCTGCTTTTCGCATACAACTTGAAACATGGGTCATAAAATTTAATGTTATCATTAAGATTTCCGCTGCCGATATACCTGGTTATAAATTAATATTAATTTTAAAGAAACAACGCTTAGGTATTTTATTATGCATATGTTTCTGCTGTAACAGGTCGGATAGCAATTGGAAACCTCAGCTAAGACTTTAACCACATGACATAGGGCGTAGAACAGAGCCCGGAAACCGCGACTTGTTAGTAGAAGTGCCTGCCGATTAGGTGGACCGGAGAATAATGCTGGACGACTCGGTATAAGCAAGGACAGAGAGAGAAAGCAGAGAATATTGGCGAGCATTGCAGGATGTCTACACTCACCATTGGGTGGCGAAAGGCTGAAGGAGACGAAGAAGATTTTTAATCAGTGCTTTCTAACCGTTATAACATAAAGAAAGTCGAGTACGTCCACAAGTTCACGATTGCACAGTGTGCTATGGAGGGAACTAATAGTTGGGGTTTCTTTAGAGACGAGGAGTTTCTAAGAAGATTATCCAAAAAAGAACTGAAGTGACTAACATAATTTGCTGAGTTTCAAGCTAAAGTGGCGTTGAGTCGGTCATATCTATCAAAGATCCGAAGGCGTGGAGAGCGTGTGGTGCCATCTACTTCGCATTTGATTTATATTTTTTTTTTAAATAATTATAAACTAGTGCTGGACAGCAATCCCGCCTGATGGTAAGCAGTGATGCAATCGTTGATGGTAAAGCGCACTATTTATTAAGCCTAACCACATAAAAAACTTAGGAATAGGAAGGACGACGGCAGTTCAGCGAGGTGATGCAATGTTAAACCCAAGACCAACACGACCAAACGATGATGCGCTAGAGGGAGATTTATCTGGAGACTCTCCACGACCAAAATCCCGACACAACAACATTTGGCGCATCGTACCCGCCACATATCGCAACACAACTGCTCAAACCCGTCCTCCGTACGGCTTCACCAGACATCATGCCGGAACAGGACGCATCGCTTGGCGGCAAGACTTTGTCTGGTGGGTGGTAACTTCTGCCGGCAGCCGATGTTATGGCCTACCACCGAGAGAACACACACTGATGTGATGCAAAATCATAAATGGCGCAACTCGAGTTTATCACATGACTAGAATAATACATATATAAATGTCCTGACGATCAGTGTTTAGGCAGTTGTTCACTATAGCATAGTGTTTAAAACTTCGAGATATCTATTTCCAAATAAGTAGCTCTAAGTCTAAGCACGTATTTCACTGTTATTGGTGTAAATTAATAAAATATTTAATAACATTATATTACTTACTTTTTAATTTCAGATATACTATTTGTAATTTTTTATTAAAACTGAATTATTTATAGATGACAACAGGATGCAGGACCAACTTATGCCATATTCTGAGTTCGCGATCATCTTATTTATGAAATTATTTATTTAAAATACGTGCGTACCTACTTATATTCGACATCAATTAATATTCCCGGCATACTTAACTCTCGAAGACGTTAAGGTGATAGCGAACTGATTTGAATGCGAGTGCCTCTGATATTATATTACGATATGTAAACGGATAATTTCAATTCAGATTCCCTTCACCTTTTATGAGTCTGCTTAACGTTCGCGATGTAAAATCGTCGTTAAAATCGAACTTATACTCAATACCTTTTGATATTCAACTAAACTACTAGATCTTTATGGCAATGACTTATGAAGTTTACGGCTACTTAAGAAAATTTCAAATGTTACGTTTCTTAGAAAGGGGCTTTTAGAGATGAGAAGCGTGAAATCCTACCTATTGTGTGTTATTTGATAATCCTCCATTTCCTCGAGCAAAGAGGCTCGCAAAATAATTATATAGAGGTCAACGTGGGGGTATAAATTTACCATTCATGTAGGATTTTAGATCAAGAATACCGTAGCGTAAATCATACATAAGTATTTAAGCTAGCTTAGATTGATCAGACATCAACGAACCTAATATTAGAAAGGCGCGTTAGTCTACCTTGTACCTTGTTATTGGTTTAGTAGAATTTGAAATTGATGATGGTAAACCTATTTCCATTTGGATTAGATAGGATGCTCTAATCGTGTGATATACACACATCACCTAGGCCTAAGGGACATTTCATTTTTACCGTAAATTTACAAAATTTTATAAATATTTTGTTAAAACAATTTTATACGAAATTTATTTTATGTATTATGCTTGTTATAGGTATATAAAAAAGACGTGGTAAAGATTTTTAATGATTTTTTATTGTAATTTTATTTTTGGGTGCTCTTTTTAATGTTTAAAATTGTGAAAATAAAAGTCAAAAATAAGGGAAGAGACATTTAATTAATATTAGTAATCAGTATTTCCTCCCCTAACATTACTTTTCACTACTTTTACTAATTGGAGGCATCGGTTATTCAAGCTCCAAATTAAATTATCCAAATCGAGCTGCGGTATCCGATTCCAGGTTCTTTTCAAATGCAGGAAAAGTTGTACTTCTGTCATCAGAGTGCGAAAAAAAATAACCAATGCTTTTCGTTGTAACACATACAATTCCCCGCCTTGATATGAATGGACTTCGTGTGGATGAGACGCCTTCGTCTACCAGGAACTCGCCAAACCCTTCATAATCAGCCTGATTGTGCCAATTCAGGCTGATTATGCCAAACCCTTAATCTTCGTGAATCCAGATGAAATCCAAAACAAGACTCATCAGAAAAAAGCTCCATGAACCATTGCTCATCACTCCATGCGAAATGTTCACGAGTCCACAATAGTCTCCGCCCGAGATTGCCACTTCCCGCAATGCTGGAACCCAAAGCGGTTTGCGAGAATGATGACCAGCTGCAGCATGTACCTAATCTTCTTCTTGGTCACTAAGCAACAATTGGTGGTTAGATCGTCAGGCCGTTAAACCATTTGCTTAGCTTTAATATTGGGTTGTCTCCTAGCGATATTTTGAAGAAAACGACGAAATGACATTGGTAACAATAAATATAACACACGTTAAAATTACAATAAATAAAGTGTGTGATGGCTTTTAATTTTTTAAAGTTTCTTTGTTATATTGTAACAGGAATTTACTTTTCGAACAAACGCCAAATTCGAATAATCGGTATTCTTCTATTTCAAAGTGAGTTTTTGTTTTTTATCTTTTGAATTTCGAAAGTGGTGGGCGAAGAAAATATTTTATACACCATGACTTTTTAATCGTCTTACAAAGATGTTTCACTGACTGTATCCGACATAATACACAACCAGCCGCGATTATTTGTTTTCTACCTTTAATTAAGATAATAGGTACAGCGAAAAATAAATAATACATCAGAAATACGAAACATCCTGTTAATAATGTTTACGTATCAAACGGACAAAATCACCGCAAGTCTATTGGTCAATTCATCTCATTCATCATTTTCTGAGACAAAATAACGTAAGCCAATCTAGCATAGTCCACGTGGACTGTCATCCAATAAGAATGTCGGACGTTATCCTTTAATTAACAAGTGTGGCGCGCGCGACATGTGGTGTCACTTTCACTTAAAAAAATAGGTGGGCTCAGTTTGCGTTCTAATCCCGCAAGCGACACATAGCGGGCGACCGGGAATCACGCGTTATTCGCGACCGCTAGACGAGAGTAGAGTACGTAGTGCAACAACTAGTGATAGGGGGATAGAAACTATCAGTACTCGAATATCGAGTGGCTAGAAATGGTGCGCCTGTACGCAATAAGTGGTGACAATTTACGGGAAGCAAGAAGAATGTACGCTGCGCCTAATCACCTCGAATTGTTACGCAACCGAGGAGTGATCAACCCGCAAGTGCCAGGACTGCAAACCATTTTAGCAGCAACACAACGGCTGATAGATCACGGCCAGTTTCGCACCCCATCGCACGCGCAAGCGCGGGGCCGCACACGTTACTCACCTGTTCTCGAACTTCTCGAAGAGAATGTCTTGGATTATTTCGAGCGACACCCGCGACGAAGTACTAGAGTGGCTGCCAGACATTTCGGAGTCAGCCAGTACTATGTTTGGAAAGTGTTACATGCGGAAGGATTGCACCCGTATCACTACCGACGAGTACAAGCCTTATACGGGACTGATCATGAATCCAGAATAGTATTCTGTCGCTGGCTTAGGGAACATCCTAACAACAATATTCTCTGGACGGATGAGTCCACGTTCACTCGAGTTGGGATGTTCAATATCCATAACGAGCACTGGTGGTCAATAAACAACCCACATCTAATCCGAGAACATTCCCACCAAATCCGATTTAGTGTGAATGTGTGGGCTGGGATTATTAACGACAAAATAATTGGCCCTATTTTTATTCAGGGTAACCTCAGCGGTGGAACGTACCTAGATATGATACAGAACGCAGTTCCCGAGTTACTAGAAGATGTACCTGTCAGCTGCTTAAGAAATCTGTACTACCAACACGATGGTTGTCCCGCTCATTATTATCGTTCAGTGCGAGAGTACCTAAACCGCGAGTTTGGTGACAGGTGGATCGGGCGAGGTGGTCCCGTGGCTTGGCCAGCTCGCAGCCCGGACTTGACACCATTAGACTTTTTTTGTGGTCTGAAGTAAAGAGACTAGTGTACACCGAAGAAGCACGCAGTGTCGAACAATTAAAACAGCAAATAATTGCTGCTTTTGATACAGTGAAACAAGACAGAGTGACTTTAATCAAATTAAAAGACAATATTCAAAAACGTGCCTCTTTGTGCATCGAACAAAGTGGTAGACAATTTGAACAGTTGCTGCAATACAGGTAAAGACTGCTTATCCACGTAATATGCACATGTAAATAAAAAGTGATCATTTTTAAATGCGAAATTAGTACCTAATTAGTGTAAATAATTCAGTTGATTCCATTCTTTAAATACGCCAGAAACTCAGGTGCGTGGCAATGTACTCGTTCTAGCAAACAGTAACAAACTGGGTGCAAAGCATTGAGTTATAATGTACTAGGTAGGTACGTACGGAGTGTATTATAACTCAATGGTACGAAGTTGCGAACATTTTTAAAATGTTTGTTAAAATTGCTACCTGCCTTTGTGCGCGAACACAAGTCATATCATATCTGTAGACTCGCGTCGACGTGTAGGTTTGACACATACAACACATTATTTGTTTGCGAACAAGATTTGCATGAACAATTTTGGTGAAATTTCGCCTAAATTACAACGACAAATTGATTGAAGTTATTGAAATCGGCCGTATGTTTCTTACCTAAAGCTACCTTGTAAACATACACACTACCTCGAAAACAGGTACATAAGAAACTCTGGTCAATCAAATTCCCATTTCGGGCGCGCAAACATGTACAAACAGGTTTGCGCCGCGCGCCGGTCGACTCGAGAGGCCGGCCGGCTCATGTTCATACACCCTTCACCCCGCCCGCGCCTTTCAACTATCAGTCGCTTGATACTTATCCCCTCATTCATAAACGCTGTTTAAAGTTAACTAGTGATTAGCGATTCTTTAACCATACGTTTTTGACCTTTTAACGACACTTAACTTTAATTATCCTTTATGAATGAACACCACAGAGTTTAAGGGGTTTATTTATAAACGATGATTAAAGCTAATTGACGTGCAAACGTCTAAAATGTATGTTTAAAAAATCGCTAATAACTAGTTAACCTTAAGTAGCGTTTATGAATAAAGGGGTTAGTTTGCAAACGAATATTACACTTGCACGTCATAGTAGATAAATAACTGAAAAAGTTTGTTAATTAACGATGGACTTGTGTAGTACCGTTTCAATCACTTTGATTCGGTTTTAATACGAAAAGTGTTTTTGACGGTCCTAAGCCCGTAAAAGTATGAAGGGAGAATTGGAATTACTCAAGTGGATTTTAATTTACAAACTGACCTACGCACTGATAGTAAGACACCTAACTTGCGTTGGTTGAATGAACTCTGACAAAGACGCCTCGCCCCGCGCCCCACGCCTCGCCCGTTCATTAATACCTGCGCTCGCGACAGGATGTTGTTATTATTTTTAACAAAGTGATAATAATGAAGAATAATTTTTATTTTAAAATTAATGAAATCTCATAAATACCTATTTTTATTTTATGAGCGTTAACTAGTCATTGGATACATGATGTGGATTGCTTTTGTAAGACGATTAAAAAGTCATGGTGTATAAAAACTTTTTTATACTCTAAATAGTTTTTAAGTTAAGAAGTTTTTCATGTAATATCCCTAGACATTGTTGATCTGTGTATAATATTATAATAACCGCAAAGTTATATATTTAAAATAAAAACAGGTACCAAGAATATCTATTAGTGAATGAATAGTTGTTACGGAACAATTCGCGTCTTCTGGTGAAATAGTGACAAGCGTTGCGGAAGGCTGTTAGTGCTTCGAATGAAGGTTTCGGCGGGAGTGCGGGGCGCGGGCGGCGGTGGAGGGCCACGCATGCACGTTGCGCAACCAGCGGCGCCGGTGAATGGAGTCTCCGCGACGCGAGTGGGCGTCGGTTTTTATCAATGAACGGCGAATTTGTGGCGTACGCACGACGGCATCGCGCGTGTCACGGCCGCCGCATCGAGCCGTAACGACGATGCCGGTGTCGGCAGATCCAACCTTGCTAATGGAGAATGTCAACACACGTTTACATACTGCTGCGTTAGGTACTTTACTTCCAAACCTTTAAATGAATGACACAGAATTCCGCAGTAATGCTACTATTGCGAAGCGTCTGCTGGTCAATCAAAGCGAGTGAAATAAACCTACACACATTTCCGAATACTGTTACTATTCGTAACAATGGCTATTGCTAAATATAAAATATTTTATAGAGAGCTTAAATCTTGTTGTCAACAAGATTTAAGCTCTCTTTGTTATATAAAACGACAGGTTTCCAGGTACTTACCTACAGTTAAAGATACAATAAAAAAAGATTAGAACAGATATAACCTTCATATTTTTTCAAAATTACCTATTTCATTCTACCAATCGACATGAACTTATTATGGCTTGACTATTACGCATTTCATAGTATAATCGATTACTGTTATAATTAATGGATTCAATCAAAATTATCTGGCTCATCCCGTCATAATTATGGCACGTTCCATTTAAAAATGTACCTACCTAAATGTTTATTGATTTATTCAAGCGAATTTGAAAGGAAATAATTAATTAATTTAATTGCTTCGGCACCACTAACGCCTCCAGTTAGCCTTCGTTCAGATTTAACCATGACGTCGCTCGCGCAGTTATCTCGGCCATTGAGAAACGGGCCGCGTTTGTGCTGCGCTGTATTTGGCGATGACTGCATTAGAAACTCTCTTAATGTAACTTTATCTTACGCACTTGGCCTTATTTATTTAACAATAAAGCACGCGTTGATAATGTTTACTTGATTATTTTCGAGTTATTAGATACTGTTTTGTTTGTAATCGGGAGCGGTACCCATATTTGTATTCAAAGTCGTAAGGTGGAATAATAGCAATAGGCAATATTTGCTCGGGCATGAGACTTGTTAAGTTTTCCTGTTTATGGTAAACGTACAATCTATAGAAAATTTGCTTGTAGTCCATGTTTTATCAAGACAGTTTAGAATGGGCCAAACCACCTTAAAGTTACTTTGGAATGTTTAAACAATGTTTATCTTGGAGCCCCGTTGTACCAAAGATTGCTCTACCAAATAACATTAAGTTGGTATTTAAATTAAGTAAATCCTGTGGAAAAGTATTTGTAATTGGTTGCTTTTTCTCAGTTGAGTCTGTGGTATCAAAATCAGCCAGTAGATACCTGTTATGGATTTCTTTTACTTCCAGAATTGAGTCGCAAAAAATCATAAGTAATGCATAGTCGTTTGCTTAACTTAACTTACTTGAGAGCCTCCGTGGCGTAGCGATAGCGAACGCGACCATTGCGCAAGGAGGCGCGGGTTCGATCCCCGTACAGTGCAAATATTTGTATGCATGAATATTAATATTTGAACTAGTCTGGTCGTGCCTCGGAAAGCACGTTAAGCCGTTGGTCCCGGTGCCATACGAACATCTAGTGGCAGTCGTTACGGGTTGTTGGAGCCCTCAAAAGTCTAACAATTGGTTTGACTGCAATGCTTAAATATCGCCTTCGGGTTGTGGAGGTCAGACGGCAATCGCTTCACGGAAAATATCGAAGTTTAGCCCAAATCAGCAGTTAGACTGGTAAAGCGGACTCCAGGCTCAAAAGCTACGGATGCGACTGGGATTAACGCTAATATGACGATGATAATTCGTTTGCTTAACTAGCAGGCGATCAGTGCTAAACATGAATGTTTTTATCATTATGCGCTCATAAGAATGTTTATAGTACAGAGTCTTCGCAATATGTTGGAATGTTGGATTCTTCTACGTGAACTGTAGGGTGACCCCACAATTAGCTACCTATAGTTATGGGCGACATGACATTTTTGTAAGAATTAAAAGTATACCTAATCTTCGAGCGTTTGACTTAATAAAGTTTCACAATGAAAGAACAACATACTATACACCCATGAAGACCACAATAGCTCTAAAAGCCAGCGATAATAAAAAACAAACTAGTTTGTGTCGAAGTTCGAACCTCCATGTTGCAATATAAACTTGAAACTATTGCATTATCATAGAAGTGGATTTAGCCGATTTGATTGATATTATACTGTGGCGTGGGATGGCCAGGCGTGGGCAGAGCGTAGGCGACCGGAAGGAAGCCGTAGCTTTTGGCTTTTCTCATATAACTGCGCTTGCGACACGTGGTTTTTGTTGCTGAATAGATCATTTAGTGCGGTTTTAAGGGCTCTTGGGGACCATGAGTTACGTGTATTTTATTCATCAAAGCCAATAACATGGCAAACATAGGTACCTACTATTTTTGTGTTCCACTTACAATGTACTTAGGTACTGTACAATGTACCTTTGGGAGGTCGCAATTAGACCGATTCACGTGATATTTTTTAGAATGTTGGGCAACTATATAATTGGCGTATTTACAGAGAAGGGCAAACCAATAGAAAATGGCATAAACATGTAGGTAGGCACAGACGCCCGCAGGTGAAGCTACTCAAAACTATAAAAAATTTCAAATCGACCTTGAACCTTAATGCTTTAATGATAAAGTATAGCCAATTAATAAAGGATTTAAATTAAATAAAGGAACACAGATTGTAGTAGTAGTTTTTTTTTTTTTTTTGTTTTTATTATAAATAAACTAAATATTGCAACAAAACATTTTGAAGCCAAGCCAAAAATTAAAACTATTTACAGTTTCCAATCTATCAATTCAACAATCACAGTGATTGATATATATGTATACACACATACATACATGTGTAATTATTGAAATATTTATTTTACACACATATCATCATCATCATCTCAGCGCTAATCCCAGGCGCATCCGAAGCCCTCCCAGCGTTGGAGACTGGGGTCCGCTTTACCAGTCTAACTGCTGATTTGGCTAAACTTCGATATTTTCTGTGAAGCGACTGCCGCCTGACCTCCATAACCCGAAGGCGATATCGAAGTATTGCAGTTAGAATAATTGCTGGACTTTGAGGGATCCAGCAAGCCGTAACGACTGCCATAGTGCCATTAGATGTTCGTATGGCAACCGGAACCAACGGCTTAACGTGCTTTCCGAGACACGACTAGATCAGTGCAAATATTCATATTCATGCATACAAATATACTGCGCGGGAATCGAACCCGTGCCTCCTTGCGCAGCGGCCGCGTTCGCTACCGCTACGCCACAGAGGCTGTCGATCGTTTATTTTATACACATATAAGTATAATTATTTAAATACTTATTTTTCGCGTTGTCTTTACTATACGTTCATGGCGAACCGTTCAACAACCAAAAGTTGGTTCTCTCAATCAAAAATCCAGTTACATAAATTTTAAATCACTCATCTTGAATTTGAGTCTAACAACAGTATTTACCATAAATGTAGATCGTAAACGCATACATATAATTCTTGATAATTTGTATAATCTTGCTTGTGGTCATGTCCCCACGACAAACCTCTATAACTACGTCGTATAATGATTTTATTAAGTCAATTACACTTAGAACAAATGTATGTAATTCAATAACTAAACGTTTTGGCCGTAGAATATAATCATAGGTAATAAGGAAAATACCGGTCTATGCTATGTCTTGACTTGTCGGGCACTATCGCCCGCAGCGTCACTTGCTTAGCCAGTGTTAATCGGTCACCGTTTTTTGCTCTTCCTTGTACAGACGAAAGCACATCAAGCTACTACAATCTGTCCGATTTCCTTATTAGATTTTCAACTTTATCTCTAAAGCATTAAGGCTCAAGGTTGATTGAGAATATCTGACAGTTTGGGGTAGCTTTACCTGCTGTCGTCCGTACCTATCTTAGTGTGTATATTTTTAACATCATCCATAAGCTGTCTGAAATGTATTATGTATATTCTACAAATTGAATAATACACATAATCGGTTTATTTTTCTCGGTGATAGGCCATAACATGGGCTGCCGGCAGAAGTTACAACCCACCAGATAAAGTCTTGCCGCCAAGCGATTGGTCGTGTTCCGGCATGATGTCTGCTGAAGCCGTACGGAGGACGGGTCTGAGAAGTTGTGTTGCGATGTGTGCCGAGTACGATGCGTCAAATGTTGTTGTATCGGGAGTTTGGTCGTGGAGCCTCTCCACATCAATTTCCCTCTGGGACAGCATCGTTGATCGTGTTGTTGGGTTTAACATTGCACCACCTCGCTCAACTGCCGTCTTCCTTCTTAATCACTAAGATTTTATAAGTGAATGGGCTTAATAAACTAGGGCGCTTTACCATCAACGATGGCATCACTGCTTCCCATCAGGTGGGATTGCAGTCAAGCGCTAGTTTATAATTATATATATAAAAAAAAAAATAACTAACGCAAATAGAAGGCTTTGAATGCACAGGCGTCTCCCAAAATAGAACAGAGACCATCGGGGCACCCAGTTCTCAGCTTCTGGGGACGATTGGAATAACCACAGAAGGCGTTCATGGTCTCACGACTGAACCAAACCCACTCACTCGAAATACGTAAATAAATTGTGTAGTGAGTCGTTTTTCTGTGAATCGTTTTGTTTTTGTATTTACTGCCCTTTACTTTTTCACATGCTGTCTACATCTCTGTATTTACTGTCCTTTTGCAGGGATGCTGGAAGGGATTTCTTATGAAATAATATTTACCTCTGTACTATTTTTCTGTTCTGTTTTCTTTCGTCTGTTTATATAAATATGTGTGTATATAAATATTTAAATAAATAATCTTAAAAAAAGTGGCTTAATCCATACTAATATTATAAATGCGAAAGTAACTCTGTCTGTATGTTTTTTTTTTTTAATAGTTATAAACTAGTGCTTGACTGCAATCCCGCCTGATGGTAAGCAGTGATGCAATCGTTGATGGTAAAGCACACTAGCTTATTAAGCCTATTCACTCAAAAAAACTGAGTGAATAGGAAGGAAGACGGCAGTTGAGCGAGGTGATGCAATGTTTAACCCAACAACACGACCAACGATGCTGCGCCAGAGGATGATCTGGAGAGCCTTCACGACCAAACTCCCGACACAACAACATTAGGCACATCGTACCCGGCACACATCGCAACACAACTGCTCAGACCCGTTCTCCGTACGGCTTCACCAGACATCATGCCGGAACACGACGAATCGCTTGGCGGCAAGACTTTGTCTGGTGGGTGGTAACTTATGCCGGCGGCTGATGTTGTTGCCTACCACCGAGAAAAGTCTGTCATGTCTGTCTGTTACGCTTTCCCGCTTAAACCTCTCAACCGATTTTGATGAAATTTGGCACAGACAATCTTTAGACCCTGAGAAAGGACGTAGGCTACATTTTATCCCGGAAAAATTTGATAATCCCGAGGGAAATCTAAAAAGCGCGATGTGACCGAACTCCACACGGGCGAAGCCGCGGGCGGAAAGCTAGTATGAAAATAAATTGAAGTAGAGACATTCCGAGAAATTTATTGTTAGGAAAATCTATCGATTCTTCGTCAAAACCCTGTTTGTAGCCATTTTTTTACAAATGTCAAAGAACGACAATTGTTATTTTATACCTAGTATCGGTGCTCGAATTTATTTTTACCAACTAGACTCTCGAAATAGACATAATATTTTCTTTAATAATACCTTGGTGAAGCTGTTTATTGTGTTGTGTAGTAACTGTTTATTGTCCTCAATAAATGAAGACTCCAATTATAGTTTATTTAGTCTCTGCTTCTCGAAATATAGCTTTGACTAAATCTATATAGGTATCAAAAAGCTGCTGATACTTCTCTTATTACTACAGCATACCCATCTTACCAATTAGCGATTGTGAGCGTTATGTTTTCAAAGTTAAAGTTCAAATTGGTTTGGCTATGTCAGTAGATACCTTTTGCACAAAAAGATATCATTAATTTCCAAAAGCTCTAGTGCAAAAATATTCTAGATATGTATATACCTACATTATGTTATGTTATAGTTTTTAAGCCTTATGTTCTGGTTTTTAAATTTTTAATTGCCTTTCTTATGTAATATAGACGTACAGAAAGTGCTGTTTCTCAACCTAATTTGAATACCTAAATGACTTTTGATTTTTTATTGATTGGTATAGTTGATTCTTAGCTGTTTGTATGGTCGACCTTGTACTTAATTTTTTACTACAATTCTTAGTACAGACGCCAGCTAGTACATGAAAAGTCAAATTTTGTCAATCGACCTTGAACCTTAATGTTTTCGGGATAAAGTCAAAAATCTATTAAAACATTTTGAAAGATTGTAGTGTAGTAGGTACCTTGAACTGCTGGCGTCTGTACATAAATGAAAACATCCATTGGGTTGAAATTATTTAATTATCACGTAGACAAATATGTTATTTGATAAACTGAAAGAAATTTAAGGTGATATAGAAGTTACAAGACCTATTAACCATAAAGCACGCCACTGTTCTGCTGTTCACTGCAATGTTTCGATGTCGCCTTCGGGCTGTGGAGGTCAGACAGCAGTCGCTTCACGGAAAAAATCGAAGTTTATCCAATATCAGTAGTTAGACTGGTAAAGCGGACCCCAGACTCCAGAGCAGAAAAAGTTTCAGATGTGACTGGGATTAACGCTGAGATGATGATGCTATTAACTAACCCAGACCAAAATAATGCTAAGTTCCAGCAACTTAAAAAAAATCAATTCCATGTTGAATATTGATGACATTGAGGGTTCGAAATCATGCACCGTAATGTTCTCCATTTGAATATTAAGAAAAACGTGGCGAGTTTCTCTATGGGTGTTGCGTCGCAAGTATTTCCGGCGGGTCAGCGCCCGCGCACACGCCAAACCGGTTCAGTAATTTGGTGTTTCTGGAGAGCCATGTCGATTAATTTACGATAGACGAGCTTCCTGTCAAAAAAGATGCGACATCCAACTCCGTGATATGACAACTCAACCATTAGATATCTATCAGAGAGTTTTGTTTCTTTTTTACCTTTCAACATAATTGTTAATTAGGAGGATAGCTTGACGGAACCTGCACTTGACTTGGTGATGTCATCTGTGAATGGATTTTAATAGCGTTTAGTTATCTATAGAGTGGATTATATGTATTTAAATAACATGTTATTAATCTGCCAGTATTGTCATAATTCAGTTAGTAATTTATCCACAAGTACTCCTGCACCTATTTGTATTAATAATATAATCTTAAAGAATAATAATAATCTTTATTATGACAATACACATGATTTATAAATAAGAGCAGATGTATATATAAACATGAGAAATTTCTACACGAATCCATAAACATCATGCCACCCTGTCTCCTAAACTAGGTAGGTATTTCTGTATCAGGATGTTCTTCTGTACCTTTCATCAGAAGGTTTCTTGCATGCAAAGATATTACCAGCTAGGTATCCTTTCCCCATAAATCTCGTTTTTTTCATTGTCTCTTGTCTTTACAACAGAGATTAACACTATTATCTATCTTATTTAAAAGAGTGTCCATGGAGTTTCTTGCCCGTTCTTCTCCATAGGTACCTACTCTTTGGAATGAGCGACTAGCTTCATCTTATTGACTGACCGACCTTCTGACAATTCAAAAGTGCCTGTAACTGGTTTATTTGAAATAAATGATTTGATTTGATTACCATGTACCTTTCTACCTGTAACCGCCTTCCTTGTACCAAGTACCTTCTACTTGTAATATTATTCAATGAATAAACTAGAGAGAATATTTAGGTGCATTACGTCACCCGTACCTACCTGTTTCTACAGTAACAAAACTAAGCTAACCTTCAATTTAATACCACCTCTAGAAGCATAAAAAACAAAGTTGTAACAAATAATGTATGTTCCTAGAATTACCTAATAAGAGCACTGATCACTCCCTGTGTCACTCTGTGGTTAACCGGAATTAATCATTCATTCAACATTTGTATGATTATGGCTCATTTCTGGGAACTTTTGTTTGTTTATTATAAAATAAAATGAATTCGCATCACAATTTATTTTAGTGCATTTGGTTCGTTGTAAGTTGCCTACTTACAATTTACTTATTTAAAAACATTTTGTGACAACAAAATATTATGGCAATATAAATATCAAAGAAATCTTTTTTATACGTTTTAATAAAAAGAACCAGGTTCTTAATAATTGATTACAATTTAGCCTAAAAGACTAAGCAATTCTAATCTGTTTCTTTTTATTTACGTGACAATTATTTAAAACTTAGTGTTGATTGTACAGACGACAGCACATTAAGCTACTACAATCTGTCAGATTTCCTTATTACATTTTCAACTTTATCTCTCAACCATTAGGCTCAAGGTTGATTAGGAATATTTGACAGTTTGGGTCCGTACTTTAAACAAGTCCGTTCCACTTTCTTAGAGTCTGATATGATGATATAAGCACATACTTTGTTCATATTTTATGTGCGTGTTCACTATTATTTCTGCATTTTTTAAACTACACTAACTCAAAAGGTTTTGTTCGTTTTAGTCTTCGTATTAAATTTGTTTGGTCTAACAACTAAGTTGCCTCGAAGTTTATATATCGGTGGAATCGGTATTCATGGTCCGTCAAAGTTTTGGATGATCCTTTACCACTCTTAGGTTACGATAGAGAACATTATTTCTTATATACCAGCCCTCTAATCGGCGAACACATTTTTGTCAAAGGATTGCGACTAGTTGGGATCGTTTGGACCGAACGAACCAATGGGCGGTCGAAACGACCCCAACTGATCCCAACTAGTCGCAATCATTTGACAAAAATGTGATCGCCGATTAGGAGGCTGGACGCAATAACAATACTCCTGAGTAGGTACCTTATTCTGAAATGTTTGTATGATTTTGATGTTGGGTGGCTTAGTAAAGCCCCTTAGTTGAATGCCATATACATATGTATTTATTATTGTGGCAGTAGGCAGTAACCCTATTCAATTTGGCAGTAGGTACATTGAACAGGGTAGTAGTAGGTAGCAATCTTAGCTTGTACCTATATGCCAAACTTTATCAAAAGCTTGTGCCACATCTAAGATGACTGTGGAGCAGACTTTTTTATATTCAAGCATTCTCTTGATGATGTTGGTAACTCTATTTACTTGGTCTATTGTTGTGTGATTTCCTCTGAAACCGAGCTTATTGCCAGGGATCAGTTTCTCTGTAACGAGTCTTAGGCAACAAATAACTAGGTCTGTATGTGATGATTTTTGGGGGTATACACCCCTAAAATTATTAACATCGGGCTTTGCCCTCAAAAGGAGAGACAAGGAAAAAACCGATAACGTCTGGTCGGCAGTTTCTGGAAGTCAGTCGTCCAGTATGTAGGTTTTTCGGTACTTATGACCTCACAACGCATATCTTTCATTGCCTCAGTTCAATTTAATCTCTATGCCCAATGAGACTCCTTGGCGTTACAGTCACCGCCTAATATTAACTCCAAGGGCTTTGAAGAAGTGAAAATGTTGTCCTTTATTTATCGTATGTCTTGTATACGACCGCTACAGTAAAATTAAATTTATTTGTTTTCACTGATATCGCCACAGCTTGCGTGTCTGGCTCCTCGTATTTGCATTGTTCGTAATAACTGATATTTTCTTTCCTAATAACCGAGCTATTTCCTCGGGCTGTATTCTTAGGGTGCAATGAGTAATAAACTTTAAAGCCTCTAAACTTTATAAAATACTGTTTATTGAAGTGAGTTTAGTGTAGAGATCAAACACATATCATTCTCTGTATTTAGAACTACGTGTGGATCATGTTGATGTTGGTCCGTTAGATTTACACGCCAAGTATATCTTGGATACCAATGACTGATTACATGGCGAAGGAAAACATCTTGAGGAAACCTGGACTTTAACTCTCAAATCGTCAACCTGCATTGAGCAAGCGTGGTGATTACGCTCAATTATTCTCTGTATGAGAGGAGACCTGTACCCAGTAGTGGGACGATAAAAAGGTTGATGATGATTTTTAGTTTGTTATTCATGACTGATATTAATTGTGCTCGATTCTCATTTCCCTAGTCTTTTGTCAAACGAGGATATGTACTTCAAGATCTGGTTGTGCATGTCCAATTTGGTGGTTGTGGGTTTGGTTTTACCGCTTGTGTATTAAAGTCACTTTAAGATTTATGTGCTGTTGTTGCGATTCTCTATGCAAACTGCGCAATTGTTTTGATTTGTATTTTTTTTTTTGACTAACGGCAATATTTCTGGGAAGACTACTTTTTAAGTTTTCGTTCTTTATCATTTACACAAAACCAAAACCTAAAGTGTGTAAGAGATCTTACACACTTTAGGTTTTTCTTGTGCAGGTTTGTTGCAATCAGCTGGGAGGTGTTTATCTGTTTATTATATAACATACTTTGACTCTTGATCACAACCCCTTTGGTTACAGCCATAACTTCGAGCAACACAGGACACTACCCTGTGTTGCTCGAAGCGACCATAAGCTTAACATCTCTTGTAATATTTAATGCATACCTTATATTTTATTAACATCTTCGTGATTTTTAAAGATAATATGAGCATGTTTAAAGATTCTTTTGTTCGCTAGCTTAGATTGTTGATTACATTTTCTATCTGGAATCCTTCTAACGTCAAATTATTTTTAATCCTAACCGGTAGGCACGAAGAATGCAATTTTTTCGCTACTGCTCTTATTGGTCTGGTCTGCTTATCCTTATATGAGTGCTTTAAATAATTATTTTCCGCTACACGTCGAGTCGACTCTGTAGGGTTTCAGTATTTGCATTTACTATCACACTGTTACCGCTTAACATTTTGGCAGTAAATGTTTCTACTGATATTCAGTTAAGAAGTCATAAAATGATTGGTAGTTATTAATTTCATCAAAATCAAAATCAAAGCATTTATTTCAAATAAACCAGTTACAGGCACTTTTGAATTGTCAGAAGGTCGGTCAGTCAATAAGATGAAGCTAGTCGCCCATTCCAAAGAGTAGGTACCTATGGAGAAGAACGGGCAAGAAACTCCATGGACACTCTTTTAAATTTTCAAGCTATTGTTACAAATATTTGATTACATCATTCATGTTGAAATCAACCGTGTGAGAACGATGCAGAAATAAATTGTACGCCGAGAGCGTCCATTATAGAAAACACACAAAAATCAATTCAGAAATTAAAATACGCCGTGGCAGCTAAGGGATGACCAGTCCCCTCCGACGGCGTCCGTTCACGAACATGACGAATGGATCAGCATCATTCAGCTCAACCATATTGAAGGGAACCTAATGACCCAACACACACGCCACCATCAGCGAGACATTTGAGTGAGCATGACATACTCTTAACAGCCAGAGCACTATCAAGTCAATAAAAAAGACTAACCCAACAAAAAAATGCCTTACAGCACATTCGTACATTGTGCTCACACGTTTGCCATGCAATTATACAATACTAAGAAATTGAATCTACACAATGCTAAGATAGTTTTGTCCAAGGTTTAGCAGCTCCAACAGTGTTTCCGAATACTAAGTTTAGCTCCTGTGCAGCTGTACAAGTGCCGAACACCTCTGTCAGCGATACAATTCCGTAACGTACAATATGCTTGGCTACATAGTGTGTAATACAGGCTTTGAATTAATAACATAAACAATTACATGTTAAAACTACAAGAGGAAAAATCAGAGAACAATCAGTGTATAGAAATCGGACGCAGCTCAAGCCCAAGCCTTTTTGTCCTCAATATAATCCTTCACACTATAAAATGCTTTCTGACACAGCTTACGTTTAATGAAGGATTTGAATTTATTCAGGCTCAGATCTTGAACCACCTCTGGAAGTCCATTGTAAAATTGTATACATTGGCATCTGAAAGAGCCACCTATTTTCTTGAGCCTTGTTGTAGGTACAATAAATTTGTGCCTGTTCCTAGTATTTATATTATGGACATCACTGTATTTTTTAAACAATTTTATATTTTTATGAGCATACAAAAGATTTTCATAAATATATTGAGACGGCACGGTCAGTACATTAATCTCTTTAAATTTTTCTCTGAGAGAGTGTCTCGGACTTAATTTATAAATTGCACGAACAGCTCGTTTCTGCAAAACAAATATTGTTTGAATATCGGCGGCATTTCCCCACAACAGAATGCCGTACGACATTACGCTATGGAAATAGCCAAAGTACACTAAACGGGCCGTCTCAACATCAGTCAAATTACGAATTGTTCTAACTGCGTATGCAGCAGAACTTAGTTTTTTTGACAATTTTTCTATATGTGGACCCCATTAAAGCTTAGCATCCAGAGTTATACCCAAGAATACTGTGCTGTCTTCCGATTTCAATTCTTCGCCCTTTATCAACACTTTAGTTTCCACCTGCCTAACGTGAGGTAGAGTAAACTTAATGCATTTGGTTTTTTTCTCGTTTAAGAGTAAATAATTAACATTAAACCAATGGACTACTTTGGAGATCGCGCTATTTACATCATCAGTAACCTGCTGCTGACGTTTCAGTTTAAATAAAATCATCATATTCAATCATCATATTTTCATCTACTAAGGTAAGAGGCAGTGCTAGATTTCTTTTTATGACTGCTTTCTCTTGAATGTTGTATTGCTGTAATAAGCTAGCACTAGTGCCCTAGTGCTAGCTTATTACAGTCATGACGGAGAACGGCAATTAAAATGTCTGAACATTTTTTTTACTGTAATTACTTTTATAAGGAATTACTCAAAAAAAAAACTTAAACAATATTTTAGATAAAGTGGAATACAAGATATATTTTGAAGGTAGATATTTCTCTTGGTGGAATGTTTCTTTCTACTGCTATGTAGATCGGCGCCACGGCGTAGGGTCAATACTTATGCCATGGCGCCGGCGTGGCGTGACGTCTTGAGTATTTTACGATTTCATAAGAATACAAAATAAAAAAATACACGTTTTGTGGGTAAGAAAAATAAGTATTAATGGCTACTATATGCAAAGTGATTATTTTATTGGTTAAAATAGAAAAAAAAGGAACAGGCCAAGTACCGAGCCCTGTGAAGCTCCCAATGAAAGTCCCTCTCTTTACAGGTCCCATTTTTAGAAACGGACGCTTACCAGCTTATGTGTCTACCTAAATACCACGATCCTTAATAGAGCATTCTAAAGTCTACTTAATAATCTAACGTTTAGATTAATATGAAAGATGCAGTCGAAAGCCATTGACAAGCCAAGAAAAATATTCTGCGTATAGTTATAAAATTCTAAGATTAATGTTTAAGAGCTGTTTTCTGTTTTCAAAAGTGCCATAAAAACTTTGCAGCAATAACTCAAATTTTATTACACTATAACCTTAAATCTGTGGCGCAAACTGTAGGCTCCTGGTATTACAGAATTGATTGAGTTGTGCTAAAAACAACGGCTCCTAAATCGAACAAATTCCTAAATAATCCCGAAAAAAATATATAAACCCGTAATAAATGTTCGAAGACGAAGACATTTGTTAACGTCATGTTAAAAACGACACTCAGATGAAATGAAATGTTTTTTAAACTTTTATAAACACAATTAAACCTTGTGATACTTTATAAAAGTGTCTGAAAACAACGGCGGCTATAATACATTGACATATTAAGTACCACTATAAAACTGCAAGGGACCACCCGGGTCATGGACCATGATGTTTATTCCGAGAAGTGTCACGTCACGTGACTTTCGCATTATTTTGGTGACCCTTAACAACACTTGCCAAATGAAAAGTAAATGCAAAAAATTGGATATCATTAGTATGTCAACAATAAATCACTTTGGATAAAACCAGTAGTTAGAGATGAGAAAATAATTTGTTGATATAAATTAGGCGCGGTGCACGGTGGTGGCGCGTGGGCCGAGAGGTGAGAGGGAAGTGTCGCGTGCGCGCGCGCAGCCTACGCTCAGCTCGTGCCGCCATTATTTTTCAACTTGTCCGTTGAAATGAAACAAAAGAAATGTGTTTTAGCACGAAGAATATAGACATTGTTTTAATTAACTTTTAGTATTTACACTTCAATTATAATAACATCTGAAGATAAATACACTGAACAGTTTGAATATAATTTATAGGAAAGCATTAAACCATCACCTTAGGAGGTTTTATAGTATTTACTTATTGTAAGAATTTAATCTCAAGGCGTAAACCTGATAATTATTTCGTTTTTATGATATCTTTAAAAATTGTTTCTCTTTCTTTATTTAAAAGTCCAACAGGTCTAACACTATCTGTGAAAGCAATAAGAAACAATTAATGTGTTATTTATTCATATTTTAAATTCTCATTACCCTTAATAATTCGGTTCAGTTTAAAAAAAAAAAAGTTTTAAGTTCTAACTTTAAAATTTAAGTAGTAAGTGCCTACCCACAATATAAATCTTATTTTTTTATAACATCAACGTCAGCGTTTGTTACTGGCATATTTATAATTAAGTACTTCAGTTTCTGCAGTATGAAGTTATGAAGATCTTAAAGTACCTAAGCACCTAGGTTAGGTCTAACAATATCTGTGAAAGCAATAAGAAACAATTAATGTGTTATTTATTCGTAAGTATTTTAAATTCTCATTACCCTTAATAAGTACTTCAGTGCAGTTTAAAGAATTTACTGTTAAGTTCTAGCTATAACATTTAGGTAAGTAGGTACTACCTAAGTGCCTACCCACACAATATAAATCTTATTTTTTATAACATCAACGTCAGCGTTTGTTACTGGCATATTTATAATTACTTCAGTTTCTGCAGTATGAAGTTATGAAGATCTTAAAGTACCTAAGCACCTAGGTGTGTACTTAATTTAAGTAATAAAAGGTACCTACTTAAGGAGTAATTAGTTACCTACCTTTTATTATTTGAAACTAATGAGTCCCGTTTGCCAGGTCTTCTTACATGTGGATGTAGGTAATTATAAACATAATTTTTCCACATTTATCTTTATACTTATAGTATGATTGTAACATTTTTGTGTAAAATACCATATTGAAATAAAATTTGAATACTTAATAAACTACTCATCACTGCTTAATTATATGTCAACATTACATAACTACGTAAATAGTTTATTATTTTTAATTCAAAAACTTTTAAAGTTAGGGCTTCACTTACTACCTACTGAAATTCAATTCAAAGAAAATTCCATTTCAAAGTGCAATTTCATTTGAAACTACTAACGCCATCTAGAATTCACTCTTGAATTCAATTCCCGCGACTGGTCCACAGAGATTTTTACCGACGAGCCATTTGGCGAGCGAGAATCGGTGTCGAGTGGAAGGCACAGTGGGCAAGAAATTATTGCCGTCGGCCTGTTCATAGAGCAGGATGACGTACCGATGCGGGCCTGTGGCACGAGGTGGCGCTGGTGGCTTGTAACCTACATAGAATGGTTCGTTCAATAAATAATTTTGTAGCTTTAAAATTATATTGATAAAAAAAAAAATAAAGCCTTACCTCTGTAATCTATTCCAACGGTTTTGCTGCTCTCTTTCGCTTTCAAAGCCAGTCCCTGAAGAAATTAAAAATGATTTTTTAGAATTTTTAAGTCACAGAATTTTTCCGCATTTATCTTTATTGTCAATTTGTGCTTTTCTTGGTTTTCAATTTTTCTTACCCACTCTATTTTATAGGTAGGAATAATATTTTCATTCATCCTCATATTGGCTGTTCTAACACTAACCTTTCCATGAAAAATGACAAAATTACAATAAGTACTTACACCTCGATAATAGCTTAAACTCCAAAGTTACGACTGAAAAATCGTGAAAGTTAAACTACTAAAATATTGTTTAACTTTACTTACTGGTACATTAGATTTCACCATGTGTAGGTAAAATTCGCCTTCCAACTGTGGCGGAGCATCTGGATCGACCATAATTAACGTGTAGAATTTTTTCTAAAACAAACAAGAACATTATAGAGTTGATTGATAAATTCACTCAGTGCTTTTCATTTTAATTTTTCCTACATGAGGCAAACCGAGTCTATTACAAAAAGGTTGTAAAAGAAGTGTTCATATTCTATGTTTCTTGTATATGAGCAAAAGCGAAACTTGCCAGATGTTGGTGAGACTGACTGACAAACTTAAATGTTGTGGAAATTTAGCCTTATACCTACGAGTAAGTAAGTTCTTCAATTATTAATAAGTTAAAAGAGATTACTGAATCAGCCAAAGAATACTGGAACAACGGTTCTTCAATGAAGACTTGTTTCGGAAGCAAAACGTCGCAATTGTGGTCGTTGACTATGGTGCCCCCGACACTAGTGACGTTCAACCCTACAAGCCGGTCACATCCTTCGAGAAGAGTCTTTACTTCGGTCACCGTGCACTGAGAAGCCCCGCTGTATACCACCTTCCACATTATAGCAAAGGTCAGACATATGTTGATCATTGCCAGTCTAGTCGCTTTGGCCTGCCCAGAATAACTGAATTTGTAACTCTTAACAACATAAAAGCTGCGATAAAGTGTTGCGATTGTGCCAACAATTTGTTTTTAAACAAAACGGTGAATTCTTTAACAATGGAACCGATAACATTGCTATTCAGTATTACGGAAACAAATGGACTCGGATGTTATAACATCATTAGCTGACTATGTGCGTTTAAGCTACTCGAAGACCAGTCAGACTTCCAAAAAATAATTTATCTTTTATTCATGTATTTTAGTTTTGCCACTTCCTTGGTTTGTATCTATATTGGCTATGACTTGAGTGCTATGGCAGATGACAGTGCAACTGTTGACATTATTTTGGTTTTAAATTACCTAGCCTATTTTTGAATCAAGTAAATACGATGTCTTGGTAGCAGCAGCTTCACATTTTTCTGCAATGAAAAGCCTTAATGATAACAGACTAGGTATACCGCAATTACCAAGAAAACGGATGAACCTTGAAATAATAAAACGACTAAGATGTGCAAAACTGTGGTGCCAACGTTACTGGGAAGTGTTGTGCAATCCAGACTTACGTTGCCGCTCCAAATTTCAACTATACAAGTTCTTTGTGAGACCTATCCTCACATACGGTTGCGAGCTTTGGAAATTAGATAAACATAATTCTAATAAACTACAACGTTTTGAAATAAGCCTCTTAATCGAAATTTATAAATCAAAATACCCGCAAAGGCATCCCAACAGACTTAAGCCTAATATCAGGACCGTTTATACTAAATTCGGAACAAGCAACATTGTAGACCATATACACAACGAACGCCTAAGTTGGTCAACGTTATTGAAAAAAGAAGAAGTAGCTCTAAGAAGACGTTCTAGACGATCCTGTGTACATTTTTGGGATAATCCTAGAGGAACTTTGCCGGCTAATTCATGAAATGGTAAGGGAGCCTTTCCCTTTAAGGCAGTAGGTAACTTCTCCCACATTTGGAGTACGAATGACACCACAGGGTGATGTACTCTCCGATTATAATATAATTTCCGTTTCCAGCACAACTATGCGAATCGTTGATTTAAACAATGATTTGCATACTTGTGTGAATCCTTGATTGTTTAATCCAAGATCGATAAGAATTAGATATTATGACCTAGTAGCGAAATAGAGCAAAATAATTATTATAATCGTATACAACGCAGTTCCAGCGATCCTCCTTCTTGAAAGCTACCAAGTTGATTGAATAAGGTATCTGCATACATTTATAACAACTTTGGTAATAAAGAATGAATTATATTTTATCTGTTATTATTTCAGAAAATACCTAGTATTGCCACCAACAAGAGCCATGATCTATTGAGAGATCATTATTGCTAGCAAATTGCACAACCTGCTCGTAATTATTTTTGTCTTACCTACCTAATTACCTAAGCTGTTAACCCCCATTGAAAAAGGTGTCAGTGTAATGTTATCTCCAAATAAAATAAACGTAGGTATTCAATCATTCTGAAATTATGTATATTAAGCTATGAATAATTAACGTTTTCTATAATGAATTCGTTTCTTATTACGACGTGTGCTTCTTTCGGTCATAGGCCTTGTTGAAGAGGCAGATTTCATGCAGGTTGACATACTGTGACTACTGTGAGTATGCCGATGATGCTGGTTACAAGGACACTGTCTACATCGACAACATCGAAATCGACAGTGATGTTTATTATTTTTACTATCACGCCCAGCTCCATCAGTGAAATATGGTGAAGGATCACCCATCCTGGACAGTTCTTGAAGCATTCTCCGAAGATTTCCGAAATCAGATCCTGTTGCGCGCTTCCACCGTATCTCCTGTAACTTCATATATTTAGTTACGTCTATGTCCGTATAACGTTTATACAGACTACGTTCATTATTTGTAGCAAATATACGTTTCAGGGCTTGAATTTCTAGACGTTTCATATCATTCTCGCGTCTTTCGAACCACTCGAAAATCAACATTGGTCTTAAAAAGATTTTATACGCAAGAATTTTCTTCGCCACTGACAAATGTGAACTTTTTAGAATTTCTTTAGTTTTTGTTTTCCAGATACTGGATAAATTATGCGGTTCGTTTAACATTGTACTGCTTTATATATAGGATGGGTGGGTATGCTAATCATTATGCTAAAACAGCATAACAAATAACGCAGGTATTGCAGAAATCCAAAATGTTTTTCATGTCACAATTCCGTTTTTTGACAATTTGCTTTACTTAATGTGACAGCAAAAAGAATTGATTATTTATCATAGGTACTCCTTCGAATCGTTTACTACTAGGGTAGTCGTCTATATTTGTTCCATGGGTAGGCGTCTATATTTGCTCTATGGCTAGGCGTACCGCGTACCTAACCAAGAAGCCGGGAATTAAAAATAAGTACGACAGATTTTTCCAATAAATCAAACACACTTAATATTACAACACGCACTGTTCAACCTTTTGACAATAATCAAAAGGTTGACCTGTGTCAGAACAACCTATATAATTTTATTTGAACATTCAATATACCTTTTGAAATAATCAAACACTAAAATATCTATATATATATATACTAGCTGACCCGGCGAACTTTGTTCCGCCTTAAAGGCAATATCACATGACCTTTACGTTTTAAATTAGGATAATTACGGTAGCACAAAAGTGGAGGAGAAGTCGAAACAATGAAGCTCATCATCATCAACCTTTTTTTATCGTCCCCCGGCTGGGCCTAGCTCTCCTCTCATAAGGAGAAGCATTGAGCGTAATCACCACGCTTGCTCAATGCGGGTTGGCGATTTCAGACTTAGTCCAGGTTTCCTTAAGATGTATTCCTTCACTTTGTAATCAATCCGGCTTGTATGTAACATTTCATCATTAAATCGCAATAATACATAGAAGAAATTTCATTTTCTCTACTTTGTGTACATAGAAGAAATCTCTACTTTGTGGAGGTGCAAGGTACCAGGGTAGCACAAAAGTGTAGGAGAAGCCGAAACAATGAAGCTCATTCATCATTAAACCATTAATAATTACTTTTATTGTGCCTAGTTTGTAGAGGTGCAAGGTACCAGGGTAGCATAAAACTGTTTGAGAAATCGAAACAACGTTTCCGAGATCACATGCTTTTTCAAGCAATCAGCTCCCTCAGCCGGGCTGATTTGTGAATCTAAACCATTCACGGCACCACTCAAACGCATACAGAAAATATCATTTAAATCGGTCAAGCCGTTTAGGAGGAGTTCGATGACATACACACGTACAGCAGAATTATATATATAAAGAAGATACATGGAAGAACTTTTTGTAGTATTGTACCTAGTTTGTGGAGGTGCAAGGTACCAGGGTAGCATAAAACTGTTTGAGAAGTCGAAACAACGTTTCCGAGATCACATACTTTTTCAAGCAATCATCGCCATCTGCCGGGCTGATTTGTGAATCTAAACCATCCTGGGCGCCACTCAAACGCATACAGAAAAATTCCTTTAAATCGGTCAAGCCGTTTAGGAGGAGTTCAATGACATATACACGTAGGTAGAGCAGAATTATATATGTATAATAAACGTTTATTTTCCACCACATAATTAAACATAAGTTTAACACAAAATTAAGTATACAAGATATAACGATGTAGTGGAAACTGGAGCCTGTACTAGGACGACCTGTTTTACAGGTCTCCAGGCCTCCTGACTACACGGTCGTGTCACAACTAATACAAACGTATACTAGTAATACTAAAGATACATAAAGATACATTTTACAAAAGTGTATAAGTTATACAATCACTATACAACGTGTAACAAAAAGGGTATATACATACCAAGGGCATGGCATCTTTGGATGATATCAAACGATATCGGAAGGGTTTCAACTCAAAATAAAATACTCGAAAAATTGGTACCAAATTTTCGGTTTCGTGTGTTTCTTAAAATTAAATCATAACAAACGTGGCAGCACACTACATACTTTAATAAGTACTCGTTACCCGTCACGTTACTTGCCAAAATCCGACAAATGTCTTCAATATCTCTGTGCGACTAGTATGATAGCTTCCTAACATAAAGAGATAGGAATTAAAAAAACCCTTCCAATATCGTTTGATATCATGTAAAGATGCCATGCCTTTGTTATGTATATACCCTTTATGTTACACGTTGTATATCGACGCTTGAAAGGCAATCATATCCAAGCGACAAAAAATCGTAAATTGAGTTATATACACCATTCGAACCATTGATAAAATATTAAACTAAGGTAGATATGTCATTAGCGCACTGAAAATGAAGCGTACAAAAGGAAGGAAAGTCCTGTATCTCGCCTTAGTCACTCTCGATACACTCGTAAAAACAAACGACAAACACTAACAGCGCAAACGACAAACACTAGCCATCTTTTTCTTCTCTATGCTTTAGATTGCGCCCCATCTCACCCACACTGTACCAATGTATGCCGAATAAAAATATGCATGTGTGCTGCTGCTGTGTTCGGCACATTTTTTTTGGTCAGTTTGTTAGAATATATCGTATCTGTTTAATATTTTATCAATGATTCGAACCGTCAGATTTTTCTGCGTCGTTTGGTGTTTATAACTCAATTTACGAATTTTTATCGCTTTCAAGCGTCGATATTCGGACGAAGCGTTTCGCCTCCTCCTTTATACCGCGTACATCGATTGACTGGAATAATTTGCCAGCGGCGGTGTTTCCGTCGGACTACAATTTGAGTGTCTTCAAGGCTAGAGTGAATAGGCTCTTAATAAACTAGCGCGCTTTACCATCAACGATTGCGTCACTGCTTATCATCAGGCTAGTTTATAATATTATTACGAATGGACCTTATGTCGATGCATAAGGTTCAATATCGCGTGACATGCAGTGTGTCACTTTTAAGCCCTATTTCCCCAGATCTAGACATTTTCTATGCACAATATAAAAACGCATTGCTGGACTTAGGATGGCCTATCGAATGGTACAGGTCTCAACAGTTTTGTCAACAAAGTGTCGACATCGAAATTTCTAGAAACCCGTTTCCGGGAATTATCGTAGGTAGTTACTTGGCCGGTGACCTCGAAGTTATGCAGCATTATTATTACGTCTAGAGGATTCTGGAATGTTTGATCAGCTGGCCTATATATAGCGCCGTGAAGCCGGCGCAGAGTCAGTCTGCATTCGACTATCGATACGAAAACAGCGACAGTTAAGAAGCGATCTTTGAGAATACCTACTGCGACAACTGTAGCAAGAACTTTGAGTACTACGTGAAGTAACATCTGATAGTGTTATTGTGTGTTTACGACACGGACTTCGTGGACATAAGGGAAGACTTCGGTGCGACATCAGCTACGTTCTACTTGTCATTGCCTACAATCGACTGTACCTTCGTTGCCAATAAACTTCGTAACCCTTAACCGGCGTTTTAGTACCCCTAGCCCGTAACAATATATATATTAAAAAAAAAAATTATAAAACAAAGTAACTTTTACCGCTTTTGCCGCTTTGTATGATTCAATCTTTAAAACTACGCAACGGATTTTGATAGGGTTTTTTTTAATAGATAGAGTGATGAGGCGGGCAAGAGGCAGGTTTTTATGTATATACCATGCATAATATATAAGAGGAACACTGATAATTTTCGAGGTTTCTAACACATGTCGCAAAATAAACTCATTTTTTTGAGCTTACATTGCAAACGCTGACTGAACCCTATGAGATAGATCAAAATAATGAACTACAATATTGTAGACCTTAAAAATGCCTACAAAAAAGTCTGCGACACCATATGTCTACCTACTATAGTTTCTTCATTATGACTACTTTTTATGTTTGAAAAGTTAATCAAAATGCCAGTCGAAGTCAGCCCACTATTTATTCCTTATTATTAAACCTTATCCAAATAAATTACGTCATATCAAAGGTAATTTTAGTAGCAGATCCCTTTTGAATTATTAGAATTGGCTGTTTCATTCAGGATACATCACGATTTATTCAAAACTAAACACCAAAAAAAATCCGCGTGCCGCTCGCGCCCCTGCCGGCCGCCTGCCACTTAGTGTTTCTCTGCCTAAACCGTGTGGCGGGAGAAGGGCTTTTTTGACAGAGTTAAAGAGAGTTGTTTTAGTTTTTAATGGTTTTTATTGCTTCAAACAGTTTTAATTTTATTACACACACACCACGCCATGACAGTATATTTTTTTAAGAAGAACATTGACAATTCTAGATTGTTTACCATAGAGAATGCTGTATAGGCATGGACAAAGGATCTAATGAATCTATTTATCATAAAGCAATTTATCATTCATCTTATTTAATATTCTGCAACACCTTCTCCTATTTTTTAAAAGTTCTATAATATGACTTTTACAAAATATCTATACAACTTTCTCTATGTACATACATATGTAGCATATCTTAAATATTTAATTATCTTAGGTACTTAAATTTACTTCTTTTACTATCTATGTATTATATCTTATATTATAATATGTACTTTAAGTTTACACTATTTATGTATTACACACATTTATTAATGTTGTTACCAAGAGTTGAGAGACTTAATAACTACCTACAGCTTGAAACATTTACAAAACAAACTTGCATTCTAAACATAATTCTTCTAAGTGTGTATTACGTTTTATTCTTGCAATAAAATGTTCTTATTTATTCTTAATAAACTTAACATCACTTAAGTTTAGTAAAACAACTTGTTTTATTACTTATACCTACAACCTTATCTTACTTAAGTTAACAGTTTCTCGCTGTGAACTTGAAATTTGTTAATAGACAATGCCTTTGTTAAGATATCAGCCACTTGCTGATCAGTAGGACAATATTTAACAACAAAGTTTCCTTTCACAAAGTTTTCATGAATGAAATGATAGCGGACATCAATGTGTTTTGACCGTTTATTGAATGACCCTGTTTTAATTAATTTAATAGAACTTTGATTGTCTATGTTTAAAGTTATGTTTATTTTTACTTGTTAACAATTCATTCAGGAAACCTTTTAAATACAGTATTTCTTTGCAACAATCGGCAGCAGCTATAAATTCTGCTTCCGTTGAGGATAGAGCAACTATTGGTTGTCTTTTTGAGCACCATGAGATAGGACCATTACATGTCATTATTACATATCCTGTTGTACTACGTCTTGTATCAATATCATTAGCATAGTCAGAATCGCAGTATGCATCAAGAGAACATACATCACCTCCGGCTTTATACATAATACCTTTTTCCCGTGTACCATTTAAATATTTAAGTATCTTCTTAATTGCAATTACATCAGCTTTGTTGGGATTTTCAATTTTTCTACTTGCTTCGTTTACAGCTTGTGCAATATCTGGTCTGGTTCTAGTTGACAGGTATAATAAACCTCCTACAAGTTCTCTATAAGGAAATGTTCTATCTGTTTCCAAATTAGTAACATTTTTATCAGTATTACCAGGAATTTTACAAGGTTTAGCATCATACATGTTAAATTTCTTTAAAAGTGACTCTGTGTAATTTCTCTGTGTTAATAATATACCTTCATCAGTTTTATTTATCTCAATCCCAATAAAGTTGTTAGGTTTCTCAAAAATTTTAATTTCAAACTCTTTTTCAAGACATTTAAGCACATGTATTAAATCTTTTTTATTTTTAGCAATGGCTAATCCATCATCAACATAAATTGCAATTATTACAGTTTTATCGTTATTAATGAAAACACAATGATCAGTTTTAGTTGGTTTAAAGCCAAGTTTACACATAGTTGTCTTAAACTTATTATTCCAAGTACGTGGAGCCTGTTTTAAACCATATAATGCTCGGTTTAAACTACAAATTTTACCAGGTTGTTTATCATATCCTAATGGAATTTCCATGTAAATATCATCATCGGTTATTTCCCCGTATAAGAAAGCGGTTTTAACATCAAAAAACATCATTTCGTAGTTTTTACTACTACAAATTGCAAATAGTGATTTAAGTACTGATTGACTCACCACTGGGCTGTATATTTCATCAAAGTCTAGATCCCCTTGTTCGAAGCCACGTACTACCAGTCGGGCTTTGTAGGTACCATCTTCTTTGATTCGAAAGACCCACTTATTAGTCAAGATCTTTTTACCTTTTGCTTCGCTTATGTCAACAATGTCCCATGTATTGTTTTTCTCCAGAGATTCCTTCTCCAAATCTATTGCCTTCTCCCAAAGTTTGCTGTCAGGACCTGAAACAACTTCATTATAGGTTAATAGAGCATAGTCAATTAGTCTAGCTGGTGGTTTTCTCAATCTTTTGGTTCTCTGCGTGTCTTCATTTTCTGAATCTTTTTCTAATCTTATATTTTTATCTACATCTTCATTTTCTGTATCTTTTTCCATTCTTATGTTTTCATTTTCTTCGTTTATTATTATTATTGCATCATCTGGTTCAATCATACTGTCTAATATATTTTCTGTATCATCTTGTTCAATACTATCTTCCGTTTGTTCATGTTGCTCGATATTATGTTCTATTACTTCTTCTTCATCATTGCTTTCTAATATTTTTATTGTCTCATTTTCATTTCTGTTTTTTAAGTTTTTAGAGCTTGATATTATTATTATGTCTCTAGCAACTTCTATTTCTCTTGCTTCTTCATTCCACAGTCTATAGCCATTTCTAGTGTATCCTATTAACTTAAATTTTCTTCCCCTTGGTTCCAGTTTCCTTAAATGTCCTAAGACCTTTGCATATACATTGCAGCCAAATTCTTGTATGTTAGATAAATTTGGACGTCTGTCATACCACATTTCATATGGAGTACGGTTATTAATTGTTTCACTGGGCAATCTATTCAGTAAGTATGCGGAACACAAAACAGCTTCACCCCACATGTCATTTTCCATGCTTGAATTGAACAGAAGTGCTCGTACTTTTTCCAAAATAGTTCTATTTAATCTTTCTGCTTTTCCATTTAATTGTGGTGTGTAGGGAACAGTGTAGTCAATTATTATTCCCTTTTCTGAGCACCACCTCTTAAATTCGGTACTGGAATACTCTCCTCCATTATCGCAGCGTAAGATTGAAACTTTTTCTTTTACTTCTCTTTCAGATTCTTCTACGTAATTTCTTATTACTTCTGGAACTTGACTTTTGTGTCTTATTAGGTATACTTTTGTAAAGTGAGTATAATCATCCATTAGCGTGACAAAGTATAGGTTTTTATCATGAGTTTCTGTCTCGAAAGGACCACAGACATCTGAATTTATTATTTGTAATTTTCTTACAGCTTTCTTGCGTTGAGTAGTGAATGGTAGTCTTTCTTGCTTTGCTTTTATGCATAATTCACACTGTCCTTGAATTTTATTTTTGCCTTCTATTATTATGCCATTTGCAACATCTTTTAGTATTTCTAGTTTGCCTTTTCCAGGATGTCCCATTCTTTTATGCCATTCTTCTGCAGTTCCTTTTTCCTTTGATAATAGTGATATTTCTTCGCATTTATTTTTATTTGCCCTTACATTTATGTAGTACATACCATTTTCCTTGTTTCCTGTTAGCATTACTTTGTTATTTTTCATTATTTCAACTTTCTCTTTAGTAAACAAGACCGATCCATTATTATTTGTTATTGAATTAATGGACATTAAATTCTGTGACAATTCCGGAACATATAATGTGTTATTCAGATCACATTTGTCTCCATTAACAGTCCCAATATATTGTGCCAACATAGAATTATTATTTGCAGTAACAACTTCGGTGTGAATTTCCTTTTTATTTTTCAAAATGCTTAGATCTCTAGTCATATGTGATGTACAACCAGAGTCAAGAATAAACCTTGCAGTTTTTCTATCACTTTCTTGTTTTATTGTCATAAAGGCACTTTCTTTCTTTTGATAATTTTTATTTTTGTTTCTAAAATAGCAACTTTCTTCAGTGTGGTTGTCTTTTTTACAAATTGAACATTTAGCTTTCATTGTTTTATTATTATATTCCTTTTTATAATTTTTGCATTCATATTTAAGATGACCAACTTTATTGCAATTGAAACATCTTTTGTGTGTAGCCCTGTATGCTACCTCTTCTTTATTTATTTGAATGTTACTCGAACCTTGCCTTGATTCCTCCAACAATAATCTATGGGTGAGATTAGACAGTGTTTTTTGATCACTTGCTGTCGACTCCCATGCTGTCGCAAACATTTTATATTTATTGGGCAAACATGTTATAATTTTGTTAATGATCATCTCATCGTCTAATTTATGATTTAATGCTGAAAGTCTCATGGCCAAATTTTTAATATCTGTTATTAATTTATTTATTGTCTGATTTTTGTACTGATAATTGAAAAAATGTTGAATGATTGACGTTTTACATCTTTCTTCACTGCCCTCAAAAATGCTGCATAACTTCTGGTACATGTCGTAAGCAGTTTCACAGTCCATAATGTGTATTTTCAGACTTTTATCAATGGAATTTAAGATTACCCTTTGGGCTTGAGCATCTTTAACTATAACCTCTTCTGCCTTTTTTTCGACGAGTTTCGTTTTTACACTCCCGTGAAGAGACTTAGATTTTAGGTAAATGTTTACTTCGAATTTCCATAGTGGAAACGATTCGGCGTCTTTTAATTTCTGAATACAGAATTCTTCGGTATTCGTATTCGACATGATGGCGGACCGCGTGGCACGTTTTTACTCTCGTTTTACTTTTACAATTTTTTATGCAACTCTCACTCTGGGCCCATAACCTGTGGCGGGAGAAGGGCTTTTTTGACAGAGTTAAAGAGAGTTGTTTTAGTTTTTAATGGTTTTTATTGCTTCAAACAGTTTTAATTTTATTACACACACACCACGCCATGACAGTATATTTTTTAAGAAGAACATTGACAATTCTAGATTGTTTACCATAGAGAATGCTGTATAGGCATGGACAAAGGATCTAATGAATCTATTTATCATAAAGCAATTTATCATTCATCTTATTTAATATTCTGCAACAAACCGCGGAGTGAGTGGGCCGGAGCGGGGGACCATTATTTCGAACAAACTTGCTACCCCAGTAGGTTTTCATTCTGTTTGAAGGTGGTGGAACTGGCTATCCATGGACAATAAGGTCGATGTATCTTGCAGAGTCAGATATTGGCTGATGGGCGGCACAGTAGACAGTATTTTTATTGACGGGCCACCGTTTCTTGAGGAAGGCTTAGGTACCTATATGATTTGTCCACATGCGAAGCCGAGGCAGGTCGCTAATAAAAAATATACCTACACTTCTTTGCTCACTCTAGACGTCGCTACCACAGTCACTAGTACAGCAATTTGACAACTAGCTGTCGCTTACCTATTAACATACACCTACATATTTTTTAAACAAGCGAATTATTACACTTAGCTAATTAATATAGGGAAGTTGAAGAACAGGATGCTTTGGCGCAGTCTGGGTGAGGCCCATGTCCACCCGTCGACTGTGATAGGCTAAATTCATTGGATTAAGATGCTCTTTTGAGCATATATAATATCCACATAATAAGAAATTTAGAACTTCATAGACGTAATTTAACTGACAGCAGTTCGCAGAGATCATCATAAATACAAACTATAAGAACCATCATATATAGGGAATCAACGATAGGTACGTACAACGCACTGTAATGATTACTTAAAGCTGTAAAAATTTGATGTTGTACCTAACTTTGACAGTTTGACTGGCATCGACAGTCTCGCTAGTAAATTACCTACTAATTTCTTTAAATTATTTAGTAGGTAGATTATTAATAAAATACCTAATATGTAATGGAATGACATCCACTTACAATAATATACCTACTTGTAATTTAGTAATGAATGACAACTTCTAATACTTTATCGTCCGGATTGTCCGGATATCATAATGCCTGAGTTTTAGTATCACAGAAGACAAATTTTAAATCTAATATGCTATACCTACTGACTACAGGACAACACATAATCTGTCAGTTTATTATAAGGAAGTTGGTGCGAAGTATCTACATAAAAACGTAGTTTTTTTTGTAAAGACACGTTGCCCCACACTAGGAATTTCTCCTGTATTGTGGGTGTGTTTACAAATATATAACTCACATACACATACATCCAGGCCCGGAACAACTACATGTAGGTCATACAAATATTTGTTCCGTGTGAGAATCGAACCCGCGACACGCAGCGCAGCAGTAAATAGCTTAACCACTGCGCTAACCGTGCAGTTTTTATTATAACTGTAATAAATTTGTTTCGTTCTGTAATGGGGTAGTACGTAAATTGGACTGTAAATAATTAAATATAGTTTTAATGTCTTTGAAAATAAACTAACAAAACTTGTGATGACGTCTTTTCAGCTCAGTGGAAGACGCATTTCATATTATGATGGAATGTGACCGGAACGCGGACATCAGACTTGTATTAAACGGATTAAGGTCTAATGAGGTTGGAGCATGCAACAGTATTTTAGCATTTCCTTTATCTGATAAAGCAAGGATGCTTTACAAAATAGTTGAGGTTGGCTTGCGCCGTCGGGCGGAGGCTCGGTGACGAAAGTGTATTTGATGTTTTTTGTATTTTGTACTTAGCATGTAGCTGCATTACAGAGCGACATTGTCATAATATGTGACAAAGCTCTCAAAATAAAGATTAAAAAAAAAAGACATTAAAAAAAAAGTACCACAACAAAGCGCAACTTTTTGTTTAATCTACGATTCATCTTTTGTCCTGCTGTCAAGTCAAGTGTCATCATTGTCAGTTGTCACACTATATCATAAACACTTTTGACTTTATACATGAACATTACATGACAGAATAGTCAACATTGGCTGTTTAAGTTCCCAAAGAGGGAAAAATAAATAGTATTATAATCAAAGTATTAAAGTACCTAGTAAACTACACCAAAATGGAATCACATCCACTCAATTTGGTAATTAATGATCTCTTCTAATACCATGTTATCCAGACGTTTTTGTGTGACTAAAGTGTAAATAAATTGTTACAGGCACATCAACAACACCGTCGAGCTGAGGCGCACCTCATCAACAATAGGTACGACGAGGCGATGCAGTGCCACCACAATGCTGCAGAATTATTACTGGATGCTATGAAGTCTACGACTTCATCAGTTGCACTTGAGTCCATCACATTGCAACACAGCTATCATCTCAAACAAAAAGATCTTATCAAAAGCAAGAAAGGACAATACGAAAGAGTGAAAAAAGCTATGGACAATATCAAAGGTTTAGGAAAAGATCCGTCCTATAATATACAAACAAATGATAGTTCAAAAGTTCAAGTTGCTATATATAGGACAATAAACGAAACAGATTCTTTGTTATATGCAATTCTGAATAAAGCTGCTGAACAAGACCAAGGCACAGACACAGCTATTAAAGCCGAAGTAGTAGATGGCAAGAAGGCTGAAAAAGGACAGGAAACTGTTATCGAAGAGTTGCAGATATTGAATCAGAATTTACGATCACTGGTGGAGCAGTTAGTACTGCAAGCTGAAGTACTGAAAGATGAAAATATGACCTTAAAGGAACGAGTTATTTACTTAGAAAAAGAACGAGTCAAGTATTTGAATCTCCCATCGTCACATAGTGAGTTATTGCAAAGAAATTTTTCAAATATTGTAAATGAAGGTCTGTCAAATGACTTTATTCAAAATATGACAATTGCAAATGAACCGCAGCAGGGAGAGCCTAATATACCAGATTTAGGGGTCCCCCAACCTCATTTTGACTTAAGTGCTTTGAAGGATCTATAATTAGACAGAATGTAAACCCAATGGATGGCCTTAAATAGATATGGTTTTGTAAAAGATAACACCGGAAATCAATCAGATACTGTTTTGCTATAGTATTTTTAGTCACTGAAACATTCATGTAGAATGTATGATTCTTGGTTCATCATTATCATCAACCTTTTTATCATCCCACTGCTGGGCACAGGTCTCCTCTCATACAGAGAAGGATTGAGCGTAATCACCACACTTGCTCAATGCGGGTTGGCGATTTCAGACTTGATTATTATTGATCATTTGGAAACTAATGATATATGGCCTTATAATTTTAGTGTTCATGTCTTTAAATTGATGAGATATCTTATTATATAATTCTTCCACTTATGTCTATCTTCCTCCTCAGCTGGACTGATTTGAATAAAATTTTATGTCTATATTTCAACAAGTTCCTGCATGGTTTGAAAAAATAAATTCTAGAGAGCTATGACACATTGAAACCATCATTGTACAGACGACAGCAGGTCACTCTACCCGAATCTGTTAATATTCCCAATGAAACTTGAATAACTTAATGATTTAGTATTAAAGTTGAAAATCAAATAATTAATACTGACAGATTGTAGTAGCATGATGTGCTGTTGTCTGTACCAGTGTCAGACAAGGATGAATAGCACTATCCCTTTTTTCAAAACAGAACAATGACGGTTTTAACATGTCTAAGTAAGGTTGGGCAAGACTATGGTGCGTATTCCAGAAGGAAACTCAAGCATTGATCTCTGCTTAAACATTACTTAAAACTAGTTTCAACCAATCAAATGGCTTGAAACGAGACTTAAGTAGAGCTTGAGTTTTGAGTGACGTTCTGTAATACGGACCTATGTCTGTATTTATTGCGATTTTTTTTTCTATCCTTATGTTTTTCTCTGCCAGTTGTGTCAGTCCATGTAAAATGAGCAAATTTGGTGATATCAGTATGTAGATGAATACCCCAGATACATTACATAAGTACATACATCTTTAATCTACATCATTAAATAATTATTTATTCTAATGTGGGTAGTTCGATAAAACCAGGTTAGGTTGATGAGTTAAAATGTAATTGTATCCTTTGAGCTTTAATTTAAGGAAATATTGTACCTATAGGTAGGAAGGGAGTGTTTCCATACACAAAAGTCTAAAATTTGATATAATAATATAAATATTTACACAATTTGACTTTTTTTATAATCCCCCATATTAACCTGACTGACTATATTAAAACTTTTACACACAAGGTTTGCAAGACAATCAGCAAATTTGCTGCTTTTTGCACATCTGACACAACATAATGGCCTTGTGCAGTTATTCTTCGAATGCTCACATTGATATTTACTTTGGCACTGGATAACCTTGGATTTTTAAGGATCTATTTTAACATATCTGTGGTCTATATAGATTAGGAAAGAAATTAGTTAATTCCTTTCTGCTTTATTATTGGCCTAGGTTCATTAATAAAGAATGTCAAGGTAGGTTCATTCTCGAGGCCCTCTGAGTGCTTGGCCAGACTGAAAAGGCGGCGCGGGAACGGTGGCGCGCGCGATTTGTCTGTCCGCAGTCAAGCGCGGTGTCAGTACGAAATGGTTTGAGAGATCCCCGCTCACCGCGCGGTTTCTCGCTTGCCTCACTCACTGCGGACACTTTCATGAACGAACTATGGTTTGAGTTGCACGCGTGCTCCTCGCGGTAAGTCGCCCGCGCCCGCGTGTTCTCTACGGACGCTTGTATTAAGTTTCATATGTTTGAGTACGACGCACCACGCCCGCGTTTGCAGTCTGGCCAAGCACTGACATTGCCAATTTCGCCTCTTCTTACTCCATTGCCTGTGGCTTCGACTACCTCAATGATTGCACTAAGGTGTGAGTGAAGATTCCCTTCGTCATCACTGAGACATGATCTTAATTTTCACATTACTATAGCGAAATTTAGAATTCACAAATGTGAAGGGCTTGAATGTGCTGTGCCTCAGGAGTCAGCGTTTTTCCCTGAGAAACGCCACGTGACCATTGTCCTAGTTTGGGAGCCAGCAGTTTCACATAAGGAGCATATGAATGACTGCACATCAAGCTACTCAAGCTGTCAGATTTCTTTATTAGATTTTCAGCTTTATTTCTAAAGCAATAAGGCTCAAGGTTTATTGGGAATATTTGATAGTGTGTGGTAGTCTTGACTTGCTGTCGTCCATACCTAGATTAATGTAGGAAAGTTATCTGTCTGGGCTAGATCAAAGAAAAAGACAATTTCGTTTATAGATATGTATTGCATATTGGTCTTACATAAAAATAAAATTTTACTCTTTGTTTTTTTATTGTAAAAATAAACTTCCCAGTTGATATACCGGGAATAACTATTCTTACCCCTATAAGGAATCTATACATTAACAAACAATAAAACTAATAACATGCTTATATTTTTGGTAACATGAATATTATACAGGGTATGCTACCAGCACTATTAACTATTATTATTCATACATTTTAAATTTAGGTACATTTTATCTAGTTCTGTGATACAGCCAGGACCACAAATTGTTATTACTAGAATCTAAAAGCTCATTTTATTGTTTCTTTATTATGAAACAGATCTCTCGACATTCTTTACATTTTTTTATGACGGACTCATGCCGTTATAATCATAACTCTTTTGGCTCTAGTCTGTAGTTTTCTTTGCAACATATCATTTATAATGCAAAAATAATTATTATAGTATCTAATTTAACAATGTTTTACTAAATTACAATAGCATCATTACCATTCTATAACATTCAAGGCATTTAGTGATGGATTGCTTTCATTTCATATGGGAAAGTTTGTAAAACTCATATTATTTAAGTAAATCAGAACAAATGTAAGCATTTAACAACAAAGTTAATTTCCAAAACGGTGCAATTTCATTGTAGCACAATTATAAAAAAAAAAAAAATGTTTATTTCAGGTTCAAGAGAGCAGTAGACATTAAATTAATCACGAAATAGGGTTTGTTGCGATAGTGTTCCATTATCGGAATGTTAAAATTAAAGCATTTGCCAAAGGTGTCTTAAAGATTATTAGCTATACAATATGTAAAGAAAACCCTGTCCGATCCGTGAAGGTATTGTTAGGTATCGATAACTGATTCTACTAAAGTCTACAAAGCCGGGCTAAACTTAAAAAAAAAAATATTATTTCGCAAAAAGAGGTAACTTAATACATGTGCGGTAAGCAACCCTACCGCGGGCGGCGGGGGGCAGGGCACGCGGCACGTGGTCGCGTCGCTATTCGCTCATAATAACACCGGTGTTGTCACTTTTTTAAAAATTACCAAATTTCGGGGAAATTGGAATTAATTCCCGGGAAAAAAAGATTATTTCAAAATTCATTATTATTGTTACTATGATGATTATGTAAAATTTTATATTAAATTTGGTCAAGTGTTTACCTAACCTTTATTATCCTTATGGGTTGGACAGGGTTTTCTTTACATATTGTATATTTGCTAAAGCATTAAATGATAAGAGCATAATGTATTAATTATTTAAATAGATGTGATATTTAATTACATTTGGCAATTCATAGTATTTCTGTAAGGCGTTAATTTACGCGTAGAATGGTTTATTTGTACCATCGATTATTGTTGAAACAGCTGGGTGAAGACTAATCAATTATTATTATGGTAATTATATTTTGTTAACTTTACATTATTTTAAACGTTATTTAATTGTTACAAATAATGTTACTCGGTCCTTAATCTACAAATTAACCACCCAGTTAGGCTATAAATAATAAAACGAGTTTCAATTATTTTATCTTAAAGCATTTCGAGAAATACGACATGAATAGGCACTAAAATGGCAAATCACACGTTGAAGTGAATAGTAGTCATTAATTAACTCACAACCACAATATATACATACATAAACCAATAATTTAGAGTTTAGGCGTTTTAGAGTTTACAATTAGTTTTACCTATGTGTTAATTTAACTCAGCCCTAGAAAACATTCATCACATGTAAAATAATAAAATAAAAAATACAATTATCAACTTTGGATTTGTAAGTCACGGAAATCCATTAAAACATTTGTTATCTTAGCACAGACCACTTGAGATTACTTCCTTTTTGATAGTACCTTCATCAGTAGAGGTTCCAGTCGTCTCACTACTAAGAAGCCTTAACTAACCTTCAGCAATGGACTTATTCAAGCTGTTATAATTAAAATAATAAATACTGTAAAACTAAAAATACATCAATATTTGGGTGATTCGAAACGAAAGCGTGTGTTTCAAAAACTTAAGGAGAATAGGGAGGAGGCGGTGGAAGTACCGACAGGTCGTCGAAAGGGAAGTATTGTTGTGTGCCGAGCACTGGCGGCGCGTAGGACGGGTGTACTGAGGGCATGTAGTCCGCGCTCGGCGTGTACGGCGGCAGAGTGGGCACGGCTGGCGTCGGGCCCACGCTATGGGCCTCGTATCCATCCCAGTCTTCCATTAAATTCCGACGTTGAACATCCTCGTCGTTGGACAATGGAGCACCCCATAGGTTGGCAGCAGATGCTAGCAAGGCCAGTGCACCTGAAATTTGTAATATTAAGAATGAGGAATTTTTAATAATAACAATATAGTTAACCTATAGATTTCCTCTGCTAAAGCAGGAACCTCCTCTTCATGGAAGAGGGGGCGATAATCCACCCTGCCCACCCAAAGCAGGCTGGCAGATATCACATGTCTTCAAATTATGAAATAGAGACAAACTGGTTTCCTCACATTTTCCTTCAACATTTTGAGAGCAGTGGTATTAAAATTTAATTCACAAATAAATTGCTCAAACTCACAACTTCCATAATAATAAACTAAGTGTTATTATTTATATTATTAATTAATACTGGAGCATAATGATTACGCTAATTGGTTGTTTACATTCCATGACCATGAGACATTAAATATGTAGAACTTAATGAAACATCCCCACAATACATAGTACATACAAAGTAAATCCAAACAATAAACATAGGTACCCCTACTGTATATACAATATGTAAAGAAAACCCTGTCCAACCCATAAGGATAATAAAGGTTAGGTAAACACTTGACCAAATATAATATAAAATTTTACGTAATCATCATAGTAACAATACTAGTGAATTTTGAAATAATCATTTTTTCCCGCGAATTAATTCCAACTTCCCCGAAATTTGATAATTTTAAAAAAAGTGACAACACCGGTATTATTATGAGCGAATAGCGATGCGAGCACGTGCTGCGTGCCCCGCCCCCCGCCGCCCGCGGAAGGGTCGCTTACCGCACATGTATTAAGTTACCTCTTTTTGCGAAATAATAATAATTTTTTTAAGGGGATTTCTTTTTTTTTAGTTTAGCCTGGCTTTGTGGGCATTAGTAGAATCAGTTATCGATACCTAACAATACCTTCACGGATCGGACAGGGTTTTCTTTACATATTGTATACATCATGTCTGTGTTATTACAAGGGTAGAGAGAACATATTTTTGACAATTTACAATCAGGAAAACTCATTAAGTGAACAGACTTGGAATGGAATTTCCTTGCTAAATTAAATCAAAATCTGTTCAGTGGTTAAGGCGCGAAAAGGTATATAAAATTGATTTTATGTGTTTTTTGTCCTTTATTTCTTTTTCTAAAATAAAAGCAGCTTAAGCTGTTCTTCACATCGACATAATATACTAAAGGACATGCCTTAGGTAGGAGAATTGTGGTACTCCGAAAGAAAGAGAGGAAACAAAGTTTCGGTCTATCTTTATCTCTCTCAAAATCATCAATCATCTATGAGGAAAGAGATAGTGCTAGACCGAAAGCATAGGCCATCTCTCTCACTCTTTTCAAACAAAAAAAAAATTGCAGATTATAAGCGTATGGCATGTCCATTATTATAATATATCGATGGTTCTTTATAATATCAGCTATTTCCCAATACAATTCCTTTGGAAATGAATCCAGCTATTTCAGAGATTTGCCGGAGCAAACAGAGACGGACACAAAATAATAGTCCCTACTCATCCATAGATCACATGTAGGTAACCTAGTATATATTTAGCTTCATTTTGGTCATTTTGGAATTAAAGAGAAGATAGTGATACTAAAGTCCACTCTGTTATTTTTTTCCATTGCATTGCTACAATATACAATATGTTAAGTAAACCCTGTCCGATCCGTGAAGGTATTGTTAGGTATCGATAACTGATTCTAATAACGCCTACGAAGCCGGACTAAACTTAAAAAAAAAATCTCCCTAAAAAAATTAATATTATTTCACATAAAGAGGTAACTTATACCTACATGTGAGGTGTGTATGAGGGCGACGGGGGGCAGGGCACGCGGCACGTGGTCGCATCGCTTATAATAATACCGTCAAAATGGTGATCTCACTTTTTTAAAAATTACCAAATTTCGGGGAAGTTGGATTTAATTCGTGGGAAAAAGATTATTTCAAAATTCATTAGCATTGTTACTATGATGATTACGTAAAATTTTATATTATATTTGGTCATGTGTTTACCTAGCCTTTATTATCCTTTTGGGTCGGACAGGGTTTTCTTTACATATTGTATAATCAGCCAATAATTTTCGAGTTTTGCGATATAGACCTCTCCAAGAAAGGGAGTGAGTTGTATTTCATTACTCAAGCCCATTGTGGGGGTCTAGAACATGGGCGGTGTCTTCAACGTTTTTTTTTTCATTTCATCACCACTGCTCGTTAAACAGTAATGCAATTATTTACACAAAGTAAAAACAGTAATTAAACATCCTCCAAGGCCATTTATTTCTTAGGTATAAACCTGTCAACTGACCTGCTCCTGTGATAGTATAGAATCCATATTCATAGTCCACCTGTATAGTATTTGGGTCACTGTTGTTTGCATTTCCAAGCACAACTGTTGTGTAGTAACATACTCCAACTATAGCTATGACCCAAAATACACACATTATGCTTGGTATGGCATTTCTTCTCAACATCTTGATAGCTCTGCTATTCAGGCTTGTAAGATTGATCATTGTGCCAATACAGGAGCAGAGTAGCACCATAAAGCATAATAATATTAATACCCTCATGAGTGTGATAGTCTCTGGTGTTGTGCATGGTGGAAGACCTGAAAAATATTTTCTGTGATAAAATATATTGAAATGTCAATTCAACAACTGACAACACGATTAACACAATAACTGAATAATGGACTACTGCGCTGCATGTCGCGGGTTCGATTCCCGCATGAAACAAATGTTTGTATGGCCTATAATTAGTTGTTCCGGATCTGGCTCTTTGTGTACCTATGTGAGTTCATATGTTTGTAAACGCACCTACGATACACGAGGAATACCTAGTGTGTCAATGTTTTTAAACAAAAAAAAAAAAAAAAATAGGTATTTGTACGCTTTTCAAGGCAACAAATAGTGCAACATATTGTTGTTTTGTTTTATAAATACCATCTGATAACACCTATGTGTACAAATAAATAAATTTTAATTTGAAATTTGGATAGAAAATTCCTTTTGAGAAAAATAGTACAAATTAGTGTATAATATACAGTATGTTAAATAACAGAGGGCGTTCCCTTAAACTCGTTAATATATATCATTAATAGATTAAAATAAAAATATCAGCATAGAAAAATAAGCATAAAAAATCCGAAAAAAAAAATTCTAATTGGAAATAAATTTGAAACCTCCTGTTTTAAATCAAAATAGTAGTCGTCATGTATAAATAAATTGCGACGTTGCCGTCTTTCATGTTCGCGTGTACAGTGTGTTTCTTTTACATGTCAATTTAAAATTTTTATTGAATATTTTCTTATTGGAAAAAAATTTAAAACATTTTGTTTTCGAATGGAAATATTTATTTAGCATGTATGTATGCTATACTACTTCGGGTTAACGGGAACGCCCTCTGTTAGTTAACATACTATATAATTTGTTTATAAAAACGTTTGAAAGAGCCATCATGTGCCTAGACAGGAGGTTCTGAAAGTATTGTGTCGTCTGGACGTGAATAAGGCTAGTGGTCCGGATGGTATACCAGCGATTGTTCTTAAGGCATGTGCGCCCGAGTTATCTCCTGTATTGACGCGCTTGTATCGCCTCTCATTTAGGACTGGTACAGTGCCCATGTCCTGGAAGCTTGCCAACGTGCAGCCCGTGCCCAAAAAGGGTAGTCATGCCGATCCTACCAACTATCGGCCGATTTCAATAACCTCCATACTTTGCAAGATTATGGAGAGTGTATTGAACTCGCGCCTCTTGGCTTACCTGGAAGGTAACGATCTCCTCAATGACCGACAGTACGGGTTTCGACACAATCAGGCAACTGGGGACCTACTAGTGTATGCCACTCACCTGTGGGGCGAAGCCCTCGAGAAAAATGGGGAAGCGATTGCCATCTCCCTTGATGTCTCGAAGGCCTTCGACCGGGTATGGCACATTGGCCTTTTGAGTAAGCTTCCAGCGTACGGCATTTCCGCTGGCCTGACTGGCTGGGTAAAAGACTTCCTGACTGAACGGTCCCTCCGAGTTGTTGTCGACGGATGCTCATCGGAGCCCATTTCGACCAATGCCGGTGTTCCTCAGGGGTCTGTTCTCTCTGCAACTCTGTTCCTGCTGCATATTAACGATCTGCTGATGCCCGGATCTATGGGTATGCAGATGACAGCATAGTTGTGGAGAGATACCTGCCGGAAGCTTGGGCTAGTAAGGAATCAATCCGGTCCAAAAGAGAGGCTATGGTAGAGCGTACGAGTGCTGCACTACAGGCAGTCTCCAAATGGGGCAAAGCCAATCTTGTAGCATTCAATGCCGCCAAAACACAGGCGTGTCTTTTCACCGCCAAAAGGAGCCCGTTCGCCTTGGCTCCTACTTTTCAGAATGTATCCTTGGAGTGCACTGACCGCCTTCAGCTTTTGGGAGTTGATATTTCCTCGAACCTAAACTTTGGGTGGTTCATTGAGTCCAAGGCCAAGGTGGCTGCCAAAAAACTTGGCGTCATCGCAAAGGTCCGGCTACGGTACTTCACACTGGGGCAGCTTCTGATGTTGTCTAAACCACAGGTCCGTTCGTGTGGAGTACTTCAGCCACATTTGGGCTGGTGCTGCGAAATGTCACCTGGCTACTTTGGGTTCAGTGGAGAGGCGTGCGAAGAGGCTAATTGATGACCCTGATTTAACTCGAGACGGTCTCCAAAGCCTAGAGCACAGGCGTAGAGTAGCCAGCCTTTCGGTGTTCTATAGGATGCATTTTGGGGAGTGTGCGAGGGAATTGCATGATTTAATTCCCCCATCTCCGTTCCACCATCGGACGACCCGTCGTACGGCGAGTTTCCACCCTGACGTTGTTAATACTACTACGATCCGGACGAAGTGTTTCGCCTCCTCCTTTATACCGCGTACATCAAGGGACTGGAACAACTTGCCGGCGGCGGTGTTTCCGTCGGACTACAATTTGACTGTCTTCAATTCTAGAGTGAATAGGCTCTTAATAAACTAGCGCGCTTTACCATCAACGATTGCATCACTGCTTACCATCAGGCGGGATTGCGGTCAAGCACTGGTTTATAATAATATATATATAAACAAAAAAGACATGTCCCAATTATGTTAGGGTCAGCATCCAGTCTAACAATATTCAGCTGAATATCAACTAATATTATACATTGCTTATTTGACCTCCACAGCTCAGTTACTAAGTACATAATAAGCAATACAATAATCACTGGCAAGTGGCAAAACTGGAAAACTATTAAAGGAAATACAGGATATACTTAGTATTATATTTCTTTAGTATAGATTTGTCAAGACTGCACAGTTAGCGCAGTGGGTAAGCCATGACTGCTGTGCTGTCTCGGGTTCGATTCCCACACAGATCAAATATTTGTATGACCTACAAGTAGTTGTTTCAGGTCTGAATGTTTGTGTATGTGGATTTATATGTTTGTAAACACATCCACGTCACAGGAGAAATTCGTTGTGTGTGTGTGTTTAGTTTAATTAAATTAATAAAACTTACCATTATAGTCAGTTCTATGGATAGGATCATATTCATTACTCTGATGTATTGTATATTGTTCTTGGTCATCATCATCATCATTATCAAAGGAGAAGAATTGTGCTAAAGAGAGGCTCTGTGTACAGTGCAGGCCTTTGATCCTGAACCAGCTGGGCTGAACTAAAGCAGCACATGTCAGTAGAAATGTAGACACATTAAATAGTGCTGCTATTTTGTTCAGTTCCTTATCTTTGAAAGGAAACGGCATTTTAAAACCTGAAATCATAAATTGTAATTATGTTATTCTTAGTAATTTATTAGTTTAGGTACTATACAAACACAACATAACAGATAACAATTCAGTAAAGGTACAATAAAATCTTAACAATGAAAATAAGAATACCAGTATGTAATGTGTTAATATACTTCAGTTACAGGAGGAAAACATATACTTTACCTGTTACAATTGTTGATATTGCAATATTTTAAGTATCAAATAGCAAATGTATTAAAAGCTAAAATTCTTAACTGTATGGAACCTGGTAAGTTATTATTATCGATAGTAAAGCAATAAACTAGGTGATAAATGATGTCAAAAGTTGATGTTTCGAAGAGTTTATGTCAGTTATGCATGCGGCTATTAATAGTTCCATGCCTCAGGGGAGGCGTATCTTCGAGGGAGGTCGACTAACTACTATTAACTTAAGTAATGTTATTTCTCACCGAATATATTTACTATGTAACTTATACCATGTCGTAATGCAAATACGTACGCAGCCTTTTAATAACATTAACTCAAGGAAAAGGTCATACGTACGATGTGCCATAATAGGTATCAAGAGAAACGGCATTAAAAGAACTCATATTCAAAGGCATCGGCAAAACGCAATTAACGTAATTGTTTGCTAATTGGAATAATGAAAATATCTAAAACTAAGTATAGTAGCAAGGTTGGACGTCATACCTCGGATCCATGATAAACACCCCATTATGTTGCACTTATCATTTGAACAAGAGGCCTAGGTAAACAGGAGGCACGCTTGTATAATATTATTGCTGATTATAATGTTTAGCAAGCGCAAATTGCATCCGATAATTTACAAAACTGTATTCGCGTCTTGTCTCCGCTAAATATTTTGACAGCTTGCGCAAAAGGTGCAGAACAGCAAACAGATTGAAAAATAATGTTGTCACATGAGAATCAAAATAATCGGACTTCTCGTTCACTCTTGCGTAAAAAAGCAAGCACAGCAGCGCCACTTGTTGCTAAACTGTTTGACAGTAAAAATTTTCGTTCTGTTCTGCGCAGATTGTAAATTAGATTTTAGTTTATTACCGTGAACACAATCTTATCAGTAATGATTTATTTTAATTTGCTAAAATGCATTTGAGAAGAAGAGGAGAATTAAATGTGTATGAGCATAACACATTTAATTCTCCGGTTTTAGAATTTGATATAATAAATGACATCTAGCGTTTCCTAACGATACCACCAAACCGTCGTTGAGGCAACTCATGTAACCGTCATGACCGGTAGATGTCAGTTCAATCAACGAAGTAAACTTACATTGCATGACCGATTCAGACCGATGCATTATCGGATCACTCGTCGCGTCGTACGGCGAGTACCTATCCGTTACGTTATTGAAACCACTACGATCCGGACGAAGCTTTTCGCCTCGTTTTTTATACCGCGTACATCGAACGACTGGAACAATTTGTCAATCCCGGTATTTCCGTCTGACCACAATTTAAGTATCTTCAAGGCTAGAGTGAATAGGCTCTTAATAAAGTAGCGCGCCTTACCATCAACGATAGCATCACTGCTGACCATCAAGCACTAGGTACTTACTTAGTTTATAATATATTTTTAAAAATATTAAATTTTTATCTTCAAATAAATAGCTAAGTAGGTATACCTACCTAACTATAACTTAGATAAGAACCTTAGCAAAATCAAAGGGGACTTCAAAGGGTATCCTGACCACAAGCATCGGAAGATACAAGATTCGGAAAACTATCAACCTCCAGTTTTGGAGGGGAGTAATGTAGAAGTTCGTACAAACTCCACAAATAAAGAACTTGTTATACTGACGTCACACGGTTCCTACATCTCGCAAGCACAGTTTACCGTGTAACTAGCATACATACGTATATTATGTACAAAGCCCGCCAGACTCAACACCTGTCTGGTCGGAGGATCCTCCGTTTCTATGGAGGATGAGTGAACTTTACACCCTGTTCATCATGCCTTAACAAGTTCTACAATATTCAAAAAGTTTACTAGTATCTATATAGTTTAGTTACTTTAGTTTTGAAAATCATAATTACTGAGCGAAAGATTCTATTAAAATCGAAACCGAAGTGATAGGTATACTTACTTATACTTAATTAAATAACAGCACAATGATTCTTTAACTCTTCTTTAACACTTAGCTTCTACTATAAAACACCAAAAAGTATTCTAATTTAGTGTTATTCGAATTTTGTTGCTGACCTTATGGTCAAGCTTGAGTAAAGTTAGGTACTTATGTATGTAACTAACTTTAATCAAACAAGCATTCTTTGAACAGAGTTTACATCGTTAATTAATTTAAAACAGATTCTATAAGTATTTAGTATACTGAAAACTTAGTAGGTAAGTATCAGTATAAAACTATATCGCAACTACATCGTGTTGTAGGTTAGTTGTATAAAAATAGCTAGAATGCTCTGACACGGCCCCAGGCGGCTGCGACGCTGATATGGCTACACACAAAGATCTTTGTGTGTCTTTGTCATCAGAACATACGCTATACACTGTGAACTATGCCTATGCTTTTTTACAAGTATCTCCGCGATGTGGGTCGTCTTTAAAATGTCTCCTCTCAGCCCCCAGTCTGTTACGAACCGTTTGATAGAAAAGAACATAAGAATTTGATTTCCGCAAATATTTGTACCAAGTAACGCATTAATCAAAAGTGAGATAATGATTTTAGAAATTGAATTCCCTCATTAATTACAGACAAGGAAGAACCGTTAACTTTAGTGATATTCATGAAAAATGTGGACTTACAATGTTTTGGCTGCCGAGTGACAAGAAAGGAAAATTAATTAAATATATTATTATATTAGTGAGATATCACCGCTGCGCCATGAACGACAATTTGATTAATGTGGACTATTATTACGTCTATAATATTACTTTAAATCACAACAATGATTCATTACACAATTCTTCGTTCGGAGACATTTGCTATCCAACCAATTTCCTGTACAACTCAAGCTTTGGAATCGAAATAGCAGTCCCAGAATGGGAAGCGCTGACTACTGTCATTATGCTATTTATAGTCATAGCAGGAACAATTTTTGGAAACATTCTGGTTATTTTGGGCGTATTCACTTATAAACCTTTGAGGATAGTGCAAAACTTTTTTATAGTGTCTTTAGCAGCCGCCGATCTAGCAGTAGCTGTATTGGTGATGCCTCTTAATGTTGCTTACATGACACTGGGACGGTGGTTGTGGGGCAAGCAACTGTGTAAGATGTGGCTAACTTGTGATATAATGTCCTGCACTTCATCGATCCTGAACTTGTGCGCTATTGCACTCGACAGATATTGGGCAATAACAGATCCCATAAACTACGCCAATAAGAGAACACTGAAAAGAGTTGTTTATCAAATTGTAGGAGTGTGGATTCTCTCTTTGGTAATCAGTTCGCCACCGATATTAGGTTGGAATGATTGGCCAGATGAGTTCACAGCGGATACACCTTGCCAGCTCACCTCAGAACCCGGTTATGTTGTGTATTCATCACTTGGCTCATTTTTTATTCCTCTTGTAATAATGACCATAGTGTATATTAAAATCTACATAGCTGCAAGGAAAAGACTTAGAAAACGAGTGTTGATAACACGCATTCAGAACAAAAATCCGGTATTGGTGATACAAAGTCAGGATGAGAGCCAAGAAAATAAAGAGGATTCAGATAACGAATCTGACAGCGGAGGAAGCATTAAACGATGTCAGAGGAAGGCATTCATGGATATAAAGAAAAACTTCTTTCTACCATTTCTATTGTTAAACGACCCAGTATCCCGTCAAGCAATCGAATCTAATATGAACCAAATACAAGCAGCTGTATCACCGGGTAGCTGCGGAAGTTATAAAAAGAAAGTAGTCGGATCCTTGAAGAAAATGAGCCATAAAAATAAAAAGCAGCAGAAACCGTTGTTGGCGAATTTGAATAAAAGCGGTGATGTAGTAAACCAGTTCATTGAACAAAAGCAAAAGATCTCCCTATCTAAAGAGCGACGGGCTGCGAGGACATTGGGTATCATAATGGGTGTGTTTGTTATCTGTTGGCTACCATTTTTTCTTATGTATCTTATATTACCTTTTTGTGCTACGTGTTGTCCTAGCATGACACTAATCAATGTTATTACATGGCTAGGTTATGCTAACTCTACTGTAAACCCTTTGATCTATACCATTTTCAATATTGAATTTAGAAAAGCTTTTAAAAAATTGTTGGGAATGAAGTAGGATATTTTAGTCACTAAGGGAACTTACTTATATGTGAAGTCAATAACTAGGTATATGATAGCTTCGTCCGAGGAGCATTGTTCATTTATAAAAGCACGTGTAAAATATTGTACGTAGAATGCTAATCTCGAGGATCAGGCTAAAGTCTACCTATATTGGTATATCACCCTAGATTATACCTACTCATGTATAGGCAAGTTGCGATCTTAAGCTTCGTAGATTGTAATATGTATTTATTGTTAACACGTACCTCATTAAATTCGTCTATAAGCAAATCTTTTACTATTTTTTATTTCAAATTAAATGTACAAACGACATCACATCAAGCTACAACAAAGTGTCAGTCTTCTTTATTAGATTCATCAACGATCGCATCACTGCTTACCATTAGGCAGGATTGCGGTCAAGCGTTGGTTTATAATTTATATATATATATAAAAAAAAAATAACTTTATCTCTAATTAAGCCTTAAGGTTGATTGGGAATGTTTGACAGTTTCGGGTAGCTTGACCTGTTCCGTACCTGGCTAAAAAAACATGACGTAGCTGTGGTAGTGAGGTCGAGTATCGCCAACAGAATACAAGCCTCGTTGACAATCGTGCGGGCGTTCTTAACAACTGGCTGGAGTGGAGTTGAGCACTAACGTCTCTTATTATATGTATTCCTCGTGAATATGTTTTATTTAATATGTTGTATGACTACTATAAATATCGTATTCATCGCTTGGTCCTTAACTGTATCTAAATCGCATAATTCCGAATTGTGTATTGAATATTGAGTATCTACCCCCATTAGGTACTCTAACCCACATAGCTAACGTATGGGAGACAAATTATACTTCGTGTTTTGATTATTCCTTTTGTCTCTCAAAATGATAGTTATTAGACTCTTTAACACAATTGCATATGTCAGCGTTATGTGACCGGAAGTTTCTTTTTAAGTGTTACTGGTATATGTTATTGTTATTTGTAAGTGTAACTGTTGTTTTATAAGTTTCATGCCCAAACTGTTTACTATTTTGTGTTGCAGTTTTGTTTTTTTTTATCTTGTCGGATGGAAATAGTGCAGCAACACACAGACATTTATTGATACACGTGTCTGTACGTAGACATTATAATACTATTATTATAATGTCTGTAAAAAAAACCATAAATAATGTAATTCACAAAGACAAGGCAGTTTGCATCTTTATTTTATAAAGCATTTTAAAGTTCACTTTTACGTAAAATGGAATAGTACGTTCTGAGAAAGCTGTCAGAAACGGTTAAACTAATGGACATAGTGTAGTGAAATTCCTCGTGTCTGAATAATCTGAATTGCTTTGTGATGTTATGTAGTGTGAAGCAATTAACGCTATCAATCATATTAGTACCTACTCGGGCGCATCACTTGCCAGAGACATTTGCATGATGAATTGCCCTTGATTCAATACTCGCGTGCTTAAATTACTAAAGGTTTTACAATTTAATTAAGTCCCAGGTTTTGGAAAATTTTAGACAATACAAGATTATGTTTTTGATTAATGGCGACGCGGTTGGCGTAGTGGTTAAACAATCGACTGCTGCGTTACGTGTCGCGGATTCGAGTCCCGAACGGACCAAATATCTATTTGGTCCTTGCGGGAATTTATGTTTGGCCTACAGTTAGTTGTTATGGTCCTGGTTTTTTTTTGGGACAAAACCGACCACACTTTTCCCAACCCACTGCAACTCCTGAAAGCCAGAATCAACAGTGGAGACCGCCAGAAAAACGCCGAGCAATGAAGCTCGACGAGTCCCGGAGAAACGATTCAACTGTCTTGGGTCCCGCAACGAAATTAATCAGAAAAGAATAGCGGAGGAGTAAGAAAAAAGATATGTTTTCCACTTCCCTCCATAGCAAGCAGGAGACAGAACAGAACTAGGCCAATCGGCACAAAGGGACATTATTGCAACTGGGAGAAGCCCAGATTGCCAAGCACCACGGAATAAAATTAGGTTAAAGTTAATAGGTCCTCAGTAGTTATGTGCTGTTACAATTGATTCCAATAATAGCTATGGCAAAAGCGCCTGTACGCACGGAAATTAGTTCTAGTTTCTACAAGATCCGTATAATAAACAACTCCGGATGTAACTTGTACACTATCCAACATAATATTGCGTTCATTCTGCCAAAGAAAACACTCCCACAAGATGTGATGTGCGGTATGGTCCTGGTTGCTTGTGTATAAGTTTAAAAGTTTGTGAATGCACCTACGATACAGAAGTAATTACTAGAGTTGGGACCAAGTTAAAAAAAAATGTACCTATACCTATATTTATAAAAAAACACAAGATATTTTTGTTGGATTTGTTATTAATTTTGTGTGTAGTCTTTGGAAACATTTTGCGTTGGTGGTCCTTATATGTATAAGGACCACCAACGCAAAATGTTTTTAATGTATACCTAAATAAGACAGAAAGTAATAAGAAATACATCGACTTAATAAAGTATCTATTGCAAAGTTCTTTAATGTTCCAGCCAAGCGAATGTGAGTAAGTAGGTTCTACCTACATACATATTCCCATTTGGTATATACATAAATTAATTTTTTCGATGACCCGAAATATAACTTCGAACACAGAACTGAAGTTTTTCTAAGCTCTTTCTTATGAGTAAAATATTCTTCAGTAGTAGGTACAAGTGCGTAGGTACTGAGAAAATAGTCGTTACAATAGGAGACATTTAATCTAAGACAACAACAGTTTAACCAGTAAACACTGGCTGAAAAACAAGACTTGCTTTTAAGACGAGTAATTGGATAATGCGGGAAGCCAATGAGGGTTACAGAAAAAAGTTGAAAGTTAAAACATCGTTTTTCTTTCATATACCTACCTATCTACTTAAGTTACATTTTCTAGATTATCGCTATATCCAAGATATGCAATACGATTCTGTAACCATCCCACCATTGTAAATTAGGTGAAGTGAGCGTGGAGTGAGTTGTATTAGAACCTACTGCACAACACTATACGCGTAGCTTGTGGCAGAAAGAAACTCAAGCATTGATCTCTGTTTAAACATTACATAAAACTAATTTCAACCAATCAAATTGCTTGAAACGAGACTTAAGTAGAGCTTGAGTTTTGAGTGACGTTCTGTAATACGGACCTTCGTCCTTCATCCTTTACGGACCCTTCGTGTTCAGTTCAACAACGCGATCAGGAATGTTGCGCTCCCCTTTTGTTTGCGGAAGCGTGCATGGATCGCTTTCCCGCCATTATGCGCAAGAGAAGTGCGTCGCTGGTGCGGGGAGTACGGGGAAGCGCATACAGCATGCTGACCGCACTTGCGCTAAGGCTTGAATGCTCCATCATCTCCCACGGTTGTAAGCGGCATGTGGTTGGCTGATGTGACGCAATTGTTAATGCCATTATGTTTATTGCCTACTATTATGGCAGTATGTATGACTTTTTGATTTAATCTATATAAATAAAAATCAAATCAAATCATTTATTTCAAATAAACCAGTTACAGGCACTTTTGAATTGTCAGAAGGTCGGTCAGTCAATAAGATGAAGCTAGTCGCCCATTCCAAAGAGTAGGTACCTATGGAGAAGAACGGGCAAGAAACTCCATGGACACTCTTTTAAATTTTAAGCTATTGTTACAAATATTTGATTACATCATTCATGTTGAAATCAACCGCGTGAGAACGATGCAGAAATATATTATACGCTGAGAGCGTCCATTATGGAAAACACACAAAAATCAATTCAGAAATTAAAATACGCCGTGGCAGTTAAGAGATGACCAGTCCCCTCCGACGGCGTCCGTTCACGAACATGACGTATGGATCAGCATCATTCAGCTCAACCATATCGAAGGGAACCCAATGACCCAAAACACACGCCACCATCAGCGAGACATTTGAGTGAGTATGACATACTCTCAACAGCCAGAGCAAAATTAAGTTAATAAAAAAGACTAACCCAACAAATAAATGCCTTACAGCACATTCGTACATTGTGCTCACACGTTTGCCATGCAATTATACAATACTAAGAAATTTAATCTACACAATGCTAAGATAGTTTTGTCCAAGGTTCAGCAGCTCCAACAGTGTTCCCGAATCTGTGGAAAGTTTAGCTCCTGTGTAGCTGTACAAGTGCCGAACACCTCTGTCAGCGATACAATTCCGAAACGTACAATATGCTTGGCTACATAGTGTGTAATACAGGCTTTGAATAAATAACATAAACAATTACATATTAAAACTACAAGAGGAAAAATCAAAGAACAATCATTGTATAGAAATCGGACGCAGCTCAAGCCCAAACCTTTTTGTCCTCAATATAATCCTTCACACTATAAAATGCTTTCTGACACAACTTACGTTTAATGAAGGATTTGAATTTATTCAGGCTCAGATCTTGAACCACCTCTGGAAGTCCATTGTAAAAATGTATACATTGGCATCTGAAAGAGCCACCTATTTTCTTGAGCCTTGTTGTAGGCAGTGGCGTGCCTAGGGTCCACCGATAACGCAAGCCCATGATACGTTTTCTTACCGTTCTTTACAAAACAAGATTTTGTGATCCACATCACCATATTCTTCGCTTCAAGAAGCCGGTGGTCTAACGACGGCGAGCTAATCAAAGCACACTGAAGGCATGATATTGCTAGGCAGAAGAATAACACGTACCAGCAAAGACATACCCTCGGCGGCTTCGAAAAAAGCCTTTCTCTTTTCATTGTGTTGAGCGAAGATACCTACCTACAATCCCTACATATATTCATAACGGCGCGTGTCCAATTGCAAACGATCTAAATATGCTACAAAGTTATGGGATTTCGAAAACATAGAAATAAAAAAAATAAAAAAGCTTTTACTTATATTCTAAATCAATGCGTCTATCTTTCTTTAAAAATGATTTTATTACGTCAGAATAAAAAGTTGGTGAACGTTTGATTTCTACTAAAAGTTGCTTTTCGATCGCGATCATCGAAAGATCAGAAAGTCGCTCTTGGCCCTGTGAGTTCCGTAAGTATGTCTGAATACGCTTTAGCGAAGAAAATGCGCGTTCTGCGGAAGCTGACGTAGCGGGAATTGTTACAATCAAATGGGCAAGTTTACAATAAAGTTTGTTCGAATGGGAACAGCCCGTAAGCCGTCCGCCGGGAGGCGAGGGACGCCATCGTCCAGCATTGGACGCGGGACCTCGCCTCCGCGGTGTTCGGCCGCCGTACCCTCGACGCCGTCGGGCCGGTCCTGAAGGACTGGCTCGACAGGCGTCACGGATTCCTGTCCTTCCGTCTGGTGCAGGTGCTCTCCGGTCACGGCTGCTTCGGCAGGTACCTGCACCGGATAGGACGAGAGGAGACACCGTCGTGCCATGGTTGTGGCGCGGCGGAGGACACGGCGGAACACACCCTCGCGGTGTGCCCGTCGTGGGCCGTGCCGCGCCGCGATCTTGTCGCGGCGGTTGGAGGGGACCTCTCGCTGCCCGCCATCGTCAGAGCGATGGTGGGGAGCGAGGAGGCTTGGGTGGCGATGGCCTCCTTCTGCGAGGTCGTGATGTCGCAGAAGGAGGCCGCGGAGCGCGAGCGGGAGGAGGATCCCCTCGCTCCGGCGCTCCGCAGGCGGCGTAGGGGGAGGAGAAGGCGGGATTTCGCCCGCTTTCTCCCTCCCTGAGGTGAGCGGCGGGCGTGAGGCCGACGCCCGCCTTACATCGCTCATCACGCGGGAGCCACGGCCCCTCCCCAGGAGGGACAATTGAGGGCCCGCCTTACTAGGCGGGTTTCGCGGGCGGGGGAGAGGTAGCTCAGGCTGCGCTAGTTTCCCACTCCCCCGCCACTATGGCGATGCCGGAGTGTCGCTGTGGGTTTAGTGGGTATTCCCGGCTTCGGCTGGGCGAGTCCCACACACGCCCTTCGGGGTACGGTGCGTAAAGGCATTCCCACAGCGTAAAAAAAAAAAAAAATTAGAGCCCGCAAGTGCGAGTGAGATAGATATTGAGCCGTGACCTTGTGCGACCCTGGGCGCGTGTTCAAACTGAGTTGCGCTATGCGTTGTATTTTTAATTACGTCTACGTAAATTTAGTTTGAAAACTATTTTCTTCTGTTTACTGTTTTTTTTTATTTTTGGGGGTGAGGCTTGAGGGAAGGCAAGCCGGGCATCTGGGCTTGTATGGTAGGCCCGCCACTGCTTCCCCGTCAGCCATTCTGATTCGATCGCGCGGAGAAACTCCGAGCATAGCTCTTTCCATCGCCCTCTGTGTAAGTCTGAGCCTTCGTATAAGGCCCATTGTGAGGGACCACGTTTCAGTTCCGTAAGTTATCACTGGCAACACACACTGGTCCAAGACTTGAGAGTCTTGAGACACTATGGTTTCTGGTAGGTACCATTAGACAAATATAAAACTTGATCAACATGTTGCTTATTTTCACTAGGTTATTAAATCTCTCTCAAATATTTTTGTTTCTTGATTGATTACACAAACAATACTCGAAAATATACAGTATATTAACTAACAGAGGGCGTTCCCGTTAACCCGAAATAGTATAGCATACATACATGCTAAAAAAAATATTTCCATTCGAAAACAAAATGTTTTAAAATTTTTTCCAATATGAAAATCTATATAAATAAAAATGAATTGTTGTTCGTTAGTCTGGTTAAAACTCGAGAACGGCTGGGCCGATTGAGCTGATTTTGGTTTTAAAATGTTTGTCGTAGTCCAGGGTAGGTCTAAACGGTGAGCAAATAAGGAAAAATTGCGAGTAAGATAGAGTAAAACGACAATTCCATTTTCCCATATAAAAGTTGACCACTTACTTTCTGTCAAACATTTGACAGTATTTGTACTCTCAGTTCCACTCGAATTGAAGAACGCATTAAAACAAGACTTTTGAATCGACAACATAATATCAACTTTGCTCATAACATCGTGTATTTAAATTTCAAAATATAAAAATAATTAATGGGTTGACATGTTTGACGGGTGCCAACCTTACAGTGTTACCAACTCTCAAAAATATTTAAATACGTCCATGGATACAACGTGTAGGTGCGCGGATCATATATATAATATTTATATAATATAGCATAACGTTATGATATTTAAAAATATTATAACACCCTAATATTTGCGTTCAGCTTACCATTTTCATAGGCCACACAGAAATACCGCCAAATTTGTCCGAGTCAAGAGCAAAGGGAAGCAGCCCGTGAAACGGCTTGGTTGATAATGCGAAATCATCGAGTGAACCTCAGAGATAATTTACGAAACACAAGAAGAAATTCATCAAATACTTATTTGATTCAGGCAGCGTTTCAGTACGATTGCAGCAATGATTACTGCTTGGATACTAGCGTTTGGTGGAATTCCTCATGTCAGTAGTTTTAGCCACTGTTCACGCAAGATCCAACATTGGCGTTGCAGTTGCTTCATCTAGAATAACAGCCACGTTGTTAGAAGGCATATTCTTACTTTATTCTTTAACATCCGTTAAATCTTCAATCTATTGAAGAACCAACCAGTAACATTACAAAGCGCTCCGCTATGGCCAAAGTTTTATCCGAATCGAAGATCATCATCTGGGACTAATGCAAAATGGCGCGACGTGCATTTGAAGCAATTAACCGAACATTGCAAGATCTAGGTAATGACTCGAGATGTTTTGGAGGCGCAATGATTTTACTGTCTGGCGATTTCCGCCAAACATTGCCAGTAATTCCCAAATCGACTGCTGCCAACGCAATAAACGCTTGCCTCAAATTATCGAATCTATGGCGCTATGTTAACCCTTTCAGACCTGATTTTTTTTAACTTTGATTATATACTTGTTGATTTTTTCATAATTAAATCATCTTCAAAGAGGATTGAAAACGGCGAAAATATGAGTCTATAGTTATAACTTTCAGAAAAAATCTAGTTTTTCTTTATGTGCTCAAATGCGCACATTCGGTTTAGGTAATTGTTATAACTGATGTATGAGGTATGTGCCAACACAATGAAATATAGATTTTATCATATTAGTTTTATTATAAAAGTATGAGATTGTAACAAAATAATACTGAAATTCTTCTAAACAAAAACGTAACTTAAAATCTAATAAATAAATTAATATATAGGAACATTACTTTGTATGGAAACGCAAGAAACAGTTTTTGTCTTTGGTTAGACATAAGTGTACTTTACACTTTATGCACTTGATGCGGGATTTTCCTTCGCAACCCACTAATTTGCAACGTGTTCCTGGTCCATCATCATGAGCAGGAAAGTGGCCAATACCATCTCGAGCTATTTCAGGTGACGGGCGCAATTCTCCAGGTCTTCTTGGAACAATTACCGGCATAGGACTGCTACTAGAAGGACGACGCCTTTTGGAGGCTGACATTTTATTGCGAAAAACTAAGCTATCAACGAGTCTTCGACGAAAAAGGAGAAGAGTCAGTCGTTTTGATTTAGGAACTCCAAGCAAGTCGTTATCAAGCTCATAGTCTCGGAAGGCTTGAACAACTGCCAAATCAGACGCGTGAAATATCATGCGCAAAGTCCACTTCTTCGACTTTATAAAGGTGCTATAAAAACTCATAAGTTGATCGAGTAAATCAACTCTTCCCATCGCATGATTGTACTTTTTTATGATTTCAGGCCTTTCAACTTCTATGAATCTCTTCTCTGTTTTAGACCATCTTTTCACCGTATCCCTTTCTCCAATGCCAATAAAGTTTGATGCTATGTTTGTTGGCTTGTTATCTATCCATTCGACAACAGTTATATCACCATCTGTACTACAAACCTCTTGAGCGAAACCCCTTGGTTTCTTTTTGATATCTTTGATCGGACACAGGCTCGAAATAAAATGTTCGACTACCTTCCTCCTCGCTTTCGTCTTCATTTTCATCGTGAGAATCAGGTGGCATGTATTGTCTTTGGTTCTGAGCTATTACATCGGCACCTAAACGAACACGTTGTGTATCTTGAGCATAACTATTACTGCCCACATCCTCATCATCTGAAGACAGCTCCAAGTGCGAGAGGTTACCATCTTGCAAAAGCTTTAGCGCATCCCTAGCAATCAAATTTTAAAATATCATTTATTACCTGAAATAAAAAATGCCTTTTAGAAATTCACATAGAAAAGTTATAAAATTATTACGTAAATATCGTGAAAAAGTACATTTTTATCACTATTGCAACTTATGAATGTTTGACAAAAGCTATGTAGTTAAAACCGCTTGTCCACTTTTGTAGACATTACGAATATTCAAGATATTTTTCGCAAATGTATAGAAATAACACGTAACACTTATTGCTCTTTATCTATACACCATGACTTATCGATACAAATTTATTTTAAATCATAACTAACAGAAAAACTTGATATATCTAAATAAAAAATCTCACTTACCTATCCCCTTCAAGTTGTCGCCAGTTACTATTTGAATGTGGAGGATTACATAGTAGCCACTCGTTGCAAGAGATGGCGCTAGGGGTATATTTTTTTAGCAGCTCATAATGTTCTCGAGCGTTGAGAATAGTTTCTGGTTACGTAAAATTTAATTTTGGTGGAATAATTAACAAAATGCGTTATGTCCTCATTTGTGCACGTGGGGTCTGAAAGGGTTAAGAAACTTCAGCTGACAACAAACATGAGAGTTGCATTGCTGAACGATACATCTGCTGAAGATTTCTCTGAGAAATTGCTGAATATCGGTAATGGTCGAGTACCTGTCGACGAATCGAGCGGACTAATTGAATTTCGTCCGAATTTCTGTAACTTTGTCTTATCGAAAGACGAACTCATCAACAAAGTATTCCGAAACACCATTACTAACTTTAAAAATAGTGAATAGTTGAGTAAGCGAGCAATATCGGCAGCTGAAAATAAAGATGTAGATGACTAAAACTACATAATTCAGAATGAGATCATTGGTACACTGCTTTCTTTCAAATCTATTGACTGTGTAAGAAATGAAGATGATGCCACCATCTATCCAATGGAATTTTTAAACTCCTTGGATGTACCTGGCTTACCACCGCACACTTTACGACTAAACATTGGTTCCGTAGTAATCATGATTCGAAACTTAAACCAACCATAACTGGCAACGGAACACGGTGGTAAGTAAATTGATGAACAATTTGATTTACGCCACAATACTCAAAGAAAAATTCAAAGGTGAGGAATTTCTTATTCCGAGGATCCCGATAATCCCAACCGACAGGCCGATCCGTCATGCTTTCGCCATGACTGTAAATAAGTCACAAGGCCAATCCTTGAAAGTTTGTGGTCTTAATCTCGAACATCCATATTTTTCCCATGGCCAATTATATGTGGCATGGTCACGAGTCGGAAGACCTTCCACGTCATTTGTTTTCACGTCTGATAAAAAAAAAAACAAAAAATGTAGTTTTTCCCAAGGCGCAAGGTGGCAAATAAAGAATCATTGAATAATTATATGTTTTCTTATTTACAACTGGCTTTCCGCCCGCGGTTTCGCCCGCGTGAAATTCGGTTATATCGCGCTTTTTAGATTTCTCTCGGGAATATCAATTTTTTTCAATAAAAGGTATGCCAATTAATAAAAGGTAGCCTATGTCCTTTCTCGGGGTCTAAAGATTATCTGTGCCAAATTTCATCAAAATCGGTTGAGAGGTTTAAGCGGGAAAGCGTAACAGAGATTATAGATAGAGATAGACAGAGTTACTTTCGCATTTATAATATTTGTATGGATTATCCTAATTTCAAAAGGTAAAAATGTGATCATGTGATATTGCCTTTATGGCGGAACAAAGTTCGCCGGGTCAGCTAGTTTAGTAATATTTGTAGATATTTTTTTTAATGAATGTATTGGTTTTTTGATAATATGACTATGTGTGTATTATTTATATATATAGTATACACCAGCTACCCGTAGCACAACATTTGGTTTTCAGCCATTGCGCCACTAGTGTCGTGTGAAATAAAACATTTTGATTTTTTTTTATTTGTTATTATAACTAGTGCTAGGGATTGACAGTATTGGCAACTCACTCTTAGCTCATGTCATCTAACTTTTCAGGATGCGCCATTTACAGAATCGATCGGCTGAAGTTGAGCATCGGGTGACTCTTGTTTTGCGCTTTTATGTTTTCTTGCTTTTGACGATATTATCGTAGAGATTTCGTCCATCATCATCTGCCTAGCCTTTTCCCAAGTCTGTTAGAGTCGGATTCCAGTCTCACCAGATGCAATGTTTGATCGCAATCCCGCCTGATGATAAGTAGTGATACAATCGTTGACAGTAAAGCGCGCTAGTTTATTAAGAGCTTATTCACTACAAAAACTGAGTGAATAGAAAGGAAGACGGCAGTTGAGTGAAGTGATGCAATGTTAAAGCTAACAACATGACCAACGATGTTGCGCCAGAGGGATATTGATCTGGAGAACCTCCACGACCAAACTCCCGACACAACAACATTTGGCGCATCGAACACGGTACTCATCGCAACACAACTGCTCAGACTCGCCGTACTTTACCAGACATCATGCCGAAGGAACACGACGAATCGCTTGGCGGAAAGACTTTGATGGGTGGTAACTTCTGCCGGCAGCCGATATTATGGCCTACTACCGAGAGAATGCCAAATGACATGCCAAAGCATTGAATGAAGCGTTTATCTACATAATTCAGTTACTCACTGCATATTATTTAGTTACTGCCCTTGGTAAGATTGGAGGGTCCTGATTATGAAGATATATGCACTTTAAACCCATATGGTTGACGGCAATTTAAAAACATTATTCACCATCGTCGTACTTTTTACTTCGATTCGTGTTATCATATGTATTTTGTGAAGTGGCGTGGACGCCCACGATAATATTGTCATGAGAGAAAATATATTTAAACAGTGTGCATATATATGTTCTTAGCAGGTTTTATTTTATGAATTTTACAGTAGCTATCAGAATGTTGTAAATATTTAAATTAAATTCATGTTATGTATATGTCTGGAGATGAAATATTGGCTTCGTGGATACCATTACGTAGTAATTAAAGTAGATATGCCATTACTTACAAATTATTCCAAGTGTTAGAATTACATATGTATATGTAAATTTCTAAGCATGTGAGAAAGCTGCCTGAAACCTTTTGCTCCAATCTTCAGGGTCATAAATTTAAAGCAACTTTACATTTCACTGGAGGATTAAATTGTGCGGAAACTTGCACGTCTTACTGTGATGCCATATATGTGTTTTGGTTGCCATACAATATCTCCCTGATTTATTTATGAACTAGCTGTTGCCCGCGACTTTGTCCGCGTAGACTTCAGTTTATAGCGCTCGGTGGTTCCCGTTTCCGAGGGAATGCCAAGATAAATGCCTACATTACTGCAAGGTTTGAAACATCCTCACACATTTTCGCGTTTATATTATTAGTGGGATTATAAAGATACATATGGTCTATAGCAACGTTAATATTACCGGGTTTAAAGGTTTAGCAAAGGAAAGAAACATCAAATATCATACTTCTAATTATTTTGCGTTGGTTGGTGTTTTGGATATGCTTAGGATATTATGAAATAAGGGTTAAAAATTATTACGCTTGATAAAATATGAGCACATTTAAGTAAGTACGGTTTTATAAACAACTTATTTTTTTGTTTTGCTGTCTTTTGCCAAAACATAAAGGTTTTCTGGATTTGATACACGTGAGCATGCCACATTGAGTTGCCCATGAGAAATTCAATTCAATTCATTTATTAATGTGATTTTTGGTAAAAGAACATGTAGTTTCTAAATGAATTCCGGCAACTTTAAGCGCCTGTCGGCTTTATTTTTGTTATAGGAAATGCTGCATTTCCTATCATGAGTATATATGAGTCATGACATTTTGTCCTTTTGCCATTCCAGCCATGATTGTAGCCTTTACTATGTTGTGACCCAAATGTGTTATTTGTAACCGAGTACCATTACATAGCTTTGGAGCATCAAGATTCCTCATTAAGAAGACTGGAACACCAACTTTTAGTTTCCTCTTATGGGGTGGCACTGATAATTCTAAAGAGTTGAGAAATTCTATAGGGTATGATGTAACTTGTTCAGTGTTCGCAATATTGTCCACTGAAAGGTATTCGATAACATTTCCCTAAACGTTTAACATGATTTGTTCATTTATTTTACTATTTCATTAGTCGGCGCCAAAATTGCCCTTTCGCATATTCTCGGTTGGCCATATTTGTTTGAAGATCAGGATAGAATTATTTAATAGGTCATCTGAGCTATCCACAACTTGACAGAACTTACGACTCACTCTAATCATGCCGTTACTGTCAGTTGGCATGCGATCTACTCCGATTTTTAAAAGAGTAGCTGCATATTGCATATATCCGGCTTGAGAATCGTGATATAGTTGCCCTCGCATATTCGTGGTGAGACAATACTTTTTCACGCGAACCCATAATGCAGATGCTTTCAAAGAGGCATTTATTTCATCCGGCGGCATACCCCTAGTAATCACCGGAAGGGTCTGCCTAAAGTCACCAGCTAAAAGTACCATCGTCCCTCCCATGATATCTTGGTTGCTTTGATGTCCCCCATTGTGCGATCTAGTGCTTCAATTGCCCTTTTGTCATCCCATTCATCCCAAACTAACAACTTACACTGCTGTAACATTCGTCCGCGCTCACTGCTTTTACTGATATTGCATTTCCTTATGAGCTAAGTTCAATGGTAAAAAATTAAATAAAAACTGAGTTGATATAAAATAAGCGCCTGTTAAAATAATGGAAGCAATATCTACGTCTGTGTTAGCTCCTGTTTTCGCAACATTTTTTGTTACTGCTCTGCTCCTATTGGTCATAGCGGGATGTTATATAGCCTAAAGCCTTCCTGGTTTAATAGGCTATCCAACGCAAAAAGAAGTTTTCAAATCGGACCAGTAGTTCCTGAGATTAGCGCGCACAAACAAACAAACAAACAAACAAACTCTTCAGCTTTATATATTAGTATAGGTTGGGCACTGTTGCTGTAGCGATAAGCTAAAATGACTTATGTATCTACTTTTGTACCTGTATATTACAGATGGCTGTGTAGGCATAACATGGGCCAGATGTTCCTAGTGTCGAATGCATACTAATGTTCTCGCGGGATTGCATTGGGATTGGGAGGCAATATATTTTATGCCATATCCTCTGTTTTGGCAGTCTGCTACTTTTAGTGTCAATACATTGAGTGCACATGTTTGCATTTAGGTAACTAAACCTATGTACGATATCCATATACTGTAACTAAAACCATGTACTTAAAATAAATATTATATGTACACATACTTATATTGTAATTTGTAAATGTATGTTAAACTCCATCTGTAAAATATTCCTTTGATTAAAATCATTCGAATCTATTGCAGTTCTTCTAATTTATCATTATAGTAGTCTTTTCAGTATTTATCATTGTAATAGTTAATCTTTTAATTTATTATTTCATCATCATCATCATCAGCCTCTACCCGTCCACTGCTGGACATAGGCCTCCTTCATGGCACGCCAACAAGCTCGATCCTGAGCAGTTCTCCGCCAGCCACTACCAGCCACCTTTTTGATGTCGTCGCTCCATCTCGCCCAAGGGCATCCTACGCTACGTTTGCCGAGACGCGGTCTCCACTCGAGGACTCGTTTACCCCAACGGTTGCCGGTCCTGTGGCATATGTGACCAGCCCATTGCCATTTCAGCTTGCTAATCTCTCAGCTATATCATCTCACCTCATTTCTGATGGGGTCCTTCAGAGAGACGCACAACATAGCCCGCTCCATAGGTCGCTGAGCGGCTTTAAATTTATGGACTAGTCTGACCGTTAGTGCCCACGTCTCGGCTCCGTAAGTCATGACGGGTAGGACGCTCTGGTTGAATATTTTAGTCTTCAAACAGTGGGGTATGGGCGACGAAAATACCCGACGCAGTTTACCAAATGCTGCCCATCCCAGCTAGATCCTTCTATTTGTCTCTTTCTCGAAGTTGTTTTTCCCTAATTGCAACGTTTGCCCGAGGTATACATATTCTGAAACAACTTAGAGCGGCATTCCGTTTACGGCAACCGGTCCCGGAGTGACCCGTTCATTGAACATAATTTTGGTCTTATCTAAGTTCATCCGGAGACCGATGCGTTGGGAAGAGTCAGCTAAGTTGGCCAGCATTTGTTCCAGCTCTTGCTGCGTTTCCGCCATGATGACGATATCGTCTATCTTAATTTATTATTTAGGTAATGTTAATCATATAATTCTTGAACTTTCCAGGATAAACCGATAAAACAACTCCTTTTTAGGGTTCTGTAGTCAACTACGAACTCTTATAGTTTCGTCAAGTATGCCTGTTGGTCTGTCCGTCCGCGGATAATCTCATAGAGTATAGACCGCACTAGGAAGCTGAAATTTGGTACCAATATGTAAATCAATCACGCCATAAAAATGCCAAATAAATAGTAGAAAAAGAATATTAGGGGAGGGTGTCATACAGGTAAATTGGGGAGAAATTGTTTTTCTTTTGAAACGTAACGTGTGATACCTATACTTTTGCATATAATTTAAAAATGAATGTACGGTTAACTAAATTAATTTTAACGATAATTTCTGAAATAATAGCTTGAAAGCAAAAAAAAAATGCGTCCCCCTCTATCTATTGAGCTATAAGTTTTAAAAATATGAAATCTCTAAAGTAGAACTTTATAAAGACTTTCTAGGAAAACTATTTTGAACTTGATACGTTGAATAGCTAGTTATTGAAAAATTTTACAAAATTATTTCTGAACTAAGTTTTGTAATTTAACCGCATATGCGAGATTTTTTATCGTATAGTTTACATATTACACATAGAATATTTAGAATTGTCCGCCCTTTGTAGGCCCGTTATGAAGATTCCGTACTTAGTATGTCAACTCAATGTAACACTTAGCTGATTTTATAACTCTTCCGTCTTTTCTTCCGTACCTACTATCCCATCCGTTACTACGCAACCCTAAGCGTGATTTTTCTTACATATTTGAATTAATGAATGGTCATATAATCAACAATGGAATACGATATATACCCGTGCTTATTTGTTAATAAAATATTTGGGTAAATAAAAATGAAAAAAAGAAAAGGAGTACCCATTAGAGTTCTAAAATAGGCATTATTTAAGAATTCTAATTTAAACAAAGTACTACATTTATAAAAATAGGTTTTATGCTTTTCACCAGAAGAGCAGTCATTTGACTTTTTTAACTTCAAAAAGTTTCATTTAGGTAACTATGTAGGACATAGTTATGTATTTCATAGTTTAGAGTCCCCAGACTCCTAACTTAGTTGTAGGCCCCTTTAGCAAGAGCTACTCTCATGTAAAGTTGACGTCAGTACAAGAAGTTGACGCGGCTCCCGGGAGAGGACCTAGCCCCATTTAAGGTTAGTGCCCCCGTTATAAAGTTATGCAAACAGGTATTTTAGAAACTTTCTAAACGAATATAATTGGCTGTATATAAGATATTTTGTCCTATGTATACTTATACTTATCTATACTAATATATAAAGCTGAAGAGTTTGTTTGAAAGCGCTAATCTCAGGACCTACTGGTCCGATTTAAAAAAATATTTTTGCAGTGGATAGCCTATTAATCCAGGAAGGCTTTCGGCTATTATATAACATCATATTGCGACTAATAGGAGCGGAAAATATAAAAAAAAAAACGCCTTTGAAACCGTGTGGCCCAGCTAGTTACTTATTACTTATCTATACTAATCTTAGTTCTTAGTTAGTAGTTTGTGTGTTTGTATGTTTGTTTGAACGCGTTAATCTCAGGAAGTACGGGTCCGATTGGAAAAATTCTTTTTTCGTCTGATAGCCCATTAATCCAGGAAGGCTGTAGGCTATATAACATCACGCTGCGGCCAATAGGAGCGGAGCAAATAAAAAAACATATCGAAACCTACGCGGGTAAAACCGTGTGGCGCAGCTAGTAATATACAGTATGTTAACTAACAGAGGGCGTTCCCGTTAACCCGAAATAGTATAGCATACATACATGCTAAAAAAAATATTTCCATTCGAAAACAAAATGTTTTAAAAATTTTTCCAATATGAAAATATTCAATAAAAATTTTAAATTGACATGTAAAAGAAACACACTGTACACGCGAACTTGAAAGACGGCAACGTCGCAATTTATTTATTCATGACGATTACTATTTTGATTTAAAACAGGAGGTTTCAAATTTATTTTCAATTATATATTTTTTTTATTCGGATTTTTTTATGCTTATTTTTCTATGCTGATATTTTTATTTTAATCTATTAATGATATATATTAACGAGTTTAAGGAAACGCCCTCTGTTATTTAACATACTGTATAAAGCTGAAGAGTTTGTTTGTTTGAACGCACCAATCTCAGGAACTACTTGTCCGATTTGAAAAATTATTTTTGCGTTAGATAGCCAATTAATGCAGGAAGGCTTTAGGCTATATAACATCCCGCTATAACCAATAAGAGTGGAGCGTAACAAAAAATTAAAATGTTTGCTGTATATTTTGGGGTTAAATAAAATATTCAAATAACTAACTCCACGCGAACGAAGTCGTGGGCGGCCGCTAGTATCTCAATACTAGCGGCCGCCCGCGACTTCGTTCGTTCGCTGTATCAATAACCGTTATATTATCGAATTATTTGTACACGAAAAATGAAAACAAAAAAAATATAATTGAGAAATAAATTTTCTAGTTAATTCTATGACATGGTCTCATTCATACCTCTCTAAATCTAAATGTATGAGTAAATTTGTATTTAGACAAGTATGAAATTATTTGTACACGAAAAATGAAAACAAAAATAAAAAAACAATATAATTGAGAAATAATCATGGTCTCATTCATACCTCTCTAAATCAAAATTTATAAGTAAATTTAAATTTATGAGTAAATCTAAATTTATGAGTAAATTTAGATTTAGAGAGATCTAGATTTTTCTCAATTATATTGTTTTGTTTGTTTTCTTTTTTCGTGTACAAATAATTCGATAATATAACGGTTATTGTTACAGTAATAAAACGTCAAATATGACAGCGTTATATTTTATTAGCTTTCTTAATATTTATTTGGTTTTATGATTGGTTTGCATGAAAATGATTTTCTCATTTTTATATCTTATCAAATACGCATTTTTGGGCTTATTCTAAGATCTATTATTTTATTTTTACCTATAGAATAATTTGTAGAGGTATGGGATTTAAAAAAAAGTTGATATATTTCGCCGAAATGAATAGGTATGACCATTTCCTTTCATGGGCCTGATTTTAGGGGCGTTGTACCTACTTGCAACCGGAACCGGCCTGTAAGAATCTAAACCTACGTGTATGTAGCTACTTTTACTTTAACTAATGAATGTTGTTGAACTGTCAAAATTAAATACAGTGCTGCAGGTCTACAATATTCCGATTTTAGGTATGCATCCCTTTCTCGCCCTTGGGCGAGATGAAGCGACGACATCAAGAAGGAGGCTGGTAGTGTCTGGCGGAGAACTGCTCAGGATCGAGCTTGTTGGCGTGCCATGAAGGAGGCCTATGTCCAGCAGTGGACGAGTAGAGGCTGATGATGATGATGATGATCATCCCTTTAACAGGAGTGGTGGTAGGTTCGAACCCAACCAATAATTTGTCTATTTCATGACTGACCTAAAATCGGTGCAGGAAAACATCGAAAGAAAATACTTATATTTCTTTATTTTCTTTCTCAACCCTAAATGGTAAACGAATTGGTGTTTAAAAGAATATTAGCTACATTCTTCAAATTATACTCTGATTGTCCTTTTGCATTTCTTTTTCTAATCACAAAATAAGTACTACCAGCTAGTGTAAGTTGAAGAAATAACCAAGCTTTAATACTTGGATACTTAAGTATCAAATAACCACGCATTATCCTGATCCACGTAAGTATCAAAACCACAGCAAAAAAGATAATATGGTATGTCGTAACAGCTGCAATTCATTTCACAGTGTGTAGTTCTTAATAACGAGCAGCTGTGAGAAATAGCCATCCTACCATGGGCGAGATGTCTTAATAAAGTCTCTGGCGCTTAGTTATTGCTTTCATAATACCTACTAGAAATATTTTATTGGTAAGTAGGTCGGTTAGGTAATACATAATTTGATTAAAAAAGTCAACTAAAATTTGATTATGTAAACTTTTGGCCATTCATTTATTCACATATATATTTTTAATAAGTATAAACTAGTACTTGACCGCAATCTCGCCTGATGGTATGCAGAGATGCAATCGTTGATGGTAAATCGCGCTAGTTTATTAAGCCTATTCACGCAAAAAAACTGCGTAAATAGGAAGGAAGACGGCAGTTGAGCGAGATGATGCAATATTAAACCCAAAACACGACCAACGATGCTGAGCTAGAGGGAGATTGATGTGGAGACCCTCCACGACCAAACTCCCGACACAACAACATTTGGCGCATCGTACCCAGCACACATCGTAAAACAACTGCTCAGACCCGTCCTCCGTACGGCTTCACCAGACATCATGCCGGAACACGACGAATTGCTTGGCGGCAAGACTTTGTCTGTTGGGTGGTAATAGCTACCGGCAGCCTATGTTACAGCCTACCACCGTTTGTAGATATGTATACCTATAATATTTCTTGCTATAAATTATTTTCTGTAGATATTATAAGTTGCACAAATAGGAGGGTAACTACGTAGTACTCTACCAGTAGCAATGGGTTTCATTTTGACAGTTCAACAATATTTTGTTATTAGGGTTGTAACGGAGGCTTGTTAGCGGAGGCGGATGCGGAGGCGACGAGTCTCACCTCCGCGGATGCGGAGGTTAACGGAGGCGGAGGCGGAGGTGAAAGTACATATAGAAAAAAAATAAATTTATGGTTAATTAAAACAATTTTTTTTATTTTAAATACGTACATTAATAGTACTGGTAAAAAATATTAACTTCTTGTAATGAAAATTAAGGAGAAACATACTGTGTTTACCGCATTCCCGCCTCGCACTAGTTGATTCTTGACCATTTCGCGCACAAACGCGGCCGGACGGTTGTCGAGCGTCGCAGCTTGCGCGTTATTTATTTTATAAATACGTAAATAAACCTCCGTTACAACTCCACAAAAATTGTGCGGAGGCGGAGGCGGAAGCGAAGATACGATTTCTTGCGGAACTTCCGCAGTAACGGAAGCGGAGGCGAAGCTCCGTTACAACCCTAGTTGTTACATTGTTGTTTATGTTGTTGAGCAAACATATTTTTCGAACATCTGGGGAAATATGGAGTAATCTGTACAACCCCTCAGAACAAGCCATTACCATTTTTTTTTATTTTTGCTTTTTATGCACATTGATTTAATTAAGGAAGTTGTTGTAAGTTGCGATTGGTTGTTACTGAAATGTCTTCCAATTAAGCTTTACATTAACGAATAAACTTTTTAATAAAGAACGTAACGTTTTTAACGAGGAAGCTTATGATATTTACTTATTCCGTAATTTTTTAGGGTTTCGTAACTCGGAAGGAAAAACGACCACTTCGTTATCTGTCAATCCGTCTTTTTCTCCTTTTTCTTAAAAAGGTTCAAACTCTTCTTCTTCTTCAGCCTATAGATGTCCACTGCTGGACAAAGGTCTCCCCCAAGGCTTTCCACGCCGACCGGTCTTGTGCTGCCCACATCCATCGGCTTCCCACGACCTTCACCAGGTCATCAGTCCACCTTGTTGGGGCCTCCTTACGCTGCGTCTTCCAGTACGTGGCCGCCACTCCAGAACCTTACTGCCCCATCGGCCATCGGTTCTACGAGCAACGTGCCCTGCCCACTGCCACATAAGTTTAGCGACTCGGAGAGCTATGTCGGTGACTGTGGTTCTTCTGCGGATCTCCTCATTTATGATTCGATCACGCAGAGAAACTCCGAGCATAGCTCTTTCCATTGCCCTTTGTGTGACTCTGAGCCTTTGTATAAGGCACATTGTGAGCGACCACGATTTAGGTTCACGAATAATAATAATAATATGACCTTGATGTCGTGTTGGGGATAACGCGCTCCAAACGCTGGGGTTGTGCTGGTAGATTTTACTGTACCAGAACAGGCCTAGGATGGACTACTAGCGATGCGCGATGGCGAGAGGTTTCATTCGATTGTTTTGATTGTTCAAACATCTCGATGGTTCTCGATTGTTACCTACAACTTGGACTCGAGTTCGACTCGGTCTGTTATTAGCTATTACGACAGGCGCACGGTGCGTTCATTCGAGAGCAATCGAGCGTAATTTGCGTTGTGATTCTATCAACAAGAACAATCGAAAATAATCAGCTTCGCGACGGGAACAAAATGTTAGCAGTTAATTTACGTATGAATAATTAGATAGAAGGAATCGTGAAAATAAATAAAACATATCAAGGGTTTTTATTGAATCTGTTTTTTTTTGTTATTTATTAGATATTTATGTAGCCCAGTTTTTTAATGTTATTATTTAAATTTAAATGTAAAATAAGTCGGGCCCGAGATAAATCAACAATCATAATCAAACAACAATCACAAAATCGATTCAGGAAAGCCTTGATCTAGAGATTAAGAGACAATATAGATATTGTAATAATTTTTATTTCTAGTCTTTGTTAATATCAAATTACAGACATAGATATTACCTATTTAGGTTACTACATTTCATTTAATACGTAAGTTGTCTAGTTTCTCACCTCCAGCTTGGCTTTATTAGCCAGCTGGAGTGAATAATGACGAGGAATTGAGCTAACATTTCTTTCTTGCCTGTATTGACCAGTTTGAGTGGAGATTTATAAGAGCAGACGTGCTCGGGAGAAGGAAGTATTGTCCCCTTGGTGCTACGTTACTATGTGCTAGCGATAGTTTCCAGGGTCTGTTATTGAGTATACAGTATGTTAACTAACAGAGGGCGTTCCCGTTAACCCGAAATAGTATAGCATACATACATGCTAAAAAAAATATTTCCATTCGAAAACAAAATGTTTTAAATTTTTTTCCAATAGGAAAATATTCAATAAAATTTTTAAATTGACATGTAAAAGAAACACACTGTACACGCGAACATGAAAGACGGCAACGTCGCAATTTATTTATACATGACGACTACTATTTTGATTTAAAACAGGAGGTTTCAAATTTATTTCCAATTATAATTTTTTTTTATTCGGATTTTTTTATGCTTATTTTTCTATGCTGATATTTTTATTTTAATCTATTAATAATATATATTAACGAGTTTAAGGGAACGCCCTCTGTTATTTAACATACTGTATATGTCACCCCCTACCATTTTATCCACGTGTATATAAAATATTGATCAGACAGGGACTATAGTTCTCCCATAGTTCAAGGTATTGTTTACCTTGAACTATCATCATAACTAGCCTAACCCAGAGTCCAATACGTTTATTTCTACATACATACATACATATATTCTGCAATAGTACTGCACCAACCGGGGTTTGTCCTTGAATGCAAATGCATACACCATACACAGGAATAATCGTAGATTGCTGCCTCCTCGTTATTTGAAGTTGCTTAACCCGCCAGTAGTCGCGCATGGGTCGAAAAGACCCAGAGGTGCAGAATTTGATCCGTAATTCCTTTAATATTATTAGTTTTAGTTTGCCGTGCTAGATACCTTCAAGTGACTATATAGTGAACTCGTACTCCCCACCTCGGCCATTTCGCCTGCGGCGTTAGAACAGGACGGACGTGTCAAGTGAGTATGGGTCGTTTAGACCCTTACGCGACGGTTCATGTAAGTGTTTTTTGTAACTATTAAAAATATAAATTATTATTATTATTGTTTACAGAATGTCTCGTATGCGATTAGATGCCGCGAATATTGAAAAAATATTACATGAAGATGAAATCGAAGGGGAAGAATGTTCGGAAATCGAAGATTACTTAGAAATAGACGAACATGATTCCAATTCTTGTCAAAGTTCGGAAGAGGATTGTACTGAGTTTGTATCTTCAAATCCAGTACCTACATCTGATAATTTATTTCATAGAAGAACTGATCTAGATAATGTACCATTGAAATACATTCGTCAAGGACACTATCTCTCTAAAAATGGCGCTGTGAAATGGAATATTGAAGAACCTCCCAGATCAGTACGAACGCGAAGCCACAACATTATCACAGAGCGTCCTGGTCCGATCAATGAGGCTAAAGATGCCCAAACATCTTTAGAGTGCTGGGTTTTGATGTACCCTGATAATGTATTAGAGCAAGTCGTGGTTTACACTAATATTTACATTACTGCAATCCAAAATAAATTTCAAAGAGAAAGAGACTGCTTACCAACTGACTTGATAGAATTGAAGGCTCTATTGGGTTTACTTTATTATTTTGGAAAATTACGTGGTGCACACTTGAACACAAATGATTTTTGGGCTACAGACGGTACTGGATCGGACATTTGTATAGCTACTATGTCACGCCAACGATTTCACTTTTTGCTTCGATGTCTTAGATTTGATGATATAAATACTCGTCAACAAAGACGGCAGAGTGATAAATTAGCTGCAATAAGGGATTTTTTTACGGGTTTTGTTACAAGAATAAAGAAACATTATTGTTTGGGTGATACAGTTACAATTGATGAAAAACTTGAACCATTTCGTGGACGCTGTCCATTCAGACAATACATGCCAAATAAACCAGCAAGGTACGGGATAAAAAATTTTGTTTTGGCTGACTCGAGGACTTATTATACAGCTGAAATGGAAATCTATGCTGGGAAACAAAATGCTGGTCCATTTGATGTCAGTAATAAGCCTTTAGACCTCGTCAAACGTATGGTGGAGTCAATCAAAGATTCTCATCGCAATGTTGTTATGGACAATTGGTTCACTAGTTTTCCTTTGATCACAGAATTGTATGAAAACTATGGCCTTACAGTTCTGGGCACTCTTCGAAAAAATAAACCTGAAATACCACCTGTTTTTACTTCAACAAAAGGACGCGAACCAAAATCAACATACTTCGGCTTTCAACCTAACTGCACTTTATTGTCATACGCACCAAAAAAAGGAAAAGTTGTTCTTCTTGTTTCAACGATGCATCATGATGCAACGATAGATCCAGACACGGGTGACAAATTCTAACCAAACATGATAACGGATTACAACATGTATAAATGTGGTGTAGATGTTGTAGACGAAATGTGTGGCACATATTCTGTATCAAGAGTTAGCAAAAGATGGCCCCTCACCATATTTTTTGGACTTATGAATGTAGGAGCAATAAATGCGTATGTAATTTATAATGCGAACATGAAACGCTTGCAAAAAGAAACTGTTGAACGAAGACACTTTCTAAAAGATTTAGCTTTGGGTTTGGTGATGCCACAAATTCAGAAAAGGTCTTCTATCACTACTTTACCTAGGTTCATCCGAAGTAAGATGTTTCAAATACTTGGGAAAGAAGAAATCACAGAAAGATCTCAATCATCAGGGGCGTCAAGTAATGTTCGTGGTCGATGTTCACTCTGTCCCTCTAAAAAAGATAGGAAGACCAAGACTCAGTGCCATTTCTGTCAGGCATTTATTTGCCGAGATCATACAATGTTTGTATGTGAAAATTGCAAACAAAAAGATTAATTAGAGTCTAACAAACATACCAAAAAAATTGTCTAATTCTAAGATTGATAGTTTTATAGGACTTTTTTTGTGATATATTTTGAGGCTGATCATTATAAAACTAAAATTGTCTAATAGTTTATAAGTTTTTTTTTATACGAAGATACTCATATACTGTTATAAAAACATAATTATAGTTGTTGATTATTGATAAAAATAAATAAATACCTAAGTTTTCCAAAGTGAAGTATTAAAAGTAACTTTTTTCTAGCATTTTTTTAGTAGTATAGGTAAAGTTTATTGTTCCAGTAAAACAAATTAAAATGTAAAATTATATTATTTGTTTTATTGTTAAATTTATAAAAAATACATTACTTTATTAAAAAATATATGTCTTGTGATTTAAATCATCTATATAATACCTGGGTCTAATCGACCCGCACGCGACTGTTGGTGTCCCAAAATGAAGCGCGAGTCCTGGCGGGTTAAGGAGCTTTTACGAGTTGGCTTTGGCCCCTCGTACGCTTGCTAAAGGTCCGGGACCAAGAGTCCAAAGATGTGTTTGACATTTTTTTAAATATTCTTAATTTCAACTTGATAACTTCGAAGTTAATTGGTGCGTGAGTTTGACTCGGACTTCATCTGTTTTTTATCCTTATTAGGGAAGACAACAGAAAAAAATGAACGGTGGAAATATAAACCTACCTAGCATTATATAATCCTTGTTACAATTTTTTATCATGCTTTTTGATGCTAGAAACGTGTATAATTACAGTTTTATGCTGTTTGTTGGAGAGCACGGAACGTAATTTCAGTGTAAGCTGTGATTAATGCCTTTATTTCCGGCACACAACGACTGAGGTTGCGGGCCGCTGGCTCGATGCAAATTCTGTGTGTAGGCATTATTCGCGGTACAAACAGGTGATACCACATCATTTCAATTGCTGCGATATATTAGTATAGCTATATATATTGCGCATTGCCGTTGGAAATTTAAACGTGTTTAACCTAATTAATTAACCGCTTCCCACGGCCCCAATTTTTATTAAATGGCACTAAAATATTTCGATATTTTCCGTTGAACGATTCAAACATTTCAGATTACTTTTGAAACTGTCCGATAGAGAACGTGCACTGTCAACATTCCTTCTTTGCGAACTTTTATTATCATCTCTGTTGTAACTTTTGTTTGAGTGACGGCGATCCGAATTTCCTCTTTGTGAATTAATGTTTTAAAAATTAATGTTGAATAGGAATTGTTGTAGGCAATGTATTTGATATTTTTGCTTCCTCTTGATATCAGGATAGTGACGAGTCGGTTTGCATTTAAGCGGAAATTGCAGAGTTATTTTGCAAATAGGGTAGGGTCATCTCAACACCTCTCTCACAAGTTTTATTTTTGTATATATTATAAGTATATATATAGTAATAGTTTGTATATGTATATAGCTTATTTAAGTATTTATTTATATAGTGTTATGAGTTTCTTCGTTTCCTTTTCATTGTTTCTGTAACTAAAGCACCTGCCATCTAGTCTCTTCACCACCCGATGTTGACTAATAGAGAATGCCTAAGGCATTAAGTTCACCTCTGTACATTTTCTTTGTGCAAAAGTATAAATAAATAAATATTTTGTTAAACTTTTCTTAGTAGATAGGTACTCTTTACTGCTTTGCTTGGCTATATCATTACTTAGTCTTTGGTTTTTTTTCAACATAAAATTTTTGCATTTTGTATATCGTAAGATACGTTCTATCAGATAAACACAACAGGATACTTTTATATTCAAAAGATTTTATAATAATGGTTTTACGTCAGTTGTAACTCTTGAAAAACACGCTTGAAAGAAATTGATGAAATACGAAAGCTTGAAAATGTAAGTTGGACCCGAGAAATGAAAATAGCAATTTATAAGTTTCTTCTAATAGATACAATATAAGCTTAGGTATTTTATTTATTATGTCACCAGTTTATTTATGTACAGACAGTGAAATTAATTGAAAAAATGTTCTTATACGTATTTATAGAAATCTATCTGATAGTCCCAAAAATAAATACTTTCTATTTATAGAAACGTAATATTCGAGAATACCATTTAAATAAGGTGAGTGTGATCATATGTGACAGAATCCCATTATGATATCGAATTCTTATTCGGTATCATAATGGGATTCTGTATGTCTGTATTGCTTCCCAGCAATACAGACGTAGATATAGGCCTACAAAAAATCATCAGCCAATCGAATATTTTATTTAAAATTCATTCAGGTAGATTTATCTAGAAAAAATAATAAAAAACGTTTGTCATTCGAGAGGAGGTTACTCTGTTCGATCGTATATAAATTTTTTTTAGCTTTTGTTCGCGGATAACTTCGTCGTTTACGAAACGATTTTGATAACCCTATTTTTATTGAGTCAAAAAAATGACTAATACGAACATCTAGTGGCAGCCGTTACGGGTTGTTGGAGCCCTCAAAAGTCCAACAATTGGTCTAACTGCAATGCTTCGACGTCGCCTTCGGGTTGTGGCGGTCAGACGGCAGTCGCTTCACGGAAAATGTCGAAGTTTAGCCATATCAGCAGTTGGACTGGTAAAGCGGACTCCAGACTCCAAAGCTGAAAAGGCTTCGGATGCGACTGGGATTAACGCTGTGATGATGATGATGGAGTGATCCCCTAACATGTTTAGATCTCAAAATCCTTGATATCGTCCTTCAAAACGCTTTTAATCTTGTTGAAAACGTTCCCCTTGTTCATCACCCATAGGCACTTCAAAATCTTTTTGAAGAATTCCCAAAAATATTTCCAAAAATATCGGTAGCAATATCTATGTAAATTTTTATTTGAATTCAACATTACTTTCATTGTAATATATTTGCACTCGAAATACCGGATCAAACTGGATGTAATAGATCGTTCGAATGTAATATGTGCTTAGTAACAAACGGAACTTCAGCATATACAATATGTTAAGAAAACCCTGTCCGACCCGTAAGGATAGTAAAGGTTAGGTAAACACATGACCAAATAACATATGAAATTTTACATAATCATCATAGTAACAATACTAGTGAATTTTGAAATAATCTTTTTTTCCCGCGAATTAATTCCAACTTCCCCAAAATTTGGTAATTTTTAAAAAGTGACGACATTATTTTTGACGGTATAATTCTGAGCGAATAGCGATGCGACCGCGTGCCGCGTGCCCTGCCCCTCTTCCCCGCGTCTGTATGGCCTACCGCACATGTTTTAAGTTATCTCTTTTTGCGAAATAATATTTATTTTTTTAGGGGGATTTTTTTTAAGCTTAGCCCGGCTTTGTAGGCATTAGTAGAATCAGTTATCGATACCTAACAATACCTTCACGGATCGGACAGGGTTTTCTTTACATATTGTATAATACTTGCCTTATTTTTTTTTATTATATTTCAATATTTTTGTGACACAAAAGTAACAGTCATTTTTATAATTTCAAGACTCTCTCCATAACATCGGTGAACCAAATTGGTAATCGTTTTTTCCTGACCACTATAATACCACACTAGAGTTTTCTCAAAACACATGAGACATCTACTTTTTTATCTGGATTTGCCACAGAAAATCCAATATAATAAAGATCCGCACTTTTTAACGAAACTACCAAAGGTATTTTCTTTTTGAAAATGTAAACTTTCCACAAACATACCAAAAGCTATCAGAACTTTATTTACACTTTCTCCTCGAGATTTTAAATTAATCCGAAACTAGAGCGAACGAATAGATAATAAACTGTCGTTACCACGTTATGTAGGTAGTTGAAACAAAAACATTTGACTGCAGGAGGAAATTGTGACGTATAAAATATTTCTGATAACACTGTTAGGTTTAAGGAATAGAGTGGGGACTTTGTCCGCCGACCTAGTGACCCCAGTAAAGACGGTGGCAGTTGGCACAGTGGATACTGGCGCCTTGCATAGCGAGGCTTAAGGCAGGCAACTTCTTCCCAAGAATGTTCCTTACAGGCTTTACGAGCGAGGCGAGAGGATTCGCTTCCGAAGCTGGTATTTACCGAGACCACCTCCATGTGTTGATGGTGATATCCGTGGTGGTTTTAGTTAGGTAAAGACTCTACACTCCCCGACCTCACTCACTGAAGCTCACGAACCGAACACCATAATATCCTCATCATTAATTATAATTAATTATCTTCTAGATAAATTATTTGAAAACACACAACGTTAATAAATTATAAACTGAGAATTTTAGCTACGGTAAGGTAAACGATAATAATTTTACAGTGAGTTGAGGAAATTAAACCCTTCTCTTAAATACATTACACTCGTTAAGGCTAAAGCTTTTGACTTAGGTATTTATTTATCTCTTTATTTGTATAAGGTTTCCAACTAAATACACAGCATGAACTCACAATTATTGTTGTAATAATGTTATGTATAACATAGTAGAACTACTTACATAGTAAACCAAAAGCCCTCGAAGAAATTTACCAAGACACACTTATTACTACTATACAGGGTGTATCTGACATCGTAACGCAAACTTCGCGGATAGGCTACACCGCATGCCACTAATAAAATTATGATAGTCATTTATGTCGTTAATGAACGGTTACAGAATTCACAGTGGTTAAAAAAAGTGTCGGCTTGGCATTTGAACGTTGCAAGCGTGCCGCCGTGCGGGTTTGTAGGTATGAAGTTGATCGCTGATGTGAACTCTATCAAATCAGCTGATAAGATAGTTTTTCGAGTTTTGTTTTCATTGCGCTTTTTTGTGTAATTAGCGAATTAATTAATTTTTACTTTAAAATCTGATTGGGTTATAAAAGTATAGCAATTATGAATGGTCTAAAGTGAAAAACTTCATATATTTTTTTTTAATCATGAAAAGCCGACGAAAAATTCCACCACTGGGGGTTCAGAATCATGTACTGGATCCATGGTACTCGTTTGTGCGTCGATGTCAGATACACCCGTTACAAGATACACTTCAAATTCAATTTGTCTTCAATGTCAAATGATCAGAAACTCCGTTAGGTCAATTAAAAAAAACACAAATAAAATACGTGCTACACAAATCATTTGATTTTTTCGACGTGTAACAGCCAGCATACTTATTAGCTAGTTAAAGTATATTTCCTCAAAGTATTTTCCTTTCAGGTTTTCAAAATAAATATTTTATGAGGCTGATGTCTCAATAGACACATAATTTTAATTCCTGAAATAAAGTCACGTCTGGTAGATTTTGTAAAGAAGAATTGTCAAAAATTCAAAATTCCTCCTCCAATAAAACTATCTGGCATTGGATAAATCAAAAAACGATACAGTAAATGTAGGTTTTTTCTGTATTATGAACTAGCACTTGACCGCCATCCCGCCTGATGCATTGACGAAATCGTTGATGGTAAAGCACACTAGTTTATTAAGAGCCTATTCACTCTAGCTTTGAAGACACTCAAAGGGGGTCCGCCGAAAACACCGCCGCTGGCAAATTGTTCCAGTCCCTCGGTACAGTACTCGGTATAAAAGAGGAGGCGAAACGGATCGTCCGGATCGCAGTGGTGTTTAGAACGTAAGGGTGGAAAATCACCGTGTGATTCAAAAAAAGAAAAAAAAAAAAAAACTAAGACAGTAAAAATTCAAGATAACAGTAGACCTACCTTATAGCTAATCTCTCTCAAACGTACTTACGTTAGAGATTAATTGAAGAATGTGGAGATTATTTGAGAATGATTAGGTATAAGCTAGGTACCTCGTAAGTAGATAAGGTAAGTACCTACCTTATACCTAATCATTCTCAAATAATCTCTACATTTCTTTCATATATTTCTTTCACAAACCTCAATAGAAAGTCAGTTGTCTTAATGAGCTTTCGATGTATCAACTTGAGGTTTTCTCGACGAAGCTCACAATTGTTTTTGAATTGGAAACACGTCAGTGTACCATTTTTAAAGACAATTTACACTTTCAATCATTAACGAACGTTTACGCAGTATTTTGATAAATTAATTAATTTCTAATTGCTTTGTACTTTAAATTAGAGGTATTAGCTTGATTATAATCGACACTTTCGAACGACTCAGATGCTAACAAAAACAAACATCCACTTGCCAAGGCTAGTTGATGTATGTTTTTGTCGCATCTGAAACAGGTGAAAATTGGAGAATATTGATTGCGGAAGTTATATAATAATGTATAAACTATGGGTACATAAATATGTTATCAAATAAAGTCGTTAATACGTTACTGTCATTAAGAGCAATGCTGCTACTCTTAGTTATAAAAGTTACTCGTACGTATCTTTGTTCTTTTTAGGGTTCCGCACCCAACTAGAAACCCTTGTGGCGTATTGTGTCACAAAACTAGTTAATATTAAAACCCTCAACACTTAATGTTTCAGACAAAAAAAAAAAATAACTCTGCCTGCGGCTTGCATCGCGGCAGTACATATACGAACGGTCGGTACGACAAACGGTCGTTAGTAAAGAGTTGACCCTAACTGTCATAACTTATCTCAGTGTTCCCAGAATTTTCCTACTATTGTTAACTAGCGTTATGTTACGCTTATAATTATTGTGATAGTGAATTAAACTGTTTTTCCGGTATCCACGACTTTTATTTAGGAGTGTACCTCCAAACCCTATAGTTTCGCCAAGTCTGTCTGTCTGTCCATCTGCGAATAATCTCAGGTGAACGTTAGCACTACAGAACTGTAATTTGGTACCAATATGTATATCAATCACGCCGACATAATGCAAAAATAAACAGTGAAAAAAAAACCGTTTTATTAGGATACATATACTTAAAGTATTATGTATAGTGATATTTTTTCGTTTCCACCCTGATACGTGATATATTATTGAATAGGTATTTAAAACTGAATAGCTGTTAACTGGAATAATTTTTGGACATTGTTAATAGTTTTGGAAATACTAAATAATAATAATATTAATTTGTAGACATAATGACACATACATTAATAGGTATACACAGATTAACTAAATGCTAGCAAATAGTACAGAAATCTGTATACTAGATATTGTAGCCCTCTCTCTTAAGATAAGTACAGGTTTTCCTAGTTTAAGGAAAACCTGTATGTATCCACGGGGAAAGAAAAAATAAATATGTGTTATTAATATATTATGAATAATAAATAGGTCAAAGGTGTGTGAGCATTTGTGTGGTTGATTTTTTGAATGAAAGTAATGAAGAGTGTGAGGTGCTGCTTATGTAAAGCAAGAGCCAAGCAAACTAAAGCCGTTTCTGTTTGTCCATTAACCATTCCATTAGCTCAGCCTTTAGCTTAAACTTATTAGAATCAAGCGTGTCTAGTTATTTATGGATTTTCTTATAGATATGAGTTCAGCTGAGTTGTTGGATAGCGATAAGGTTTTCGTAGCATCACTTTAAGTGTCGCTTCATGGGCTCTTTCCACTCTGAGAAATGTTGTTTTAGCCGCACCGCCCCATACACTTCATGAACGGATTGGCACAGAGCATAAAACACCATTTTCAGACTAACAGTGTTCGCTGAAAATCTAAGTGATTTAAACATATATATTTATCGGTCTCAGCGTTCTTGAGGTAAGGGCATCAATGTGTTTATCCCAGCGTAACGGGCATCTATTTCAACAGAAAGATATTTGACGTGATCAGTGCGCATGAGAGTTGGACATTGAAATGAAAATGACAGTTGTGAGCAAGTGTGCGCTGTTATCGGGAAGGTGTTGTCCGGAGCAATTTTTTTACGGATGGCAAATGGAATATTAGGATTAGGTTATTAGTTAGTAAAAAAATGCGTCCCCCTTCTAACTTTTGAACCATAAGTTTCAAATACATGGAAAAAATCACAAAAGTAGAACTATTTATGACTTTCTAGGAATATTATTTTGAACTTGATACATTAAATAGTTTTTGAAAAGTTGCACCAAATAATTTCTGAACTAAGTTTGTAATTTATTAGGTGTACAAATAAATTTCCGCCGTTTAACAAAACATGTCCTCACTAAGAGGTTACGTTGAAATTGTCAGATGTAAAACGTGATATCGTAAGTTCGAACATCTGTTAATAACATACTTAGAGTATTAGTGACTCTGCATCTGAATCACAAATTTATTTTTGTGCAAAAATGTCAAGTTTTGTGCCTAATAAGCGTCGTTTACGGAAACTTTTGTTACTTCTTTAATTTAAAGAAATCTGCAGTTGAGAGAAGAGAGAAGTTGTCGTGAGAGGTTTCAAAAGTTTAGAAACTGTGAAGACAAAGAACGTAGTGGAAGACCGAAATCGTGCGAAGACACGGAATTGGAAGCATTATTGGAGGAAGATAGAAGGAAGAGGAAAAAGGCGCCCATTATTACTTCAGATATGACAAAATTATTCTCCTACATGATAATGCTCGTCCACATATTCAAAAAACAGCGGAAACTTATTTGTACACCTATTAACTGTACCTATATGCAAGCAATATTTGTTATATTAGTTTACATTTTTTTTTTATAAGTTATAAAGTAGCGCTTGACCGCAATCCCGCCTGATGGTAAGCAGTGATGCGATCATTGATGGTAAAGCGCGCTAGTTTATTAAGAGCCTATTCACTCTAGCCTTGAAGACACTCAAATTGTAATGTGACGGAGACACCGTCGCTGGCAAATTGTTCCAGTCCCTCGATGTACGCGGTATAAAAGAGGAAGCGAAACTCTTCGTCCGGGTCGCAGTGGTACCAACAACGTAAGGGTGGAAACTCGCCGTACGACGTGTCGTCCGATGGTGGAACGGAGATGGGGGAATTATTATTATGAAGGTAAATTATTTCCATTAAAAACAGAATTATTAAAATCGGTTCACGTAATCCAAAATTAGCAACGAAAATCCAACATATAAACCCTTCTATTTTGTATAAATTAGTAACACGAGGGATGGCGCTGTACTTTGCATTACTTCGAGCTATTAAATGGTCGAATTGTTTGATTGCTATCTCGTTGTCATTGTTTGTCCATAATGTACAATATCCACGTAAACACTTGCAGGATATACGGCATGTAGTAACTGGTCCGCAGACAATGCGCGAATGCGACCTTTATTTAGGCGTAACTTGGAGTTGTCTAGCCTGGTTACCACTTCATGCTACAAATCCTTCGCACTACTCGTAGTAAGACTTAAATGACAACATTTTTTCGAACTTTCCATGTGTAGTTAAAATGTTTAAACTCTTTCTTTAGTCATCATCGTCCTACGTGGGCCCGTTTTTACTTTCTTAGGTTTATTTATTTATTTATATATTCTTTATTGTACACCAAATATCAAACAAAACAATCAACACAAAAAAAAAAAATACAATGGGCGGCCTTATCGCTAATGCGATCTCTTCCAGGTTCTATGATTAGTATGTCAACTCAATGTTACAAAGAGCCCATTTTTTAAACTCTTAAGTGGGGACACTTAGTGTGCCGGACGGGAAACTACGGAACTCTACACTGAGGCCGACACGCTCTTAGCCGGTTTTTTTTTTAATGAACTTTTCCGAACTCTTATCTAGTTTATAAAATTTCTTGTTTTCATAAAACGCTATTTGGTTGCGTGATGCTTGTCGATATCGTTAGCTGTTCATTCTTCAGAGTAAAACCACTTGTAATGGTCATCGAAATGTCATTAGTACCTACGTTTTACGATGGCAGCGGTTTGTGTAAACATTGACCTCGATCGACTTCGGGGCGCCACATAAGTCATGCTCCTGAAAAAATGTGCTGGCGTACCTAAAGTCATTACTAAAATTTGAGGCAACATTTTTGCAATGGTTTTTATTAAGTACTTACATAAATTGCGCGATCCACTTCTACTTTAGGTGACCAAAGTTTTTACGTTCGAGATAAAAGGTTTATGAAGCAAAAAACATAATACACGACCTACTTACATTCGGCTGATATCAAAAAGACAACAGTTACTTTTTTTTACCTGTTTAAGTCTAGTAGCGTACTTACACATTCCATTTAAATATCATTATTTATTCACACAAGGTTCACAACTCCTGAAATTTTCATATCTCCTTTCTGTAGTTACGACAACCAATCTTAGTTGAGTTCGAACAATTAACATTAATCATGGGTTTAAATATTAAAACAGAAGACTATGAGGCGGAAACTGATTACCTATGCTTTTTTAATCTGTCTTCCATTCCCTTACCATAACATACATTCTTTCCTACTAATACGCCTTCATTTCGCACGATCTCTGGCATCCCGTGGTGTGAGATTGTTGGCACGCATGTCATCTCTTACAACGTCAAGCCAGCCCTTCTTTGGTCTACCTTGCTTGTTCCGGCCCGGCAGAGGCGCAATGGCAAGACATTTGTTACGAGACGTCTGACTAGACGTAAAATATCACGCTGAACAGGAACGGACTAAGGACAGATCCCTGGTGAACTCCGACGGTGATGAGGAAATGTTTAGTGTCGCCAACAGCAGTCCTAACAACGGAATCGGAATTGTGAAATGTCAACATAGGCTTCCGGTACCCTTTTGGACTTCAGTGCACAGCAGATCACCCCCCTAGGGACACAGTCGAAGGCCTTCTGCATATCAAGAAAGAGCATATGCAGAGGCGTGTTCTTCGATCTGTATCTCTCCATGGTGATCCTTAGGGCGAAGATAAGGTCCGTGGTTCCGTACCCTGGACGGAACCCATATTGACACGTCAAGACAGCACACTCCTGCTGGATCCGGGAGTCTAAAATCCTCTCAAGGATCTTCATGGTGTGGGGTATGACATTTATACCGCGGTTGTTACCACACTTCTGTACCGAGACCTTGCTTTTGAAGACTGGAGTGATAATACTCAGCCTCCATTGGCTCGGGATTTTGCCGGTCAGGAACACGCATCGCCTTCCAGGCCTCAATGACTACTCCTTCAGCTCCGAGGGCTTTCCGATTCGCCATGCGACGAAGAGCCGTGTGGACTTCCTCAAGCGTTATCATTAATCCAAGGTTCGGAGGGAGTTCCGGTGTCTGCATCTCTTGTTGCTGCTTATTCAGCAGCTCGTGGAAGTACGAGCGCCATCTCTCCTTCACCGCACGATCCTCGCAAAGTAGGTTGCCACTATGGTCTTTTACACAACGGCACTTGGATATATCCTGTGCCGCTTTGACCCTAGAACATGCCAACTTGTAAATGAGCTTTTGCCTCTCTGACGATTCCAACTTCTCGTAGAGCGGTTGCAAGTGGTCACGTCTGGCTCTGGCTAAAATAAAAAGAGCTGTAACAGCTCTTTTTATGGCACATTTGGCGAATTTGTATGCGTTGTCTTCAGGAGATCCGGTCGCCTGCCACGTTTTGAAGAGGGCTTTCTTCCCCCTTGTCTCCCTCTGGACCACAACCCGCTCTCCTTGTCACTTTTGCGACCGCCCTTAGACATGCCGAGCACCACCCGCGCTGCCCTAGTAATAGCTGCCTGGATTCTGTACTAGTGATCTTGGACAGGTTTTCCCTCGGTACCAGTGCACTTGTCGCCAGTAACCGAAGCGAAATCCTGGTACTTATATTCATCAAGCAGCCACCACCGGATCTGGCGCCGGTAGTGCTCTACACGTCTACGTTAGGCCTTGACGCAGAGGTCCATGACAAAGAGACGATGTTGTGCAGTAAGGCTCTCACCGGGTATCACTTTGCAGTTGGCTACTTTGCCGATTTGGTGTCTCCTAGTTAGAAGGAAGTCGATCTGGGTAGCGTTTTGCCCGCTCCGGTAGGTAATAAAGTGCTCCGGTTTCTTTTTGAAATAGGTGTTCACAATTGCCAAGGTAGCGGCCGCACACGTTCGGAGAATGTTGTCCCCTTCCGCGTTGCGGCTACCGTACCCAAAGCCACCGTGAACACGCTCAAACCCGTCACACTTCTCACCCACATGACCGTTCAAATCACCACCCAGAAAGATTTCTTGGGATAACGGGAACGCGAAGCAATCCTTCGAACTGGCTCCAGAACAACGTCCTTTCGGCGTCACCACATCCGGCACTGATCAAGTGGGTTCTAACAAGCACCCGTACCGAAATTAGTCGATCACTGATTCACCTCCAAGACGCTATACTGGAGCTCGTCAGACAACACCACGGAGACCCCATTTCTCCCACTAAGTGCACCCATGTAGATCAGCTTGTAGCCATTCCCAATAAGCCGGGATCTGCTGCCTTTCCACCGAGTCTCCTGCAGGAACGCCACGGCCACCCTCCGCCTGTGGAGAGTTTCGGCCAGTTCTCTCGCGCGTCCAGTTAGCGTGCCAACGTTCCAAGAAGCGAAACGGGGTTTCCTGGTTTGGGCTCGCTTCTTCAGCCGTGTCCGCCCCTGACAACGGTAGCCCTAGCCCACAGGTCATAGGAGACGGGCGGGGCTCCTGTGCGCCATTTTGCGGCAGCGCCCTAACTGTAACTCGTGTCCTTCTTCTATTCCTTTTCATGTTTGGCGTTTTTTGGGTTTTACGAGTGCGACTGCCGTGTGGTCTCAACCCCGAAGGGGAAGCCGGCGTCAGGGCCCCGTCCGTATGTCAGCAGGTGCAACGTCTAGTAGGTGGGGTTGACTTGAGTCCCAAAGATGGCGGTGGAATCCCAATGCACCCACTTTATTATAGGGAAATAACTGATAAAATGAAAAAAAATCTATCTATTACATATTCATCTTTTCATTTTTCCTATAATCATTTTATTAGTCATTGGTATCATTATCATAATACAAATCATGTTTGGTATTAGAAAACTTAAGGATTCTATGTATTTCAATAATTTAACATTCCCGATGTAGTCGCCTTTCTTCCAACTGTTATTCATTTTAGCTCATTTATATTATCCTCGAAGTATGTTCATACAGGCGATTCTTTTTAGGGGCCATAATCGATTTATTATTATTGTTATTTAAGTATGACGATAATTATTTAATTGGTAACATTCACACTATTACTGAGAGAGCACAATAAACTGTACTTAACGTTATGCGAAATACCCGTAATATAATTGTTTAAAGATGCAGAGCGTTAACAAAATACCGCGCAGAGCAACTTCGGGTGTGCGGAGGCGGTGATTCTTCGACATATATGTAAAACAAAAGAGCTTGAAAGAATCACGTCTGTATAAGTTTTGGAGCCAGAATCCGGCCGAATACTTTTGCCTAATATTCGACTATTTAGTCAGGGAGCCGAATATTCGGTATCCGGTATACTGCCGAATATACTATTCATTGCAAGCCTTAAATTCCCACAGTCAGAAGAACCTTCCAATATTCCCTAATTTTTAAAATTCATATCCACCTTTTATCTGTCCGCCTAATCCGAATTGTTTATCAAAATAGACGCATTTTGTGATGGCATGACCATGACCTATATGATCTGTGATCCCATCGGTCATGGTCATGGCATGATGAGATGTGATGGCATGGTGTAATGTGATGTGTGACATGGGATCATGACCGCTATATTATCATTTGATTTATTCTGTATAGAAGACAGATATCTTACTTTACTTTATTACTCACTATTATTATTTTATAATATCTTTACTTTACTTTATTTCACTCCTCACTCATATAGTATTTATAATCATGTCTGTTAAAGATTAAAACTTCTCTCACATCTCACAAATATCAAAGCCTCACAGCTTAACTAAGTTTAGATAAGTACCCTTTTGAAGGTTCTATAGTTAGGCAAGTTCATACCATACAGTAGCAGACGTGTTTAGAGTTCTTATAATCCATTTTAGTAGCATATAAACCTACGATCGGTAGGCGAACAAAACCCTTACATAGTTGGGTATCTATTGAAAATAAGGAGCGGGTGAAGTTTGTTCCTTCCTGGGTCAACAGTTTACAGATTACCAAAACTTTCATACATTTGCTTTCATAGGCAGACTATATATTATCATCAGGGAACGAACAGACATACTGTGTGTGCTCCTTTTGACAATATAATGATTTATTGTGGTCACGCCCTGCACCGGTTCGAATCGTTCCCATTTATCATTTCTGTCTGGCGAAAATAGCTTGTAGCCCGGAGCAATATAGTTACGCTATCAAATAATAAGGTTAGTTTGTAAAGTGCCGTTTAAATAACGGAGCTATCCATTATATAAACATTATTGATTTTAAACAAAGCCTCCGTCGTTCCTCTGTTTGATACTAAGGTACAACCTAAATTCAATAGTTTCCAAATTCAACTCATTAATTCGCCCAAAGCTAAAAATTGGCATGGATCTGATGATCATGATCACTACTTGACGGGTGGCGCGGAAAACTGCCTTACCTACACCATGAAAGAACATATGTATTATGAAGAAAACAAGTTTTTGCATCGCTGTCTTCGAATTGGTGATTTTTAGGAAAAAAAAGTGTATAAACAATTTTTATAGTTTGAAGAAATTTCTATAGTAAATTTTTATAGTTTCACCGATTTTTATGATAAAACTTGCCGTTAATCTGAAAAACGAAGGAACGTTTGACATTGAAAATCTTTTTTCCACACGTATTCCTAACTATATTCCCAACATTCATTTTCAGCTTTGTGCGAATTAATGTAACCTCACCCTTATTTTTGAAGCTAATTTGACCGGACTGCTAACTTAACAGTAGTTCTGAAAAATTCTGCTAGCTACTATTCACAGTATCTCCCCACGCATCCCCATTGACACGTGAATTTGTTATAGGCAACGTAGCAACTCTTGTTGCGCCATAAAGATTGAATGGATTGTAGTAGTAGTAGTGAACAACCTTACTATGAAATTGTAGTTATAATTAAATTTTGGCGATTTTCAGTAGTTTAGATCACAGAATACAAAAAATAAATAAACTAGAACTGACGCGCAGTGCAAATATTTGTATGCATGAATATGAATATTTGCACTGGTCTGTCTGTGCCTCGGAAAGCACGTTAAGCCGCTGGTCCCGGTTGCCATACGAACATCTAATGGCCGTCATTACGGGTTGTTGAAGCCCTCAAAATTCTAACAATTGGTCTAACTGCAATGCTTCGACAGCGCCTTCGGGTTGTAGAGGTCAAACGGCAGTCGCTTCACGGAAAATATCAAAGTTTAGCCAAAATCAGCAGTTAGACTAGTAAAGCGGACCCCAGACTCCAAAGCTGAAAAAGCTTCGGATGCGACAGGGATTAACGCTAAGACAATGATGAGATAAAATAGAACTAAGATTTTAATACTTCTTTGGCTTTCACGTAGTACGATAAGACCACATAACATAAATCAGGCGCAAAGGAAAAGATTAAGTTGCTTTTTACCTACGTCTGGATCTTATGGACGAGACGTAAAACATAATTAGGCGGCAAATTGTGCGATTAGCCAGAAGTCCCCAAACCAAATGGTGGCTGTAAACATCATCCATCACAATGTCTATTTGGAATCCAGCCCTGGGCACGCACCCCAGATACGAAAAGGTTTTGTCCCTATTTCTTATATCATCAGTTTTAATATTACGTTATCAAGTAATATACCGAATATTTTCCGGTATCCTACAACATTCTTGGAACGAATATCTTACATATCTTTTGCATATATATTCTTGGGTACTTAATTGTGGAAAAGGAGTACGTAACTTTCACAAATCATACTAATAATATATATGGGAATTGAATTTGTTTGTTTGTTTATTTGTTCCGCTTTCATGCCGTAACTACTTAACCGATTGCTTTGAAATTTTGTAGGCGTAAAGTTAGAAGTCCGGATTAAATAATAGGGTATTTTTTATCCCGGAAAATTTGATATTCCCGAAGGAAATCTAAAAAACGGGATATAACCGAATCATACTAATATTATACAGGGTAAAGTGAATTTGTTTGTTTATTTATTTGTTCCGCTTTCACGCCGTAACTACTGAACCGATTGCTCTGAAATTTTGTAGACGTAAAGTTAGAAGTCCGGATTAAATAATAGGATACTTTTTATCCCGGAAAAATTTGATATTCCCGAAGGAAATCTAAATAGCGGGATATAACCGAATCATACTAATATTATAAATGGGAAAGTGTCATACTAATATTATAAATGGGAAAGTGAGTTTGTTTGTTTGTTTGTTCTGCTTTCACTGTAACTGTAACTGAACCGATTGCTTTTTATCCCGGAAAAATTTGATATTCCCGAAGAAAATCTAAAAAGCGCGATATAACCGAACTCCACGCGGGCGAAGCCGCGGGCGGAAAGCTAGTAGTTCAATAAAAAACAAAACAAAAATTTCTTTGTTTCGGAAACTGTTTTGCATAAATCCTTTGCACGGTTCGTGCATTAAGAGTTTATGACATCTTAAATCTGCAAGTTTCTCAATATCCTACGCTAGTAGAAACTTGGAATAATTTATTAACGTCGCGGGAGGTAAATCCACCGCCTTGCTTACGAAATTTAATATTACACAGTGTTAACAATACCTTAGTTAATGCTGTACATCGCGTTTAGTTTAGATGAACTTTGCAACAAGTTAGTTAAAATAAATTATTCTTCATTCATTTTGTTTTAACAATATTATGGCTTTATTTACTGACTTTTGTGTGCCTATGGATACGGAGATATTGAACGAACATATAAATGTACGTTCGATTTGATGGCCATATTAAAAATCAATGACCGTTCTAATTGCCTTATAATTATCTTTTTCTCGGAACACTGGGTTGGCGTTCTGCCGGATTTGTATTTAAATCATATCCGCTCTTAGTAGCTACTAGATTCTCTCAATTCTACGTTATTTATAAAGCTTTTTCCTTTACTGTGTAATAAAAAATTTGGTAAACTTACCTAGATAATTCATTATTAAAGTGCTAAAATGCTATCATTAATTTCGTTGGTAGGTACATACTGTAAGAATAAAAGAGTGCCGACTGTGTAAATTTTAGTGACTTTGAAATAAATAGGCTGAAAGTAAGACCCGGTACGTAAGGTTGGACCCGCATGGAATTGCTTAATCCATACTAATATTATAAATGCGAAAGTATCTCTGTCTCTCCCTCTTTCAAGCCAAAACTAATGAATCGATTGTAATGAAATTTGGTACACAGATAGTCTATAGTCCGAGAAAGGACATAGGCTATATAATATCCCGATATGACCAATAGGAGCAGAGCAGTAACAAAAAATGTTGTGAAAACGGGAGAAAATGCGGACGTACATATTGGTCCCATTATTTTAACAGGCGCTTATTTTATATCAAATGAGAACCGCGCGCTGTAAACCGAAGTCCACGCGGACGGAGTCCCAGGCAACAGCTAGAATTTGTATAAGTTTAGATCAAATTGGTCTGGTTTTAAGCATTACAAAAAAACATGGGTCGTCGCAAATTGGTGAAATTATGTCCAAATAAAAGGGACGGATGTTACTGTGAGGACGTTACTCAATCAGGGTGGTTGTATGTGCGCCTATTACGTGCGTAGATAATTGTGAAAAGCGTAACTTCTTAATATTAGGGCTTAGGCAATCAAGTAATTAAATAACAAAGTTAAAAAGCAACGTTCATTTATAGCGCATGATTTAATCTTTTTGGGCTATTACATAAAAAACTTTATTCCTACCGAACTTATTTACACAATAAACTGACAGGCGTTAGAGCAAAAAATCAATTCTAAACAAATCCAGAAGTCATCATTTATTTTATTCATAACAATTTACATTGAGTTGAATATTACATATAAAATTAAAATACAATTGCCACATGCGGCAAATAAGGAAAAATGCCGAATTAGAATTTAAATAAGACATATCAAGTCAGTCAATTATAAGTATGTCAATAGATATATAAAATAATGTTAAATATAATTAAAAAAAAGAAGTCCTGAATTCTTAGTAGTTTAATAGGGATTAAGTTTTTAGGAAAGCTTTCACGGTTTCAGCACTTCTAAATCTGCTTAGAATTGAATTTTTTCATTGACGCCTATCAGTTATGTTTAGCTATTGATGTGTAAAAGAGTTTGTCTAACCTAATTACAGAGAAGAAATCATTTAATCATTTATGAGCGAAGTACTTAAGTTAAACAGAATACCGCTGCTGATCTTCAATCCAATAACACTTAGTATGTGACCTTATTTACACTATGCTACGTGTGGGATGTAAAATAAATAGTTCCAGTCGCTTGGCAAATTTCGTGACCCACTCTTAGGTAACCAAACATGGCTCCCAAGATAATACAGGGCGTTCTGCCTTGCATCTGATGTGGATACTGCATAGGGGGTCCTATAAATTCTGTCTTGTTAATGCTTCTGTACGTGTGTCCTGCTCCTCAGATCTTATCTTACAAAGGTAGCCAGTTAGCCACATAGGAATACAGAGTTCGAGAAATAGGAATAATAGTAGGTCGACTTCCGCCTAGAAGATCTAGGATACAGCTGAATATAAGTATATATTTTACACGGAGTTATCAATTTTACCATTACAACCCAGTTATTGTATTATAAGAAACTCCTTGGTAAGACTGTCGCTTGTCTTCTGACGACCCGTTGCAATTAATATTAACCAAGACCAACGCGGTTTACCAAACCTGAGGCATGACGAAGCCTTGGTATATCCCATCCACGGCTCAATCGTGGAAAGCATAATGCAGCCTAATCGGTCGACAAGTGCCGCTGTTATTAATTACATAGCTACAAGCCTGTCTTGAACATAGGTATTGAATGCGTAACTGTAGTACGTGTAGAAATGAATAATCCTCGGTATTTCGCCTGCATGTGTCGTCATTTCAGATTTGGATACCAAGAAATATTATTAGTTAATTACATATATAAGTGAAAATGTTTGTGGAACTGGCACAAACATCTACCCAGTTTCACTAATTTCCGGGATCTGTCAATAATGGTTACCAAGGAAAACACAGAATGATATCGTTAGGTGATTCCTGGGATAATAGGTTGATAGTATGAACACACAGTTAGCGGTTAAGTAGTGAATCGAAAGATCTTGAGACTATTTCATTTAGCACTAGCTGCGCTTGGTGGTTTCACCCGCATAAGTTTTAATCTCGTGGGAAAATACGAATAAAAATATCCTATGTATTTATTAATGGTTATAAACCATCTGTGTGCAAAAATTCATTAAAATCCGTTAAGGTCTTTTACGTGAAAGAGTAAAAAACATTCATCAATCCTCACAAAGTTTCGCATTTATATTATAAATGCGAAACTAGCTTTCCGCCCGCGGCTTCGCCCGCGTGGAGTTCGGTTATATCGCGCTTTTTAGATTTCCCTCGGGAATATCAATTTTTTCGGGGTAAAAGATAGCCTATGTCCTTTCTCAGGGTCTAAAGATTGTCTGTGCCAAATTTTATCAAAATCGGTTGAGAGGTTTAAGCGGGAAAGCGTAACAGACAGACAGACAGACAGAGTTACTTTCACATTTATAATATTGCATAATATTATAATGGAAAGTAGGATTGGATTATTTTGACTTGGGTAAGCATAGAAGCGAATCAATTTGACTGATGCTAGTATTGAGCAGGGACCTACCTATATTTCGCCATAGAACCTGGTTTAAAATAAAGCACAGATATTTGAATAAATGAGACGTTATCTCAAAAAAGTAAGGAATGACAAAGGCTGCACATTTATCAACTACCTTGGTAAAAAGAATCTGTCAGGAATTAGTAAATCATGAAGTCGTCTTATTGCAACGTAACTGCGGCCAAAACTTTAGAAACTGCAAATTCACGGATTTCCTTACCATTCCAAACATTTCTGAACAATTCTCTTGGCAACAACACTGAGCTTTTTGTGTTCCATCACTCATTTATATGAATAGGTTTCAGACATCCCGGTTTTATAAGGGTGGGGTATATTTAAGTAATAAAAACCAGTCGAACCAGGCACAGCGAAGGGTTACGTAGTTGAAATGAATTTTAGTACTTTTTTAGTTTAGTATTTATCTAAAGTTTTATAAATTGCGATCCCGTGGGGGATAAAAAGTAATATCGAAATATCAAGTATCCTAGTGTCATTCCTTTTTGTAAGAGGTTAATCGCCAAGCAATTCGCCGTTTTCGCTTGATCGCAATCCCGCCTGATCGTTGATGGTAAAGCGCGCTAGTTTATTAAGAGCCTATTCACTCTAGCCTTGAAGACACTCAAATTGTAATGTGACGGAAACACCGTCGCTGGCAAATTTTTCAATTTTCCAGCAAGGGTGTAGCCGTACGGAGGACGGATCTGAGCAGTTGTGTTGCGATGTGTGCCGGGTACAATGCGCCAAATGTTGTTGTGTCTGGAGTTGGGCCGTGGAGGGTCTCCAGATCAACCCCCTCCCTCTGGCGCAGCATCGTTGGTTGTGTAATTGAGGCTTGCTCAACTGCCATCTTCCTTCTTAATCAATCAGTTTTTTGAGTGAAAAAACTAGCGCGCTTTACCATTACCGATTGCATCACGGTTTAACATCAAGTGGGATCGCGGTCAAGCACTAGTTTAATTATAAAAAAAACTACGTGTTTGCCACATTTCATCAAAATAGTTTTTGCATGAAAGAGTAACATACATCCATTAATCCATCTGTTGACGCCATCTATTGGCGTTTATAAAATGGAACTGTTGCGCTGTATTCTCATAGCAGAATCCTGGTCCCCGTAACCCTCTACGTCACGTCATGCACCTGCTGCCCGTGAGATGGCGCTGTTTCGTTATTGATCGAACACAGCGCCTTGATCATACGAGAGGAGAGAGATTTCAGTGTCTCCCAAGGAATCTCCGCGCGTGCGCATTCCGTACCGCGCGCTAACCGCTGTTTAAAAACCCGCATTTGCACAGTTCTGCTGTGTTAATCTATCGCTGAACGATATAATCATTCGATTATAAGTTGTAACCATCCGCTCAAATTGGAGACGTGTCTTTGTGGCTTCAAGAAAAGAAACCGAAGCTGTTAGCGGGGAACTTTATAACCACGTGTGTTGTGCTTGCGCCGAACCGCGAGGGTGAAGAAAGTCGAAGACGGAGCCAACTGATTGAACTCCTACGAGACGACGGAACAGCCCGTCAAAGAGGTAAGGTGCATGATATTTCCATAACCCGTTCCTAGGTTAAGATTTCACAGCGCGACAGTGACGCCATTTTTTCTTTTCCACATAAAAAGGTTACAGTCTAGATCGAAGGAAGGTATTAAACCCCGCGAAGCCACTTTGGCCCCTCCATTTGTGCTCCTTTCGAGCCGGATCATTTGTGGTCCTTCTAACCTCGGATTATCCAGTTCCCGCCTCCCCTTTTTAGGGCACCTATTAGATTAGTGGTAAGACCCGCCGTTTGTAGGTTTGTTAGCCTATATTTCGCTGTCACCTACACTATTACGCATGTAAGCGCTGACGTGTAGGTAATTAATTCATTCAATACCGCTTTACACTAAATAGGTACTATTATATATATTTATCCGCTGTTATACTAATATTTATCTTAATATTCGCTGTAAGTAATAAGTATTCATACTTCCAGTAGAAATCAAAAAGTTTCTATATCGATAATTTTCGCTAACATTCGTAGGTATCTACAAAACATTGTGATCACAAGCCGAGCGCAGCGCTCGCTAGAAAAAAAAACATTGTTGGATACCCACCCGCTAGTATTTATTTTCATATTACTCACAAATTAATCAACTATTACTAAATTTAAAATTCTCATTTCATAATGAAGAAAGCTATAAAGTCTGATAGTACAGAATTAACGCTGTCGGCGTTGGAAGCAAAGCGAAATGCATTATTTGAGTGCTTACAATCGGCCCACGACTTATCAAAAAACATCAAAGACGATGTGGATAAGAGGGAGGCATTTTTACAGACACTATTCGCTCCGAATTTCATCAGGTTATGGATCAATACAATAGTTGTCTAATAACTAAAGATCCAGCAACCCGCGCAGACTATAAAGCTTTGGTCTCTTTCGAGCAACTATATGCCAGACTGAAACGTTTAGTGGCTTCCAGCACCGCAGGTGATATGCCACCCGTCGTGGAGAGGGGACCGTCCATGATCAAGTTACCACCGATTGAATTAATGAGTTTTAACGGTGACATTCGCTCATGGCCATTGTTCTACTCAAATTACAAGTCAGCCGTTCATGATAATCCATCTCTCTCGGATCATCAGAAACTACATTATTTACAAGGTAAGCTAACTGGCAAAGCCCTAGCGGTATGCACCGGCATTGTGCCCACCGCAGAAAATTATGAACTCATTTTTAAATCGCTAGTGAGGTAGGTATGAAGATAAACGCATGCTAGCGTCCACATATTTAAAGCAGATCTTGGAATTTAAACCGCTAACTTCCGCTACTTCAAATAATTTTGACATGTTTAATGATAAGTTTGTCAGCGCTGTTCGCGCATTACAACATTTAAAAATTCCAGATTTATTGAATCTAATCTTCGTACAATTAGCTATTACGAAGCTAGACAGTGAAACTGTACGTAACTTTGAAAACAGTCAGGATCAATCTGACGTCCCTGCATTTGATGATTTAGTAGACTTCATCAATAAACAAGGGAAGATATTGTATCGTGCTCACACCGTCAGCGTAACACCGGCTGAGCATTCTCGCATTTCTAATAACAAAACTTCGCAGTCCTCCGCACGCTGCAATGCCTATGTCAGCACAGTCGAATCTACTGACAAATGCTTGTGTACTAATATCGCTCATCAACATTTATATAAATGTCCCGCTTTTCATAAACTGTCTCCGTATGAACGCCTACAGATTGTTAAGAAAATTAACGGTTGCGTCAATTGCTTAAGCGTTAAACACAAGATGTCGCGTTGTCAATCCGCAACTGGATGTAGAACGTGTAAGAAGCGTCATCATTCTTTGTTACATTTTACCCGGGAATCGAACCCGCGCACCGGAGCAAACAATTACACTCAGACGTCTACGAGCGAGCCGCCCGACACAGCGGCGCCTACACGCGCAAACGCAGCGGTATCTTTCGATCACACGCGCACGACAGAGACAGAGCAACCTGCCGCGCGGTCTGACGTAGCATTGTGCTCGGTGTCTAAAGACGCGCCGCGTTATTTAACCCCAGATACGGCTTGTAGCGGGCCGTCGCAATCTGTTCTACTCGCCACCGCGCAAGTCACGGCCTACGACAATAATGGTCGTGAGCATTTGCTGAGAGTTTTGTTAGATTCGGCGTCTCAAAGCAATTTCGTCACAAAGGAATGTTGTGACCGATTATGTTTACGTCAAAACAATACACAGTCCACGACTGTACATGGTTTCGGGGGCGCAGAAAAGGCGTCGTTTGGGACAGTAAATTTAACCATATTTTCCCGCTTTAATAAAAATATCCGATTTGATATCGACTCGTTAGTAGTCGATCAAATTACGGATAAATTATCTTCTGCCTTTGTCGATATTAAGGCCTTACCTTATTCGAATAAACTTCAGTTCGCTGATGATAATTTCGCTACTCCAAGTAAAATTGACATTTTAATTGGAGCATCGCTGTTCCCGCATTTACTTTTGCCTGGCGGGATTCCTGGAGGCCCGTCAGTGCCCGCCGCTGTCAATACGGTGTTAGGCTATGTACTAATGGGAACTGTGCCTACACTTAGTAAACGCCCAGCCTGTATTACATCATGCTGAGTCATAGTCCATTCGCCTATGAATAATTATAATAATAATTCTATTTCCCGCCCATTCAACATCCCGTTGATGTTGAATGTGACTTACACCATTACGCTTATTTGCGCTGACGTGTAGGTAATTAATTATTTCCCGCTTCTGGGAACTTAAAGAAGTTCCCGGCCCGCCCATTCAACATCCCGTTGATGTTGAATGTGAATATTTTTATTTCCCGCTTCTGGGAACTTGAAGAAGTTCCCGGCCCGCCCATTCAACATACCGCTGATGTTGAATGTGAATATTTTATCGTTCAACTACGCCACGGGACCCAGTTACTGGTCGCTATACCGTGGGTCTACCGTTTGATAAAGATGTGTTCACACTAGGTGACTCTTTAAATGTCGCTCGTAAGCGATTTTTATGCTCAGAAAGGAAGCTTGAAGCTTCACCGGGGCTGCGCGCCGCTTACGACGAGGTCGTAAATGATTACCTTTCTAAGGGTTATCTCTCGCCCGTCTCAGTTCTCCCGCATGAGACCGTAGACGTGTATCCTACTCACCGTTGGCAAACGTTTATTGCCAATCGCGTTATTAAAATCACTAATAATATTTCCGCAGATAACTTCTATCACGTAGCAGGGATTGACAATCCGGCAGACTGCCTGTCACGTGGTGTCTCTCCTGCTAAATTGTTAAACTACCCTCTGTGGTCTCAGGGTGCCCCCTGGCTAATTTTACATCCGTCACAGTGGCCTACCACTGAATGTACGGAGCCGCTCTCGCTGAACGAAGTACCTGAGCAAAGAAAGCTCGTTCACGCTGTTTTAATTCCCGCGGACACCTCTTGTGTTCATTATACTCTTTGTCGCCTTTCGTCATGGAGTAAAATACCTACTCCATACGACTGTTTGCATTTATATATTCATTAAATTGTTATCATTTCGCGATTCCGTACAAACAACCGCAGCTGATTTGAGTTACTCACAGAAACACCCAGTACTTCTGCCAAGGCATGACTTTCTTGTCAACTTATTAATTGCATATTATCATAAGAAATATTTACACGGGCCAGAACAGCTCATGTCACTGTTGCGGCAGAAATACTGGATACTGGCTGCTCGTCGCGCTATCCGTAAGGTAGTCCACGATTGTAATGTTTGCTTCCGCGCTCGACCACGTCCAGTTTACCCGCTCATGGCTGACTTACCAGATTGTCGGACATGTCAGGCTATTAAACCATTTCCCCATACAGGTTGTGATTACGCAGGTCCTATAGCCTACACTCCCATTCGCCGCCGGGGTGCGAGGGCTTTGAGGGCGTACTTTTGCGTGTTCACATGTCTCACAACTCGCGCGCTACATATTGAAGTAGCTACAGACCTTAGCACGGCCAGTTTCTTGGCTGCACTTAAGCGATTTTTATCTCGCAGAGGCCCTGGCCAAGTGATACACTCGGATAGAGGCACTAATTTTGTAGTCGCTAATTCTTAATTATATAACGACTTGGTCAGAGTTGGTGGACGACTCACCCATTCTGATCTAAGTTATTCACAGCGGCATTCTTACAGAGAGCTAGTTACAGTACTCACTCAGAGCGAGTATTTGTTAAATTCTAGGCCTACCCGCCACACTGTTCCCAACCCACTGCAACTCCTGAAAGCCAGAATCAACAGTGGAGACCGCCAGAAAAACGCCGAGCAATGAAGCCCGACGAGTCCCGGAGAAACGTTTCAACTGTCTTGGGTCCCGCAACGAAATTAATCAGAAAAGAATAGCGGAGGAGTAAGAAAAAAGATATTTTTTCCACTTCCCTCCATAATAAGCAGGAGACAGAACAGAACTAGGCCAATCGGCACAAAGGGACATTATTGCAACTGGGAGAAGCCCAGATTGCCAAGCACCACGGAATAACATTTGATCAAGCTAATGGGTCCTAAGTAGGTATTTGCTGTTACAATTGATTCCAATAATAGGTATGGCAAAAGCGCCTGAACGCACGGAAATTAGTTCTAGTTTCAACAAGGTCCGTATAATAAACAACTCCGGATGTAACTTGTACACTATCCAACATAATATTGCGTTCATTCTGCCAAAGAATACACTCCCACAAGATGTGATGTGCGGACTGTTCAAATTCACAGTTCGATGTAGAACACTGACACAAAGGCGAAGGAACAAGTTTAAAAGAATACAGTTTACTTTTAAAGTTGCCATGACCTGTGAGAAATTGGGCAACGCAGTGGTCAACCTCCAGCCATGTCTTAGCCAGCCGATCGCCAACGGATGGAAAGAACAGATGGAGGTGCCGGCCCTTGATGGAGTTATCCCACCTACTTTGCCATTCGGATAAGAGGTCCTCCCAGACGTCAGTCTGAGGTTTAAATAATCTAGAAATTCTATTGAGGTCGCGTTGTGTAACAAAGTTAGTGTCCATGGCCTCCCCCCTCGCGGAGTAGTACATTGAAGCACGTCGCTGTACTTCAAGATCGACTGGAAGTACACCTGCCAGAACGGGTAAGGCTTCAGTACTGACTGTTCTATACGCCTTGCATAAAAATATCAATGCCAAACGTTGGCTTTGAAGCAGTTTACGTCGCGCCGCCCCTATGCTGGCCCTATCGGCCCAAACAGGTGCACCGTAGCACATACATCCTAAGTAGGTAGCTCCATATATAGTTTTTAAAGTTAGGAATGATAGACCCCAAGTTGCTTTGGATATTCTAGTTAGGGCATAAAAGTTCCTTTTAGCTTTTTCGCCAACTATTTTTATATGTTCGATAAATGAAAAATTCCTTTCTAAGACCATACCAAGGTAGCATACGGATTGCTGTTTTTTAACGGGAACGTTATTAAATTTAATAGTAGGCAATGATTTAAGATTACCTTTTAGTAGAAGTTGATAGGTTTTATGCGGCGCAAACGCTAGGCGGTTACGATCACCCCACTGAGATATTAGATTTAGGCAAGTATGGGCCAAGTTCTCAAGTCCGGCTCGGGTACTTGACTGAATGAGCAGTAGGCCATCGTCCGCGTAACCAGTAAGTGAACAGCCGCAAGGAAGCGGGATCGCGAGAAAATCATCAAAACCCAAATTCCATAAATAAGGACCGACAACTGAACCCTGAGGACATCCCATGTTTAGTGCTTTAGTACTAGAAAAATGACCGAGCTTAAGTACCGCGGAACCGTTTATAAAGTACGAGTAAACGAGATTATATATGTTTCTATAGCAACCGCGGTTTTTTAATTTTAACAACAACATAGGCCACCAAGCGTTATCAAAAGCCCCAGAAATATCCAAAAAGATACCAATCACGTACTTGTGTTCCGACTGGTTAACGGTTCTTCTGACAGAAAGCGCCGCGTCGACTGTTGATTTACCGATGGTGAAGCCATATTGATTACTATGAAATTTTGGACCGTTCGGTAGTAAACGTGGAACGATGAGGCGCTCAAGAAGTTTCCCCAAAGATGGTAGAAGCGTGATAGGCCGATATGACTTCGGATCATCCGGTGGTTTATCACCACACTTTGGTATTATTCGTATGAAACCGCGTCGCCATTTACGAGGAAAAACGCCTTCAGCAATGCATCGGTTATATACAGTTAAGATGGCATCACCCGCTGTTTTACACGCTTCTTTAATCATCCTATTAGATATTTTATCTTCCCCTGATGATTTGTTGACCGGTAGTTTTCTAACAATATTTATAAATTCGTCATTAGATGGTACGTCTGACATTGGTGATTCAGGTGGCACAGGAGCCCACGCTCGAATCTGTTGGTGGTAGTCGCTATCGTTAGCCGGTGAATCATCAGGGATAAGTGTATTAATTAGTACTTTTGTTGTTTCCTCTATGCCCGTGGTATGCTTATCATTGACCTTAATGTTTTGAACGTATGCAAGGTCGACCGATCTGTTAGCTTTAAATTCGTGATATAAGGGAGACCACGGACCCTCCCTGTCAAGTTTGTCAACGATTTTCCGCAACAAGTTACCCTTAGCTTTTTCCACCGATGCTTTGTAGCGTGACTTGGCAACTCTGAAAGCATTTAAAGCGAACGTAAGAAGATCTCCAGTAATCTTTCGGCTCTTGAGTTTATTTAACTGTCTACGCGCTCTGCGATATCTTTTGCGCTGTTCAACTAAATAATCACTCCACCAGTCACATCTACGAATATTGGTCATAGATCCACGACCAATGGCGATGTCAGCACAGTAGGTAAAGGTTTCTGACATAATGTCAGCACTTTCTTCGGCTGACAGCCCGTCCCGAGTGAACTCCTTGGCATGACACGCAAAAAGCGAGCCAAAAAATTCCCAGTTCGCGCCTTTACATCTATATCTGAAATTACCAGGAATATGAGACGGACCCTGAATATAACCAGGAACAAATTCGTACACGATCAGGCGATGATCACTACAAGACGCGTCCGGTAGGACACGCCACCTATCCAAACGTACGTCGGCACTAGAAAGTGTGACGTCAATACAAGATTCGCCTATTTGGCTGCAAAAAGTAGGTGGTGCATCGGGGGTATTATGAATCGATAGGTTCATCTCAGCAATGAAATCCTCAACAGCGCAGCGTCGTTCGGTATCGGTTGCCCGAACCTTGCCATACCACAGAGACGATGACGCGTTGACATCCGCGCCAACGATCACTTTGCAGCCCGCGAGTGACCGCAAGACATGACGGAGATTATGTATATGAGGAGTAACAGGATCTGAATATTGAAAGTAACAGCTTACAACGAATACTTTAAAAGAAGCTGATGAGACTTCAGCAACCGCACAGTGTGGCGTCATGAGGTCACGTATAGACGTTACCGTAAAGTTAGAAGACCGCGCAACATAAATTCCGGCTCGCGCCCTGCAATTCAGCTGCACTGTCCTGTGACGTAAACTTGAGTTTTGATATTGTTCTTGAATGAGTACAAGGTCTAAGTTGTAGTCAATAATTAATTTATCTAACTCTGATGTCGCCACCTTATCGTTGTGAAGGTTTAATTGCCCTATGCTTAGACTATCCATCTTAATTAGTAATTAGTATGTGTTGGGTTATGATGGAAAAAAGTAATTACCCAGGAGATGTTTTAATGAATTTATTTATTAGACGACACCATCGTTCACATGACAACGAGAAGTAAGTGACACACCCAGACAATATAGAGAATTATAAAAATATCTAATTACAATCCTCTTTGGTTTGATATTGGCGAAGTTTACATCTCCAACACTAGGCCTTAAACTAAGACAATATCAGTTACCTAACCTTCTAAGTTCTAGGCCTTAATCCAAAGAACACACTATATTGAAAATTAAACAATCATGAAACCTAAGTTACATGTAGGCTCCACTTCCACAAGTCTAATTAAAACAACTCTGTTATACATAGTGCCTTTGACATAAATATTATATAAACAGTACAATAAAAATAGTTTACAGCAGATAAATAAAACACGTAACAAAGAACCTATACTGTTATGTACACATAATCAAAGCGCAACCTATATCCTAGCTTATGTTTAGCATCTTGGATATACACTTCATATGTTTATCTTTACATAACGACTTCGTTAGTACATCTGCCACCATTTCTTCAGTACTTACATAACTAACACTTACAACATTTTTGTTAATTAAATCTTTGACAAAATGATGTCTTATATCTATGTGTTTTGTTCTAGAATGGGATAGAGTGTTACAACAAATCTTTTGAGCTGACTGATTGTCATTGAATAAACTTATGCTACATTCAACACCAGTACACTCCCGAATAAACGTTTGTAAAAACAAACCCTCCTTGCAAGAGTCAGAGATTGCCATGTACTCAGCCTCTGCACTAGACAAGGCTACCGTTCGCTGTTTACGACACTCCCAAGATATAATAGATTTATTAAGAGAAAAACAGTAACCCGTGTATGACCTGCGATCTGACTGATCTCCACCCCAGTCGGCATCTGAATATCCCACTAACTCTAGATTACCCTTTTCAAAAGACAAATGATACCCAGAAGTCCCTTTTAAATACCGCAGTACCCTTTTTGCTGCTTTCCAGTGGCTTTCTGAATTACAATTGTTAAATTGACTGAGGTAGCATACACTATGAGCAATATCAGGCCTGGAACAGACTGCCAAATACATTAAATAACCTATAATACTTCTATAGTTGTTATTATAGTCATTATCTTCTGACTTTTCTAATTTCAAACCAACCTCCATTAGAGTCTGACATGGTTTACAATCTGACATATTAAATTTATCTAAAATTTTCTTAATATAAGACGACTGATCCAAAGTAAACTTTCCATCTAAATTTCTGGTAATTTTCATACCTAAAATGTGATTACTTGGACACAAGTCATTCATCTTAAATTCATCCTTAAGCTGTTTCTTAAAAATGTCTCGTTTTCGAGAATTCTTAATCGAGAACAACAATATGTCATCTACATATAAAGCAATGAAAACTATTTCTCCATCTTGATTATAGACATAAACACATTGTTCAGAAGACAACCTTCGAAAACCTAATTTATTGACTAAAACATTGTTTATCTTTTCATACCAAGCTTTTGCTGCCTGTTTTAGACCATAAATTGCTTTATGTAACCAATAAACTTTTTCCCTGTTTTTCCTATCAATAAAGCCTTCAGGTTGCTCCATATAAACAATTTCTGTTAAGTCACCGTTTAAAAATGCCGTTTTGACATCAAGATGTTCTATCACCATATCATACTGAGCAGCTAAGGCCAATAAAATCCTAATAGTTGAGTATCTAACAACCGGTGAAAATGTCTCATAGTAGTCTACCCCATACCTTTGCGTAAACCCTTTTGCTACGAGGCGAGCTTTATAACGTAATAATTCATTATTTAAACCCCTCTTTTTAGTAAAGATCCATTTACACTTTACAGCTTTATGCCCTTTAGGAAGATCTACTAATGACCAACACTTATTTTGTATAAACGAATCATACTCATCTATCATTGCCTTACGCCAGTGTGCAGCTTCACCACTACTCAATGCCTGCTCTGCCGTGACTGGAAAGTCATCGTCCCCCGTAGTCCCCACGAGCCCCGCAAACTCGACGGATTGATCAGCATCTTCAAATGTCATTGCTGACTCATCAGAATCAATGCTGGAGGAACCTGGAATATATGTAGGATCGGATGAGTGGTCTGTGACCTGAAAATCATCGGTTTCATTCAGACTAAATACAGTTTGCCTGCGAAGATTTCTGTCACCCGACATTTCATCACTCAACGGGACAGATGTGTCCAGCGACTGCTCTCCTGACTCACCAGGAGTCACTGAAGTATTCAACGGTATAGTACTATTTTCCATTGGTATTATACCAATACTGTCAGATACCACTTTATCACCATTTGACACATTTTTGTTTATGAAACTATTCTCGAGAAATACGACGTGCCTAGCCTTTATGCAAGTCTTAGGACAAGAAGGATCTACTAATCTGTAGCCCTTACTAGTATCACAGTATCCTACAAATACATACTTCTTACTTCTCGGATCTAGTTTCCTACACTTATCAGACACAGCGTATGCCAGACAACCAAAGACACGTAAGTGTGCTACGTTTGTCTTCTTTGAAGTCCACGCTTCCTCTGGAGTTAGTCCCATGACGGCTTTGGTGGGTGAGCGATTCTTGAGGTACACGGCTGTGTTTGCCGCCTCAGCCCAAAAATGTTTTTCAAGCCCTGAGTCCTGCAGCATGCACCTAACCTTATCCATGATACATCTGTGGCCTCGCTCAGCAACTCCGTTCTGTGAACTGCATTTGGGTATTGTAGTTTCATGTTTTACCCCACAGTTTTCTAGATACTCTTGAAAAACATGATTGACATATTCACCCCCATTGTCACTCCTAAGGACCTTTAGTTTCTTTCCCGTCTGATTCTCGGCTAAAGCCTTAAATAATTTAAATTTTTCAAAAACCTGAACTTTCCTTTTTAGAAAATAAATAAATGTTTTTCTAGAAAAATCATCTATAAAAGTTACAAAATAACGCATCCCACCTAGCGATGGTACCTGCATAGGTCCACATACATCCGTATGTACAAGCCCTAATAGCTCCTTTGACCTACTATAACTTTTCTTAGAGAACGGCAGCTTAGGTTGTTTGCCCTCAATACATGGAACACAAGGATTAAAAGTAGAAACATCATAATCCATACCTGTGACTAATCCATTCTTCATTAGGTTCATACTTCTGGAGTTGAGATGTGCCAGTCTCCGATGCCAAATCTCCTGACTTACTTTATGTCCGATGCCCCATGCCGCCTCAAGACCACCTTGTAAGCCAGCATCCGGTTCCCCATCCACACAGAAAGAAGTCATGGCCCTCTCTGACTGTCGCTTGCCTGCTTTGTAACAATCCAATTCGTATAGGCCGTTGTTACATGTAGCAGTAGCTACAACCCTACCTCCATCCAAAATCCTACATTCTGTAGAAGTAAATATTACCCTATATCCCTTTCTAGACAATTCACTTACAGATAGCAAATTGGTAGATAATGCAGGAACATAATACACATTACTTATTGTTTTGTAACCTAATTTCTTTAAATTTACACAAACTCTGCCTTTTCCTTCCATAAATATGCTCTCTCCGTTAGCCACATTCACCTCTGTAGACCTGGATCGCTCAAAGTCCATCATCTGATCCTTGCTGTTACACATATGGTTTGTACAACCGGAATCAACATACCAAATTTGACGTTTTGGATACACTGACAATGCTGTCAAAAGAGTACTGCTATCCTTCTTCGGCTTATCTTTTCCAACAGAATATGAACCCTTCATGGGACAATCCTTTTTCATATGGCCTGCCTTCTTGCATCTGAAGCACTTGTACACTTTCTTTGTAGCCAATGCGCTCACATCTGGTACCTCTTTGTCATCCCTACGCAACTGTTCCAGCATCAGTTTAGACTTCACGACTTCACTGGTCAACTTACTGTCAGAATTTTCTAGAGCCATTATTAGTGGGTCAAAATCGCTTGTTAGCCCACTTAATAAAATGACAGCAACAAACTCATCATCTAAAGGTGAACCAATATCAGCCAATTGTTGTGCTAACTCTGTGACTCTCGTTATGTACGCTTGCATGCCTTCCATCTCCTTCAATTTCACCCCAAAAAGCGATCTCAGCAACCCTAGTCTTCTGCATAGGCCCCTATCTTCATAAGCTTTTTGCAAACATGTCCAAGCTTCATAAGCAGTTTTAGCGTTGCGCACATGCTGCAAAGCAGACGGTCCAACAGACAGACAAATTTTCGCGAGTGCCTTTTGTTTCTTACGTTCATCTTTGCAATCTTCCGATTCAATGGTTTCGTACAGGTCTTCGTGTATTAGGATCATCTTCATAATAAATTTCCAATTATTATAATCGTCCATCCCTTTTAATTTGTCTATTGGAATGCCCACTGAAGATCCTGAAACCCCTGAAGCCATTTTGTTGAAAAACGTAACTGACGTGAAATTTTGAAATAATACTTATTTCCACCAAAACACGCGAAAATAATAATTTCGACGCGAGACTAACGTCCTGGGCCCATAACCTGTTGGGTTATGATGGAAAAAAGTAATTACCCAGGAGATGTTTTAATGAATTTATTTATTAGACGACACCATCGTTCACATGACAACGAGAAGTAAGTGACACACCCAGACAATATAGAGAATTATAAAAATATCTAATTACAATCCTCTTTGGTTTGATATTGGCGAAGTTTACATCTCCAACAGTATGTAGGATAAGTTGTTCGAGTTTTAATTTATAGGTACCGCACTGTTCAGACCCGCAGCGATGGTCAAAAGGTTTTTTAAAACGTTTACACGCCGCGCAAACCGGGGTAAAATTTAAATCGTCCTTATGCGGACAAACATTGGTTTCGTGGGCCTCAGAACATATAGCGCAGGTTGGTGATTTATTAGCGCAATGCTTTTTCACGTGACCGAATTGCTGACAATACGCGCAACGAACTACCTCGATATCATCAACAAAACGGCACGTGGCCCAGTCAATAAATAACTTATCCTTGGTAGACACAAGATGTTTCCGTACCTCAGGTTCAATCTCTATTCCTAACCATTTACGACCGTTATTGGTAGAACGCCTACGGACTATTTTCGTGGATTTAATGAAGTCGTCTTCTTTTATTGGCAACTCGTTTTTATATTTTGGCGGTATATAGCTTGCAAAAAATTGTTGTCTTCCATAGAGGCGGGAATGTCCTTGACTAATAGACGGGGTCGGCGACCTTTTGGTTTTTCTAAACGAAGACCCGCAGACTTTATAGCGTCTACCGATTCTAGTCTTTTCAATTGGTTTTCATTTGCAACGCGCAGTACAACGCCTGATTTGGCGGTTTTTTTAATACCGACTATTTGAAAACCATCGTCACTCGGTCTAATCGTCTTCATAAGAGCTTGTTTAAATGAGAAATAAATATTATTATTATTATTATTATTATTATTTGTTTAGTGGCGGAAGATGACGCATAGTCAGCTGATCGCTCCTGGGTCGGATAGGCGACGAGACAAGGAAGAGGAAGGAAGAAATTCTAGGCCTCTCATAGTTCTGAGTGCCGATTCCGCAGAGCTTACCGCATTGACTCCGAGCCATTTTTTTGCATACCGCACCTCTGCTTTCATTGCCCGCACCTGAAGTAGAATCAGATAATCTCAATCTGCTTCAGAGACATACTCTACTTGATAAGTTGGTTCAGTCCTTTTGGATGTGGAGAATGGAGTATTTACACGGTTTGCAAACTCGAGAGAAATGGATACTCCGACTGTGCCAATCAAGGCTGACATGGTCGTAATCATCATAACTTTTATCGTGGCCGTTAGCGATTGTGGAAAGGACGCTTCCTTCCGACGATGGGGTGACGCGTGTAGCTTCTGTAAGAACCGCTAAAGGTACATACGTACGTCCAGTCGTGCGTTTGTGCCCACTACCTACACAGTAGGATTATTAATTTGATAAATACAAGTAGTTTAAGTGTTAGCAGTTAGTTAGTTTAGTATTATCGCAGTTATTTATATAAAGTCGCAGTTTCAATATTATATTTTCGCAGTTTTCGCTGTATTTATGATTGGGTTTTGAAGGTGACCCTTCAAAAGGGGGGAGGATGTTGACGCCATCTATTGGCGTTTATAAAATGGAACTGTTGAGCTGTATTCTCATAGCTGAATCCTAGTCCCCGTAACCCTCTACGTCACGTCATGCACCTGCTGCCCGTGAGATGGCGCTGTTTCGTTATTGATCGAACACAGCGCCTTGATCATACGAAAGGAGAGAGATTTCAGTGTCTCCCAAGGAACCTCCGCGCGTGCGCATTCCGTACCGCGCGCTAACCGCTGTTTAAAAACCCGCATTTGCACAGTTCTGCTGTGTTAATCTATCGCTGAACGATATAATCATTCGATTATAAGTTGTAACCATCCGCTCAAATTGGAGACGTGTCTTTGTGGCTTCAAGAAAAGAAACCGAAGCTGTTAGCGGGGAACTTTATAACCACGTGTGTTGTGCTTGCGCCGAACCGCGAGGGTGAAGAAAGTCGAAGACGGAGCCAACTGATTGAACTCCTACGAGACGACGGAACAGCCCGTCAAAGAGGTAAGGTGCATGATATTTCCATAACCCGTTCCTAGGTTAAGAGTTCACAGCGCGACAGTGACGCCATTTTTTCTTTTCCACATAAAAAGGTTACAGTCTAGATCGAAGGAATGTATTAAACCCCGCGAAGCCACTTTGGCCCCTCCACCGTCCATACATATTATATTCTTACAAACTTACGCATTTATAATATTAGTAAGAAGTAGGATTTACAATGTCTGATGTTGACTTAAAAGTATTTTAAAACCTATGATAAGGCAAGTTATTTCTACGGTAGTTACAGGAAAATATATCGACAAAGGATTGATGTTAATAACAAAGTATTTTTAATAAACTAAAATATTTTTAAGTAATGTCGATCCTCTCTGCCTAGTCTGTCTACCTAACAAGGAAAAGCGAAGTTATAGTAGTCCTTCATCAAATGTTTATTTTTACATTGGACAATAATATTACAAAGTTATGAATAGTGTGCACCTGCTTTTAACTCTCAATTTTTTTTTAGATGTATAGGGAATTTCAACGTGCAAAGCGTAGGCTTTGCACGTTGAAATTAAGCCGTTGAGCCGTAAAGTGATTTTTTCCGCCTATCTTATGGTGTGCACGCTGTCATGGCTATCTACATAGCCATCACTTCAAAATCACTTTACGGCTAGGGGAGGTACCCTACAAATATATTTTCAAGAGTATTTTACCACATTGTCGGCATGATTAAGAATAGGGGTTAAAGTATGACATTGCCCATTTGTATTGAAAATTTAAATAGTTTTTTTTTTTTAACTAATTTATTTATTCAAAATAGTAACTATTATCATCTATACATTACTGCCATCTAATACGAAGGTCATTTATGTCTTTACGATAGAACTCTGAGGATGTAGACTGCACAAACTGTGTGAATTCTTGTCTCGTAGATAATTGTCCAAATCACGAAAAAAATGGCAGTCCGTGGGAGCAATGTCTGGCGAATACGGAGGATGACGAAAGGTTTCTAACTGCAGTTCCTGAAGGGTCAAAATGGTTTCTCGTGCTGTATGAGGTCTCGCGATATCATGGAGCAATAATGGTGAAGATCGATTCATGAGTCGGGGGTGTTTTGCTGTTAGTTTTGCCAACGTTGTTCGGCGTTCGGCACAATAGACATCTGCCGTTATTGCTTGACCATATCGGAGAAAACTTTAGTGGATAACACCACGCTGAGATCTCCAAACCGATGACCTTTCTATTATATGATCTTTCTATTGGTAACTTTTGCTTTAGGACAGTGTTGTGGTGTTGGATCTGGGATCAGCCATTGCATTTTTATTGTACGGTTATCCTAAAGAATCGAATTTTCATCACATATCACAATTCGATCCAATATTCCTTCATTTCTGTACCGATTCAACAAGGCAACTCAACACGCGTTTTTTCTGCAGGTCAGTCAAATCATGAGGCACTAATTTTTCATATTAAGGAAACGTTAAACCATGCCGCTAATTCCTAGGTAGTTTGACTAGGATCGACTTTCACCATCTCGCTTCATCATCATCAACCTTTTTATCGTCCCACTGCTGGGCACAGGTCTCCTCTCATACAGAGAAGGATTGAACGTAATCACCACGCTTGCTCAATGCGGTTTGGCGATTTCTGACTTATAAATACAGGTTTCCTCAAGATGTTTTCCTTCACCTTCAGTCACTGGTGTCCAAGATATACTTAGAAAGTGCATATACCTTTAGAAAAGTGTTTCATGTATCATCTCTCTTAATTAATCGTTATTCACTTGTGTGGGCGTTCTTCCTCGTGACTCGTTCTTTATGTCGAAGTTTCCATCACGAAATCGTTTAAGCCAATATTCAAATGTTTCACATTTTTTAAAAGAAGAACATCATAGCAACCACGTTAAAAATGTTGCCAAACCATAAAGATCTTTGGCTATACTATTTGTATCTGGCTGGTTTTGGTATCTTGAAAGTTTACATTTTATTAACTGGTAATGCAAAAAAAGGTCGTGGTCAAAGACCGATTAGGCTTCATAGACTGTGGCGAAACCCGGGTTACCTCGCAATAAGGTGATGCTGTATGTGTGGCGGGATTGGAAGGGCATTATTCATTATGAGCTGTTACCACCAAGTAGGCAGGTAAGTTGATAGAAAGCGGTCGGAATAAATGAACAAAAGTGGAGTTGTTTATTCATCATGATAACGCTAGACTTCACACATATTTGGCCACCCAGCAAAAATTAAAAGAGTTTGGCTGGGAGGTGTTAATGCATCCGCTGTATAATAATCCATGACCTTGTATCTTCAGTTTTCCACCTGTTTCGGTCTCTTTAGATTTTTTTAGGCAATGTCAGGTTAACATCACGAGAGGACTGCCAAAACCACTTGCCGTGGTATTTTGATCAGAAGTCTCAAAATTTCAATAGCAACGGGATGATGTCCCTACCTAAAACATGACAAAAGTTATCCAACAAAATGGTACCTACATACTTCAGTTAAATGTAAACAAACTATATTAAAAATGTTTTGAATTTCCTTAAAAAATATGAAGAACCTTTTTCCTCAACCTATTATGTATACCCTCAAAACGGCACTGTACAACATTTTTCAATTAGACTGAATTTCGACTTGACTATTCGTATTCGTAGTCTATACATCCTTACTTGTAGGTACACCCGACAAGACCTTTTTCGTCATTTGAGATTTTTTGTGAAAGTATAACGATTTATTTCTGTAAATAGGTTTGAACAAACACTTGTAAAAGTCATTAATTTTTTTTTAACTAGATGAGTTCGGCGTTGCCTAGCTAGCTATTCTGAGAAGAGAGGCCAAAAAAAAAAAACTCAGAGGTCACAGCCTCCATTAAAGCCCAGACATAATCATTGATAGATTCTATGAATTGAGCGCCATGTTGAACGGGTGTCTTAGATGGTCATTGAAGAACCACACAGGTGGAGTGGATCAGTCCATTCAGTGCATGCACGTGTCAAAAATCGTGCAGTCAAATCAAATCAAATCAAAATTGTTTATTTCAAATTAACCAACAGTTGGTGCTTTTGAATAGTCAATGTCGGTCAGTCCAAGAAAAGTGAAGCTAAATTGCACGTTCCAAAGCGTAGGTCTCTATGGAGAAGAACGTGCAAGAAACTCCATGGACACTCTTTTAAAATCATAATATGGATTACATGTCTTCGTTACATATTTCTGTTGCTTCTATCATGTGAGCACAATGTATAATTATAAAAAATAACGAAAAGATAGAAAATTAATCAAGCCCACTGGCAGCTAAGAGATGACCAGTCTCCACTGACGGCCCCCGTTCACGAGCATGACGCGCGCATCAGCCCCACTTAGCTCAACCATTTTGAAGGGAACCAAATGACCCAACAACAGGCGCCACCATCAGCAAGACATGTGAGTGAGCATGACAAACTCTCAACTGCCATGCTCGTAATGTTAAACAAGTTATATATATATATATATAAAAAAACCATAGTCCATGGTGCCTCACATTCACAAACTTGGAAAGTGCTTTTACATTATACAATACTATATTATTTGCAAAATCATGGCAGCAAAATCCCGTGCATAATTGAAATAAATAAATAAAAATAAATAAGGAATATTTGGAAAACAACAAAAAGGGGGAATGGTATCTCTTCCAAACCTACAAAATTGTTTGTGGCTGTGGAGCAGGACTGGCATTTAGCCGAGCATTTTTATCAAGAATATAATCTTCCAGTTTATAATATGCTTGTTTACAAAGCGTGCGTTTAATGCATGTTTTAAATTTAGACTCATTGAGTTGTTGAATCGGTATTTTATTATAAAACTTTACACAGTATCCCATAAAAGAACTATTTACCTTAGCCAGTCTGAACGGAGGTTGATCTAGGTTGTCTCTATTCCTAGTATTAAAATTGTGCCTGTCACTTATCTTATTAAAAAGATCAATATTTTTCCGAACATACATAATGTTTTCGTAAATGTATTGACAAGGGACCGTAAGGATGTTTATTTCTTTAAATAGTTCCCTAAGAGAATCGCGTCTGCGGAGATTATATATGGCTCTTATAGCTCTTTTCTGCAGAATAAAAATAGACTCTATGTCTGCAGCCCGTCCCCAAAGCAAAATACCGTATGACATGATACTATGAAAGTAGCTAAAGCAGACTAGTCTCGCAGTATCTACATCAGTAAATTGACGGACTTTTCGGACAGCATATGCTGCTGAACTAAGCCGTCCTGCCAGAGATGTTAAATGAGGACCCCATTGTAGCCTCGAGTCAAGCGTGATCCCCAGGAAAACCGTGTTCTCGACGAATTCGAGTTTCTCCTTGTTCAATACTATATCGGAGTAAGTACTTGTAACATTTGGTAACGCAAATCTTATACACTTAGTCTTTTTTGCATTTAGTACTAAATTATTAACAGTAAAACAGTTTTGAACTTGCTGTAAAGCATTGTTTACGTCCTCAAGGTTTGAGCAACGCCTATTGATTTTAAAAATTAACGAAGTATCATCAGCAAACAATACAATATGTGGTTGTTTTTTTATATACTATATAAAACTATAACTATATATAATATAACTATATATATACTAAAAAGGCTGCCGCAAGGCTGCCGCAAGCCTCAATTTTGGGTCCGGAACGGACCCCACACCCACTCCCACTTTGACTTTCAAACCAGGAGAATTGACACCATTTATCTGAACTTGCTGTTGTCTATCAATTAAATAAGATTTTATCAAGCTGAGTGCAAGTTTACCCAGCCCATAATGTTCCAGCTTTAAAAGTAAGGTTTTATGATTGACACAATCAAAAGCCTTTGAGAGGTCACAAAAAATCCCTATCGCATCTTGGGCTTCTTCCCACGCTGCAAATATATGTTTTAATAAAGTGACACCAGCGTCAGTCGTACAACGTCCTCTGGTGAAACCATACTGTTGATCGTGGAAGATTGTATTGCTGTTAAAATGATAAAGCTTTTGATTAAGCATAACTTTTTCAAACACCTTACTGAAAACAGGCAATACCGATACGGGTCTGTAATTATTGGTGTCCTTATGGTCACCGGATTTAAAAAGTGGTATTACCTTACTGTATTTCATTATATCTGGAAAGACGCCTTGATCCACACACAAATTAAATATGAAAGCTAAGTATGGTGCTATGGTCTCAATTATAGATGTGCATACTTTAACAGACATTCCCCATAGGTCTTCGGTTATTTTGACCTTTATTTTGTGTACCAGTTGGACTCATAACTTAAGAAGCTCAATAATTCGATGAAGAATAAGTGATAGAATACTTTACAAAATAAGTAAATGCCATTGTATACAATATGTAAAGAAAACCCTGTCCGACCCATAAGGATAATAAAGGTTAGGCAATCACATGACCAAATAAAATTTGAAATTTTGCATAATCATCATAGTAACAATACTAATTAATTTTGAAACTATCTTTTTTCCCCGCGAATTTACGCTAACTTCCCCAAAATTTGGTGTTTTTAAAAAAATGAGAACACCATTTTAGGCGGTATAATTGTCGGCTTTCCTTTTATTGTTTTGTTAGATTATTTATTTCTTTGGCGGCGTCGCGCGTGAGCTTTGTCGGCCACGTAAAAGAAATAACTAGTGATGCACTAATTTTTGCGCAATAACGTTTTTCTATCGCTATTAATCGAAACTTGTATCTGGTTGAATGATTTGTTAAAAACACAGATTACCCAATGGTAAAAGTACTTTTGTTTGTTTATCGATTAATTACTAATAACATTATTATAACACAAGTATTAGTAAACAGAAACGAGAAGGACTTATGAAACACAATTTTAGTAAAATTTTATAAATATTTTAACGGTCAATACCATCGATTTTGAGACAGAAACTAAAATTAAAACTTAGGCATGATTTTCATTTACAGCAGTGTACCTAACTAATTTAAGTTTTGTAAAAGTTCTAAACAATTCCATGGGATGTTGAATCTAGAATGAGAACGAGAAACTACAATACTAAATCGATAATAAAAATAGACGAGTAAATTGTTTCGATCGAAAATCAATATTTTGATTACTTACACATCCCTATTTACTCAAAGGATGCCGCGAGGCCAGCCGCACGTAGGTACAATTTTATAAAATAAAAATAATTTTTACTTTAAATTATCAGTTGCGCGTAAACATCGCTCTAGTGAAGACTATTCGTGTATTGTGTGATCATGTCGTTTCCTAATGTAGAGTAATGTAACATGCTGATGGAAGGTAGCAACTGCTGTGTTGTGATCAGGTGATTGTGGTCAATGTGGTCAATGTGGTTCCAGTATGACGGTGCGTCACCATATCTTTGTCCTGTACGTGAGAACCTCCATTATCAGTTCGGCGAGCAGTGGATTGGTAAGGGTGGACTAACTGTGGCCAGCGCGGATTTGACACCATTTGATTTTTATTTGTGTGCATGTCCGTGCTAATCACGTGCGACGGTGCCAGCTGGGCCTGTATCGTTATTAGTGAACGAAATATGGAACAACATCTCCGCCACAGCCATTATGCTCATCGAATGAAATGATACATTTGGAGAGTCAAACGACCTTCCTACTTAAAAAAAAACAGTTCTTTTCACGAGCTGCCTAAGTATCATTATTTCTTTCGAGACTCGATAAACGTGGATAAATTACCTATACCTACATGCATTAGGTCAACTGAGGTTATGAACTGTGCCTGTGTTGCCATGAAATTACCTATTTATTTTATTTCAGTTATTTATTGTTTAGGGGGAATTTTTTTTAAGTTTAGCCAGGTTTTGTAGGCATTAGTAGAATCAGTTATCGATACCTAACAATACCTTCACGGGTCGGACAGGGTTTTCTTAACATATTGTATAAATAACATAAGTTTATCAAGTCATAGTCATCTCAAGTTGTAAATAGAAAAAAAAAAAACGGATATAATCTTTGAGGACCATGTAGATTGTATTCTGAAACGATCTTTTGAGGAAAGAACCACACAAATTGAGTGGATCTCTCCAGTTAGTGCACGCACTTGCCAAAAATCGTGCAGCTCAACTCAGTACTTATGTAAATTACACAACCAGCCAGGTCATGATTAAAATAAAATCTGAAAGAAAATAAAAAAGGAAAATAGTATCTGACAACCAGTTTTACTAAAGGAAATCGTATTATCCAACAAGTGAGTTGTGAATATCCAATATTAGCCAGTCGCTCCATGTGAAATACCGGTTTTCAGTTGAATCGAGTTAGACTGATAAACAACCACCATAGTTAGGTAAAGGCTAAGCTATTGATGAATAAAGAAGATGATTCAATGTTATTCTGCGGCATTGAGATTACGAAGCAACATATATAATGCTTAGTAGGTTACCTAGGCTAGGTCTATCGTGCAATGAGTAGACAAAAACCGCCTTTAAGATGATAAATATATTTTGGGTAAACTGTATCGCCATCTCATGTTGGGCCCCAATAAATTGATAAGTATTTCATTAATAAAGTACTTACGGACCAGGCAAGTTTAGATTGCTTAAGCCCTTTGAACGAATTTTATACTGTTGTTGTCTGTGGTTATAGTAGAACTCAAAAGACGCATTTAACTTGAAAGCTCACACTTTCTACACTGAGCAATAAACCCAGATGTTCTCAGTTTTAACAAAGTACATTTAACAAAGTTTGATTGTTTCAAAAGACTTTTTGTTTGGAAAACTTTTATTAATACAGTGTGAGCAAGTACAAGCCACAATAAAGGTTATTACGGCATGTCTTGTAAAATAAATATTGTACAAGAGATCGTATTAACAAAGACTTTCTTTTTATTATTATCTTATTGTATAATAGTAAGTATATAAGACACAAACATATCGACATCTATTTAATTAGCCTATAATATTTGTACTACTGAGACATTACTCTAACCTGTTCTCTATGTGAGCCCCTATCCACCACACAGGCACAGTGGTGATCACAATAAAATAAAAACAAAACAAAAAAATGTCCAAATACTTAACAAATCGGACTTTATACGCCCTATTTTGAGTACACCATCTATACTAATATATAAAGTTGAAGAGTTTGTTTGTTTGAACGTGCTAATCTCAGAAACTGCTGGTCCGACTTGAAAAATTCTTTTTGCATTCAATAGCCCCTTCCTGGTTAACCTTCCTGGATGAATATCCAGGAAGGTTTTAGGCTACAACATGCGCCCATAGGAGCGGAGCATAACTAACTCCACGCGAACGAAGTCGTTGGCGGCCGCTAGTATTTTATAAATAATGAAACATTTACTCAAATTAAGCGGTTTCATTTTACCGCAATTAAAATACAAACCAACAACTGATACTATGCTTTTGTTTGATATTTCATACTCCGAAATAATGATTCCAGGAAATGATTATGAAATGGCTATATGAAATATAATCATTATATTTCCTGTAGCCTCATTATTTTAATATAACTGATTAACTGCTCGATTACTGAGACTAGGTTTCTGGATTCAATTTCTGATTCGTGGAAAGCTTTATTTGCTCTGGTTAATAGCCCAGAGTTTGAAAATTGGCGAAGTAATACCCCAGTGCCTTGGGAAGCACGTTAAGTCTGGTTCTGCGTTCCAGAGGATAAGGAGGGAAGAGAGTGCACCTGTGTCTACACACACACTTGTGCACTATATTCTAAGATTGGCGTCATAGCCGAACTACGGTTTGGAAGACTTAACAATTGGTTCATAACCTGGGGGTTATGAAAAAAAAAATCACGAAAATTAGTAAAAAACAAAAAATTTGTCTGCTCAGCAATGTAAACGCAATGAATGTTTTTGAAATGTTAAAACCATTTCTATCGTTTGTCAGTTACGCAATTACTCCGCAGCCCGCAGGATGTTCAAACAGACTGTTAGAAATAAGTTGAGCGATACAAATAAGTTGATTTGACGAGAGGATTAACTTTGTACCGGCATTATGAAAAAAATAAGCGAAAAGCTAACCTTGGCAACAACTTTGCGGCAAAAACTCGATTGGATTGAGCTGTGACACGATAAGGTTTGTTTAGGAACACTGATTTACATTTGATTATCTGGGCATTTGTAAAAGTAAAGGTCTGTCAAAGTTAGACAAATTTGAAATAGAAGAAGATTAATTTCAAGACATCGGCGACGAGCAAACGTTAACGGTTTGGTTATACAATACATCAGTAAACAATGAATTTGTAAATCGGTACACAAAAATGGCTCGATTTCAAGAGATCTCATAATTAATCAACGTCAAAGACCGACATGGAATGTGAAATGTATACCAAAAGAAAAGCTACTTTAATAGGTAATGATGCGAGAACTTACTGGCAGTTTTAAATTTTTCTGAATTTTATTAACAAGCGTGGTTGACGCTTGGTGTTTTAATCCAAACTTTCTCATTCTTTAAGTTTTAAGTAAATAAATAAAAAAACGTAGCGTGGGACGCCCTTGGGCGAGATGGAGCGACGACATCAAAAAGGTGGCTGGTAGTGGCTGGCGGAGAACTGCTCAGGATCGAGCTTGTTGGCGTGCCATGAAGGAGGCCTATGTCCAGCAGTGGACGAGTAGGGGCTGATGATGATGATGATGAAATAAAAAAAAACAATGCTTTAATTCAAGCAACAAGGCTCACACGCAAACATAAAAAATAAAACACATAAAAAGGTACAGACAGGATAACAAGCACAGACAAAAACAAAGACAAGGTCTTTCAAGCAATATGTCTACTGCAGTATAGCCGGATATAAGGACAATTCAGTCCTTTGGGGGCTTTGTTGTATCTTAGAGGCAGATTGCATATAGCTTGCCAGTATCGTTTCTACAGTTGGATAACTGCATGAAATCGTAAGATCTTCCTGACTGAACGGTCCCTCCGAGTTGTTGTCGACGGATGCTCTTCTGAGCCCATCTCAACTAATGCCGGTGTTCCTCAGGGGTCTGTTCTCTCTGCAATTCTGTTCCTGCTGCATATTAACGATCGGCTGATGCCCGGTATCTATGGGTATGCAGATGACAGCACAGTTGTAGAGAGATACCTGCCGGATGCTCGGGCTAGTAGGGAATCAATCCGGTCCGAAAGAGAGGCCATGGTTGAGCGAACGAGTGTTGCACTGCAGGCAGTCTCCGAATGGGGCAATGCCAATCTTGTAGCATTCAATGCCGCCAAAACACAGGCGTGTCTTTTCACCGCCAAAAGGAGCCCGTTCACCTTGGCCCCTACTTTTCGGAATGTGTCCCTGGAGTGTTCCGACCGCCTTCAGCTTTTGGGAGTTGAGATTTCCTCGAACCTTAACTTTGGGCGGTTCATTGAGTCCAAGGCCAAGGTGGCTGCCGGGAAACTTGGCGTTATCGCAAAGGTCCGGCAGTACTTCGCACCTGGGCAGCTTCTAATGTTATACAAAGCACAGGTCCGTTCGTGTGTGGAGTACTGCAGCCACATTTGGGCTGGTGCTGCCAAGTGTCACCTGGCCACTTTGGATTCAGTGGAGAGACGTGCAAAGAGGCTGATTGGTGGCCCTGATCTAACTCGAGTTGGTCTCCAAAGCCTAGAGCACAGGCGTAGAGTAGACCTGTAGGCCTTTCGGTGTTCTATAGGATGCATTTCGGGGAGTGTGCGAGGGAATTGCATGATTTAATTCCCCCATCTCCGTTCCACCAGCGGACGACCCGTCATACGGCTGGTTTCCACCCTTACGTTGTTAACACCACTACAATCCGGACGAAGCGTTTCGCCTCCTCCTTTATACCGCGTACATCGATGGACTGGAACAATTTGCCAGCGGCGGTGTGTCCGTCGGACTACAATTTGAGTGTCTTCAAGGCTAGAGTGAATAGGCTCTTAATAAACTAGTGCGCTTTACCATCAACGATTGCGTCACTGCTTACCATCAGGCAGGATCGCTGGTTTATAATATGTAAAAAAAAAAGAAAAAAAAAACCAAAATGATCTTCGGCGCTATAACTATAATAAGAAACGGCGATGGTGATATTGGCGTGTTGTTGTCATGATTTTAGCTGACACATCTTAATCTATTAGTACCTCAATTTGTTAAAAAAAAAAACAAACTAAAGCAATTAACATACCGCTGGTAGAACATACAAAAAGATAAAAATATACAAAAAATATTTTCGCAATTTGATTTATTTTTTCCAAAAATATTCGGCATAATATTATGGTTTTGCCTTCGCTACAACGTTATTTAATGTACCTATAGAGAATAGAGTATTAATAAGCTGCAGTCGGTGAAATACTGTCACAGTCAACTTCAACTTGAAGCTGAGTTCCTCGTAGTTTGTGTGAAGCAGTAATAACTAGAAACAATGAAGCTAATGGGGTTGTTTGTGAAGCTAATTGCGGCGCTCACACTTCGCCGGCGCTGGTGACGCCGTGCTATAACTTATCAACTGGATCGCAGTACAGAACTTTCTTGTAAGTACTACGATTGGTCTGAAGTTTAGTTAATATTTAGTGACCTAAAAACCGTTTACTAATATGCTTACTATTAGTAAACGGTTTTTAGGTCACTAAATATTTTGTAAATGATGGAAAACCCGTGGTTTAAAGAATTACAGGGTTTCACAGACAGACACGAATAGTTACTACAGTTTTTAAATTAATGTTTTTTTTTATAAGTCATGAACATACGGGTGATTACAGAAACACCGTTTCAGGAATATGTTTTTAAGTTATAATGTAATAAGTACTGAAACCAAGTTGAGTAACTTTCCAACAAAAACAAGGCTTTAGGGTATTTTTGTCAATATATTCTATTAGAATTCATTTTGTAACTAAAGTTGGCCACACATAATGTGTCTAGTTCGGATTGAGTTGAATGCATGCCAACCTGATTAAAATGCTGCTGCACGTAAGAAAGATGAAGCACTACCGGACGGTTCCAGCATTCAAATTACTATCCTTTCACAGGAACGACATATTTTTTCAGACAATGTGTTCATAAATTATAGACACTTTTTGAAAGCATTATGTTCAGACAATGTTTTATTGAGATTTAAATTCTTTTTAAGAAAAAGATTCTAACAGATTCATGTATAAAGTTTTCTTCCTTTGAAGTCCTTAACAAAGGATAATTATAAAAGTTATATTATAATAAAGATTTTCTCGTCAGTACTCAAACTGGTCGCCGCAGTGGTTTGAAAATCCTTCAGATACCTAGTGTCAGCTGCAGAATGGGTAACAAAAATCAACCTAGGTAATTTTTATGTGTCTACGAGATATAATTTAATAGAAAATTCTTCTATTTTAAACTCTTATGGTACAGCAATCATCATCAACCTTTTTTTTATCGTCCCACTGCTGGGTACAAGTCTCCTGTCATACAGAGAAGGATTGAGCGTAATCACCACGCTTGCTCAACGCGGGTTGGCGATTTCAGTCTTATAGTACAGGTTTCCTCAAGATGTTTTCCTTCACCTTCAGTCATTCGTGTCCAAGATATACTTAGAATGTAATATAACTTTAAACAAGCCTCTCAAGTATGAGTGCGCGGGTTCGATTCCAGGTCAGGCAAGTACCAATGTAACTTTTCTAAAGTTATATGTACTTTCTAAGTATGGTACAGCAATAAATTCGATCAAAATTCCATAAGATACAAGAAGATAGAAGTTTTAATCTAGCGAACTGTTTAAGTGATCCCAAATGGTATTTGAACCCTTAAATACCTTTACAAATTAAATTGGACTAAGGTAGCCCGTTCCGGGCTCTTCCTATATACAATATGTAAAGAAAACCCTGTCCGACCCATAAGGATAATAAAGGTTAAGTAAACACTTGACCAAATATAATATAAAATTTTACATAATCATCACAGTAACAATAATAATGAATTTTGAAATAATCTTTTTTTCCCGGGTATTAATTCCAATTTCCCCGAAATTTAGTAATTTTTAAAAAAACTGACAACACCATTTGTGACGGAGCGAATAGCGATGCGACCACGTGCCGCATGCCCCGCCCCCTTTCACCCGCGCATACATGCGCGGGTGAAGGGGGGCGGGGCTATCGGGTTGCCTACCGCACATGCATTAAGTTACCTCGCTTTTTCGAAATAATATTTATTTTTTTTGGGGGATTTTTTTTTAAGTTTAGCCCGGCTTTGTAGGCATTATTAGAATCAGTTAACGATACCTAACAATACCTTCACGGATCGGACAGGGTTTTCTTTACATATTGTATTATTAGGTAAAATGGCGCAAATAGTATTAACTGTAGCCCCCGAGAGCTTATAAGCATATTTGTTATGTAATTATTAACTAGTCCGCAATTCCGCCGTAAGCAGTGATGCAATTATTGATGGTAAAGCTCAATATTTACATCGGTCTCATCATCATTATCTTTGGAGGTAGTTCCATTTGTACACATTTTTCAATAACTCATGCCAAAACTACACTTCTAATCATTTTACTAGCTCAATAGTCTACCACGATTTCAGTTATTAATTAGTGATTCCTAAGATTTCGGTAGACTTCGGGTTACCTTCTGAAGTGGGTCACAGGTGTTGAAATCATAGTTGATATATGGTAATTCTTGGAAAACTAGGTCGTACTTGCAACCTAGGCTAGTCTAGACCTTACCACGCGAGAAGTTGGTACCTATATGCGTATATAAATACTGTAATATAATCTGAAATAATAGAAGTTATAATACAAAAACTTAACATCGGCTAAAATTATGGATGGAATATTTGTAAATGGAGCGGCTATGTCAGACCTTGTTGAAAAACAAATTGATGATAGTTCTCGATAACTTTGTTTATCGATATTATTGATATGTTTTACTTAGACAGGCTAAAGGGATTGCTTTGTTGACACAGATCTTTAAGGAAATCTTCAGGTTCAAAAAAACTATGTCAATTGCTGGACACATTGGGGAATGGATACTTTATCAAGTGTAGCAGGTAGTTTCAGCCCCCCCCACTACTAATGTGCCAGAGATTAAAGGTAAAAATATTTGTCTGTATCTAGAAATCATGAATCAGTTTGTTCTGACTTGATTAAGTTATATTTATTGTTTGAAGTACCTAAGTAGTTAATTAAAATTACTTTTAAATCTCCTGCCCAAAGGTACTCTTACAAAACTTAAGATAGAAAAACTTTGAGTTCGTGATCACAGATCGAGAGTAAAAGAAAGTACGTACATTTACTCAAATCCATAAAATAAAGTAACAAAAATGGTTGGCCTCACTTCAGTTGAATTCATCAAAAAGTAAATATTGTCAGATGAAGCGTTGTTAAATTAAGTAGAGGTTATTTTATCAGGCGTACATAATTTACTGAAGGAACTGAAAAGATGAAGAATAATGAGTGTTACGTAATTTAAGCATTAGGAAGAGAAGTACTTTAATGATCGTCATTTAAATTAATTATGTAAACAGATTGTGGGTACAAGTACCTCATTGCCATGAGAAGAACAGCTGCTTTTAAGAGTTTACTCTGCATAAAACATTTTAAACACACAAACCGCTCATGAACCAATCTAAATTCAGCTTCTGTCCAATTATCTATATTTATATAAATCGAGAATATAAATGTTTGTGCATTATTGTGTACATGTTAATGAAGTATCATCACATGTTGGGTACAATTCTATTTAAAAACAAAGGATTTTACGCATTTGTCTACCTATGTTTATATAGGTGCATAGGTAAGTAATCTATTATCCTTTATGTGTGTCGTTTACCCTCTTAATGTAAACGTTTCCCATTTAACGCTTATACTTATCCTCTTTGTAATTTAGCTGGAGCAATATTACCTTCGTAAAACCCGGGTCCTGTCGTTATTCTAATACAATTTCAAAGATTGGTGGCGGTTGAAAGTTTTCTGTTAACTATTTAAAGGCGACTTTATGAGCTTCACATCAGTTCTTCGTCTTTAGTCTTTTGAAATTTGGTTTAATTGAAACAACTTAAGTATAATCCTAAACAAGGACAAACCATAAAAAAGTTATCTTTAGAAGATCGCTTTTAGCCTCAAGCCACTGTGGATAATTTCTACTCTTTGTATCTGTAATTCGTATCATGACGCCAGGACATAACTCCGCTGCTGCGAGAAATCGCGGTACGGCGGACAGACCTCCGACGGGATCTCATGACAACATGGAAAGTGCGATTGTCGCCACCCACTGCTGGGTAAGTCCCCTATTTGAGGAGTGGCTAGAGGGGCGCCATGGCGCCCTCACCTTCCGCCTGACTCAAATCTTCTCCGGACACGGCTGTTTCGGGAGGTTCCTGTTCCAGATAAGGCGGGAGGAAACGCCAGGGGTTCACCACTGTGGGGATCGCCCTGAGGATACGGTGGAGGTCAGCCAGGCTAGGGTAGAGCACCGACGTGACCTCGTGGCGGCGATCGGTGGCGATCTCTCGCGTCCAACCCTGATCCCGGCGATGGTTCGGAGCAAGAGTGCATGGCAGGCCGCACCTCCCTTTGCGAAGTAGTGATGCGGGTAGAGGAGGCAGAGCACTTGTGGGAGCGGGAATCCCATTGCCCTCACGCCTCTAGGCACCGAAGGAGATGCCTTTGTCGGGAGACAATATCGAACTTCCGGCCACCGTAAGTGAGCGCTTGCGAGCGTCGAGCATTGGGCAGCTCGCCGCCCTGTAAGAACCATGCCCTTGTCGACAGCGCGTTGTCACGTTGTGTTTTACGCGCGCTTCAAAGAGATTTCAGCACATCGTTACGGGGTCCACGAAGACCGACGCCTCCTGGGTCAGGGTTGCGGGTTGGTTAAAAAAGAAACCATGGCCTTGGCGCACAGGCAAGTGAAGAAACACGGGTGGGTTTTAGTCAGTAAAAGTCTGGCACGCTCTTCCGCTACGCCCAGAGCGGAGAGATGTCATTTGATGATTTTTCAACCAGAACAAAAAAACGGGCTTTCAATAGACATAACTAATGGTCTGAAATCGCCAAAAGGTTGTGAAAAAGCGTAGTGATCAATGTTCCATCCTTCTCTGTATGTTGTGGGTATCGGAAATGACTGGCGGTAAAGCTACAAGTCTGTATACAACCGAATATATTTCTGTCTTCATTTTGACGTGTATGGAATTGCGTTTATGGTTTGATTGACGTGAATGGGATTTGGAAACTGTTAGAGGGGCTTTTGGGAAAAGTACCGTCAGAATCATGAAATATTGACTGGTTACAACTGATAACTATCTATCGGACCTTCACATGTCAGGTATTGGAGATTAACCCAATGCTGGGGTCTTGTAGGTCAGATAGGCAGTTGCTTCTTGTAAAATACCTACTGGTAATCGTTGCATCAGCTGCATCCGGGAACCTCAAGATAGTTGGAAAAAGGCTAAGGAGATGATAATTTCCTATGGGCATACCAACATATTATTGACGTAGAATTAATTAATTTTTGTATATTTTTAAACAAATTAGGTATAAGGGAAAATTACGGATAGGTAAACTTATTTTCTCGGCGTTTTCTTTTATTTCTTGCTACACTTCAATTAAAATTTAAAAAATCATTTTCATTTCTACCATGAAAAAGGGCCTTTTTTACTCATCAGAGGTTGTTATACCTACTGAAAGCTTTACTCAAATAATGATAAAAATAAATGTTCTCAACAAAAGGTGACTACGAATTAGAATCGTAGGTAATCATAATATATTTAAACTGAAATAAAACACTTCAAATATTCATGGCTGCAGGGAGTCTAATACAAACAACGGCGAGTAGCAACCGACGTCGAATACACCGAAAATTAGGGACATCTTCAACTGAAAAGTACCTTAGTGTTATTTCAAGAGCAAAAAATGGTACCTATAATTTTTCGGCGAATGCGTGAAGCCACCTTTTTTACCCGACTGCCAGGAGGGTTATGTTTTTAGCTCCTATCTTGTATGTATTATTCTTTATTACCTAGTATCTCCAGAACCGCTAAACGGATTTTCACATTTGAGGTATCGTTAGAATTGCCTTAATCGCCCAACTGCTACTAGAAAGGTGACATTTAAAAAAAAAACAAAATGGCGGATGTATGACACCATATTGTGAGGTATAAAGAAATAAATTTCTACCAAGCATATCGAGTGGGATATCAAAATGAAGGATTTTAAACACTGATTCTAAATATGTATATAACTTAATACTAAATGGAACAAAAAAAAAAAGAATTGCTTATTTTTTTCTACCGAGCATATCGAGTTGTCAGTTGGGTATAAAAATGAAGGATTTTAATCACTGATTATAACAAATATACTAATTCTAAATATAATTTATATGTTAAGTCTTTATCTATAAAATTGCCGTTTAATATGAAATAATGTAAAGATATTCTTTTCATGTATTCTTTGTTTGTATTTATTGAAGTGCCATCAATCAATGTATTTTTGCCAACGCAGTGGCAGTTTATTGATTCTTAAAGAAATCAGCTGGACGAGAGGCAACAAATTTTTCAAAGGCATTTTAAACTACCTCTTGGGTGTAGAAATTTTTTCTCAACAAGAATCTATTCAAATTCTGGAAAAAGTAGTAGTCTGAAGGCGAAAGGTCTGGTGAGTAGGGCGGATGATTAAGAGCCTCCAACCCCATTTTTTGCAACTTAAAGACCGTCTGTTGTGCGGTATGAGGTCGCGTGTTGTCATGCAGGAGCAGCGGAGAGGAGCGATTGACCAATGCTGGTTGGAGATGTGCCAGTTTCTCCATCATTGTGTTCAGTTCTTCACAGCACACATCTGCAGTAATGCTCATCCCGTTTGGTAAGAAGCTGTGATGAATCACACCGATTAGACCACCAAATAGGGACCATTGCTTTTCTAGGGGTAAGATTTCGTTTAGGGCATTGTTTAGGTGCTGAACCAGGATCTAATCAACTTGCTGAGCGCTTGCGGTTATCACATAGAATCCATTTTTCATCTCAGGTAACAATGTGTTTCAAAATTCCTTAATTTGTTTGTCTGTTGAGCGGTGCCACGCACGTCTCGCGTACTTCGCGCTGGCGATCATTGAGTTCGTGGGGCACCCATTTGGCAAGATACTTTACCTTACCAATTCGACGCATGTGGTCCAATATAGTTTGTATTTTTTGTTTGTTTTGTCGAAAGCTGTTGCTATTTCAGCCGTAGATTGTGTATCATCAGCTTCCACAATCGTCTTCAATTCGTCATTGTTGACCAAAAGTCTTCAGATGACTGCGACATTCAGTTTTCAAGTCGAAATTCCCAGAACGGCAGTGAGCAAACTAATAACAGGTGGTGCGTTGGTTTATAGTGTTAGCTCCGTAAACGTCGTTGATCTTGCGTGCCGCTTGTGCCGCGTTGTTACCACAACGGTACTCATATTCCATCATCATCATCCCAGCGTTAATCCCAGTCGCATCCGAAGCCTTTTCAGCTTTGGAGTCTGGGGTCCGCTTTACCAGTCCAACTGCTGATATGGCTAAACTTCGACATTTTCCGTGAAGCGACTGCCGTCTGACCTCCACAACCCGAAGGCGACATCGAAGCATTTCAGTTAGACCAATTGTTGGACTTTTGAGGGCTCCAACAACCCGTAACGACTGCCACTAGATGTTTGTATGGTAACCGGGACCAATTTCTACCTTTTCAGTTCGTTAGAGTTTTATGCAGGCGGGTTTTTTGTTTTTAAATAATATTTTTTTATTCCCGATAAAGTTGTGCGACGAGCCGACGACATTTGTTTTTTTTTAAAGCAGGCATAATTTTATTTTTAAATTATATTATTTTTAGCATGGTATAATGAAGGTTTCATTAATCTGATCTTTATAATCTATTTAGTCCAAGGTCCACGAATGGGACATTCGTTCAATTTGCCTATGCGCCATGGCTACAGCATCTCTTTCAAACTATCCACGGCCCTGGTAGGCATCGGTCTTAGTAGAACCCTTCACGATGTGCTGACATCTCTTTGAGGCGCGTGTTATATCTATGACGAGTCATAATTCTAAGAAAAGTATTGTAATGTGGATTGTTTAAGTTTAGTTGGTTCCGAAGATGATTCGATTGTATAGACTGAAATAATTCCTCGATAAAGGGTCCTCTAATATTGTTATTGTCTATAAATACGGAAACCCGACCCTAGGTCACTCTGTCGATCCCAGCCTGGTCCTTACTAGACGGTGAGTTATCCATTGCTCGTCGGTCGTAAGGCCGCGCCTGTGGAAGCTCCCCTTCCTTGGTCCGGTCACAGGGAGTCACCTGTGACCGGATATTCATTGTTCTCTCCCGACGACCAGGGCGTCTCCTGTGGCGGCTAAGTACGCAGAGATTGCTTCTCTTTCTTTCTTTCTCTCTCTCTCTTCTACTTTGCAGAAAGCGGTGACAACTTGCGTCGCACTCACGCTTCGGTCCATGGTTTGGATCAGGGCGCCTGCCGCCTATCGCTGCCACGAGGACATGGCGGCGCACCGCCCAAGGCTGGCACACCTACACCTTATGCTCCACGGTATCCTCTGGGCGACCCACACTGTAGTGACATCCAGGCGTTTTCTCCCGCGTTATCCGTAACAGATCTCCCAGGAATACTCCAAAAAAGTTTCGCGAAAGCAGATACTCCGACATTTTGTCCTTTTCTCCTCTTACCACCCCAATTGTGGGTACTTTGGTCTTCAGATTCCATGACGGCAATTCGACGAGGAAGTTTGCCGCCTCCGATCGTGCGGTTTTTCTGGACAAGCCGGACGGCCATGACCCTTTGACACAAATGTGGCAGCGGACAGATGCAGGTCAAAGAAATTTAGCACACTAATATTTTATAACCAGGATAAACATATAAAACACTTTTAATCTCGGTATTCCCACGGAATCCAGACTTGAAACCAAGGGATGTAGTTAGGCTTTTGTAAAGATCATTTTACAATCAGTTTCCATAAATAAGGATTTAGCCTGTCAATCAAATTATAAAAGATCGGGTACATCAAAGGAATTCTCAAGACAGAGGATGTTAAGAATGTTTAATAAAATAACGGCTAAAATTAATTAAATATTTTAGCAGGCATTACAGAAAAGGTTTCCGTGTACGTTTCTATCTCTATCTTTGAATTAAGTTAATCATAATAAGATAGAATAGAAAAACGCACCTCGCTCGGTTGGCGTAGTGGTTAAATGTTTGACTGCTGCGCTGCATGTCGCGGGTTCGAATCCCGCACGAAACAAATATTAATTGTATGACCTATAAGTAGTTGTTCTGGGTCTGGTTGTTTGTGTATGTCAATTTATATGTTTGTAAACGCACTTACGATACAGGAAAAATTCCAAGTGTGCGGCAACGGTTTTTTTTTTCAATATTTTGTAATGTTATGTAACGATACTATGCGTTCTACTGCATATTCGTCATATGGACACTCTTTTCCACTTTGTACTGTTTTTCATATTTATTCTATGAGAATATACTCTGATATATAATATTCTGTAAGTTATCTTTCTCGGTGGTAGGCCACAACATCGGCCGCCGGCGTAAGTTACCACCCACCAGACAAAGTCATGCCGTCAAGCGATTCCACGTGTTCCGTCAAGATGTCTGGTGAAGCCGTACGGAGGACGGGTCTGAGCAGTTGTGTTGCGATGTGTGCCGGGTACGATGCGCCAAATGATGTTGTGTCGGGAGTTTGGTCGTGGAGGGTAGCGGGATCCGAAGCACGGTGCTCCGCTGGCTGACCGCAGGTAGTTGGGGGCCCAAGTAGTGTGCCAGCCACATACGAAAGGCTACCTCGCCAACTGCGAAAAATGCTAGGGTGGCCCCATCGTGCCGGTTGGCGACCGGACGAGAGGACTTGATGGCGATCCCTGGGGGGGCGTCCCCGCAGTCTCCAGATCAATCTCCCTCTGGCCCAGCATCGTTGGTCGCATTGTTGGGTTTAAGATTGCATCACCTCACTCAACTGCCGTCTTCCTTCCTATTCACTCAATTTTTTTTTTAATGAAAAGTTCCAAAAAGAAAGGTAGGTGTGCACAGCGGGCGCACGTCCTCTCATTCAAAGTGCACCTCTCTAATATTAGAGGTCTGCACTCCAATCTCATTGCAGTATACTACCTCCTTGAGACTGAATAGCCCCATCTACTTTTCTTGACGGAGACCCAGATCAGATGTCCGTCTGATGCGGCATACCTCGGCTACCCGGGATACTCTTTGGAGCATCATTTCCTGCAGCGTGCCGGGGTCTGTGTGTATGTCCGCAATGACATCTGTTCCCGGCGTCTCCGTCACCTCGAAGACCCTCACTTCTCGTCCCTATGGCTGTTGGTTGACACTGGTGTGGACAAAATTGTTTACACCTGCGTCTACCGATCGCACAGCGGTGATCAGGAGACAACTCGATTATTTGCCCACCTCAGTGAGGCTGCTGACAATGCGCTGCACCGGTACTCTGACGCGCAGTTCGTCACTCTGGGGGACTTCAACGCCTGCTACCAGGACTGGCTTTTCCCATACCAGAGGGCCGACCACGCTGGGAGAGAGGCACGAAACTTCGCGCTTTCAAAGGGCCTTTCCCAGCTGGTAGAGCAAGCGACTAGGGTGCCTGATGTAGTTGGTCATACTGCCAATTGTTTGGACCTTCTGCTGACCACTGATCCGGACAGATGTGTTGTAACAGTTTCCTCACCGTAGGGAACTTCAGACCACTGTCTGATGAAGTCTGTATCGTCCTTCTCCCCACCAGATCAGATCATGACTCTCGTGGTGAACGGCGAATGTGGGATACAGGTCAGCGGATTGGGATGAGATGCGCCACTTCTTTGCGTTTTATCCTTGGCAGCAGGTCTGCTTCTCTTCTGACAATCTGTCGAGCTGTGCGGACGCTATAACCGAACTTCTGTCGGCCCACACTACCTCCGCTGGTTAGGCCTGATGGAACACTGGCTCATACGGGGACAGAGAAAGCAGGTCTCATCATCATCATCCCAGCGTTAATCCCAGTCGCATCCGAAGCCTTTTCTGCTTTGGAGTCTGGGGTCCGCTTTACCAGTCCAACTGCTGATATGGCTAAACTTCGACATTTTCCGTGAAGCGACTGCCGTCTGACCTCCACAACCCGAAGGCGACATCGAAGCATTGCAGTTAGACCAATTGTTGGATTTTTGAGGGCTCCAACAACCCGTAACGACTGCCACTACATGTTCGTATAGCAACCGGGACCAACGGCTTAACGTGCTTTCCGAGGCACGACCAGACCAGTGCAAATATTCATATTCATGCATACAAATACTTGCACTGTGCGGGGATCGAACCCGCGCCACCTTGCGCAGCGGCCGCGTCCGCTACCGCTACGCCACGGAGGCTGTCAACAGAGAAAGCAGGTCTCTTTGCCCATAATTCGCGTCTTGATACTTGCAGTGCTACTCCACCTAATTTACCTCATTGCGGAGCTTCAATGCCTGAGGTTCGCATTAGGAACAAGGAGGTTCTGAGAGTACTGTGTCATCTGGACGTGAATTAGGCTAGTGGTCCAGATGGTATACCAGCGATTGTTCTTAAAGCTTGTGCGCCCGAGTTGTCTCCTGTATTGACGCGCTTGTATCGCCTCTCATTTAGGACTGGTATAGTGCCCAAGTCCTAGAAGCTTGCTAACGTGCAGCCCGTGCCCAAGAAGGGTAGTCGTGCCGATCCTACCAACTATCGGCCGATTTCGATCACCTCCATACTTTGCAAAATTATGGAGCGCGTATTGAACTCGCGCCTCTTGGCATACCTGGAAGGTGACGATCTCCTCAGTGACCGACAGTACGGGTTTCGCCGCAATCGGTCAACTGGGGACCTACTAGTATATGCCACTCACTTGTGAGGCGAGGCCCTCGAGAGGAATGGGGAAGCAATTGCTGTCTCCCTTGATGTCTCGAAGGGGTATGGCACGCTGGCCTTTTGAGTAAGCTTCCAGCGCGCGGCACTTCCCCTAGCCTGACTGGCTGGGTAAAAGACTTCCTGACTGAACGGTCCTTCCAAGTTGTTGTCGACGGATGCTTATCTGAGCCCATGTCGACTAATGCCGGTGTTTCTCAGGGGTCTGTTCTCTCTGCAACTCTATTCCTGCTACATATTAACGATCTGCTGATGCCCGGTATCTATGGGTATGCAGATGACAGCACAGTTGTATAGAGATACCGGCCAGATGCTCGGGCTAGTAGGGAATTTATCCGTTCCGAAAGAGAGGCCATGGTTGAGCGAACGAGTGTTGCACTACACACAGTCTCCGAATGGGGCAATGCCAATCTTGTAGCATTCAAAGCCGCTAAAACGGAGGCGTGCCTTTTCTCCGCCAAAAGGAGCCCGTTCAACTGGGCTCCTACTTTTCGAAATGTGTCCTTGGAGTGCCTTCAGCTTTTGGGAGTTGAGATTTCCTCGAACCTTAACTTTGGGTGGTTTATTGAGTCTAAGGCTAGGGTGGCTGCCAGGAAACTTGGGGTTATCGCAAAGGTCCGGCAGTACTTCACACCTGGGCAGCTTATAATGTTGTACAAAGCACAGGTCCGTTCGTGTGTGGAGTACTGCAGCCATAGTTAGGCTGGTGCTGCTAAGTGTCACCTGGCCACTTTGGATTCAGTGGAGAGGCGTGCGAAGAGGCTGATTGGTGACCCTGATTTAACTTGAGATGGTCTCCAAAGCCTAGACCATAGGCGTAAAGTAGCAAGCCTTTCGGTGCTCTATAGGATGCATTTTGGGGAGTGTGCGAGGGAATTGCATGATTTAATTCCCCCATCTCCGTTCAACCATCGGACGACCCGTCGTACGGCTAGTTTCCACCCTTACGTTGTTAACACTACTACGATCCGGACGAAGCGTTTCGCCTCCTTCTTTATACCGCATACATCGCGGGACTGGAACAATTTGCCCGCGGCGGTGTTTCCGTCGGATTACAATTTCAGTGTCTTCAAGGCTACAGTGAATAGGCTCTTAATAAACTAGTGCGCTTTACCATCGACGATTGCGTCACTGCTTACCATCAGCAGGGATTGCGGTCAAACGCTAGTTAATAAATATATATAAAAAAAAAAAATATTTCATATTGCGTTACAGGTTTGTTACGTGAACATTACTACTAATGATTGCGTACTACAAACATGATGTAAATATGTTACGATAACGATAATATGTAAGTATTCGAGAAAGAACAGCAAAATCCTGTTGTAGTAAAGTATTTTGTTTTAATCTCTAGCTTTATTTGGAATGACAGGTCCCTCCAGGCTCATTTTACCTAAGTTTTTGCGGTGAGGTGGTTACAAATCACACTGCTGAAATTGCCACCCCGTCCAGAGTGGTAATATATTTTCGTGCTTTCTCTCAGTCTCTCTTTGTATGAAAAGAGGCCATTACCTTGCAGCGGGATAATAATTAGCTGGTATTATTATTATTCCGTCTAATTTAAGGTTGAAAGCAGACGGTCGCCTTTTCTGGCGAACAACAGACCGCAAAACGGTAAAAATTTAAACTTTTTACAAAGTTACCCTCATATCATATGTAGGATTTTTCACAATTCCAAGATGTTCAGAATGAGTTTTAAATTAGTTTTTCTCCATTTTTAGGGTTCCGTACCTCAAAAGGAAAAACGGAACCCTTATAGGATCACTTTGTTGTCCGTCTTTCTGTCTGTCTGTCTGTCAAGACCCTTTATCTCAAGAACGCGTGGACGTATCAAGCTGAAATTGTCTTTGCTTTACCCTCATATCATATGTGGGATTTTGTCTGTTTAAAAGAAGTGGAACTGGTCTGTTTAAAATACATTGCTATTTACTTAAATAGCAATGTATTTTAATTTATATCTACTTATTAATCAAAAGTCTAATAAGATTTGTGATTTTATTATAAATGATTGGTGCTAAACCCTAAAAATACTATAATGCACATACAAATAGGAACATCGATACGATATTTTCTTAAAAACTTTAGGAATGTTTTATAAAAAAATTGCAGTTCTAGAAATAAATTCAAAAGGCAGATTTTAAATGTTATATTTAATTACCTATAAAATTCTTGTTTGCAGCTATCACTTATTTTTAATCAAAACATACATAGCTCTAAAATATGAGATGTTTTGAGACTTCAAAATTATTTCTTTATTATTATAAGACTTAGTCTTCAATTTAATTTCTTAAATACCTTAATAAATACCTTGACTTATGGTATGAAAAACAAAGTCTATAGTATGAAAACCAATATGCAAATTAAAATCTTAAATAAAAAGGGTAGTAAGACATTAATGTATGTACGTCCTCCACAATAACGTTATCTGCGCTAACGTGCCAGAATGCTAAGTTTACCAATTATGCTAATCACCTCTATGCTTCAAAATGTTCGAAACGTGTTTCTGTGTGATATTAATACTGCATACTGCATACAATCATCATAGTATGACAATCTCATTAGCAACCTGAAGTTTGTTGAAATTGGATTCCTATGGAATAGTTAGAGTATGTTCTGTATGTTCAATTCGGATGCCTGGAAATCACACATCTTGCATTGATAGTAAACTATTTGGAATGCTGACAGAATTTTTAATGTCATATACATATCGACGCTTGAAAGGCAATCATATCTAAGCGACAAAAATTCGCAAATTGAGTTATATACACCATTCGAACCGGCAGATTTTTCTGCGTCGTTTGGTGTATGGGTCATAAACAAAACGGTAAATTAAAAATGAAAAAAATTAAATTATCTTCTTTTTTGTGAAAAATCAACATTTATTATGTGAAATAGTAAAATAATCATACTGTCCACAAAATCAGAGATCAAAACCTTATTTTCATGAAAATATGTGACATTTTGGTTTTTATATGACCACCGAAAATACCAAATAATCCACAGAAAAGTTTAAAATAGACCTTTTAATCAACAAAATGAACTCTAACACTTTGTAACCTTAAGAACAAAAACAAATACGTTGTACTTTACTTCTTCATATTAAAAATAAAACAAAAGGTCCAAAATAATCAATCCAATAAAATAAAACTTTTACGTCCACAGAAATGACGTCTTTTCTGTTATCATAATTACTGTATCGTTGGCGTTAATGTAGGACTTTTCGAAGTTTTATTAGAGACTGAAAAATGTAGGTAATCAGTTGATTTGGAACTAAAACAGACATGTTATTGTTTTTAAATTATTCAGACAGAACATAAAAAGGGTGTATTGAATTTCTTTTATAATTGTGTCCTGTGAAAAAATGTTTCTATATTGAATTTACAAGATTCTGCACTACCTTTTAAATGCAATTTAGGAAAGTTTTTTTGCCTACGATATTTCTATAATGTTCAAGATAAAAACTAGTAGCAAAATAAAAGATGGTGCTTACGTAGCACTTTAAAATATGAATTCTTCATCTTCACTGTATGTGTAAAGATTCATGAACGGTTTCTTAGGTTGTTACTGAAAGAGAACCAAGTCTTATTCGTCTTACATAGCGCAGAGGAACTAAAATATCTGAATCATCCGAATCTGAATTAATGGAATCTGAAACAAGTCTCAATCTTTTATAAGGACGAGCAGAGAAATTTTGGAAAACTCCTTCTTCTGCTGTGACTTGAATTGACCTTTAAGATTCTGTAGAAGCATCAGGTGTGGTTATATTTCGGGAGTGCTTGGTCTGCCAGGTTGAACACTTACCTATTTGTTTGATTTCAAAATAAGGACAAATTATCGTTGGTGCGCAAGACAGACAACTTAGTCTTCTTGCATTTAAAGTATTTATTCATTCTCTGCCTATGAAATTGGAAATAAAATGAAACATTTATTTATTACGGTACTGAGTTGTTGGTCCATCGCTTAATATAGTAGGTATGTAACTCTGACAAGTTTGGACTTATTTCTTCGATTTTTTGTAAGACAGAACTAAGATGAGCACATATTATTACAGGTATAATTAGAAGGAAGAAGGGGGTGAAATTAAGGCTATTGATCAATGTTCTCCTAGACAACAGCGTCAAATTAGGAAAATGTGGCGACATGACTCTTTAATGATAAATGTTCATCTTAATCCTGTAGGTATTTCTGTTCTTTTTATACTTCTGTCTTTCTTGCGTATCTCTTCAGCAGCATCGCTCAGTTTTGCACGCGCTCTCCGCATACTCATTTTTTTTTGTTCTTGACGCCTAATCTTCTTTTCTTCATCAGTTAGATGCCTAATTTTACTTGTTCTAGGCGAAATTGCTGAAATTGAAATCATAACCCACATATATGTACATGTACCAATTTCAGAATTAACAAGCGAGTAGCAAGCAAGCAAGCGAGAACAAGATAATAAGTACTTTTTTTAAAATGTAACTTAATAGATCATGTTTGTCAAAAATAAGTATAAATACTATTTAGCGTCAAAGCGGGAGTGCAGGCAATGCATAAGTACCAAGCTAAACCTAGCAGCACAAGTTTTTTAATGTTGATAGTGTCATAAAAAGTATAAGTCGGAATAGGGAGTCACTTTTGTGGACGTGGTCTATTCCGTGGACATTGTGTCCACCGAAAAGTTTGTCCACGGAAGGGTTAAATTAACTAATATTAACATCCAAACCTCAAACTTTTGAGGTTACAATATGGCGCACGTGGTTTTTGCAAATAGCCTCTCATATTACAGCACGTTAATCGATATATGGATTTTTTTATGCCAGTACTTACCAAAATATGAATGGAACAGAAAAGGTGCACGATGTTTTACACAAAAGTAAAACAACACTTGTTTATAAATTTTTCAAAAACTTTGCCAAGGGGCGCTGACGGGTGTCATTTAAAATTTTTGCTCGTTTTGATAGCTCGATAATGTTGCCAACCAAATTAAATAAACTAAGGCTGCGTTGCATTTCACATATATTGAATATTCAATTTAATTGGACCACGGAAGGGGTCGCAAAATTGGTAACAACATGTTTATGTCTTATAATTCATTTGTATTGTTTGCTGATTTTTCCTAATAACGTAAAATGAGAACTGTAACATGTAAGTAATAAACATGTAGGAAAATATATTCACATTTTTATTTTCAAGTATTTTTAATCTTTAAGCAAACCTATGAACCTAGGTTGGGCACGACCCACAGAAGGGGATCTAAGTCTCACTTTACTTTTAATATTTTAATGTAAATATAATATAACTAGGATATTTTATCGTAAATGACTAAAACAAATAAACAGTTAATTTATTACACTAAAATATTAATGTATAAAGTATGAATTAATATATTTTTTTTAAAAGGCACAATTTTTTTGTGTGTTTTGTTTATGACCCGTATATAACTCAATTTACGAATTTTTGTCGCTTAGATATGATTGCCTTTCAAGCGTCGATATGCACAATATATACTCTCTTTTTCTCGGTGGTGGGCCTTAACATCGGCTGCCGGCAGAAGTTACCACCCACCAGACAAAGTCTCACCGCCAAGCGATTCGTCGTGTTCCGGCATGATGTCTGGTGAAGCCGTACGGAGGACGGGTCTGAGCAGTTGTGTTGCGATGTGTGCTGGGTACGATGTGCCAAATGTTGTTGTGTCGGGAGTTTGGTCGTGGAGAGTCTCCAGATCAATCTCCCTCTAGCGCAGCTTCGTTTGGTCGTGTTGGTCTTGGGTTTAACATTGCATCACCTCGCTCAACTGCCATCATCCTTCCTATTCCTTAGTTTTACCATCAACGATTGCGTCACTGCTTACCATCAGGCGGGATTGCAGTCAAGCACTAGTTTAAATCACTAAAAAAACAAAATTTACTCACATTTTGTTTATGTGTATATGAACATAACTTTACAAATTACGGACAAGATGAAGCCTATAAAATAGTTTTATCGTCAAAAATTCTATACATAAGGGAAACTTCACAAACTAAATTAAATTTAAGTTCAGTGCAATCTTTTTTTTATTTATTTATATATTCTTTATTGTACACCAAACAAATATGGAATAAAACAATCAACACAAAAAAAAAAACATACAATGGGCGGCCTTATCGCTAATGCGATCTCTTCCAGGCAACCAAAGAATGGACAGATTCTTCCGAACCACAAATGGGACTGACGTTGGTGCAAATATTATTACTACTTACTTTCTACTTCAATATGAAAAAGATAGAAGATAAAATATTACTTTAATACTGTCTAGTAAGATAGGTACTCCATAGACGTTTTAGACTTGATTAAAAACATGGCTACTATAAATAGGTTAAATTTATGTCAGGTGCTCACTAATTTAACAGATTTAAAGTAATATTTATATCCTCTCCTTTTCCTAATGAATATATTATTAAGAAGAAGGAAAAAAGATGTACTTTACTTACATTTAGTTTGTGTACAAGAAAATGAGTGCCGCTGTCTATTTAACTTAATTTCTTTCCTGAAAATGTGCTATAAAACATGTTTCTTATTTGTACAAATTACTTATTCAAAACACGTCAACGAAAAGAGATTATTTATGCCCATTAATAATCTCTTGAGGAAAATATGTATGTATTTAATATTATTTCGTTGGTACCTGAAAGCAAACTTGTTATATTGAAACCAAAATATTTCTAATGATTTTCTCGAGGGTACCTGCTCGTCATTAAGTCAGCCATTAAACATTACTCGCGCATTTCCTTTCTTAATGTTATAATTAATTGAGGAAACCCCCCGTTAAGGATGGGTTGTTTCATGTCCACTTGACATAAACGTACGTTAAAAATGACGTTAATTAAAGTCAATTAAAAAGTTGAACTGCGACATCATCATAATAAAGGTTGTGTAAAGGTTATTCTTTGATGTACGGACGACAGCAAGTCTAGTTACCAGAAACTGTCAAATATTCCCAATAAACCTTAAGCCTTAATGATTTAGTAATAAAGGTGAAAATCTAATAAAGAAATCTGACAGATTGTAGTAGCTTGATGTGCTTTCGTCTGTACGTTTGAAACAATCCGACATAAGTCCTCCCAGGATAGAAATTTGTTTCATCCTTCGTCCCTTCGCAAGTAAAAGAAAGGAAGCAACTTTCCGGTGTCTGTAGAGAATTCTGACTTGATTTATCAATGTGCCTTTGTACTATATCCGGCAACTAAGCTCCGGATGTAGCAGTCCCTCGTAGTAACAATAAATTGCAATGTACTCATAGGTATTTTAATGTTAGTTTCTTTATTTCATATTGTCAGTATAATAAGTACGCCAATAATTGGAAATATTTGATTTTCAGTACTTAAATAAAAGTACGGAAGGAAGAAAGCAATTGAGTTTTTCTTTGTTTTGATTTTCAGATTGGTACTTGACTCTTGCACTGTACCTACCCATTCGTCTTTAAAACTTATGACACCGGAACTTATGAAGTCTTCTATAAAATATTTATAACCATCATTTTGATCCTTAGTACAACTTGGACAGGAGCTTAACATAAACTTTGCAATTTGTAGGTACTATAATTCTGTCACAAACTATAGAACTTTGTAAACAACTTTAATATAACTCAATCTACTCTTCGATAAGTTGGATACAAATAAACCATCGTAAATCGAAGTTTGAACGAATTATTTTGAACCTACTCACCTATACAACACAGGAAAAAACGTACAATATTCAAAGTGATCTCAACAATTTATAGCAGTAATTAATCTATTATTTAATTATAATTAATTTATTATTGGTCGATTTGATCGTAAATCCGGGCTGATTTATGATCAAATCGACCAATAATAAATACGTATCATAATATACATATTATTAGCATAAAAATTTTACCTGGCTATTGCTTTTATCCGGCTCGAATGAAAACTATACAATTAAAATCACTTTTAGCTATTAAAAACAAAACAGCGAAAAAATAACCTTAATTATTTTGCTTGTTCATCTCTAAAGCATGAGATTAATTTTCTAGTCATGTTGATAAAATGAAATTTTGAATGAAGCGCGGGTGTTTAAATTTAAAACCTTATAAGTGTTATCATTCAACTCTCTGAAAATGTAACCTAAATGTAAAATAAACTTAAATGTTTAAATTTTATTGTTTCAGCGGTTCCCGAACGATGTAGTTGGTGTAGTGTCCCTGAACAAAACAAAGCGGGGGAGTGGTCTAACAAATAGTGCCCGTTCCGCCCCGTTCAACGACGATTCGAAGAAACTTTTGATCGTTCCCTCGAAGCTTGCGAATTTATTGAACCTACTTGGAATTTAAACAATGGTTCCAGAATCAAATTATATTGTTTCGACAGGGAATTTTAAATAAATGTTCGCCAATCTATACTAATATTATAAATGCGAAAGTAACTCTGTCTGACTGTCTGTTACGCTTTCCCGCTTAAACTTCTCAACCGATTTTGATGAAATTTGGCACAGACAATTTTTAGACCCTGAGAAAGGACACAGGCTACCTTTTATCCCGGAAAAAGTTGATATTCCCGAGCGAAACCTAAAAAGCGCGATATAACCGAACTCCACACGGCCGAGGCCGCGGGCGGAAAGCTAGTATTTTATAATTAGAAAAGGACGACGAAACAAAAGATTCTCTCTATGCAACGATAACAATGGGATCTTTTTGTGTCTGTTTTTAAGCTTTAAAATATAACACTTCCTTTGCTTATTCACCTATTCAGTTACAGTGGCGCGTGGGTATAATACGGTTACGAATGTTCAAAGGTATAAAAGCCATCGTAAAAACACACTATTTATTTACTGTTGGATAATTTAACTGGAAAAACTTCGAGAAACAAATAGACAATCATAATAGTTACTTATTTGACTTATTATTTGCACGCGGTAAATGTTAGTGCCAGCCGTGACAAGTTGCCTTTTACGACACCCAAGGGTCACGGTTGGATGAGAGTTGCGATGCTCTATTGTGTTCCTGAAATATATTACGCTCTAGATGAACAAAAGCCGATGAATGATAGTCTAATTTCATACAAATACCCTTTAATGATTTGTGATAAAGAGTGTCAGACCTTTTACTACCTAAATATTAAAGAATAGAGCAACGACAAAAAAAAAAAAAAACAAAACAATAGGTAACACACACACATGTAGCTGAGGTGAATGGATTTACAGTAAGGTTCAAAAGAGGAGTACCACTTTTGACACTCATTGTTTTTGCAATAAAGTTCAAAATGATCAAAATATGTATCTACATTTGTGTCTGTAACCTACTAACATTAGAAGTTAAGTCAAATTGTTACTTACCTTATTGACTCGTGTCTAAAACAAAAGTTTTCTATTCTATTCTAAACCAACTCTTTACTATGCAGCGGTACATTTCACAGCAGTTAGAAATGGACAGCTGCGTTTGGCTTCCAGCCAGTGTTTGGGAATACTTTATTACCAGGGTGGTAGTGAAGTTTTTTTCTTGTGAATATTGGGAATTATTTACACAAACAACTAAGCTATGTCTGTCTGTGATCGAAAATTTTCCTCAGGAATACTTCCGTTAGTAGAGGATGCAATAAGAAACGAAATTCACCCATATGTTTATTGGATCAAGAGCATTTTTTTTATAAATATTAAAATAGTTCTTGACCGCAATCCCGCCTCATGGTAAGCAGTGATGCAATCGTTGATGGTAAAGCTCGCTTATTTATTAAGAGCCATTCTAGACTTGACGTCACTTAAATTGTATTCCGACGGAAACACCGCCGCGGGCAAATTATTCCAATCCCTCGATGTACGGCGTTATAAAAGACGAGGCTAAACGGTTCTTCCGGATCGTAGTATTCTAGTACATCGTGTATTTTACAATAAATTTAATCTTATCTTATAATATGTATACATATATAAATTACGAGTCACGTTGTTTGTCCGCGATGGACTCCTCAATTACTTAACCGTTTTTAATCAAATTTGTACACCGTGTGCAGTTTGATCCAACTTGAAAGATATGAGCTTACATCTCAGTTTATGAATACAATATTATTTTATTGCAAATTATTGTGTATATATCAGTCATGAAGGTCGCCATGTTTTTTTTACAAATGGCATCTATGTAAAAGGCATGATGGTGCCCATGTCTGAGGTTCTTCTACCGTTCCCCTTAAATAGTTTACAACAATTTACATAATATGGGAAAAACGTAAAGCCACAGCAACGCGTGGCCGGGTCAGCTAGTATATTGAATAACTTAAGGTGGGCTAAGAAAATCCTGGCAAAGGACTTTCAATTACCCTCGATATGTGATTTATTACATTACATTTGACATAAAATAAGTCGTTTCATTCAATAAATATAATTATGGGTGAAGCCGTGAAGGTCGCTTCTAATCGGATCTTAGACTATATAATTTATATATCAAATGTAAGAGGCACATAAGTTTCTAGTGTGTGCCTAAAACTCTAAATTCTTCTGTTACTGGAAATTCTCACTGAGATTTCCCTCATAGAACATTAAGAATATTTTTCTATTCCGAGGATGTTCTTAACTTTACGTTCCCAGGTAATTTAGTTAAGAAAGTAATAACCCCAGTTAGTATTTTCATTTAAAATTTGTTTATAAACTTTTAAGTCCAAACCTTTTTCACCTCAATTTTTTATAAAGGAGTTCTCTGTAAGCTCTTTTGATTTTCTGCTCGATCTTGCTTTAATGCTACAAGAATTACACTTAGAAGATTCTGAATAGGCAAGGACGAACGAAACATTTATGAATAAGACACAGTGTGATGACACTGAATAGACATTATCTTAAAAATAATCTTCTCTTATTTTTGTTTAAATGTTTTATGATTTCCAAGATATAGGTATTGAGCTATTTCAAATCAGATTGCTTTGTTAAATATCTACGTGCCTAAGTAGTTATAAAAAAAATAACAACTCTCTTAAAATATCAAAAAATTTCGAAACTTGTACGGACGACAGCAGGTCAAGCTACCCGAAACTGCCAAATATTCCCAGTCAATACTGATCCCTAATGTGTTAGAGATAATGTCGAAAATCTAATAAAGAAATCTGACAGATTGTAGTAGCTTGGCATGCTGTCGTCTGTACGTTCAGAAATCAATAAGTAAAGTACGCACGGCTACACATCAAGCTAGTCAAGTACATAACTAGTATAAACTGACTTCTGTGTGTTAAGGCGGCTCCAGAGGAAAAACACAGCGCAGACCGTTTTTATGTAGTTTGTCGGAGCTATCTACTCTTTATCCAAAAGAAATATCAACTTATTAAAAATACATAAATTTTCTCCATAATCTTGGCTCCAAAATTGTAGATTTTTTTTTTTTTTTTACTAAGCATAATGTTTAAATAATTCCTTCACAACGAAACCTCTGACAAGAGAAATAATTATCAAAAACGTGCATCTCCTCGAAAAGTAAGCATTATTTAGATTTCGTTCTTACACAAATGGATAGGCAATTTCATGACGAACATTATTGTAGAAATATTTTTTTAAAACGACCAAAACAAAAATTTTATTCAACAATCTGAGCGTATTCCCCATCATTTCTCTTGCCCGAGCTATTGAGATTCAGTATGCCACAAGCTCTCGAAGGGGGAACCCGTGTCGTTCGTCATCGCGCGGTCCGCTAGCATAGCGGTCGGCGCGTGAGCGAGAAAGCTCCGCATGTCGCATAGAGTATAATACTATCATAAAGTGTCTTTGTTATTGATGTTCATTTTGGTGTTCGTTTTTTTAACCGATTTCAAAAGGGAGGAGGTTATATGTTATTTATGTTTGTTTGCGGATAACTTTACTATAATATAAATAATAGGGTATTTGACTAAAAAAAACTAATTAGTTCGTCATTCAGATTATAGAAAAATATTGGATAGGTTTATTATATACGTTTTACATTTCGTATATTTTGTTTTATCAAATCAATAAAAATTGACAAATATAATAGGCATCAAAGATCAGGAGTGATGGCTGGTGACGTCACTGGCCGCTAAAAAGTGTAGCGTGCAGTGAAGTCACACGAGTTTTCAAAGCACTGTGTCGTATTCATTTTTTGTTTATATGAAAAAAAAATGTGTCTAATATTTTTTGGGTAGGCCCCCGACAAGGTGGAGCGACGACCTGGTGAAGGTCGCGGGAAACCGCTGGATGCGGGAGGCGCAGGACCGGTCGTCGTGGATAACCTTGGGGGAGGCCTATATCCAGCAGTGGACGTCTTTCGGCTGAAATGATGATGATGAGTATTTTTTGGAAATCTGACTGACGGACTAATTAGGTTTTTTTAGTCAAATACCCAATAGGGTATTTGACTAAAAAAACCTAATTAGTAAAAATTATTAAAATTAATTAGTGAAGCTATTGCATAGCATTTTTATCAACTTATGCAATAGCATAAGTTGATAAAAATGCTATGCAATAGCTTTACCGCGGCAGTTCCCGAGTGCCACATATTTTTTTTTTTAATTAGATAGATTATATCTTCAAGGTAGTCTCATGTTAAGGAAATTAGGGTCTGATGATGGGAAGACTAAGGAAACCTAGGAGAAATTTAAAAAATCATAGGGGCGCCTAGGGCATTTCTATGTTTTTTCATTAAGTGTTTTAACGCACTACAATTTAGTAAAGTTCGGACTTGATGATGGAGCCGGGAGACAGCCGAGGGATCTCCTTAACGATTCACATCAGCTGCCTCGTGTTTGTGCTTAATAAATTTATATTGATAAGAACTTTACACCTAAATGAGTTGTGATTGTCATTAAAGCTCTGATGATGAAGACAAAGGCCAGTTAAGGCAACTCCTCAAAGGTTTACAATAGTTACCTTGTGTTTGGACTTAATTCATTTATATTGATGAAAACTTTACACACAAATAGGTTTAAATGAAGGTCTGCAATAGATCTGATGATAAAGCCCATAGACAGTCGAGGGAATTCCTCAACAATTTACAACACTGTACTTTAACATAGTACAAACACTACCTACTCGTCATGCTTATGCAAAAATCAATTAAAATCAAGAGACTGAATTTAAGCTGTGTTATTTCATTGACTTATTTCTAGAAATGCTCATACTTTCATTGTGGTCTTATAGGAATTAAAGCAAACGAAATACATCGTTTGCTTGCAGGCCTTTTCCAAATATGCTGCCGTCAACATCCAGTCTGACCGGATATTGTATTAGTCAGATGTTTATTATTTTTCTGCAAAAGGAAGCTTTGTGTAAATAATATTATAGTATATGTATTTGTTTTTTTTTATACGATAGTTTTGTTTTTTACAATTTACGTATTTGTTTTATTAAACGAGAATAATAATATAATATCAGTCTTGCCTGAGCCCAAAAAAAACATCAAATCTTTTTTTTATGTAGGTTTCCTGTCTGCAGAAATTTATTTGACCCTGATTACGTTTTCCCTTAAAATAATAAATAATGACAAATTAACCTTTATTATATTATTTTTCTATCCCTTTGACCATCTGACTTAGCTAATTTTAAATCTACAAAACTAACTTCCAACCCTGAAGTTACAGTCATAACATATTTAGTTGTAAACTTCTAATCAATACAAATTAAGTAAGCCCAAACACATGACAGTTGCTTCCGATGTGGATTCCCTTGATTCTCTGTCATCTCCATCATCAGGTCAGGCCCAAATCTTCACGGTTTTATAGTATCATCCGATATAAATACGAGTATCAAGTTTTCACCCGAAGCATGCCTACAATTTTCTATAATTGGCCTAAATTTCTTAGAATTTCCATTATCGACACTGACGTGGTAATAATGAGATTACATAGGCAGCATACTCTTTCATATAAAAAAAGAATGGTCAAAATCGGTTCATTAACGATAAAGATATCAGCGAGCACACATAAATCGAATTGAGAACCACACTTTTGGGAAGTCGGTTAAAAAATAAAATACGCAAAATTTTTATTATGAAGTATCGTCAACATTTGTTTCAGTCTATAATAACCAAAAGTATTTGGGCGCACCACTAAACACAAAAAAAAGTGCCATGTCTGTTACTTCTGTGGTCTATGAATTTAACTTGTATTTGTAAGTACTTCGTCCGCCAGACGGCGCTAGTAATATTTTGCGAAGTATTGTAGAGGTGGGGCGCGGTGAAGAGGGAGCAAATGCTCGAGGTCATTTAGTGAGGGTACGACCTTAACGTAATCGACACGTTGATAACGTTCGGCACTGTGATTGGGTAGATTCAAGGTCGCAGCTTGTACAAGCTGCGAGTTCGTAATGTTGTTCAAATACGCATCGATCGCGGTAACGTAAAACAAACTCTCACTAGGTCCTCTGATTGTTCGAAAAACCTATACAATGCGAGGTCAGCTGAAACTGTAAACGTATAGACGCTATACGATTGATCATCATCATCATCCCAGTGTTAATATGTATAGCAGTATGTACCTATTCCAAAAAAAAACTTTTTTCATTTTATATACAATATGTAACAAAAACCCTGTTGTTCCTTCTGCCTACGTTTTAGGAATAGGTATACGGATGTAATAAAACATATCATTTATAAAAAATTGTTCAACAAAAATTATAATGAAAATATATACCTATTTAATTACTAATATTTGTAATCTTTAACTAATTTCTTACCTTTGCCATTCTGCATGAAGAAGACATAAGTAGAACGTTCCCGGCAATCTCTTTAACTTATAAAATCAGATATTCTAAACATTTTGTCGAATGTGTCGATTTTAACAGTTATTTGATGTTGACCCCTCGACTAGACAATAATTATTTTTTTAAAATTATAATTTCATTAATGATGAGCTTGTAAGTAAATAAATATGTCCCTGAAAGGAACAACAGGGTTTTTGTTACATAATGTATAGTTCAAACAACTAACAACAATGTATCCTAATTTCGTGTGAAGCTCAAGTGGATACCAATTCTCCTTTGAAGGAATGCTCATATTCTTTCCTTTCTATATAATGTGCTATTTTCTCCTTTCATCCTTTCTCTTTATCTCAAGAATAGCTTTCAATTTCTTTGCAACCCACATACTAAGTCTTTAAGGTCATCAGATAACTTAAAGCTCAAAATGCCTATGCATTCCACAACGTTCCTTGATAAATCTTTCACTATTCAGGCCCCTCGATTGTGGATTTGAAACAAACTAACAAACAATTAGTTTCATGTGTAGCTCAAGTCGTTACCAATTCGCCTTCGAAGGAATGCTCATATACTTTCCCGTCTATATAATGTGCTTTTTTCTCCTTTCATCCCTCTTTATCTCAAGAATCGCTTTTAATTTCTTTGCAACTCACAAATTAATTCTTTAACGTCATCACATCACTTAACGCTCAAAATGCCTATGTATTCCACAACGTTCCTTGATAAATCTTTCACTGTTCAGGCCCCTCGATTGTGGAATGTATTGCCAATTGAATTAAAGCGCGCGCAGTCATTGAAGGAATTCAAGAGACTTGTGAAGGAACACTACTTGTCATTATGATCTTGTTCAACAAAAAATTTTAGGCTGATTGCTTTGTTTGCCTGTTATATATTAGTATATTGTATTTATGATATTTGCGCCAACGGCAGTCCCACTTGTGGTTTAGGAGAATGTCTCTTCATTGGTTGCCTGGGAGAGATTAAATTAGCAATGGATAAGGTCGCCCATTGTACTATATGTTTTGTTGTGTTAAATGTATTTTAATCGATGTATATTTTAGGTGTACAATAAATTATATATAAATGAATAAACAATCTTCCACTTCCAAGCCAGAAATGGCTACCGATAAATGGATAATATAGAATCTACGAGAAACGAAGGTATCGGTAATAGGAAGGTACTCCACGATGACGAAGGTATAAACCTTCGTCAGTTCATTCCTAAATACTGAAGATATTGCTTAGCAGATTATTGCGTGGAAAAACAATATGTAATTACTTAAAAGGTGGAGTGTCGTAGTCACAAAAATAATCAAAAAGCCGTTTTGTCGGGCATGGGTCCTGTTCGATGATTTAACTTAAGGCGCTGTGCTCAGTAAAAATAGGCTTCAAAAAACAGTTTTTTAGCCAAATGTATAAAATTCAGAGCAGCCAAAAATTTATATGTTAATCTTGATTATATGTAGCAGGAAACCATTATTTTCAAAACACGTTTTCAATTAATTTTCTCGATAGAAAAAAATCCTAAAGTAACCCCTAAAATTGAATTTATAACAGTTGTAACTGTATTATTAATCATCAAATCTTGATAAAATTGAGAAGAGCGATGTAAAATATAATAGTAAATGAAACCACTGTTTTTGTTTATTGATTTTACTAAGATATTTTAAAATAAATAATGTATTTAATGATAAATAACGTGAACGAAACGTCGCTCCATCGCGGCGTCCATTGCCTTCTCTTTCACTTCTATGCTTAGCGACAGTGACCGCTGAGGCGTGGTGCTTGTCGGACCTATGTCACTTTTTGTTTTACCCCGCACAGAAAATAATTATATTTACGTGTCTGTTTGTTGATGAATAATCATATTTCGTTTTTGCCCGGGTTCAAACCCCAGGTTTACATTATATGCTTTATGTAGATTTTAATTGAAATAAATGCTTTTTAATTTACTGTTGTATTTTTGCCGATATTTTATTTGATTTTTTTCTGTAATTATTCTTTCTTTTTGCCTTTTCGCGGCAAATTTTTCTTCACCTGTATGTGTTCGGGTTCAAACCCCAGCTTTACGTTGTATGCTTTTTGTTGGATTTCTTATTTGCAATTGTTTTTTTTTTATTATTATTAATTTAGCCGATTTTCTGTATTTTTTGTAGTAATTGTTCCATCTTTTTAAATATATTATTTTTGTAACACTTATAATGCAAACTAATATTTAAAATCAATTCGTTATAATTTTCTTTCTACAAATTTCTAGAAATTAATAATAAATAATAATAATAAGCCTTTATTTAACCATGAATTTCTTAGTTCATAATATAATTTAACAGAAGAAAAACAATAAAAATAACAGTTAATTTGATAACAGTTCAAAACAGTAAATTTAGATTTCATTTTATTGCATTATTCATGGCCCCTTTCAGTATAGGCCTCCTCCAAGTGCCTCCATCTATTTCACTTGTACAAACCCGATTTCGATAAGAGTTGCAGTTTTGAAGAAAAAATCTTTTATTTTTTTAAATATCCGAAAATGCATTTGTTTTAACAGTTACTCTAAACAGCTGTTTATAAATAGTAATTTCTAGAAATGATATATTTCTAACAGTTTCATGAAAAAAGGACATAACACAAAAAATTTAAGCAGAACGGACAAAGCGCATTATAAAAATAAAAAAGAAAACAAAAGTAATAATAAAAAATGAAAATATGTATAAAATATACATTTTCGGAAATCGCAAGTTAAGTAAACGGATGTTGGGATTCGAACCTGGTGCTCGTCTAATGCGAACCGGGACTGTGACGAACAGAGCCACCCATGCTTCGCGGTTGGGTTGTGAAATTACGCTTCTAAATGTAGATGGAATAGAGAATGGTTGGTATAGATTTAATAGAACTTGCGTATTTCTGTAATTATTCTTTCTTTTTACTTTTTCGCGGCAAATTTTTCTTCACCTGTATGTGTTCGGGTTCAAACCCCAGCTTTACGTTGTATGCTTTTTGTTGGATTTCTTATTTGCAATAGTTTTTTTTTAATTATTATTAATTTAGCCGATTTTCTGTATTTTTTTTGTAGTAATTGTTCCATCTTTTTAAATATATTCTTTTCGTAACAATTATAATGCAAAATAATATTTAAAATCAATTCGTTGTAATTTTCTTTCTACAAATTTCTAGAAATTAATAATAAATAATAATAATAAGCCTTTATTTAACCATGAATTTCTTAGTTCATAATATAATTTAAAAAAAGAAAAACAATAAAAATAACAGTTAATTTGATAATAGTTCAAAATTTTGTTGCATTATTATGGCCCCTTTCAGTATAGGCCTCCTCCAAGTGCCTCCATCTATTTCACTCGTACAAACCCGATTTCGATAAGAGTTGCAGTTTTGAAGAAAAAGTCTTTTATTTTTTTAAATATCCGAAAATGCATTTTTTTTAACAGTTACTCTAAACAGCTGTTTATAAATAGTAATTTCTAGAAATGATATATTTCTAACAGTTTCATGAAAAAATAAAAAAGAAAACAAAAGTAATAATAAAAAATGAAAATATGTATAAATTATACATTTTAGAAATTCTCAAGGTAAAGTAGACGGATGTGGGATTCGAACCTGGTGTTCGTCTAATGCGAACCGGGACTGTGACGAACAGAACCAACCATGCTTCGCGGTTGGGTTATGAAATTACCCTTCTAAATGTAGATGGAATAGAAAAGAAAAACAATAAAAATAACAGTTGATTTGATAATAGTTCAAAACAGTAAATTTAGATTTCATTTTGTTGCATTATTCATGGCCCCTTTCAGTATAGGCCTCCTCCAAGTGCCTCCATCTATTTCAATCTTTTTGTGTTTTTTTATTCTAAGCACTCGTACAAACCCGACTTCGATAAGAGTTGCAGTTTTGAAGAAAAAATCTTTTATTTTTTTAAATATCCGAAAATGCATTTTTTTTAACAGTTACTCTAAACAGCTGTTTATAAATAGTAATTTCTAGAAATGATATATTTCTAACATTAAGTTTATAAAAAATATCTAAGTTTCATAAAAAAAAGGACATAACACAAAAAATTTAAGCAGAACGGACAAAGCGCATTATAAAAATAAAAAAGAAAACAAAAGTAATAATAAAAAATGAAAATATGTATAAAATATACATTTTCGAAAATCGCAAGGTAAAGTAAACGGATGTTGGGATTCGAACCTGGTGCTCGTCTAATGCGAACCGGGACTGTGACGAACAGAGCCAGCCATGCTCGCGGTTGGATTGTGAAATTACGCTTCTCAATGTAGATGGAATAGAGAATGGTTGGTATAGATTTAATAGAACGGAACGTGCGTATTTCTGTAATTATTCTTTCTTTTTACTTTTTCGCGGCAAATTTTTCTTCACCTGTATGTGTTCGGGTTCAAACCCCAGCTTTACGTTGTATGCTTTTTGTTGGATTTCTTATTTGCAATAGTTTTTTTTTAAATTATTATTAATTTAGCCGATTTTCTGTATTTTTTGTATTAATTGTTCCATCTTTTTAAATATATTCTTTTTGTAACAATTATAATGCAAACTAATATTTAAAATCAATTCGTTATAATTTTCTTTCTACAAATTTCTAGAAATAAATAATAATAATAAGCCTTTATTTAACCATGAATTTCTTAGTTCATAATATAATTTAAAAAAAGAAAAACAATAAAAATAACAGTTAATTTGATAATAGTTCAAAACAGTAAATTTAGATTTCATTTTGTTGCATTATTCATGGCCCCTTACAGTATAGGCCTCCTCCAAGTGCCTCCATCTATTTCACTCGTACAAACCCGATTTCGATAAGAGTTGCAGTTTTGAAGAAAAAGTCTTTTATTTTTTTAAATATCCGAAAATGCATTTTTTTTAACAGTTACTCTAAACAGCTGTTTATAAATAGTAATTTCTAGAAATGATATATTTCTAACAGTTTCATGAAAAAAGGACATAACACAAAAAATTTAAGCAGAACGGACAAAGCGCATTATAAAAATAAAAAATAAAACAAAAGTAATTATAAAAAATGAAAATATGTATAAAATATACATTTTCGAAAATCGCAAGGTAAAGTAAATGATGAGGATGTAGGATTCGAACCTGGTGCTCGTCTAATGCAAACCGGGACTGTGACGAACAGAGCCAACCATGCTTCGCGGTTGGGTTATGAAATTACGCTTCTAAATGTAGGTGGAATAGAAAAGAAAAACAATAAAAATAACAGTTAATTTGATAATAGTTCAAAACAGTAAATTTAGATTTCATTTTGTTGCATTATTCATGGCCCCTTTCAGTATAGGCCTTCTCCAAGTGCCTCCATCTATTTCAATCTTTTTGTGTTGTGTCATCATTCTAAGCACTCGTACAAACCCGACTTCGATAAGAGTTGCAGTTTTGAAGAAAAAATCTTTTATTTTTTTAAATATCCGAAAATGTATTTTTTTTTAACAGTTACTCTAAACAGCTGTTTATAAATAGTAATTTCTAGAAATGATATATTTCTAACAGTTTCATGAAAAAAGGACATAACACAAAAAAATTAAGCAGAACGGAAAAAGCGCATTATAAAAATAAAAAAGAAAACAAAAAAAATAATAAAAAATGAAAATATGTATAAAATATACATTTTCGAAAATCGCAAGGTAAAGTAAACGGATGTTGGGATTTGAACCTGGTGCTCGTCTAATGCGAACCGGGACTGTGACGAACAGAGCCAGCCATGCTCGCGGTTGGGTTGTGAAATTACGCTTCTAAATGTAGATGGAATAGAAAATGGTTGGTATAGATTTAATTGAACGGAACGTGCGTATTTCTGTAATTATAATTCTTTCTTTTTACTTTTCGCGGCAAATCTTTCTTCACCTGTATGTGTTCGGGTCAAACCCCAGCTTTACGTTGTATGCTTTTTGTTGGATTTCTTATTTGCAATTGTTTTTTTTTAAATTATTATTAATTTAGCCGATTTTCTGTATTTTTTGTAGTAATTGTTCCATCTTTTTAAATATATTCTTTTTGTAACAATTATAATGCAAACTAATATTTAAAATCAATTCGTTATAATTTTCTTTCTACAAATTTTTAGAAATGAATAATAGATAATAATAATAAACCTTTATTTAACCATGAATTTCTTAGTTCATAATATAATTTAACAAAAGAAAAACAATAAAAATAACAGTTAATTTGATAATAGTTCAAAACAGTAAATTTAGATTTCATTTTGTTGCATTATTCATGGCCCCTTTCAGTATAGGCCTCCTCCAAGTGCCTCCATCTATTTCACTCGTACAAACCCGATTTCGATAAGAGTTGCAGTTTTGAAGAAAAAGTCTTTTATTTTTTTAAATATCCGAAAATGCATTTTTTTTAACAGTTACTCTAAACAGCTGTTTATAAATAGTAATTTCTAGAAATGATATATTTCTAACAGTTTCGTGAAAAAAGGACATAACACAAAAAATTAAGCAGAACGGACAAAGCGCATTATAAAAATAAAAAAGAAAACAAAAGTAATAATAAAAAATGAAAATATGTATAAAATACACATTTTCGAAAATCGCAAGGTAAAGTGGGATTCGATCCTGGTGCTCGTCTAATGCGGACCGGGACTGTGACGAACAGAGTCAACCATCCTTCGGGGTTGGGTCGTGAAATTACCCTTCTAAATGTAGATGGAATAGAAAAGAAAAACAATAAAAATAACAGTTGATTTGATAATAGTTCAAAACAGTAAATTTAGATTCCATTTTGTTGCATTATTCATGGCCCCTTTCAGTATAGGCCTCCTCCAAGTATCTATTACAATCTTTTTGTGTTGTGTTATTCTAATCACTCGTACAAACCCGACTTCGATAAGAGTTGCAGTTTTGAAGAAAAAATCTTTTATTTTTTTAAATATCCGAAAATGTATTTTTTTTAACAGTTACTCTAATCAGCTATTTATAAATAGTAATTTCTAGAAATTATATATTTCTAACAGTTTCATGAAAAAAGGACATAACACAAACAATTTAAGCAGAACGGACAAAGCGCATTATAAAAATAAAAAAGAAAACAAAAGTAATAATAAAAAATGAAAATATGTATAAAATATACATTTTCGAAAATCGCAAGGTAAAGTAAACGGATGTTGGGATTCGAACCTGGTGCTCGTCTAATGCGAACCGGGACTGTGACGAACAGTGCCAGCCATGCTTCGCGGTTGGGTTGTGAAATTACGCTTCTAAATGTAGATGGAATAGAGAATGGTTGGTATAGATTTAATAGAACGTGCGTATTTCTGTAATTATTCTTTCTTTTTACTTTTTCGCGGCAAATTTTTCTTCACCTGTATGTGTTCGGGTTCAAACCCCAGCTTTACGTTGTATGCTTTTTGTTGGATTTCTTATTTGCAATTGTTTTTTTTTAAATTATTATTAATTTAGCCGATTTTCTGTATTTTTTTGTAGTAATTGATCCATCTTTTTAAATATATTCTTTTTGTAACACTTATAATGCAAACTAATATTTAAAATCAATTCGTTATAATTTTCTTTCTACAAATTTCTAGAAATAAATAATAATAATAAGCCTTTATTTAACCATGAATTTCTTAGTTCATAATATAATTTAACAAAAGAAAAACAATAAAAATAACAGTTAATTTGATAATAGTTGAAAACAGTAAATTTAGATTTCATTTTGTTGCATTATTCATGGCCCCTTTCAGTATAGGCCTCCTCCAAGTGCCTCCATCTATTTCACTCGTACAAACCCGATTTCGATAAGAGTTGCAGTTTTGAAGAAAAAATCTTTTATTTTTTTAAATATCCGAAAATGCATTTTTTTTAACAGTTACTCTAAACAGCCGTTTATAAATAGTAATTTCTAGAAATGATATATTTCTAACAGTTTCATGAAAAAAGGACATAACACAAAAAATTTAAGCAGAACGGACAAAGCGCATTATAAAAATAAAAAAGAAAACAAAAGTAATAATAAAAAATGAAAATATGTATAAAATATACATTTTAGAAATTCTCAAGGTAAAGTAGACGGATGTGGGATTCGAACCTGGTGTTCGTCTAATGCGAACCGGGACTGTGACGAACAGAACCAACCATGCTTCGCGGTTGGGTTATGAAATTACCCTTCTAAATGTAGATGGAATAGAAAAGAAAAACAATAAAAATAACAGTTGATTTGATAATAGTTCAAAACAGTAAATTTAGATTTCATTTTGTTGCATTATTCATGGCCCCTTTCAGTATAGGCCTCCTCCAAGTGCCTCCATCTATTTCAATCTTTTTGTGTTGTGTCATCATTCTAAGCACTCGTACAAACCCGACTTCGATAAGAGTTGCAGTTTTGAAGAAATAATCTTTTATTTATTTAAATATCCGAAAATGTATTTTTTTTTAACAGTTACTCTAAACAGCTGTTTATAAATAGTAATTTCTAGAAATGATATATTTCTAACAGTTTCATGAAAAAAGGACATAACACAAAAAATTTAAGCAGAACGGACAAAGCGCATTATAAAAATAAAAAAGAAAACAAAAAAAAATAATAAAAAATGAAAATATGTATAAAATATACATTTTCGAAAAACGCAAGGTAAAGTAAACGGATGTTGGGATTTGAACCTGGTGCTCGTCTAATGCGAACCGGGACTGTGACGAACAGAGCCAGCCATGCTCGCGGTTGGGTTGTGAAATTACGCTTCTAAATGTAGATGGAATAGACAATGGTTGGTATAGATTTAATAGAACGTGCGTATTTCTCGATGCACGACGCCTCACGCATCGATGTACTCGCGCGGAGCGCCCCGCGCCCCGCAGTGGGCGGGGCTAGTCGTGTCCCACTTCGTCTGCTTTACCCCCTCAAATACCTAAAAGTTTGCTATTCACAGCGTCTTAAGATCAATATGGTAGAGTTGCTTTTTATGAAATGTACCCCTTTTTATATTTTATTGAACTGTCAGAGTCTCTCAGTGTCACAAATTTAATTTGATTGATATCTTAAAAATGGCTGAATGCCATTCTGCGCTGAACTGTCGTCATTGGCGATATCCGCCATTATTGTGAAATAAAATTTTTAAATAATTTTTATAATTTGTTACACGTGTTATTGGCAAAATTGTGGTATCTAACCACAGAGGCCATTAAAGAGTTGAAGTAGTATTCACTCTAAAGAAAAGGAAGAAAGCCATTCTGCGCTATTGTTAGTACAACAAGTAATGTTTGTAACAATACTTATCTATGTGAGCGTATATTTATTTTACTAATATTATAAGAGATCAGTCTATGGATAAGATGGTTATAGTCGAGTTGTCATTTTAAAACCTTTATAAAGTTACTGGCACTTATAAATCGTTTGGAATTCAAAATGATTTGTGAGTTGAGCAAATAGCCAACATGAGGTAGTCGAGAACGAGGCACCGAAGTGAAAGGTTAGTAAAATAACATAAAATGTACTAAGCTACGCTAAATAAGTTATAATAAATTTATGTGATTGCGTTGATTTGTTGTGATTTCAATTCTATGACTCCCTTCTGAGGTACGTTTTACATGTTGAATTGCTAAAGAAGATTCTATCGTGCAATAAATAAAATACTTCAGACAACTCAAAGATCTATGCATTGTAAGTAACAGGTTAATACTTAAAATAATACGGTTAGTAGATAATTTAAACTAAACATAAATTCATGAGTAGAACACCCAACAGGTAGACACAATGAGAAATAAGTCTTCACCTATGGCGCCGTATGGCGGTGGAAGTATCTGTCGCTATAGCCGTAAAAATGCTATTATGACTGCCTCATATTCTGCGCAAGGTGTAGACGAAAAATATTATCCCTTAAAATGACCAACAAAGGCTTTGTATGAGCACGGAATCACCTGTGTTCACATTAACGTTTGAATTAATTATATCACTAAAACAGCGTACCTACCTTTATACCTCTTCATGCCTTACAGTACTATCTATACCACAGTATAAAAATCATACAGTAGGTCGACGCCTTTGATCTCGTGTGAAATGCCGACATCGTCTAGACAGTAACGCATCGGCCAGGGTTGTCACAAATAAACAATATTTATGAAATTATTTATTTATTGCATATCAACATCGATAGCTGTATTTATTATATTTAATTAATTTGCTATTTTTACTAAGGGAACAACTCGAGAGAGATTTAAATTATTTAGATGGCATTTTCGTAACCAGCACCCCAATCCACCTCGGAATTAACACCCATATAATATTGTTAATATGTACTTACATTTAAATTGGCGTCCGCCATCTTGAATTTTAGAAAGGATAGCTTTTTCGTAACAAGCACCCTAATTATATTTACTTAAAATTGACACCCATATTAAATTATAAAAATGACGTCCGCCATCTTAGATATCAAAAAGGAAGGCTTTGTCGTGGCAAGCACCCCAATTATACTCAACATTGACACTCATATCAAATTATAACACAAACAAATAAAAAAACAAACACGCGTTATCCCTTAATGATAGATACCGAGCTGCGAACATCGTTTTGTTCGCAGCTCGCGTGTCGCTTACCCGCGTCTCGTCCCTCACACCCCGCACGATTGCTCTGTCTAGACGTCTTCGTTGGAGGACTGTATGATTTTTAGACTGTGACTATACTGTGGTGATAAAATTAAAGCACATAATAGCTAAATGACGATAATTACCTGCCAACCTTCAACGAGGTTGAAAAACTTCAGAAAAACTTTCAACGAAAATTCTTATAAGTGTCTTTTATGTACTGCTCCAGGAATGACGCTTAAAACCGTCAGCGATAAGTGCATGTTCATACAGAATATATCCGCTTCGAACATCTAATAAAATAGCTTCGGAAACGACTCTACCAAAGTGAAAATATACGTTTAAGTTGAGGCTCATACTTTATATCTTTGTAGGGGAGTGTTTTGCTAGCTATTGCTGTTGCTTATAACCTTACTCAAATCAAATCAATCAAATCAAAATTGTTTATTTCAAAATAACAATTAGTTGGTACTTTTGAATAGTCAATGTCGGCCAGTCCAAGAAAAGTGAAGTTAAATTGCACGTTCCAAAGCGTAGATCTCTATGGAGAAGATCGTGCATGAAACTCCATGGACGCTCTTTTAAAATCTTAATATGGGTTACATTTCCTCGTAACATATTTATGTTGCTTCTATCATGTGAGCACAATGTATAATTACAAAAATGAATTATAAGATAGAAAATGAATTAAGTCCACTGGCAGCTAAGAGATGACCAGTCTCCACTGACGGCCCCCGTTCACGAGCATGACACGCGCATTAGCCCCACTTAGCTCAACCATTTTGAAGGGAACCAAATGACCCAACAACACGCGCCACTATCAGCAAGACATTTGAGTCAGCATGACAAACTCTCAATTGCCATGCTCGTAATGTCAACCAAGTTATACAACGTGTAACAAAAAGGGTATATACATACCAAGGGCATGGCATCTTTAGATGATATCAAACGATATCGGAAGGGTTTCAACTCAAAATAAAATACTCAAAAAATTGGTACCAAATTTTCGGTTTCGTGTGTTTCTTAAAATAAAATCATAACAAACGTGGCAGTACACTACATACGTTAATAACTACTCGTTACCCGTCACGTTTCTTGCCAAAATCCGATAAATGTCTTCAATATCTCTGTGCGACTAGTATGATAGCACTAGCACAGGCGGTGATTTTCCTCATAACTTCCTAACACAAAGAGATAGGATTAAAAAACCCTTCCAATATCGTTTGATATCATGTAAAGATGCCATGCCTTTGTTATGTATATACCCTTTATGTTACACGTTGTATATACGACTGTCTGTGTATGACCCTACATATATAAAAAAAGAAAACCATAGTCCATGGTGCCTCACATTCACAAACTTGAAAAGTGAGTTTTACTTATACAATACTATATACCTAACTTGCAAAATCATGGTAGCAAAATCTTATGCACAATGTTGAAATAAACAAATAAAATAAAAAAGGAATATTTGGAAAACAACAAAAAGGGGGAATGGTATCTCTTCCAAACCTACAAAATTGTCTGTGGCTGTGGAGCAGGACTGGCATTTAGCCAAGCATTTTTATCAAGAATATAATCTTTCAGTTTATAATATGCTTGCTTACACAGCGTGCGTTTAATGCTTGTTTAAAATTTGGACTCATTGAATTCTTGAATCGCTAGCGGTATTTTATTATAAAATTTTACACAGTACCCCATAAAAGAACTATTTACTTTAGCCAGTCTGAACCGAGGTTGATCTAAATTCTTTCTATTCCTGGTATTAAAATTGTGGCTGTCACTTATTGCATGTGCCTCAATTTTTCTTTGATCTGACAGAACCTTACAATAAGATTAGATTAGGTTATATAAAGCTGAAGAGTTTGTTTGTATGTTTGTTCGCGCTAATCTCGGAAACTACTGGTCCGATTTGAAAAATTCTTTTTGCGTTGAATAGCCCATCAATCCAGGAAGGCTTTAGGCTCTATATCATCACGCTGCGACCAATAGGAACGGAGCATAATTAATTCCACGCAAACGAAGTCGCTGGCGGCTGCTAGTCCAATATAAAAATCAAATCACAATGACATAACCTGTGTACAGAAATTGACAACGTGCTACGCGAGGCTACTACGCTGTAACCATCGTTGTAGCAATAACAGTCGTAGTCAATAATAGCGATATGCATTATGAATACAGATTCATATGTCATTTGGATGTGCAGACAAGTAGAAAGTGCATATGTCATATACAAGGATGTGACATGAAGACTCGAATAACGACATTACGGCGCACATTAATAAAAAAAAAAAAATATTAAGAGTATTTCAAAATCACGTTTAATGGCCACGAACATGTTTTCCGGGCCTCAACCTACTAATTATAAACAACGTGTGTAGAAATGTGTGGTCATGGTACAAACTATCAAACTGGGCAATTTTTTTCATAGATCATATCGTGAACGACAAAAATTTATTTGCTCTTCCATACATCTGGGTCTGAAATCGCCAACCCGCATTGAGCAAGCGTGGTGATTACGCTCAATCCTTCTCTGTATGAGAGGAGACCTGTGCCCAGCAGTGGGGCGATAAAAGGTTGATAATGATGATACTTCTGGGTCGAAAAGCCATTGCAGCTTAGTATAGGACAGCTGGTAACTTTTTAGCGATTACGATGTTGGTCATGGAGAAAGAGGTTGACTTTTGGTGCTATAACACCTTAAACACCTACCTTACATTTCTGATACTGACTGTATATACATATTGAAACATTATTAATGCTAATACCCGCATCCATTAGTGTGCTGGCATATAGTTGTGTTACACTTTACTACGAGAAATATAGAATTCTCGGCGACCTAAAGATCCGTTTAAGTTTTCATGTTCTCGGAGTGTAGGGTAAATATCAAGTTTTATTATCTTTTTCTTTCTGGAGAGAGCCGAGAGCTGTAAAAGCCAATAGAAAGACACGGAGCGTAGTAAATGTACCACTACGTGAGGAGCTAGGCATGTTAAGTATGTGGGTACTAGTTTATTTATTTGCTGTGGATTCTAATGTACTTTCATAGATAAATAGGGATGAAAGTAGATATAATGTACCTATACAATATGTAAAGAAAACCCTGTCCGATCCGTGAAGGTATTGTTAGGTATCGTTAACTGATTCTAATAATGCCTACAAAGCCGGGCTAAACTTAAAAAAAAAACCCCAAAAAAAAAAATATTATTTCGAAAAAGCGAGGTAACTTAATGCATGTGCGGTAAGCAACCCGATAGCCCCGCCCCCCCTTCACCCGCGCATGTATGCGCGGGTGAAGGGGGGCGGGGCCATGCGGCACGTGGTCGCATCGCTATTCGCTCCGTCACAAATGGTGTTGTCAGTTTTTTAAAAATTACCAAATTTCCGGGAAATTGGAATTAATACCCGGGAAAAAAAGATTATTTCAAAATTCATTATTATTGTTACTGTGATGATTATGTAAAATTTTATATTATATTTGGTCAAGTGTTTACCTAACCTTTATTATCCTTATGGGTCGGACAGGGTTTTCTTTACATATTGTATACTAATTACAGTCAGGGAAATTTTGCTGTGTATAAAATTTACCAACTACTGTAATTTGCCTTGTAAAAGCTATTTCTTACAGCTATCGGAGAATGACAGTTGTGATTTGAATTTACGGACAATTTAAATGGGTATATTTTCAAATGAGATAATATTTAAATACATAATATATAAGTTAAAAGACATAAAATAATAAATATTAGGTAGTAGTAAATCCAATAGAAGGCAAGAATCGCAGGGAATTAAAAAGAAAGGTTGAATCATAACGGATTAAATAAATAGGAAATAATCATAAGGCATTTAAAAAATCGACGGTAACGCTATCAAAAGAAAAAGTGTCTAAAGGGCTGGCAGCTTCGCCACAATTAAAATCGAATGAATTTGAAGATAGTTTACCGTAAAACGTATGCTATGCGAGTGCTGAAATTACAAAGCCTAAATCCTTCAGGGAGTGATCACCGTATTGTTAGAGGCATCTTGAACCTCAACATTAGGCTCGAACGCTCTCGACTTATGAAGTCTACGCTCCGTCCAGCGTCAACACAACTCCAAAAACCCCGAGAGCTTTCAGATCGAACTACAAAACCGCTTCGAATGCCTCGGTGAATGCGTAGATGTGGACGACTACAACAACAGGTTTGTGGAAACTCTCCAAACGGAAGGGTCTAAGTTCTACAAAACCCTCCGTTCAAAAAGACAGAAGAAGATCTCCGGTCCCACCCGCCGGCTAATGGAAGAAAGACGGGAGGTGATCTTAAAATCCCCTGATGACGCTTCGCGCATCAGATGCCTTAACAGACAGATCTCAAAGTCTCTGACTCGCGATATACGCCAATTTAATACAAATTGTATTAAAGAGGCTATCGAGCGGAACAAAGGCTCCAAAGTGTTCGCACGAGAATTGTCTGTTGGACAGAGTCTACTTGCGAAGCTGAAGACTGGGGATGGTAGGATCGTCACTTCCAAGCCCGAGCTTTTGGGTGAGATGGAGAAATTCTACGGAGAGTTATACACATCAACACACGCACCTGTTGTAAGCCTGGCTAATGATCCTAGAGCCAGACTAACCCGTCACTACACCGACGATATCCCGGACGTCAGCCTGTACGAGATTGGTATGGCCCTGAAACAGCTCAAGAACGATAAGGCGGCTGGAGATGATGGAATTACGGGTGAGCTTCTGAAAGCGGGTGGCAAACCGGTTCTTAAAGCGCTTCAGAAGCTATTTAATTCCGTCATTCTTAAAGGCGAAACGCCTAAGGCGTGGCACAGGAGCGTGGTGGTTTTGTTTTTCAAAAAAGGTGACAATACCCTCCTGAAAAACTACAGACCGATATCCCTCCTGAGCCATGTCTACAAGCTGTTTTCTAGGGTCATCACGAATCGTCTCGCTCGCAGGTTCGACGACTTCCAGCCTCCCGAACAAGCAGGCTTCCGAAAAGGCTTTAGCACCATAGACCACATTCATACGCTGCGGCAAGTTATACAGAAGTCCGAGGAGTATAACAAACCACTATGCTTGGCGTTTGTGGACTATGAGAAGGCCTTCGATTCGATTGAGACTTGGGCGGTGCTACAGTCTCTCCAGCGGTGCCAAATTGACCATCGATACATTGAGGTGATAAAGTGTTTGTACAAAAACGCCACCATGTCAGTCCGTCTCCAGGATCAGGACTCGAAACCGATCCAACTGCAGCGTGGAGTGAGACAAGGAGATGTCATATCTCCTAAATTGTTCACTGCTGCGTTGGAAGATGTCTTCAAGCTCCTGGACTGGAAAGGACTTGGCATCAACATCAACGGCGAGTACATCACTAATCTCCGTTTCGCAGATGATATCGTGGTCATGGCTGAGACCCTGGAAGACTTGGGCAAAATGCTCAATGATCTCAGCAGAGCTTCCCAACAAGTGGGTCTAAAAATGAACATGGATAAGACGAAGATCATGTCGAACTCTCATGTCGCACCCACTCCAATTGTAGTTGGTTGCTCTGCACTCGAAGTTGTTGACGAGTATATATACCTGGGACAGACAGTCCAACTAGGTAGGTCCAACTTCGAGAAAGAGGTGTCTCGGCGAATCCAGCTCGGTTGGGCAGCGTTCGGGAAGCTACGCTACATCTTCTCGTCGTCCAAGATACCACAGTGTCTCAAGACTAAAGTCTTTGACCAGTGTGTGTTGCCAGTGATGACTTACGGAACTGAAACGTGGTCGCTCACAATGGGCCTCATACGAAGGCTCAGAGTCACACAAAGGGCAATGGAAAGAGCTATGCTAGGAGTTTCTCTGCGTGATCGAATCAGAAATGAGGAGATCCGCAGAAGAACCAAAGTCACCGACATAGCTCTGCGAGTCGCTAAACTTAAGTGGCAGTGGGCAGGGCACATTGCTCGTAGAACCGATGGCCGATGGGGCAGCAAGGTTCTGGAGTGGCGGCCACGTACTGGAAGACGCAGCGTAGGGAGACCCCCAACAAGGTGGACCGATGACCTGGTGAAGGTCGCGGGAAGCCGATGGATGCGGGCAGCACAAGACCGGTCATCGTGGAAAGCCTTGGGGGAGGCCTTTGTCCAGCAGTGGACATCTATAGGCTGAGGAAGAAATCCTTCATAGAATTAGTACAACATTCCAAAACTGAAGTTTATAAAAGCTGTATAGAAAAATACGTACGTAGGCTAAATCTGTCAGATTTAGTTATTAGATTTTAAAATTTATCTCTAAAGCATTAAGGCTCAAGCTTGATTGGTAAATATTTGACAGTTTCCGGTAGCGTGACCTGCTGTCGTCCGTACAATAAATTCCAAAAAAAAACGTCAAGATATCATAACAAATAAAAATACCCTTGTTAGCTGTGTAACGTAATTTCTAAAACAAACGAAAAACATAAATAAGAAGAATTCAAATAACAATAAACCACATTCGTTTTATTTTATTTAAAATTAATAGTATTTATACAAAGACGCCGAAGAAAGGACATCAATTTACTAAGGACTGGAGTTAGCTGAGCCAAATCTCTTGAAAAAAAAAGAAGAATTCTTTCATGCCGCGAACGTTCCAATTTCATTACGTCCTTTCTTAATCTTTATCAGAGCAGATCTACATTACAATGAGAACAAGAGATTAAGTAAGTTTTTTTAATTTCTGTTGAAGCTACAAGTTATTGATGTTGCTTTTGTTCGATCCCAACTATGGATTAAATTGAAACTTACGAGGTCATATTCAAGAGAATATAATATATTATCGTGTTCTTTGAGTGAACTCGCAAGAGTTTGATTAAACGTAGTTTATTATGTGAGTACTATAAATAACTTATCAAAGCTTATATAGTTTAGAAAAGTATTTTAATTACTTATCGCTGTCCCATTAGGTTAAGGCTTGTGATGATAGATGTAAGGATGATAAATAAATAAATATATGTATGCACCTACCCATTACATTTCCTTAAATAGATAAGCACAAGCACTAATGCTATGTGACTTTTAAATGTTGGTATTTCCTAATACTATAAGCGGACTATTGGATTTCAACGCTCGTTCTGTACCCAGAAATATAAATCGAACAAGCTCCGATTCTTTTGTTCACAAACTAATCTATATATTTTAAGTTCAGTTCATCTTTTCCTTTCTCATTCATTAAGAATCACACAGAAAATAAAATATTAGTTTAGTCTTGTCAAATTAAGATATTCCATAGACAGTTTACACATGATTAAAACATCGGGTCTAAAAATAGGCCAATTTACGCCAAGCGCGGATTAATAGGGATGCATCCAACATATGAAAATTAAAGAAATATAGTGTGTCTTATAGATAATAAAAAAAATTAAGAACGGTTTTTGTTGTCGAAATTACCAAAAACTACTGATATATAGCGTATTAAAGTTAAGAAGTGGGGGCTAATTACGTCACGCCATGGTATATTTTGAACCACGACGTGACGTCATACGACATTTCAAATCATAATATATCTTCGTGTTCAATATCTTTATATATATAATTCTGCTGTACCTGTGTATGTCATTTTGAGTGGTGCCCTGGATGGTTTAGATTCACAAACCAGCCCGGCAGATAGCGCTGATTGCTTGAAAAAGCTTGCGTGTGATCTCGGAAAAGTTGTTTCGACTTCTCCTACAGTTTTGTGCTACCCTGGTACCTTGCACCTCTACAAACTAGGCACAATAAAAGTTCTTCCATGTAATTATTATGGTTTAATGATGAATGAGCTTCATTGTTTCGGCTTCTCCTACGCTTTGGTGCTACCCTGGTACCTTGCACCTCCACAAAGTAGGCAAAATAAAACTTCTTCCTTATAGGTATTATCTATAATTATTATAATATACCTACAAAATTATTTTTTATGAACGACTGAACCGATTTTGTTGAAAATTAGTAGGAAGAGGTAGCTAAGAACTGGGAGAAGGATATAGGATACTTTTTATCCCGTACCCGTCTTTCCCGTGGGAATGAATGAGCTTCATTGTTTCGACTTCTCCTACAGCTTCGTGCTACCCTGGTACCTTGCACCCCCACAAAGTAGACAAAATGAAATTTCTTCTATGTATTTATTATTGTGATTTAATTATGAAATGTTACAAGCCAATTTACAAGGTGAAGAAAAACATCTTAAGGAAACCTGGACTTTTAAGTCTTAAATCGCCAACCCGCATTGAGCAAGCGTGGTGATTACGCTCAATCCTTCTCCTTATGCGAGGAGAGCTATACCCAGCAGGGAGACGATAAAAAAAAGTTGATGATGATGAGCTTCATTGATTCGACATCTACACGTTTGTGTTACCCTAATTATTCTAATTTAAAAATAAGATCATGTGATATTGCCTTTAAGGCGGAACAAAGTTCGATGGGTCAGCTAGTTTTCTATAAATCTATCTGATGGACATTAAATTATTTTTTAGGATACAACCCAATTTTGCGCGGTCTTATTAGTGTATTCCTGTCATTATGAAAAGAAAATATTCATCTTCTCTCCTCGTCTTTTTGTCTGAAATAGAAAGAATAAGATGCATGGAACTTAAATTTAATTTAGTTTAGTGTGTTTGTGTTTTTTCTCAGTGGTAGGCCATAATATCGGCTGCCCGCAAAAGTCAAAGCCCACCCATCAGACAAAGTCTTGCCGCCAAGCGATGAACAACAAACAACCGACACTGAACTGCAACTTGAAAAGAGTAAGAAAATTTCCATATTGCGTCCCTTTTTCAGAAACTAACACAAATAATAGGACGTTTTTAAACACAAATGCACAAACGGAGACACAGAGTAAAAGAAAGAAAGAAAGAAAGAAAATACATTTATTTAGCACAAACAAACTGTCATGTTTGTAAAATTCATCTTGTATATATATAGTTAGCGTTCCCATTAGTTCCGTTCGTGCACAGCATTCGTATGCTAATATTAGTGAGCGTTCTCAAATGTATCCGTGATTTACAGGCCTGTAGGGGTTGCAAATCCATTAGGCACACATTTTCGGAATAAACTGTATGAAGATACTCTGTAAATTGAACTACAAATTACTCCTACTTAACCTCTTTGAAATAGAATACAGGAAGGTTAGTTCGTAGCTTTCAATTTGATTTATGAGATATCTGAAGTTCAGTTAATCATGTGTACCTATATCTTAATTAGACTAAACAGTAGTTTAGGATTATAAACAGCGTTACCTTTAGCTTTACCGTTAGACTTAATCAAACTCAAAAGTCTTGCCGCCAAGCGATGAACAACAAACAACCGACACTGAACTGCAACTTGAAAAGAGTAAGAAAATTTCCATATTGCGTCCCTTTTTCAGAAACTAACACAAATAATAGGACGTTTTTAAACACAAATGCACAAACGGAGACACAGAGTAAAACAAACTGTCATGTTTGTAAAATTCATCTTGTATATATATAGTTAGCGTTCCCATTAGTTCCGTTCGTGCACAGCATTCGTATGCTAATATTAGTGAGCGTTCTCAAATGTATCCGTGATTTACAGGCCTGTAGGGGTTGCAAATCCATTAGGCACACATTTTCGGAATAAACTGTATGAAGATACTCTGTAAATTGAACCACAAATTATTCCTACTTAACCTCTTTGAAATAGAATACAGGAAGGTTAGTTCGTAGCTTTCAATTTGATTTATGAGATATCTGAAGTTCAGTTAATCATGTGTACCTATATCTTAATTTGACTAAACAGTAGTTTAGGATTATAAACAGCGTTACCTTTAGCTTAACCGTTAGACTTAATCAAACTCAATGTAGTTCCCAGCTATTAACGACACTTGAAAGTTTTATAACAAAATAAGAGTTGCATGGTTTAGTTTCCATTAAGTTTAAAAGCACTTTTCCTGTACTCGCTCCTGGCGTACGTACATTAGCTAGTACGTCCATTATATTTAAACTTTCGTATTTTACTGAACGCTTGGATTTCCGGACGAGTTTTACTTGTGGGCGTGAAATCACTTAAAATATTCTGTTTTAAGAAACGAATTTCAGTAGTAGTAATTGTTGCTTCAAAATATTGTTGAGAAACAATTTCTCTTAACGTGCCCCAGGTAAAAGGGTGCCAGGACAAAAATGTTTCAATATTAAATTCTGAGAACTGTCCGGTTCAAAAGGAATATGATGATTCACTAAATTACTGTTTTGTCATTGTACTTGTACACGTTAAATGTAGACAAATACTATAAAAATACTTTTGGCAACATATCAAAATTAACGCATAGTACATTTAAGTAAGCGCTCAATTACTGAATACTTTTGTAACGTTATCCAGTTACGGAATAATAAGTAAATACGCTATGGACATCTTTTAAACTTCTCTAAATTTCCTTTTAATACTTTTGTTCGATCTGCATTGCATCATTAACACGATATGATAAATATTTCATCGCTTAACAAAGAATGTTTCATCATCATCATCCCAGCGTTAATCCCAGTCGCATTCGAAGCCTTTTCAGCTTTGGAGTCTGGGGTCCGCTTTACCAGTCCAACTGCTGATATGGCTAAACCTCGACATTTTCCGTGAAGCGACTGCCGTCTGACCTCCACAACCTGAAGGCGACATCGAAGCATTGCAGTTAGACCAAGTGTTGGACTTTTGAGGGCTCTTACAACCCGTAACGACTGCCACTAGATGTTCGTATGGCAACCGGGACCAACGGCTTAACGTGCTTTCCGAGGCACGACCAGACCAGTGCAAATATTCATATTCGCATGAATACAAATCTTGCACTGTGCGGGGATCAAACCCGCGCCTCCTTGCGCAGCGGCCGCGTCCGCTACCGCTACGCCACGGAAGCTGTCAAAATTGTATACAACATTAATACTATAAATATAATTTTGGGAACATATCAAAATTAACGCATAGTACATTTAAGTACGCGCTCAATTACTGAATACTTTTGTAACGTTATCCAGTTACGGAATAATAACTTGCTATGTACATCTTTTAAACTTCTCAAAATTTCTTTTTATTACTTTTGTTCGATCTACATTGCGTCATTAACACGATATGATAAATATCTCATGGCTTAAAAAAGGATTTTTGTATAATGTATAAAAAAATATATGAGTGAAACAATAATCCCAATCGTTTACCCTGGTATATCTGATATTGTAAGATGTATCAAAGTAAAGCTTTGCTTATATGTTATTCCGTAAGATACTAATTATTCTACTTGGAAACCTGGGCTGGTATTTAGAATCGTTTAAGCAATAGTGAATCGCAAAATTGCACTTAAATGCTGCAAGCACTCTAATACGCCTACAGGTAACATATAGGATTGCTCTAGCTGAATTTCAGTAAATGCAGTAGTGTAGTAAGCTCCGAGGTCTCTTTGAAGTTCTGAGAACACTCCCCAGACTGTAAGTATATTGCAGACTTAGTGCAAATTTATCTTTACTGTAATATAGGTATACTCAGCTGGTCTTAATCGTGGTCTGGTAGTTTGATTCTTTTATACAACCTACCCATATGTCATTTCTTTAGTATTATTTGTTTGAATCGTTGAGCTCCTTATGTTTTGAGTTGATATTCACGATTACTGACAAAAGCCTGCACTGGCTGAACAGGTCCACTCAGTCTGTATAGTTCTTTTCTCAAGAGACCATTTCAACATCCACCTGCATGGTCTTTACATGATTTGCCGGAGATTATGTCTGGACTTAAAAAAAGAGACTGCGACCACAGAGTTTGTTTCGGCCTCTCTCCTCAGAGCAGTCAGATAGCAAATGTCAACATCATCTTGTATCTATACTAATATATAAAGCTGAAGAGTTTGTTTGTTTGTTTGTTTGTGCGCGCTAATCTCAGGATCTACTGGTCCGATGGCGGACCGGTGGCGTTGGATAGCCCATTAATCTTAAATTTACTAAGAGACCACCTGCATGGTCTATACATGATTTGACGGAGATTATGTCTGGATCTTAAAAAAGAGACTGTGGTCTCGGAGTTTGTTTCGGCGTCTCTCCTCAGAGTAGCCAGATAGCAAAAGTCAACATCGTCTTGTATTTAAAATATGATTGAAGTGTAAAAATGTTTGTACACACCAAATTAAATCAATTACCATTTACTAACTAAATATTTCTAAGCGTTTCTTAGATAAAAATTTGTACCAGATGGCCATACATTTTTTTTACCTATATAGGTACAAATGTTAAAGCAACGCTTGCTAATAAAACTGTTTCAGAGGTATTTCTTTCTTACTTGCTAGACGAAAATTGCGAAAACTTAGCTAAAGTCTATACTAATATATAAAGCTGAAGAGTTTGTTTGTATGTTTGTTTGTTTGTTCGCGCTAATCTCGGGAACTACTGATCCGATTTGAAAAATTCTTTTTGCGTTGGATAGCCCATTAATCCAGGTAGGCTTAAGGCTATATAACATCACGCTGCGACCAATAGGAGCGGAGCATTACTAAACCACGTGAACGAAGTCGCTGGCGGCCTCTAGTGTAAGATATAAAATAGCTTTTCACTAGTGAAATATTTTACGAATTGTATTATTGGCTCCGGAGCTAATTCCCTACCTACAAATAAACATTTTACCTGTTTATTGTTATTGTGTTCAGATAAATACATATCTAATTTTTGGGCACACACGAATATTTTATGAAAATGAATTTGAATGAAACGTTAATAGTTTCATTTACGTACGTGTTCGGAGAGTTTGCAATAACTGTCAACTAAGCTGAATTTATATCGCTGTGGGCAAATACTCTCCTAGAGTGCCAAAACAAATTTGTGTTAATATTTTACAGTATTTTCCTCTCAAATATTAATGGTTATAATTGTGTGCTATTTTTCACTTCTGCCTATAGCATAAATTGAAGCAGAAATAAATGATTAAAGTAAGTATAATAAATGGGTTCTTGTGAAGATACTAATTAATCTGTTTGGTAGAAGTTTCATACCGTTGAGTTGTACGAGTACCTACTTTCTTTAAAATATTTATAAACTGATCTTAAAATATGATCATATTTATAATAATTACTAGCTTTCCGCCCGCGGCTTCGCCCGCGTGGAGTTCGGTTATATCGCGCTTTTTAGATTTCCCTCGGGATCATCAAATTTTTCCGGGATAAAAGGTAGCCTATGTTCTTTCTCAGGGTCTACAGATTGTCTGTGCCAAATTTCATCAAAATCGGTTGAGAGGTTCAAGCGAGAAAGCGTAACAGACAGACAGACAGACAGACAGACAGACAGACAGACAGACAGACAGACAGACAGACAGACAGACCGACAGACAGACAGACAGAGTTACTTTCGCATTTATAATATTAGTATGGATTAGTTAAGTACCTGCCTGCTAATTAAGTTATCAATGTTAATGTTACCCAGAAAACTTTGAAAACTGAATCTTATAAGTTATAAGAAAAGTTTTACGAAATAAAAAAGCTTTTTACTAAAGCTGTTTTGTCCAATAAACGAAGCTTAAGTCTCTTATCATGGCTGCCTAAGTTACACGACTAAATCACGACCTGTTACTTACACAACTTAGAGAGAAATAATTAAGACATCAGCAGCTGGGCTTGCGGAATTTAATTAGTGGAAGCAAATCTGCGATGATTTGTAATATTGCCTTATGAGGTGAAATTAGGTGGGTTTGGTTTAATGTATTTTTTTTCTATTATTCCAAAAGTAGTAATATATATTTTTTTAATAATTATAATCTAGTGCTTGACTGCAATCACGCCTTATGGTAAGCAGAGATGCAATCGTTGATAGTAAAGCGCGCTATTTGTTAAGGGCCTATTCATTCTAGCTTTGAAGAAACTTAAATTTTAGTGAAACGGAAACACCGCCGCTGGCAAATTGTTCCAGACCCTGGATGTACGCGAAGCGGAAGACGACACAATACTTACTTAAAAAAAAACAGGTTCCATCTTGTCTTTTTTGATGTCGATTAATGAAATGTGTCCTTTATGCTATCCATCTGATTGCCACTTTGATAAACTAAGTAATTACCTACTTGTATTGTATGTGGTTTGTATTGTGTCAGGCATCTAATCAAACTAGTGCAGTTTGCTAAGGTATATAGGTATTAATTTGAAAGAATACTGTGTTCACACCTGGAAGTGGAAGTTATATGGTTGTTGAAACAAAGTGAAGAAGCTTAAAATGTGCTGCAGTCTTGTGATCTTTTACTCCTTCTAAAAATAGAATGCCAATAATATTGAATATTCATTGATATTATTTTCATCAAGTGATCTGAATTAAGTCGCTAAGAACATTAGATTAAACTATGAACCACATTAAATTAAATTACAATATTGCACAAATACTCCGGTACTTTTTTTATTTAAATATTGTACATGAAACACTGGCATACAACAAAACCATAATTAAGAATGGTTTTTAAAAAGTTTCATAAAGAAAAAAAAAACTAAGAGAATAACAATTATTTGATATTTTCGACTTGATCGTGCGAAATAGAGGCAAATATGTAGGAATGCGGACCTCGGGCTCCAATACGCAAGCCGTGGATGCAACCAGGATTTTACGCTTTTACGCTGAGATGATGATGACCAAAATTCTGAACTGATTTTTATAAAATTCCTCTGGGAACTGACTGAATGTATGAGCATTGCTAGAGATGACACGATAACGCAACTTAAAATCAGAATCTTGATTTTTTATGCTTGTCGCATCAGCATGACAAGTAGGTGGTGGTTGTCCTACGTTAAACTTCAATGCTGTAAATTGTTGAGGAATTCCCTCGACTGTCTATGGTTTTTATTATCAGATCTACTGCAGAGTTTCATTATAACCCATATACATGGGTGCAAAGTTCTTATCATATCAAATTAAGTCCAAATACAAGGTAGCTACTGTAAACCGTTGAGGAGTTCCCTGAGCTGACCTTTGTCTTCATCATGAGACCCCTAATGACAGTAAGTATCCATCTAGGTGTTAAATGGTCTTCTTTCAGATGCAAATAAGATGCGCGCCTTCGCCGGGTAGATCATGTCGGTTTTGATGTACCCTGACCCCTGACGTCATGACGTTGATCGGCCCTGAAGTCGATCGGGATTGACGTCTATCGGGCCTGACGTCGTTCGGGCCCCGATGTCGATCGGGTCTGAAGTCTATCGGCCCTGACGTCAATCGGGCCTGACATCGATCTGGCCTGACGTTGATCGGGCTTGACTTCGATAGGGCCTGACGTCGATCGGGCGTTACGTCGATCGCACCTGACGTCTATCGGGCTTGACGTCGATCCGGCGTTACGTCGATCGCACCTGAAGTTGACCGGGCCTGACGTCGATCGGGCCTGGCGTCGGAGGAAATAAAGTCGAAAGAACGCGAAGCGAGAACAAAGCAAAAGTGCGGGTAGGCAATGCGATGAACGAAACGGCAGCGTAATTGCGTATCACATTATCAGTAGCAATGGGTTTCATTTTGACAGTATAACAACATTTACTGCGCTATTTACGTTGTTGATTCCTACAAATGGAGCAATGGATTTAAAATATGCTTCAAAATGATTCCAATTGACAATTGATTTGAATTGATTCTCCGTGGCCATAACATCGGCTGCCGGCAGAAGTTACCACCTATCGGATAAAGTCTTGCCGCCAAGCGATTTATCGTGTTCTAGCATGATGTCTGGTGAATCTGTACGGAGGACGAGTCTGAGCAGTTGTTTTGCGATGTGTGCCGGGTACGATGCGCCAAATGTTGTTGTGTCGGGAGTTTGTTCATCGAGGGTCTCCAGATCAATCTCCCTCTGCCGCAGCATCGTTGGTCGTGTTGTTGGGTTTAACATTGCATCACCTCGCTCAACTGCGGTTTTCCTTCATCTCTTTCAGTTTTTTATACGGATCCTTCTCGGAATGTTATGTACAATTCTTTGCAACCTGCAAACAATAGAGCTTTCCAGTATCAGTGGTAACATGATTCATCAGTCACCTGATAAAAAAGTATGCTATGTTATAAATAAATAAAATAAAATCATTTTAATTCACACTTTACAATCCATAGTGTGTTAGTATAGTAAAACTTACGAAAACTATGTTTAGTAGAAAAATATAAAAATTTAAAGAAGTAGAATAAAAATTAATTATTACTTTTATTATATATTAAATTAATATTATTAATTAGAAAAATATAAAAGTTTATGAGTGGAGTACTGCAGCCACATTTGGGCTGGTGCTGCCAAGTGTCACCTGGCCACTTTGGATTCAGTGGAGAGACGTGCAAAGAGGCTGATTGGTGACCCTGATCTAACTCGAGTTGGTCTCCAAAGCCTAGAGCACAGGCGTAGAGTAGCCAGCCTTCGGTGTTCTATAGGATGCATTTCGGGGAGTGTGCGAGGGAATTGCATGATTTAATTCCCCCATCTCCGTTCCACCAGCGGACGACCCGTCGTACGGCTGGTTTCCACCCTTACGTTGTTAAAACCACTACGATCCGGACGAAGCGCTTCGCCTCCTCCTTTATACCGCGTACATCGAGGGACTGGAACAATTTGCCCACGGCGGTGTTTCCGTCGGACTACAATTTGAGTGTCTTCAAGGCTAGAGTGAATGGGCTCTTAATAAACTAGTTTTACCATCAACGATTGCGTCACTGCTTACCATCAGGCAGGATTGCGGTCAAGCGCAGGTTTATAATTTGTAAAAAAAAAAAAAGAAAAATGTTGTGTAATTTCTGACATACCATTTCACCAAAAGTGACACATTTCCTTGAGAGGTTTTGTTAATTTTTATTTATTCAATATAAAAGTTAGTCTAATTCTACGTAAACCAATATATTCATTTATAAGTTATAGACAGACCTTTTTGACAGAGAGAATACCTAATTAGTAAATACTTGTATATTATACTTGAATCATGGGACTTTTCCATTATGCAAAGCAAGAATAACAAAGGAGATGTTTCAGAAATGTATGGAGCCTGGGCCAGCACATTGTACACTTCCCGCTCCCGAACAGAAGCTACACGCGTTACCCCATCGTCGGGAGGAAACGTCCTTTCCACAATCGCTAACGGCCACGATAAAGGTTATGATGATTACGACCATGCCAGCCTTTATTGGCACAGTCGGAGTATTCCATTTCTCTCGAGTTTGCAAACTGTGTAAATACTCCATTCTCCACCTTCTCCAAAAGGACTGAACTAACTTATCAAGTAGAGAATGTCTCTGAAGCAGATTGAGATTATCTGATTCTACTTCAGGTGCGGGCAATGAAAGCAGAGGTGCGGTATGCAAAAATGGCTCGGAGTCAATGCGGTAAGCTCTGCGGAATCGGCACTCAGAACTATGAGAGGCCTAGAATTTAACAAATACTCGCTCTGAGTGAGTACTGTAACTAGCTCTTTGTAAGAATGCCGCTGTGAATAACTTAGATCAGAATGGGTGAGTCGTCCACCAACTCTGACCAAGTCGTTATATAATTAAGAATTAGCGACTACAAAATTGTTGCCTCTGTCCGAGTGCATTACTTAGACAGGGCCACTGCGGAACAAAAATCGTTTAAATGCGCTTAAAATATGGCGGTTTTTTTTTTTAATATTTATGCTGGATGAGTTTCAGTAATTTGTGTTCTGCCAAACTCAAATCAGCTGCGGTTGTTTGTACGGAATCGCGACGTGATAACAATTTAATGAATATATAAATGCAAACAGTCGTACGGAGTAGGTATTTTACTCCATGACGAAAGGCGACAAAGAGTATAATGAACACAAGAGGTGTCCGCGGGAATTAAAACAGCGTGAACGAGCTTTCTTTGCTCAGGTACTTCGTTCAGCGAGAGCGGCTCCGTACATTCAGTGGTAGGCCACTGTGACGGATGTAAAATTAGCCAGGGGGGACCCTGAGACCACAGAGGGTGGTTTAACAATTTAGCAGGAGAGACACCACGTGACAGGCAGTCTGCCGGATTGTCAATCCCTGCTACGTGATAGAAGTTATCTGCGGAAATATTATTAGTGATTTTAATAACGCGATTGGCAATAAACGTTTGCCAACGGTAAGTAGGATACACGTCTACGGTCTCATGCGGGAGAACTGAGACGGGCGAGAGATAACCCTTAGAAAGGTAATCATTTACGACCTCGTCGTAAGCGGCGCGCAGCCCCGGTGAAGCTTCAAGCTTCCTTTCTGAGCATAAAAATCGCTTACGAGCGACATTTAAAGAGTCACCTAGTGTGAACACATCTTTATCAAACGGTAGACCTACGGTATAGCGACCAGTAACTGGGTCCCGTTGCGTAGTTGAACGATAAAAATATTCACATTCAACATCAGCGGTATGTTGAATGGGCGGGCCGGGAACTTCTTTAAGTACCCAGAAGCGGGGAAATAAAAATATTCACATTCAACATCAACGGGATGTTGAATGGGCGGGCCGGGAACTTCTTTTAAGTTCCCCGAAGCGGGATATAATTAATTACCTACACGTCAGCGCAAACAAGCGTAATGGTGTAAGTCACATTCAACATCAACGGGATGTTGAATGGGCGGGAAATAGAATTATTATTATAATTATTCATAGGCGAATGGACTATGACTCAGCATGATGTAATACAGGCTGGGCGTTTACTAAGTGTAGGCACAGTTCCCATTAGTACATAACCTAACACCGTATTGACAGCGGCGGGCACTGACGGGCCTCCAGACATCCCGCCAGGCAAAAGTAAATGCGGGAACAGCGATGCTCCAATTAAAATGTCAATTTTACTTGGAGTAGCGAAATTATCATCAGCGAACTGAAGTTTATTCGAATAAGGTGAGGCCTTAATATCGACAAAAGCAGAAGGTAACTTATCCGTAATTTGATCGACTACTAACGAGTCGATATCAAATCGGATATTTTTATTAAAGCGTGAAAATATGGTTTAATTTACTGTTCCGAACGACGTTTTCTCTGTGCGTCCGAAACCACGTACAGTCGTGGACTGTGTATTGTTTTGACGTAAACATAATCGGTCACAACATTCCTTTGTGACGAAATTGCTTTGAGACGCCGAATCTAACAGAACTCTCAGCAAATGCTCACGACCATTACCGTCGTAGGCCGTGACTTGCGCGGTGGCGAGTAGAACAGTGGTGTTTGCATCACATTGCGACGGCCCGCTACAAGCCGTATCTGGGGTTAAATAACGCGGCGCGTCTTTAGACACCGAGCACAATGCTACGTCAGACCGCGCGGTAGGTTGCTCTGTCTCTGTCGTGCTCGTGGGGTCGAAAGAGACCGCTGCGCCAGCCCGCGTAGGCGCCGCTGTGTCGGGCGGCTCGCTCGTAGACGTCTGAGTGCAATTGTTTGCTCCGGTGCGCGGGTTCGATTCCCGGGTAAAATGTAACAAAGAATGATGACGCTGCTTACACGTTCTACATCCAGTTGCGGATTGACAACGCGACATCTTGTGTTTAACGCTTAAGCAATTGACGCAACCGTTAATTTTCTTAACAATCTGTAGGCGTTCATACGAAGACAGTTTATGAAAAGCGGGACATTTAAATAAATGTTGATGAGCGATATTAGTACACAAGCATTTGTCAGTAGATTCGACTGTGCTGACATAGGCATTGTAGCGTGGGGAGGACTGCGAAGCTTTGTTATTAGAAATGCGAGAACGATCAGCCGGTGTTACGCTGACGGCGTGAGCACGATACAATATCTTACCTTGTTTATTGATGAAGTCTACTAAATCATCAAATGCAGGGACGTCAGATTGATCCTGACTGTTTTCAAAGTTACGTACAGTTTCACTGTCTAGCTTCGTAATAGCTAATTGTACGAAGATTAGATTCAATAAAACTGGAATTTTTAAATGTTGTAATGCGCGAACAGCGCTGACAAAGTTATCATTAAACATGTCAAAATTATTTGAAGTAGCGGAAGTTAGCGGTTTAAATTCCAAGATCTGCTTTAAATATGTGGACGCTAGCATGCGTTTATCTTCATACCTACTCACTAGCGATTTAAAAATGAGTTCATAATTTTCTGCGGTGGGCACAATGCCGGTGCATACCGCTAGGGCTTTGCCAGTTAGCTTACCTTGTAAATAATGTAGTTTCTGATGATCCGAGAGAGATGGATTATCATGAACGGCTGACTTGTAATTTGAGAATGTCACCGTTAAAACTCATTAATTCAATCGGTGGTAACTTGATCATGGACGGTCCCCTCTCCACGACGGGTGGTATATCATCTGCGGTGTTGGAAGCTACTAAGCGTTTCAGTCTGCCATACAGTTGCTCGAAAGAGACCAAAGCCTTATAGTCCGCGCGGGTTGTTGGATCTTTAGTTATTAGACAACTATTGTATTGATCCATAACCTGATGAAATTCGGAGCGAATAGTGTCAATGTTCGAGCTAGCGTCTAAAAATGCCTCCCTCTTATCCACATCGTCTTTGATGTTTTTTGATAAGTCGTGGGCTGATTGTAAGCACTCAAATAATGCATTTCGCTTTGCTTCCAACGCCGACAGCGTTCTGTACTATCAGACTTAATAGCTTTCTTCATTATGAAATGAGAATTTTAAATACAGTAATAGTTGATTAATTTGCGAGTAATATGAAAATAAATACTAGCGGGTGGGTATCCAACAATGTATTTTCTAGCGAGCGCTGCGCTCGGCTTGTGATCACAATGTTTTGTAGATACCTACGAATCTTAGCGAAAATTATCGAAATAGAAACTTTTTGATTTCTACTGGAAGTATGAATACTTATTACTTACAGCGAATATTAAGATAAATATTAGTATAACAGCGGGTAAATATATATAATAGTACCTATTTAGTGTAAAGCGGTATCGAATGAATTAATTACCTACACGTCAGCGCTTACTTGCGTAATGGTGTAGGTGACAGCGAAATATAGGCTAACAAACCTACAAACGGCGGGTTTTACCACTAATCTAATAGGTGCCCTAAAAAGGGGAGGCGGAATACTGGATAATCCGAGGTTAGAAGGACCAATTATGGTCCGGCTCAAAAGGACCACTTATGGAGGGGCCAAAGTGGCTTCGCGGGGTTTAATACCTTCCTTCGATCTAGACTGTTATTTTTATGGAAAAGAAAAAATGGCGTCACTGTCGCGCTGTAAACTCTTAACCTAGGAATGGGTTATGGAAATATCATGCACCTTACCTCGCTTTACGCCGGGCTGTTCGTCGTCTCGTAGGAGTTCGATCAGTCCACTCAGTCTTCGACTTTCTTCACCCTCGCGGTTCGGCACAAGTTCAACAAAAACAACACACGTGGCTATCAAGTTCCCCGCTAACAGCTTCGGTTTCTTTTCTTGAAGCCACAAAGACACTTCTCCAATTTGAGCGGATGGTTACAACTTATAATCGAATGATTATATCGTTCAGCGATAAATTCACACAGCAGAACTATGCGAATGCGGGTTTTAAACAGCGGTTAGCGCGCGGTACGGGATGCGCACGCGCGGAGGTTCCATGGGACACACTAAAATCTCTCTTCTCTCGTATGATCAAGGCGCTGTTTTCGATCAGCGCCATCTCACGGGCAGCGGGTGCATGACGTGATAGAGGGTTACGGGGACAAGGATTAAGCTCGAGATTTACAGCGCAACAGTTCCATTTATAAACGCCAATAGATGGCGTCAACACTAGGTATAGTTACGCTATAGTTAACTGTTTTTAATGTTAATTTCATACATTTTGGCTTAGTTTTTGTACAGATTCAATTTAACTCAGCCAAGGAGTGCAACACAACTACTAATAAATATGGTGGTCACAAAACATGAATTCCGAACATACGGCCCATTAAATAAACACAATCAACTCAAATCAACACTCGACACGAACACAACGGGAAAATAGAGCTGTCAAAGTTGCCAATCAAACGTCATAACCACTGTCATGGCTACCTTACTAGAGAGTTATCTCACTTGTACAGATTCAATTTAACTCAGCCAAGGAGTGCAACACAACTACTAATAAATATGGTGGTCACAAAACATGAATTCCGAACATACGGTCTATTAAATAAACACAATCAACTCAAATCAATACTCGACACAAACACAACGGGAAAATAGAGCTGTCAAAGTAGCCAGTCAAACGTCATAACCACTGTCATGGCTACCTTTTTATAGAGTTATCTCACTAAAAAAGGTTTCAAATAATTAATTATATATGCTTGTATTTTTATTCAAATTAATTTAGTAGTATTTTTATGAAAATCTTTTATTTTTTTCCTTTTTATCTATATAGCGTACATAGTGGTGGCTCAAAATGAAACATCTCCTTTGCAAGATTTTTCTATCAGCGCTTTAGTTGTTTTAAAATTCATTAGTTAAACTTCTCATAAAAGGATTAAAAACAGTATTAACCATATTCGCTTAAGACTTAGTAAAGAACAATACATACTATAGAATAATACTAAAGTACGTACCTGCCTACCTACTTCTTGTATCAATTGTAATTCCTTTTAGCAAGAGCACCTACAACCTTGTTTAAAATTTGGACAAAATCTTCAAATCTTACTTACGCATCTGTACCGGGAAGTACACGTATCTCATAAAATGATCTTTAAATTTACACCCGTATGTAGAGTGAGCAGAACAACACATTACCATTAGATTACTGATACGTCTGTTTCGAAAGTTGGGTTAATTCATTGCTACTTCTAAGTTGATATATATAAATCCTAATAATGGGGGGTGCTGTACATTAGAAGCTGTCCTGTTGTGAAGTACCGCTGGACCTATGCAATTACGTCACCTTTCGAAGCAGCCATCTTCAGGTTTGTTTTCAATCGCCAGCTTTGAAATCAACGAATCGCCCTAAGTTTATATTTTAGGATTCCTTTTTATCTCTGTTATTATTTATTGTTTTCTTTTTCAAAGCACTTTATTCAAAGATGCAGCGATAACTGGAGCAATTCAGCAAGGGACACACAACTTTTGCAACCTAAAACACAAGCCATCATCAGCAGCATCGTTAGCTCTGACAGCAATACATTAAATTCATCATCATCATCATCAGCCTCTACTCGTCCACTGCTGGACATAGGCCTCTTCCTTGGCACGCCATCAAGCTCGATCCTGGGCAGTCCTCTGCCAGCCACCTTTTTGATGTCCTCGCTCCATCTCGCCCAAGGGCGTCCTACGCTACGTTTGCCAAGACGCGGTCTCTACTCGAGGACTCGTTTACCCCAACGGTTAAAAAAAAAAATCAAAGCATTTATTTCAAACTAGCTTTCCGCCCGCGACTTCGCCCGCGTGGAGTTCGGTTATATCGCGCTTTTTAGATTTCCCTCGGAAATATCAAATTTTTCCGGGATAAAAGGTAGCCTATGTCCTTTCTCAGGGTCTAAAGATTGTCTGTGCCAAATTTCATCAAAATCGGTTGAGAGGTTTAAGCGGGAAAGCCGGACAGACAGACAGACAGACAGAAATACTTTCGCATTTATATTATTAGTATGGATAAACCAGTTACAGGCACTTTTGAATTGTCAGAAGGTCGGTCAGTCAATAAGATGAAGCTAGTCGCCCATTTCAAAGAGTAGGTACCTATGGAGAAGAACGGGCAAGAAACTCCATGGACAGGGTGCTTCTTATTTTTCGACTTTTGAAAAGTAACTGCGTCAACCCGCCATTCGCTTCTGTCATCCAAAAAACGAGCTCATTATTTTTATTTTATTTTTAAATCAAATTTTAGGGGTCGCTACCGAGCATTAAAGTTTTAATATTTTGTATTTTTATTTTATTACTTTAAAGAGACATATAATAGTTTTAGGATTATTGAATCAAGATAAAATTTGCTTTTTCAACTGTCGACGCATGATTCAACACAATAAACACTCGATTTACACTTGCCCCTCTTCCCCCGCAACCTTCAGTATGCACCCGATCGCCTCGTAAAGTCGTAATACTAGTACAACATCAGCACCAAGGAATGGTTTGTGCTTGCTAAAAGATCTCAAGAGTTTTGAAAAAATAAACAAAGCCATATCGAAAAAAGTTATAACAAAGTTTCTAGGGCATATATGGTACCTCTTCGAAGAACTTGTTGCATTTTCTTTTTTTGATGACGAAGTTTCATTGGAAAGTAAACAAAATATGGTTATTGCACTAAATGAAGAAAGTTTAGACTTTAGCTCTAAGCGGATTACCTTAGATGTAAGTCACATCGAAGAAAAAAAATTAGAAGACTTTGTTACCAGCAACACCTTCCGGTTATTTAGAATTCTCGGTATTTCATACGCATTTTTTAAAAAAGATCCTTCTCTTTGGGAGGAAGATGAAGATTATAAAGCTTCTAGAGAAATTATATGCTCTATGAAAGTAGGGAATGATTTGGCGGAGCGGGGAGTGGCGTTAATGGAAGAGTACAACAAATTAATTACCAACTATGAGGAACAAAAACAATACCTTCTCTTAGTTGTGAGAAATTTTATACAGAAGTACCCAAATACAAATAAAAATAAGTTGTTATCATAGTTAATTTTTCAGTATCATAACTCCCTACTAATTATATGATTTAAGAATGATTATAATTTTTTTCACTGAATAAAAATTCTAATCAAAAATACATATTTTTTTTTATTTTGCTGGCCGGTAGCGACCCCTAAATATTACTTTAAAAATCTGAAAAAAATAATTTACTACTTTTTTGGATCATAGAAGAGAATGAATGGGTGACGCGAGAATTAATGGAAAAAAATTTTTTTTTGTCCGTTTAAGAAGCACCCTAATGGACACTCTTTTAAATTTTCAAGCTATTGTTACAAATATTTGATAACATCATTCATGTTGAAATCAACCGTATGAGAACGATGCAGAAATATGTTGTTCGCTGAGAGCGTCCATTATGGAAAACATACAAAAATCAATTCAGAAATTAAAATACGCCGTGGCAGCTAAGAGATGACAGTCCCCTCTGACGGCGTCCGTTCACGAACATGATGTATGGATCAGTATCATTCAGCTCAACCATATTGGTTGAGCGTGAGTTGTCGGCCCTGCGACATGTGTGACCAGCCTATTGCCACTTCAGCTTGTTAATCCTCTCAGCTATGTCGGTGACTTTGGTCCTCTGTCGGATCACCTCATTTCTGATGCGGTCCTTCAGAGAGACACCCAACATAGACCGCTCCATAGGTCGCTGAACGGCTTTAAACTTATGGACTAGTCTGACCGTGTCCACGTCTCGGCTCCGTAAGTCATGACGGGTAGGACGCACTGGTTGAAGGTTTTAGTCTTCAAACATTGGGGTATGGGCGACGAAAATGCCCGATGAAGTTTACCAAATGCTGCCTGTTCCAGCTGGATCCTTCTATTGGCCTCCTTCCGTTTTCCCGAGGTAAAGATATTCTGAAACAACTTCGAGCGTGTCTAAGTTCGTTCGGAGACCGAGGCGTTGGGATGATTCACCTAAGTTGGTTAGCATTTGTTCCAGCTCTTGCTGCGTCAATACGGAATTCATACTTTTCAAAATATTAATAGTTTGTCCCAACAAATAATAAATAAACAGATTTCTAAGCACCTAAAATTGTTCTTTTCAATTGTCCAATAATAAAGATAAATTGTGCTTATATTATGTCCAATAAGTAGAATTTAATAAACAAGAAAATAAACGGAGAAACTTTTGTTGAAACCTTCAGTTTCTTTCATATCGCTGACCTCAACCACCTTAAAAAATATGATTCACGTGCAAAAAAATATGAGGTGATTATGTGCCTTTATACGAACCTACTTACAGAAAATAAATCACTTATCATAAATACAAGTACTGAATAAGTGAAGAAAAGAATTTGCAATAAAAATAATATTATACTCTATGTACATATATTTACGGCTTTTGAAAACTGGACAAAAGTGTATCTTCAGCCGTGGCGTGTCGTGAACAAAGATGAACGTGTATTGTATCTAGTTCACCGACATATATCAAAAGTTATTAAAGACGTGGTCGTCGTCTGGTGAAACGGGAGACGGTCTACTAACAATTGGACTGTGGCCAACAAAGGATTGGCGCCGACACGAGAAACCGCCCACTGCACTTTGTGTTCACAATAAATACGTGTCTATAGAATCCTTCATTAGCTCAGTATCACTTGTTTCTAGTAAAAACATTAGAAAAAGAAAACAAAAAAGCTGGATAATTTATTTTGCCTGAAAAACGTAAGTAATCGATGCGAGTTCCTTAGCTAGTAGAAAAATAGGAACATGTGTAAAACATGGCGACACATCGCATTGTATTGGTTTTGCAGACAATCAGATATTTTCCACACTAAGAATTACTCCTGTGTCGGGTGCGATTCACATACACCAACAACCAGACCCGGAACAACTACCTGTAGGCCATACAAATATTTGTTCCGTGCGGGAATCGAACCCGCGACACGCAGTGCAGCAGTCGATCGCTCAGCCACTACACCAACCGTGTCGTCAGAGATCTTATACTGGTTTTAATTCATGTGTTTCTGTGCGTAAGAAGACCTAAAATTTACATGTAAATCAAGTTCCAGAAATTATTACAAAGCAGCGATATCTAAGTATTTGTTAGTCTTGTGTTATGACATGATGTGTCCAATTACATTATAATTCAGTCAGGGAAACCTCTGAAGTGATTTTAGGTTTTTTTATTGGGGTGCTAGTCGAAGAGCCTCCACGTGGCGCACCCTGGGCAACGCCGGCCCCAACTGCCCACCGAGTTCTGGTGGACTTTTGGGTCCGGCGGCAAATACTTCACACGGGGAAGGGCCAGGTTTCAATCACCGATCATCTTTGATGGTCGTTGATGGGAACCTGGCTATTAGGGGTTCGCATGCATCCGCTTCCACTCTGTTAAGCAGAGTCGAAGTGGATGCATGCTGGGGTATACCGTAATCCCTTCGGGGACCGGGGGCTGTCGGGGCATTTGTCCGGGCCACGAGGGGACACCTCTATAAAACGGCCGAACCACGGGCGGCATATCCCGTCTCTAGGTTATTGCAGACCTGACGGACTAGTAATCCGTCGAACATTGCAATCTAATCCTAAGTTTTGGGTGGGGCTCGGCGAGAGGATGAATGGCTGGAGGAAGTCCAGTCGTTAGAGCTCCCCACTGTAGATACCTGCCGCCCTCTACAGTATGTAGGCTTACCTGGAGTACGACGCTCTGCTCTTGTGTTGACTTTTATAACGCTAATTTTCGTGGGACTTGATATGGAGAACAAAAACAAAAACCAAAACAAAAAACGGACTGGAAAAAAACAAAACAATGACTTACGGCGAGCAATATCGGACCAGATTTGCAACACGGACGGCAACGAATCGGAGAGGAAGGAGACTGATGCCACTTGTGCGACCGGACGGTCGTCGGTGATCACGGTGGCATCAAGTGAGGGGGCACGCGACGCAATGTCTGCCCAAAGTGGTTCCGTGGGGGGAAGAAGGAAGGCCACACGGAAGCACTGGTCAAGCGGCGCGTCAGAAGGTGAGGGAGCTGGATCCGGAAGCCCGGAGAGACCAGCTTCCAAGATCCTCAAGACGGGAGCTGGCAGGGGTGGGTCCCAACACTCGGTGGGGCTCTCCCAGGCCAGGCAGTTTCTGCGGGACGGACCGTCGGACTCGGAGTCCACTTTAACTGACTCCGAGACGGAATCCCGCCAAACCGGACGTACCAAGGGGACTGGCCCCTCGATGGCTGCACCTGAAGAACTTTGGGCGAAGGCTGAGGAGGGGGCGGCGGCCATTGAGGGGGTACTGAAGAAGTCCAAAAACCTCAAAGGGACGTGCATCCGGGAGATTAGGGATGCTTCGAGCAAAATGCTCAAAGCTGTCAGATCCCTGGCCTCCCGGAAAGAGGACGATGAGGTGCGGCGGCTGAGGGCCGACAATAAGCGCCTTCAGGGGCAGCTTGCGGCCCTACAGAGGGAGGTGACCGAGCTGCGTAGGGCTTTCTCCGAAAGGGGAAGCCCTCGCGGCAAAAAGAAGCGGCCACAGGACCCGGTCCCGGAACCGGTCCCGGAGCCCCCACTCGGAGCCGAGCCAATTGCCCGGGAAGATTTTGCCCGGGCAATGGAGGCCTACCAGCGCGCGGTGATGAACCACATGGGTGGCATCATGACTGCGCGGCTGGAAGGCCTGGAGAAGGACGGTCGACTCCTGCCGCCTAAATCTCACCGACCCTCCCTGGCGGCCGACAAGCGGCTGAGTCAGCCCCCGGCGAGAGAGAGGCGGGAGGCAGAGCCGGCGACACTCATGCCGCCGGCTAACCTGCCCAAGAAGGCAAGGCCGGCCCTGGGGAAGAAGCCCAAGGGTCCGAGCGCGCGCGGAGGGGCAGAGGCCCCTGCCCCTGAACCAAAACGCGCCCTGGAACAGGTCGTCGGAGGCTCCAGAGAGGTGCAGCCCCTGGTCCTGGAGAGGGAGTCATGGGCCACGGTGGTCCGTAAGAAGCAGAAGAAGGCCGCCGTTGCCCGTGCTCCCACTCCGGGCCCGAAGCCTAAGGGGCCCAAACCGGCGGCCACCAAGAAGGCCCCTAAGGTGCCGCAGAGGCCCGCCGTGCTGATGGCCCTCAAGCCAGAGGCCGTAAGGGAGGGCGCCACGTACGTGGACGTCCTCAGGAAGGCGAGGGCGGCCATTAGCCTCACGGAGATTGGAGTGGTGCTGGGTAAAGTCAGGAGGTCGATGACGGGAGCCGTCCTTATGGAGCTCCCGAAAGAGACCTCCTCCTCCCAGGCCGATACCTTGGCCAAGAAATTGACCGAGGTGCTCGGGGAGGTGGCCGAAATTACCCGGCCCACAAAAATGGCGGAGATCCGTGTGGCGGGCCTCGAAGAGTCACTGACGCCTGAAGAGGTGAAGGGCGTCCTGGCCGAGGCGGCCAAGTGCCCTCCCGACCAGATTCGGGTGGGCACCATAGCCCTGGGGGCGAGGGGCACGGGCTCGGTCAGAGTGTCCTGCCCCGTAGAGGCCGCGAAGGGGCTGGCAGAGCGGGGCAAAGTGGTGGTGGGTTGGAGCGTCGCTTCAATCCACCTACTGGAGCGGCGCCCCATGCGCTGCCGCAGGTGCCTAGAGGGGGGGCACACCGCGGCGCTCTGCCCGTCCAAAAAGGACAGGAGCGGCCTGTGTTTCAGGTGCGGGCAGCCGGGCCACATGGCCATGGGCTGCAAGGCCCCTATAAAGTGCGCGCTGTGCGCAGATAGGGGCCTACCTAGTGGCCACAAAATGGCGGGTAGGGCCTGCAACCCGCCTCCAGTTCGGGGCCGCTCCGTAGTGGGGCCGACAGCGGCCGGCTCTGCTACCACCGCTACGGAAGGGACACCGATGGACACTGCTAATGCCCAGTAGGTCCATCGGTGTCATATTACAAATCAACGCCAACCACTGCGCCAGGTCGCAGGACCTGTTGTGCCAAGACATGGCGGAGTGGGGGGCGGATTTGGCGGTGGTGTCAGAGCCATATTTTATTCCGGCGTCGGCCGGTTGGCTGGGGTCATCGGATGGCCTGGCTGCGATTGCAAGACCAGCCGCGAGCACCGGTCCCCCTATCGTTCTTAGGGAGAGGGGTCCGGGGTTTGTTGCGGCGCAGTGGGGGGGATTAGTGGTCATCTCCACCTACTTCTCCCCCAATCGCAGCCGGGCCGAGTTTAATCACTTTTTGGCGGCCGTCGAGGGTACGGTCCAGAGAGCGGCTCCACGCCCCGTGTTGGTGGCGGGAGACTTCAACGCCAAGCATGGCGCGTGGGGGTCTCCCGTCACGAACGGTTTCGGTGAGGACCTGGTGGAATGGGCCCACTGCTTGGGTCTCCAGGTCCTCAACCGGGGCAACACCCCGACGTGCGTGAGGTGGCAGGGTGAATCGATAGTGGATATCACCCTGGCCACCTCGACCCTGGCCAACCGAATCCGGAACTGGCGGGTAGAGACGGCGGTGGAGATCTCGGATCACAGGTACGTCCGGTTCGAGATCTCCACGGCGGGTCCTGCGGCCCCCCTCCACCTGGGCCCCGCGGCAGGCGCCTCCTCATTCCCGAGGTGGGCGCTTGCGCACATCCGCAGGGACGTCGCCGAGGAGGCGGCGGTGTTCCGAGCGTGGGCTGAACCGCCGGCCCACCTCACTGGAGACGCGGACGGTATGGCGGACCTCCTCGCTGAGGACCTGGAAGTGGTCTGCAGCGCCGCCATGCCGAGGGCCCGGGGCTACCGCCGGAGGAAGCAGACATACTGGTGGACGCAGGAACTCGCTCACCTGCGTGCCGCCAGTATGGCTGCACGGCGCGCCTACCTGAGGTGCAGGAGGCGCGCCGTAAGGGGGCCCGGCGAAGAGGACGGTCTTCGCCGGGCGTACAGAGAGGCCCATCGAGCCCTGCGTACCGCCATATGCAGGGCAAAGGTCGCTGCTGCTGAGGAGTTTCTGGCACTCCTCGACAGCGACCCCTGGGGGAGGCCGTACAGGGTGGTGAGGGGGAAGCTGCAGAGAGCGGCACCCCCCATCTCCTGTATGGAGCCAGCCCTATTGAGAAGGGTCCTGGAAACTCTGTTTCCGGACCCGGGACCCTTCACGCCCCCCAGGATGCCCACCTCCAGCTCATCCATTCTGGAGGTGTGGACCGATGGGCCTCCCGTAACCGACGGTGAGTTGGCCTCCGTCAGGGAGAGGCTCAGAGCCAAGAACAAGGCTCCGGGCCCGGACGGCGTCCCTGCGAAGGTGTTGGCACTAGCCATGGAGCACCTGGGGGATCGGCTCCGAGCGGTCATGAATACATGCATCGCAACGGGCCGCTTCCCCAGGAGATGGAGGGTGGGCAGGCTGTGCCTCCTTCGCAAGGACGGACGTCCCCCCGACTCACCGTCGGGCTATAGGCCGGTCGTGCTCCTGGATGAGAGCGGCAAATGCTTCGAGAGGATTCTCGCCGCTCGCATCCAGGAGCACCTGGAAAGCAGGGGACCGCAGCTGGCGGACTGCCAGTACGGCTTTCGGACCGGCCGGTCCACGATGGACGCGGTGGCTCGCCTCAAGAGGTGGACTGAGGCGGCCACAGCAAGGGGTGAGGGTGTCGTCGCGGTGTCGTTAGACATCGCGAACGCGTTCAACACCCTCCCTCACGAATGCATAGAGGCGGCACTAAAATTTCACGAAGTGCCCCTCTACCTCTGCGCCCTCGTGTCGGACTACCTCTGCGAGAGGAAGGTCCTATACGAGGACGCAGAGGGTCGCGTCCAGTCGTGGACCATGAAGGTAGGAGTACCCCAGGGATCAGTGCTTGGTCCCCTGCTCTGGAACCTGGGGTACAACTGGGTTATGCGTGGCGCGCTCTTGCCGCGAATGGATGTGGTCTGTTTCGCTGACGACACCATGGTCGCGGTGAGGGCGCGCGAGTGGGAGGAGGCGGTCCACCTCGCGTCGGTCGGCACCTCTCTGGTCGTCCGACGCATCCGCCTCCTGGGGCTGGAAGTGGCCCTCGAGAAAACGAGGGCCATGACATTCCACGCCCCGCGACGCAGAACCCCACCGGGGCTCCGTATCCGGGTGGAGGGGGTCCAGGTTCCCGTCGAGGTGCACATCAAGTACCTCGGCCTGATCCTGGATCCCCGTTGGGATTTCGAGGAGCACTTTAGGCTCCTCGCCCCGCGGCTGTGTTCTGTCGCAGCCGCCCTCGGACGGCTCCTCCCCAATTTGGGGGGGCCGAATTCGGCGTGCCGTCGGCTGTACCATGGTGTGGTGCGGTCGATGGCACTCTACGGAGCCCCGGTGTGGGCGGAGTGCCTTTCCCGGCGCACAGTGGCCCTGCTGCGGAAGCCGCAGAGGGTCATCGCGACACGGACCGTGCGGGCGTACCGCACGGTCAGCCATGGGGCTGCCTGCGTGCTCGCGGGCACGCCGCCGTGGGAGGTCGATGCCCTGGTTCTGTCCCAGGTGCATCGACACCGCGGTCACTGTCGCGGCCCGGGAACGGGGGGAACGACCCGCCTTCGAGGAGGTAAGGCGGGTCCAAATAGCGGCTCAGGGGGAGGCCCTGAGTCGGTGGAGGGAGGCACTCCGCACACCAGCTGCCGGCCACCGGACGATTGGAGCGATTCGTCCGGTGTTGGAGGGATGGGTTGGGCGCCGGCATGGCAGCCTCACCTACCGCTTGGTGCAGGTACTGACCGGACATGGGTGCTTCGGTCACTACCTGCACCGTGTCGCCCGTCGGGAGGAGTCGCCGCGGTGTCACCACTGTGACTCTCTCGACGACACGGCCGAGCACACCTTGGTGGAGTGCCCGGCCTGGCGAAACGAGCGCCGCGATCTCGTTGCGGCGCTCGGAGGCGGAAGCCTCTCCCTGGCAACCATGGTGCGAGCCATGGTTGAAAGAGAGAGTGCATGGGAGGCTGCCGCCTCCTTCTGCGAGACCGTCCTCTTGCAGAAGGAGGCAGCGGAGAGGGAGCGGGAAGAGAATGCTCTTGCCGCTCCCATCCGGCGTAGACGGGCGGGGCGAAGAAGGCGGGGGACGAACCCCCGTCTCCTTTAGCCCCCGAGTGTGACCAGCGTGTGTGGGTAGCTCCCGCACGCGCATTGCACTGGTCACCACGTCTGGGGATTATCCATTCCCGGGTAATCCTCCCTAGGCGCGGAAACCGGCCTACATTAGGCCGGTAAGCCCTGAGAGTGGCCCGGAGTCAGATCTTCGGGCCGAGCCCGGGTCACTCTCAACGCAGGGCTCGAGGGAACCGAGTGTTTTTAGTGGGTATTCCCGGCTCCGGCCGGGTGAGTCCCACACACGCCTGTCACCTAGCTAGCGGCGGGTCCGGTGCGTAACGCATTTACACTCGTATAAAAAAAAAAAAAAAAAAAGGTTGGGTTTTTATTATTGAAACCCGTCTCAAATGTTAGGTTACATGTTATTATTAAATATAATAATTATGTACTACTTTATTGTATCCGACTGGGTACACATTGATCATGTATTCTTAAACCTACCTCATGTTCCTATTGTAAAATACAGTAAGTAACTTACTGTATTGAGTAATATGGAACCACAAAAAAAGTTATAGGTTTCTTATTGCTTGCAAACAATAATCGCGGCTTTAAAATTAGATTAGCATTATGGATTACCTAGTTCTTTAAAAAGTTGCCAACAGTGTAACACTTTCTTCTTAGAAACACTGTGGAAATAACTGTAAAAATAAAGTAATAAACTGTAAAAATAAGTGTGTAGAAAAAACATACACCTAGTTTGTGTCACTCTTTATTATGTAAATGATACAAGTTCAAAAGGTTCTGTTACTTAATTAATGAGTATGTATACAAAGGATCTTTGACCTTAATGTTGAATTTTTATTTGTTCTATGTTTAGTTGTTTTCAAAACAACGAAACATAGAACATTGTTTGACCCAACGTAAAATTACCTTTTTGGGAAAGAATGTGTACCTAACTAGTTAGCGAAAAATCATTGAAAACCTCTGGTTGACATAGGGTCAGTTACGATTTTAATTCATCAATCATGTTTTGACACTTCTCCAGTTCTTATCCGTTGTATTATCTTATCTTAATTATAGTTTTGTCATTTTCTAGGTCTTTGATAATTTCGTTTTCATTCACCATGATGACATAACACGTGGTTATTTCTTTATTTTTAATGAAATATTAAATAAATTCTATATTACACTAGATTATTGAAGTGATTCTGTCCACGTGGAATACATTGTATATTTAATGCTAATGCCCCGAATGTATGGGTATGCAGATGACAGCACGGTTGTGGAGAGATTAAACCCTGAGAAAAGACCCTGAGAAAGGACATAGGCTACCTTTTATTGAAAAATTTTATATTCCCGAGGGAAATCTAAAAAGCGCGATATAACCGAATTCCACGCGGGCGTAGCCGCGGGCGGAAAGCTAGTGTTTAAATAAATCTTTACTTAACTTACACCTCAATCATATGAAAGTTGCATAAACGAGGTCGGCGTTTTTTATTGGACTATTCTGAGAAGAAAGACTGAAACAAACTCTGAGGTCAGTCTCATTTGAAGTGTGGATAGAATCTTGATCAGATCATATAAAGACCATGTAGATTGATGTCTGAAATAGTCTTTTGGGGAAAGAGAGTGTCGACGACCTGTCCTGCTCCTTAAATGTTAATACTAAATACCACATTAATACCAAAGAACAGTTGGATACGTCAACTTACTTAGTTACGATCAAATTAAGTATCATCACTTCAGCGTTTATCCCGGTTGCATCCGCGGCTTTCGCGTTGGAGCCCGGGGTCCGCTTTCCTGCACATTCTCCTCCATTTCGCACGGTCTTTAGCATCCTGTGGCTTGTTGGCACGCATGTCGTCTCTTACAACGTCAAGCCAGCACTTCTTTGGTCTACCCTGCTTGTTCCGGCCCGGCGGAGGCGCCATGGCAAGACATTTGTGACGGACGAATGTCACGGACACGAACACTGCCCCGGACGCGGGAGTTCCTGATGCGGTCTTTCCGCGAAACTCCACACATACAGCGAAGCATATTTATCTCCGTGACACGCAGCTTCTGCTTGTGTCGCTCAAGCACAGGCCAGGCCTTACTGCCATACAGAAGAACAGGTCTAATGATCAAATTAAGTGTGTATACACTTAGTTGGTTTTATCCTAACATGTCTACAGTTTTCTTAGCTCTTCGAAGAGATCTCGAAGCATATACGGAAAGCGAGTTGAAGACTAATCCCATTTGTTACCTGTAGACATAGCAGAGTGCTGCTTTTAGGCGCAATTGTTCGATGCTGAGGATTTTAAAAGATTTGGTGTGTGGATTTTAAATACAAACTTTGTCAATTGATAATTTCTATAAAAGTATAAGTATTAAGTATTTTTATATAAGCATAGGATCTTATGTAATAAAATATAAACAGAGCTTTACTTTGAAACATTTTATGGATATAACCTAAGCCTATGGGCTTATGGCTTCATTGATATATTTTGAATAGGTTATTCAGACAACCTTTGTTAAACGATTAAATATTTAAAACGCAGTGGTTAATACAACCCTAATGACGCAATGTAGATGTAACAAGGGTATTCGAAATAAATTAAATACTTCTATTAATATTAAATCCCCCGTGTGGTACCGGGCCTAGAATTGTACCAACCCATATCCTCCCGTGGGTGTCGTAAGAGGCGACTAAGGGAAATCACCAGGGAAGCGGGCAGCAGCGCTTCTCCTGTGTAATATCAAATCACTGCGATCCCCAACCCGCCTGCCAAGCGTGGGGATTATGGCAAACCCCCCCAATGATGCACACGATACAGCCCAGGCCCCTAGTCCCCGGCAGCTCGGCTATTCCAGTCTACGGTAGCGGACTTGGTTACGGCGGAGCAAGGGGTGCTAAGAATCTCCGGCAGAGATCCGGCTACCATAACAAACGACGAACTTTGGCCCTGGCAACATTTAACACGCGCACACTACGGACCGATGAGAAGATTGTCGAACTGGAGGAAGAACTGAGCCGGTTGCGCTGGGACATTGTGGGGTTATCTGAAGTCCGAAGAGAGGGAGAGGACTCGATAATCCTGAGGTCTGGCAACCTGCTCTATTTCCGGGAAGGCGACCAGCTGTCCCAGGGTGGTGTCGGGTTTATTGTCCACAAGTCCCTCGTGAACAACGTGGTTAAAGTCGGGAGCCTTTCGACTCGGGTGGCGTACCTTGTACTGAGAATAACAAAACGATATTCGTTAAAGGTTATACAGGTCTACGCCCCGACGTCTAAACACTCTGACGATGAGGTGGAGGCTATGTATGAGGACGTCAGTAGAGCCATACATTCCTCCAAAACCCACTACACCGTTGTCATGGGGGACTTTAACGCAAAACTGGGCATGCGAGAGGCGGACGAGACGAAAGTGGGGCAATTTGGAGTTGGAAATCGTAATCCCAGAGGTCAGATGCTAATGGATTTCATGGAAAGGGAAGGACTCTTTGCGATGAATTCTTTTTTTCAGGAAACCATTGCACCGCAAGTGGACCTGGCTCAGCCCCGATGGTCAGACCAAAAACGAGATAGACTTCATAATGTCAACGAGAAGGCAAGTGTTCAACGATGTCTCCGTGATCCATGCGGTAAAAACCGGGAGTGATCACCGTATTGTTAGAGGCATCTTGAACCTCAACATTAGGCTCGAACGCTCTCGACTTATGAAGTCTACGCTCCGTCCAGCGTCAACACAACTCCAAAACCCCGAGAGCTTTCAGATCGAACTACAAAACCGCTTCGAATGCCTCGGTGAATGCGTAGATGTGGACGACTACAACAACAGGTTTGTGGAAACTCTCCAAACGGAAGGGTCTAAGTTCTACAAAACCCTCCGTTCAAAAAGACAGAAGAAGATCTCCGGTCCCACCCGCCGGCTAATGGAAGAAAGACAGGAGGTGATCTTAAAATCCCCTGATGACGCTTCGCGCATCAGATGCCTTAACAGACAGATCTCAAAGTCTCTGACTCGCGATATACGCCAATTTAATACAAATTGTATTAAAGAGGCTATCGAGCGGAACAAAGGCTCCAAAGTGTTCGCACGAGAATTGTCTGTTGGACAGAGTCTACTTGCGAAGCTGAAGACTGGGGATGGTAGGATCGTCACTTCCAAGCCCGAGCTTTTGGGTGAGATGGAGAAATTCTACGGAGAGTTATACACATCAACACACGCACCTGTTGTAAGCCTGGCTAATGATCCTAGAGCCAGACTAACCCGACACTACACCGACGATATCCCGGACGTCAGCCTGTACGAGATTGGTATGGCCCTGAAACAGCTCAAGAACGATAAGGCGGCTGGAGATGATGGAATTACGGCTGAGCTTCTGAAAGCGGGTGGCAAACCGGTTCTTAAAGCGCTTCAGAAACTATTTAATTCCGTCATTCTTAAAGGCGAAACGCCTAAGGCGTGGCACAGGAGCGTGGTGGTTTTGTTTTTCAAAAAAGGTGACAATACCCTCCTGAAAAACTACAGACCGATATCCCTCCTGAGCCATGTCTACAAGCTGTTTTCTAGGGTCATCACGAATCGTCTCGCTCGCAGGTTCGACGACTTCCAGCCTCCCGAACAAGCAGGCTTCCGAAAAGGCTTTAGCACCATAGACCACATTCATACGCTGCGGCAAGTTATACAGAAGTCCGAGGAGTATAACAAACCACTATGCTTGGCGTTTGTGGACTATGAGAAGGCCTTCGATTCGATTGAGACTTGGGCGGTGCTACAGTCTCTCCAGCGGTGCCAAATTGACCATCGATACATTGAGGTGATAAAGTGTTTGTACAAAAACGCCACCATGTCAGTCCGTCTCCAGGATCAGGACTCGAAACCGATCCAACTGCAGCGTGGAGTGAGACAAGGAGATGTCATATCTCCTAAATTGTTCACTGCTGCGTTGGAAGATGTCTTCAAGCTCCTGGACTGGAAAGGACTTGGCATCAACATCAACGGCGAGTACATCACTAATCTCCGTTTCGCAGATGATATCGTGGTCATGGCTGAGACCCTGGAAGACTTGGGCAAAATGCTCAATGACCTCAGCAGAGCTTCCCAACAAGTGGGTCTAAAAATGAACATGGATAAGACGAAGATCATGTCGAACTCTCATGTCGCACCCACTCCAATTGTAGTTGGTTGCTCTGCACTCGAAGTTGTTGACGAGTATATATACCTGGGACAGAAAGTCCAACTAGGTAGGTCCAACTTCGAGAAAGAGGTGTCTCGGCGAATCCAGCTCGGTTGGGCAGCGTTCGGGAAGCTACGCTACATCTTCTCGTCGTCCAAGATACCACAGTGTCTCAAGACTAAAGTCTTTGACCAGTGTGTGTTGCCAGTGATGACTTACGGAACTGAAACGTGGTCGCTCACAATGGGTCTCATACGAAGGCTCAGAGTCACACAAAGGGCAATGGAAAGAGCTATGCTAGGAGTTTCTCTGCGTGATCGAATCAGAAATGAGGAGATCCGCAGAAGAACCAAAGTCACCGACATAGCTCTGCGAGTCGCTAAACTTAAGTGGCAGTGGGCAGGGCACATTGCTCGTAGAACCGATGGCCGATGGGGCAGCAAGGTTCTGGAGTGGCGGCCACGTACTGGAAGACGCAGCGTAGGGAGACCCCCAACAAGGTGGACCGATGACCTGGTGAAGGTCGCGGGAAGCCGATGGATGCGGGCAGCACAAGACCGGTCATCGTGGAAAGCCTTGGGGGAGGCCTTTGTCCAGCAGTGGACATCTATAGGCTGAGGAAGATTAATATTAAATGAGCAAATAAAATGTGAAATAGAAATCTTTAAGTAGATTATCTCGTTATTATTCATAAAGGATTCACTTTGTAAGATGTATCCAATAATTATGTAAATATTTATTATAGGCATTAAGTTCACATTGGAATGACAAATGTAAATTGTAAAATATATTATTCCTTTTGAGTCGGGTTAATAGACTTTAATATTAAAATGTTCTGTTCTGGCACGCTTAAACCTGGGCAAGTTAAGTCAAAAAGGTACTCAACAGCTTTTGCATATATTTAACCGACTTCAAAAAGAAGGACTTCTGATCAATGCATCCAAAAAAAAAAAAAAACCGAATAGGTTTTAATCTTCTATTAAATAAGTGCGCGACAAATTGAAGAATGCCTTTATAACCTGCCAACTGATTTCGATGATTTTTTTATGTTTTTTAGGGTTCCGTACCCCAACAGGAAAAAACGGAACCCTTATAGGATCACTTTGTTGTCCGTCCGTCTGTCTGTCTGTCTGTCTGTCTGTCTGTCACCACCCTTTATCCCAAGAACGCGTGGACGTATCAAGCTGAAATTCACATGAAATACTCGGGTCTATTGTCCCTTTAAGCTGTGAAAATATGAAACTTCTAAGCCAAGCCAATTAAAAGATACAGCCGATTATGTCGATATTTTCAACAAATTTTCGACACTCGCAAAGGAATCAAAACCTACAGGATACTTCCCGTAAACTCAGAATCTTGAAAATTGGCATGAAGCATTGTCATATAATGCAAATATAGGAAAAATTGCGAAAATCACATTTTTTTAGTTACATAATATAATAAACATATTTTAATAAAATGGAACTTACTACCTTATTTCTCACGAACGAATAAAGTTATCAAATTGAAATTTATACCAAATACCTAGGTCTATTGTCCCTTTAAGCTGTGAAAATACCAAACTTCTAAGCCAAGCCAATCAAAAGATACAGCCGATATGTCGATATTTTCAACAAATTTTCGACACTCGCAAAGGAATCAAAACCTACAGGATACTTCCCGTAAACTCAGAATCTTGAAATTTGGCATGAAGGATTGTCATATAATGCAAATATAGGAAAAATTGCGAAAATCACATTTTTTCAGTTATATAATATAATAAACATATTTTAATAAAATGGAACTTACTACCTTATTTCTCACGAACGAATAAAGTTATCAAATTGAAATTTATACCAAATACCTATGTCTATTGTCCCTTTAAGCTGTGAAAATATCAAACTTCTAAGCCAAGCCAATCAAAAGATACAGCCGATATGTCGATATTTTCAACAAATTTTCGACACTCGCAAAGGAATCAAAACCTACAGGATACTTCCCGTAAACTCAGAATCTTGAAATTTGGCATGAAGGATTGTCATATAATGCAAATATAGGAAAAATTGGGAAAATTACATTTTTTTAGTTATATAATATAATAAACATATTTTAATAAAACGAAACTTACTACCTTATTTCTCACGAACTGATAAAGGTATCAAATTGAAATTTATACCAAATACCTAGGTCTATTGTCCCTTTAAGCAGTGAAAAAATCAAACTTCTAAGTTAAAGCGATCAAAAGATACAGCAGTTTATACCGACACCTTAGACGAATTTCCGTCACACGCTAGGGAATCAAAACCTACAAGCAAAGACATTAAAATTATATTTACAATAGATAGGACATCACGAACAAAATCGTAAGCCAATACTTTTATCGACTTGGTTAAAAGGCGCTCAGTCTAGTCTGCGCGTCAGGAGGTAATTTGTGTCCACCAAGAATAAACATTTTCTAAGGAAATATGCCATGTTGCGCTTTGTGTTACTGTACATCTCGTTATAGTAAAACGACTGGACCTAAGTTCGGAATGTTTTTCTATGAATTATTTATATTTCGTCTGCAATTCAAATTTAAAAAAAAATCTTAGTTCTAGAAAATTTTCCATTATTGTAATAAGCGCCCTCTATTGTTGAGTAGTTTTACTATTTTCTTGTAAAGATGTAGTAATGTTGTTTATCGATTTAGTTATCGATAATACTTATTAAGATGAATACATTTTGTTGTATTTTATTGACATTTAAAATATAGCTAAATAAACTTAAAATATTACTATATTTCAAGTGTATTTATTATTAACTCTATTTAAACATAATCATATCATATTAATAAACAAAATTGAATGAACAATTACTATTAATTTATCTAGGTTTTTGTTATTTTTGGTTTCCGAATAAAAATAATGTCGTAGGGAAAAAGTGGATACGATTTGTCCAGATAGACCGTAGAGAAGAAAGTTGGCTTCCGTCTCATTCGTCGAAATTATGCTCAATGCATTTTAAAAGAGAAGTTATCTACTTTGGAAAGACTTGTCGATCAAATTAAAAAAAAAAGAATCGGTACCTTGTATTAGAAATGAAATAGTAAGTTATTAATTTCAGTACATTTTTACTTAACCGTAAAAATTGGAATAAAATTTACGGTTAAGTGGATAAGTACATAGATTACATAACTTATTTATAATGAAACATATTCATAAAATATGTAGGTACGTATATGTAGTACAATGATTGCGAGCTACTTTGTGATTTTGAGGATTCCGTACCTAAAAGGTAAAACGAACCATGAGACTTCTCTGTTCGTCTGTCCGTCTGCCACCAGGCTGTATCTCATAAACCGTAATAGCGAGACAGTTGTAATTTCCAGAGATTGTGTTAGTATTTATGTTGCCGCTATAACAACAAGTACTAAGAATAAAAATAATAAAATATTTAAGGGGGCTCCCATACAACAAACGTGAATTTTTGCCGTTTTTTGCTCCATATTAATAACGGAAACAGATAGATGCTTAAAATGTTCACAGAATATTTGGTTATATATTCAAATTACAAATAAATAATTAAAATAAAATAAATCCTGAAGGCGGGCTCCCATACAATAACCGTGATCTTTTTGCCGTTTTTAAAGATAATGGCGTACGAATCTTGTAAAGGTCTTGCTCCAGCAGACCACCATTTTTGTCATGATTTGGACAATTATCTACGTGACAAGAAGTTTTCTTCCCAGGAGGCAGTTCTGCTTTCACACAGTTTGTGCAGTCTAGATCCTCAGAGTTCTATCACAAAGGCATAAACGACCTTCCTATATATTGATTATAAAGGAATTATTAAAAAATTAAAAAAATAAGCAATTATTTAGATTTTCAGTACTAATCGGCAATTTTAAACTTTAACGCCTATTATATTAAAAGAATATAAAGAATATATATAAATAAGAAACTTGTAAACTTGAAATTACCCATAATTATTCTGCTTCCTAATTTTTTGTTTCAAGCTATCATAATGCGACAGAACATCGTCGTAGTAACTTCTTTGAATATTATCGATAACTTTATATCGAAATGATACAAACCCTACCACAGTTTTTTGCATTGCCATTAAATATTTGCAAACAAACGTGTAAAAAGAATAATTTTGCTAAAAACGAAATGCAAACGAAAATTGCAAAACAAAATGCGCTTTATGGCCTAAAAGGTCTATTACACTCAAAAATCGCAATAAACTGAGCGTTAAAATAATTCGTAAGCATAAAACATCTAAAATGCCAATAGACGTTGTCACGGTAAATGAATAGTAGCGAATAAAATTCTAAAACAGTTTTTGTTTGTACAAGACAAGTTTCACTTAATTTATTTACTTTTCAATATTTATTTACCCGATTTGAACTATACTAGGGTATTAAATCGGAACTGGCAACATAGACCACACTGGCCACCTACCGGGCAATAGCTGAATATATTTTATATAAACTTATTTCATTTTTACTATTTGATGTCTCCAATTGTCGATCTAATTTTGCTATATTGTACTAGATGGCGGAACTGAGCCATGGGATCACAGTTTTTCTATGCCATTTTGACACATGCCCTCTCTATATATCTTAAATCTCTTTGCCTACAAGGTACTTCCCGTGAACTCAGAATCTTGAAATTCGGCACGAAGCAACGTTATATTATAGTACAGACAGATAAAGGAAAAATTGTGAAAATGATAAATTTGAAGTTACATAAAATATTAAAATATTATTTTTGCTTACATGACATAAAATATTTCTTTAATAATTATAAACTTACTACCTACCCTTTTTCACATGAACGCGTAGAGATATTAAAGTTGAAATTCATATCAAACACTTCTTAAATCTAATTGCCTCTAAACTGTGAAAATTCTAAATCAATGCTAGTATTATAAATGCGAAAATAACTCTGTCTGTCTGTTACGCTTTCCCGCCTAAACCTCTCAACCGATTTTGATGAAGTTTGGCACAGACAATCTTTAGACCCTGAGAAAGAACATAGGCTACCTTTTATCCCGGAAAAATTTGATGTTCCCGAGGGGAATTTAAACAGCGCGATATAACCGAACTCCACGCGGGCGAAGCCGCTGGCGGAAAGCTAGTACGTCATAAATTGTAAGCCGCTACGTTTGTACGGCGGAACCCTCGGTGTGCGAGTCCGACTCGCATTTGGCCGGTTTTTTTCAGTTTGGTCTCATAGTATTTTTTATCAAAATCAGCTGAGTAGTTTGGTTTAAACAAAATTATGGGTAAAAATTTAATACACGTCGCTTGCTATAAGTCTTGTCGTCGACTATGTTGAGGTCAGCGTCCAGTCCGACCGGATGCAGCTGAATACTAGTTCTTTTCAGAACTACATAGCGTAAATAGCCCTTTATAACAAAAATAAAACAATGGACTTCCAAAGAAAAATAATTAATTTTTTAAGTCGGTGTCTTTGGTTTTTATACTTTAATTATTACCATCGACTAAATTTTTTACAAATTAATTGTGCAATCCGATCAAATTGTAATAAAGTGATACCACTGTATTTATTTGAAAGCTTTAATTTGTTCATTTCTACTTATAATAAGTACAAAGGTACCATCTACATAAACTTTCGTTATTTATATAATTTCAAACGTACTAAAGTTTCCACAGCAAATAAATAGTTACATGTAGGTAGGTACGTATTCATATCTAACCCCGCATGTACTCGCACGATGTTGCACGTCTTTCTATTGACTTTTAGAGCTATCAGCTCTCTCAGCAAGAAACAGGTAATAAAACTTTAGAAGATAAAATATAACGATAGGTGTTGACTCTTCGAGAACCTGAAAACAGAACTTTAAGTCACCGAAAATTCTAGATTATACGTAGTGAAGTGTCACACAACTATATATTATGTCCAACGAACTATTGGCTGCAGGTATATGCATTAATAATGTTTATGTATAAGGTTCATCATCATCACCATCAGCCTTTTATCGTTCCACTGCTGGGCACAGATCTCCTCTCATACAGATAAGGATTGAGAGTAGTCACCACGCTTGCTCAATGCGGGTTGGCAATTTCAGACTTAAAGTCCAGGTTTCCTCAAGATGTTTTCCATCACCTTGTAATCAGTCATTGGTGTCCAAGATATACTTAGAAAGTTTATTTGTGTGTACTAGTTTACTTTGTGTGTTTGTTTCCATTTAATTGAGATTCCATTTATTTGATAAATAGAAAAAATAAAAGAAACAAAAGATTTTCTTTATAGTATCTGCCTTCGAATATAAACAGAACTTTGAAAATTTGCAATCACAAATGCAATAACCATAACATAACAAAGAATAACAAATAAAAAAAGACATTTTTACATTATTTTACCATGTGATATTTCCAATCACATGTTTGCACTCGTATATTTCAAAACGTTACTTAACTTCACCCGCAGTGGTAATATGTGGATATGGGTTAAATTATTATCATTTGTCGAATGCAGACGTAACATGATATGCATGAATGTCCATGTGTCAATATTTGTATAATACAATCGCATCCATCTGTATTTACGTCTAGTTATAGTTAAATCTCAGAAGATGGTGACGTTTGCGCCAGCTAACTGCTGGCGCAAACGTCACCATCTTCTTGCACTACAGAAAAAGACACTTCGGTTACAAGCTCAACTTCGGCGTAACCTACGCCCGAAGTTAGAAGTAAATAAACTAGTGCGTTTGGGCAAATGAGTTCCGCTAAAAGGTATCATGTACTTTATTTTTATCCTACAAAAATCTAATAAAACATCATGTAGAGTCAAAACTAAAAGTTACATACGCCCAATGTACTAACAAGATTTTCGTTGGTCCACTCAAGAGTTTCTTTTCCATTCAGAGGATCAGAAGTTTCGTTTCTATGTATAAGGAGTTTCTTAAATTTCTTCGTGTTCCGGCATCATGTCTGGTGAAGCCGTACGTAGGACGGGTCTAAGCATTTGTCAGGAGTTTGGTCGTGGAGGGTCTTCAGATTAATCTCTCTCTGGCGCAGCATTGATGATCGTGTTATTGGATTTACATTGCATCACCTCACTCAACTGCCGTGTTCCCTTATATTCACTAAGTTTTTTTAAGTGAATAGGCTTAATAAACTAGCGCGCTTTACCATCAAAGATAGCATCATTGCTTATCAACTAAACTAGTGCTTGACGGCAATCCCGCCTGGATTGTCGTCAAGCACTAGTTTATAATTATTAAAAAAAAAAATCACTACCAACAGTTTTACAAAACTTGTGATATTTAACCGACCTTGTACTACCACATCTACGGGTTGTTACTTGCCATGATGATAGTACACCCAAGATCTGTAAGCTGCATAAATTCTGCGCCGGCGTCGAGTAGCTGGTGCGACCATACAGCCACCTTCTCATTGATGTCATACTTCTGTTTATTGGTAAGTTGACCCGCTGTCACGAACGTTGCTGACAGTTGCTCCAGCAGTAATACCGTCAAAAATAATGTAATCACTTTAAAAAAAATACCTATTTTGGGGAAGTTGAAATTAATTCGCGGGAAAAAAAAAGATTATTTCAAAATTCGTTAGTATTGTTACTGTGATGATTATGTAAAATTTCTTATTGTATTTGGTCATGTGTTTCATCATCATCATTATCAACCTTTTTTTTATCGTCCCACTGCTGGGTACAGGTCTCCTCTCATACAGAGAAGGATTGAGCGCAATCACCACGCTTGCTCAATGCGGGTTGGCTTTATTATCCTTATATGTCGGACGGGGTATACTTTACATATTGTATAATAAAATTCAGAAATTCATACCCATCTACTCCCTGTCTAAACGGAAAGTTAAAATGAAACGTACAGATTGGTTGCAGAAGTTAAAGTATGACGGAACTGAGAATCTTATTACTATTGTCTCTTAAAGTGATAATCCAATAGGTACTGTATTTTAATTAAGGCGTATTTGTTTTGTATTTGTAGGTATTATCTGTATTTGTGTTCATATAAGTACTTGCACGTCACCTTATACCAATTGTATGTCATACCTTGAGGAACCCTGGCTCCTAAAACACAGGCTTTTGTCCTAGTTTAGGAGGCATCAGTTCACCTTTTAAAATGACTCTCTATGTGTCACTGTGTTTTGATCCTGTGTACTTACGTTTTTTTTTAAGTGTACTAATAAATAATTATTATTGTTATGTAAATCATCGTTTACGTAATGCATGGTGATTATTTACTACGACTGTCATTGGTAGGGCGACTGCTAAGCGGCAAAAGAGATGGCTAAGGCGACGGCTACGGCTACGGCGTAGCACCACGTAGCACCGCGTAGCACGCTGTTGATTTCTGTAGATAAATAATTATACCGGTAGGATTTGAATTTTATATAAGTATTATATTAATGTTAAGTGTAACACAGACCATAAACTTAATTATTATGGCCTGTATTTTAATAGTCTGATAATTCTTATCTAAGGAATAAATATTGGGATTCGACAGTTTAGTATATAAAATATGTCAACCTGTCATTTATTTTTCAAATATAAGTTATCCCTTAGTAGGTTATAAACAAATACAGTAAAATCCGCCCGTATAAAGATATAAAGTATGAACCTCGATGTTCGCCTTTATTCTCACTTACACCCGTTTTAACGATATTTTATTGAATGTTCGAGGCAAATATGTTTTGGCAAGCGTCTCGCGTATAAGCGAGCTCTTGTAACAACACTATTTATCATCATTCCACAGCATTACATAAAATACAACATTTATAAGAATTTACTTCATTTGAAGGCTGACAGGTACTTATTGTCGGTTTTAGGTTTATGTTGGATAAGCACGCACATGCCAATGTATATCTGAATGCAGTATATTACGGACTGATTGGGGTTATTCTCGATGCTTACATGAAAATAAAAAAAGGCTTGTTCTTCTGGAGTTGGTTTAAATAAGAATAAAACTGGGCAACTAAACTTTCAGGTTCGCACCTCCTTTCTGGGAATTGTCAGTATTGACTTTGAGGTATCGAGATAGCGACCGTGACCGCGAGCATATTATACTTTATTCGTTTATTTGTTTATAGACCAAGCACTAAAATAATAAAACAAATTACAATGAACACTAAAATATACAATAGTAGGCTTTATCGTGCGATCTCTTCCAGGCAAACTTGGGATACATTGAGTTGTGTACATACAATGGGGTTGGTATTACTGCCTTAAGTAGTTCATAGCACACTAAAAGATATCCTGATTATTAAAGAAAGAAGAATATAACAAGAATGGGGCTTCTATGTGACCAATTAGCGCCCTAGGGTAATAATGTAGCTAGAAAAGCCCTAGGGCCGTAAGTAATTTAAAAAATCTTCACTTTCAAAAAGTTCGCATACATCTAATGTAATCATCACACTGGCAATAGACATCATGCATTCAGCCCAATGTCAAAGGAGGTCGCTTCGCAATTCAGCCTTTTCTTTGTATGAGTAGAATAGTAAAAAAATAATAAAAAAAAAGATGAAAAATGCGGGAATAGAAAACTATTACTTTCTTCTTCAGCCTATAGACGTCCACTGCTGGACAAAGGCCTCCCCCAAGGCTCTCTGGGCTGTATCGTGTGCATCATTGGGGGTTGCCATAGTCCCCACGCTTGGCAGGCGGGTTGGGGATCGCAGTGATTTAATATTACACAGGAGAAGCGCTGCTGCCCACTTCCCTGGTGATTTCCCTTAGTCGCCTCTTACGACACCCACGGGAGGATATGGGTTGGTACTATTCTAAGCCCGGCACCACACGGCTATTACTTTAAATGTTTTTATTTTTTTATAATTACGTGCTAATTAGGAAAAAGACATGAGTCTGCAAGTGATGAATATATAAGATGCACTCCCGATTCAATGAAAATGGAAGCTGATGGAGCAATTAACAATATTTTGCCTGAAAGTTCTTAAATGTTTTATTCTTGTAATGCCGGTTTTTTTCTACGTAGGTACCTCACAATCAAGATGTAAAATAGTGTAGTTAGCTCGGGTGTAAGCATCAATTGCACCCTCGAACTATAGGCGCCCTCGCTAATAAATATCTCGGGCTGCAACGATGAAGATATAAAGGCGGACTTGGAGGTAGCAACTGAGTTTGAGAATTTTTTTACTAATATTCCAATAATGACAACAAAAACTTTGTCTTCTTCCTCCACTTCTGCTTATGCCATACTAAAAGAATGTGTTCCAGAATGTGACAATCACTTTGAATTTACATTTGTGACTGCTAAAGACATTATAGAATCTTTTAAGGATCTTGATGTAAAAAAAACTGCCGATCATTGGGGTTTGTCAGTATACACTGTAGCTTCAATAATAGATGTTATCGCACCTTTCTTAGCAATTGTTTTTAATTCTTGTGTCACATCTGGTGTATTTCCTGATTTGATGAAACTAAGCAAAGTAATTCCACTGTTAAAATCTGGTAGTACAACTGATCACACGAATTTTCGGCCAATATCGATATTACCAACTTTGAGCAAAATCTGTGAAAAATTAATTTTGAAACAGTTGTTGAGGCACTTTAACTTACACAATTTATTGCACGTGAAACAATTTGGTTTTACAAAGGGTGGTTCTACTACAGATGCGGGCGTGGCGTTGCTAAAGAACATATTTGGGGCCTGGGAGGAATCGCAAGATGCTCTTGGTATTTTTTGTGATTTGTCCAAGGCCTTTGATTGCGTACATCATGATACTCTTATCAGGAAATTGTACCATTATGGTTTGAGGGACAGAGCTCTCGACCTTCTGACTTCTTATCTGAATAATCGAATTCAGAGGGTTGATGTTAATGGCAAGAGATCTGCGGGATCTGTGGTCACCATGGGCGTTCCGCAGGGCTCAATTCTAGGTCCATTCTTGTTTTTAATTTATATTAATGACTCACCTCATCACGTGAGGGATAATCACAACATAGTATTGTTCGCGGATGACACTTCTCTTATTTTTAAAGTCAAGCGTCAGCTAACAAATTTTGACGAAGTTAACAATGCACTCTCTAAAGTTGTCCATTGGTTTAATGTAAATAACCTCCTTTTAAATGAAAAAAAAAACTAAAGTCATTAAATTTTCTACGCCAAATGTCAGGCAGCTAAGTACCAATGTTCAACTGAATGGAGTAGAGTTGATCCCTGTAGAGTCGACAGTTTTTCTTGGATTAACTATTGACGCCAAGTTACAATGGGGTCCTCACATTGAGAAGCTGTCGGGTAGACTCAGTTCTGCCGCCGTTGCTGTTAAGAAAATTAGACAGATAACTGATGTGGATACAGCCAGAATTGTTTATTTTAGTTATTTTCATAGTCTTATGACTTATGGGATTCTTCTCTGGGGAACTTGTGCGGACATCAATACCATCTTTCTTTTACAGAAGAGGGCTATTCGAGCCATTTACAACCTTGGTCCTAGAGATTCTCTTAGAGAAAAGTTCAAAGAGGTGAACATTCTGACTGTAGCTTCACAATATATATTTGAAAATCTTATGTATGTTCATAAAAATATCTCGAATTTTAAGAAAATAAGCGATATTCATAATATAAATACCAGGAACAAACACAATCTTGCTGTACATCACACTCGTCTCCACAGGGTAGGCAACTCGTTCATGGGTCAATGTATACCCTTTTACAACAAGCTTCCCATGGACATTCGAAACTTACCCATTAAATGATTTAAGAACCATATAAAGGCCAAACTTTGCCAAAAGGGGTATTATAAAATCACAGATTATTTAGAAGACAAAAAAGCTAGGGACTGAGCTGTTCGCTCTGTTAAGCATTATTATTAAGCAATATGCGCAATTATAAGGTAAATTATTGTAAACATTTTCATTTTTAATGTCTGGACTTGAAAAAAGACGATGGTCCCTGAGTTTGTTTCGGCTATTTCTTCTCAGAGGTAGTCAGTTAAGAAATGCCGGCTTCATCAAGTTAAAAAAATAAAATAAAAAATAAACATGACGTGTAAAAGTGATCAGTGATCCTACTTGATTAATAAACGATTTCATTTCATTTCATTTCATTGCAATTGATCCCTTACAGGCCTTGTCTACTAATCTACTATTCAGTGTCGCGAACAAGATCACAATTACACGTAATGTTCCCTTACGAGTATTTGAAACACGAATAACGAATGTGCGCTTTTTATCTCAACTTTCAATATATTCCACAAACGAGCGATCTGAAGAGTAAAGGATTTGCCGAGCCAAGTCGTGAAGTGTATATGCGTTAGCTAAAGACTAACCTTTAGCCTTTAGTATTGCATCGCATCTTCGATGGATAAGGACCGTTTAAGGACTTAAGTTTATTTTTAACTAGCGGCCGCTAGCGACTGCGTTCCTATTGGTCGCAGCGTGATGTTATATAGCCTAAAGCCTTCCTGGATTAATGGGCTATCCAACGAAAAAAGAATTTTTCAGATCGAACTAGTAGTTCCTGAGATTAGCGCCTTCAAACAAACAAACAGACTAACTCTTCAGCTTTATATATTAGTATATAGATTAAAAGTAGATTACGTTTAGTTTGATAATTTTTTTACGTACCTACCCAACGTCTAAAATTTGACAAAGGCAACTTCTATTTTAAAATGATCAATAAATTAGTAACAACTATACAAAAATAAGGTAGAGAAATAATATAAAGATATATATATTTCTTCGTTTATCCAGTCTTGCTCAGAACTTTCAAACAGTAATCTTTGTGGCATTAGGGCGAAATCATGCGGAAAATCAAGAGAGTTCACTGATAAATCCTTGGTGAAAGATTGAGACGAGAAAAGCGTCGGAATTAAGATACATTAAACGAATTGTTAACAGATAGACGAACTTGGGATATTTGTTATCTTAGTGACCACATCAATGAAATCTTATTGTGATATTCCAATGAATGAAAAAGAAGTATTTAGGAATTCTCTTGGAATTTTCAATCAAAACAAGTACCTGTATAAAGTTAACAATAGCATAGTTAAGCATCTTATAAGGGCTCGCTACTTACGTTAGTGCGTAAGCTGTGGGCATTCCTTATGAAAATTTTCTGTATTAGGCTGCCATAACATAGACTTAACAGGAATATACTTTAATACCCGATTGATAGTAAAGTATTCCCAAACACTGGCAGCAAATCAAGCGTAGACCAATTCTAACTACTGTGAAAAGTGCTACAAAATGATAAAAAAATATTTAAGCACACATAACACTACTGTTTACATCTCTATAAAACAGTGTTCGATAAAGTGTGGTACCTAAATTAGACCATCATTCATTGGCCTTTGTTTACCTAGAGAGTAATATAATTCAGGAATACAATAGAGCATCGCAACTGGCAACCCAACCGTGACCCTTTGGTGTCGTAAAAGGTAACTTATCATGGATGGCAATAAATTCCTACAATTTGGAAATAAAGTCAAATAAATACTAGAAATAAAAATGAAAGAATATACATCAACAAACAAATTGTTGTTATCTAAAAATGTAACCAGACACGAAAACATCCCATTGTTATTATATTATGTATATTGTTATCGTTGCATGGCGAGAACCTTTTGTTTTGTGGAAAATATACTTTCCCAATTATAAAAATATTTACGATCTCTTATTTTAAATTCACTGTTGATAAAAGATAATTGGTTCTGGAACCATTGTTTAAAGGCTAAGAGTAGGTTCAATAGATTTGCAAACCTCAGAAAAATGATCAAAAGTTTCTTCGAATCTTCGTTAAGCGGGGAAGTACCAGAACTATTTGTTAAACCATTCCCTAACTTTGATTTGTTCACCAACCAATTGTTTGTGAGCTATTGAAGTAATAAAACTTTCAATTTACTTTATTTACACTTTATTTTTTTCTGCTGCGACTAGGTGCAGCATTGAGATACCGCCAAGACAACGCTAACCCAGGCCACAGCATCCCCTGTCATGAGGGCTCACACGCACATGATGGTGTCCAATATGGAGCACCTCCTGCAGAAGCCACCCGCTTCAATCACCTGACAAGGAGGTCTGCAATTACTTTTTCAAAGAGCTTGCCCACTTACTTTAGCAAAAGTTAAATGATAACACTTATAAGTTATATTTTAAAATACTTGCACAGGATCAAAACTTGAATTTTATTGATGACTGACGACGGATATTAATTCATATTTTGGAAATGAAAAATAAAATTGATATAATTTTCAGATGATATGTTTTCACTATTGTTTTTTTCTTTGAGATAAATTGTTTGAAATAGATTTCGTTCAAATTGAATGACAGCAATGGCCGAGTAAAATGTTTAAGCAAATAAAATCTGATAGGTTTTTATTGTTAGTCGATGTAATCGTAAATCCAGGAAGGGATACCAGCTATAAAATGTTGGGATCACGTTAGATATTGTACGTTACTTCTCGTATTGTACAGGCAGGTTCAAAATTAATCTCGGTCTTACAAAAGGCACACGATTTATGAAGGCATTATTGTGTCCAACTTATCGGAGGGTAGATTGAGAAAGTGACAAACTTTTGCAGTTTATAAAGGAATTATAGTCTTAAACTGCAAAGTATACCAAGATAATGTACCGACTTAAACTAAACGTCATAATTATCGTTATAGATAATTATCTATGACGATCATTTTGATTATTTTGACAATAAATGAAGAGGCTTCGGAAGGCAATTTAACCCTCGACGCGGACTGTATAGAAAAATATAGAAATAAAACTGCTATTACAAAATGTTTAGACTAGGGAGCGGATAGTGGGATGTCATGTGCCTTACCTCCCTTATAAGCTGTTCGGTCGGCCAGTAGAAGTCAGAGCAGCTTGGAGTCTTCACAGGTTCTTCCTATGTATATCTGTCAGACAGCACGGAGTTCACCTCACCAGTTCGGCTCACCGCTCGCGGTTTATGTCGATAGTTACAGCACAGCAATTTTATAATCGAAGCCACAAATACATCACCAATATTGGAACGGCGGGACTGCTATGACCTTATAATCAAGCAAATTACATTGCGAGTAAATCACACGGCAGAACAATGTGATTGCGGCGGTTAGCAACCCAACATTAATCTTAATATCAATACAGAGATGAACTCAATTGCCTTCTTTCGTCCGAAATTTTATTTAAGTACAATCATCGCAGTCAACATTTTAACGTATGTGCTGAAAAACCAATACCTACAATTTATTGTTACCACAAAGGACTGCTACATCCGGACCTCAGTAGCCGGATGTCGTACAAAGATACATCGATAAATCAGGTTAGCTTTCTACGGACACCGGAAAGTGTTTTATTTCGTTTACTTGCGAAGGGACGAAGGATGAAACCAATTACCATCCTAGGAGGTATTAACCGTGTCCTCAATTACATTCGATAAAGATAACGCGCGTGTAATGTTTAATGAGGGACATAATTGTGAGCAAGTGCCCTCGGAAGGAACATTCGAAATATTGGGTTACAACATAACAAGTGTACCCCTAGGGACTCAAAAATATTAATTATTTTCTTTCGGAAGATTTTTCGAGACATGTTTCTACTAAGTCATTAAGGTAAGAAAAAACATTTTGTACTACAGTATCATAAAAGAAAAGTAAGTTAACTAGATAGTATCGACGGACCTACTTTAACTTAGTGCTTTAGATTCGAAAATTCGAAAACGTTAAGAGGGAACTCTAGTGGTGCTTTCTCTATATAAACGTATTCCGTTGTTTTCTTCGTGGATAATGCTTTTAGAGCAATTTCCTCTAAATTTTTGTATAAAAATAATTGAGATCTATCGTGTTTTGAAAAAAGAAAACTGCGGAATATGAAACGTCTTTTGGTCAACGTTTTTGTAGGTAAAATCAGCCTGAGCTGCAACTGTCATTTTCGCACTTTACCGGGAGAGGTTGGAAGCAGCGCGACGGCAATAGTTTCTTCAAATACCTGTTTTTCAAATTCCTCGGCACTAGAGTCTCCTCTTAATCCTAGTTTATAAAATTTTTAGTAGTTTTTTTTTACAGGCGTCTTAAGATTGTAGTAATGCTGTTATTGTGTAATGTGTACAATAATATTAAAAGGATGTCAATCGGGTACATGTGTGATGGTATGCAGATAACCCAATTTGAAAATAGAGTACTTGTGCATGGCTTTAGGATTAGTAATGAGACCGTAGTACTATAATGAATGTATGCAGCATGCATGAATATTGTCAGACACAAGCTAGCCGAACTATGCCGATGACCCTTTCACGTTTCGAACATTTTGAAATATAGACGTTATTAGCATAATTTGTATTCGTATTCTGGACACGGTAGCAGATGATGGCGATAGACGTACTTTGTTTTATGTAGGTATAGTTAGCGTTTTTATGTTAGGTTTAAATTTGCTTGTCGATTTTCATAATTTATTTATTTATTTATCTTAAAAACTTAAACTATCATTACAGATTTAGAAACCTAATGCGATAGTTAAGGCTCACAAATTATAAAAAAACTACACAATAACTTAACAATAATATAGGATTAGTAAAATCATATAACACAAGTTTAGCTAAACCTGTTAATTTATCTATTGACATATAATATTATATATACCTATTTACAAATACAAAAGAAAATTGTGATCCACCGAGTTGGGTTCTGGTTCCAAACCACAGGTGGTTTAGGATCCAGAGACAGAAACCTCCCCACAATGCGAGCCTTATCGAGGAGTACTCTTGTGATGGCTCTTGATCCAATCGCTTAACGCGAGTGTCGATAGATGTCTGTACTTAGTGACATCACAGTGTCGGTAATTCACCCACACTGTTTACTATGTCTTTTTCATCGTATAATAATAATAATAAAAGCCTTTATTATTTCTTGCAAAAAAAAAAGAAAACAGAATAAGTAAAAAAAACTAAATCTAATATCTACTAACTAACATTGATAATAAAAAGAAATTGAAATTAAACTACATATTAAGTACTATTAGAAATAGGTAAACACTTTGCAAGAACCCCTCCGCAGGTGAAGGCCTCCTCCAAGGAGTCCCAATTGTTTCTATCTTGGGCTGCTTGCATCCATCTAGAGCCAGCCATTTTTATTATTTTCATCGTATACTTGCGTTAAAGTTGAGGGCCATGTACAGCACCCTAATTACGTAACACACTATTAATATCAATTGGGATCATTTTGAAGCATATTGCTGGTCCATAGCTCCATATGTTCGAAAAATGTGTCTGCTTTGAGGATACACATTTTTTAACCTAAATAACGCAATGAATGTTGCTGAACTGTCAAAATGGATCCCATTGCTACTGATAGTGTTGCGATCTGATAGTGTGTTACGCAATGACCCTACTGATTGTGAGCAAATAAAGTGGCTTGGTGTTATGAATGATGATGATGATGATGAATACCGCTTAATAGTAAGGGAAAGCTTGTTGCTTTGTTTCGTTTTGTGCGAAAAGTTTAAATAATTAATTATAGAACAGATTAGTAATTTCTAGCATGACATAAATTACAGATACCTTTTCAAATCAAACCAAATCAAAAGTAATTTATTCAAATTAGGCTGAAAATAAGCACTTTTTGAACGAAAATATATATAAATAAGACAGTCAAAAACGTCCGCCCTTCGCCACTTCCTAGTGCTTTAGCTGGGAAGAAGAAGTGGCGGAATAAACTCCCCAGCAGCACAGCTGTCTGTCTTTATTATGTCATGTTACAAATACCTAGATTGCATAACGTCATGCACTAGAAACCAGCAATGAATTAATCCTGTGTTTTCATAATTCGGTTACTACATGTTTTAGGCATTTTGACAGCTGTAACACTAACTCAATTAGCTGAAACTAGCTGCCATATCGTGGGACATTACATTAAATTGATGATGACTATACCGCTACACTTTGATACCTGTGTGGCAGTTTCTGAATTGGTAAAGCAATGACATTCCGTTAATATTAACGTGTATTTAAATTGCATCATTTTATTTGTGAATAAAAGAATGAGTGACTTGTTAGTATTTAAATTGCATCATTTTATTTGTGAACAAAAGAATGAGTGACTTGTTAGGTAATTAGGTAGGAGAGCAGTGGTGGTCCATGCCCACACTGACAGCCTCCGTGGCGTAGCGGTAGCGGACGCGGCCGCTGCGCAAGGTGGCGCGGGTTCGATCCCCGCACAGTGCAAATATTTGTATGCATGAATATGAATATTTGCACTGGTCTGGTCGTGCCTCGGAAAGCACGTTAAGCCGTTGGTCCCGGTTGCCATACGAACATCTAGTGGCAGTCGTTACGGGTTGTTGGAGCCCTCAAAAGTCCAACAATTGGTCTAACTGCAATGCTTCGATGTCGCCTTCGGGTTGTGGAGGTCAGACGGCAGTCGCTTCACGGAAAATGTCGAAGTTTAGCCATATCAGCAGTTGGACTGGTAAAGCGGACCCCAGACTCCAAAGCTGAAAAGGCTTCGAATGCGACTGGGATTAACGCTGGGATGATGATGAGTAGTGGTGGCCCAGTGGTAGCGGCCGCAACATAAGAACTTGTAGGTTTTAGGATCGAAGCTCGATAGGCGTTTTCTTTTTCTTCTTCAGCCTATAGAGGTCCACTGCTGGACAAAGGCCTCTCCAAGGCTTTTATTGCTTTGGGGAGGTTTGCCATAATCCCCACGCTTGGCAGGCGGATTCAGAAGCGCTGCTTCCCTGTTGAGAGTTCCTTTAGTCACCTCTTACGACTGCCAGGGGAGGATATTGGTTGGAACTATTCTAAGCCCGGTACCACACGGGATAGGCTCTTTACATTGTCGTAATTATTTTATCACCAAAACAGTAAAGGCTAAACTCACAAGGGAATCGACATCTTCTAGATCCAAAAATCGGAAGACGTGAACCCCGGACAAGCTGCACTGGGCCACCGTAGTGGGTCAAGTTTACGGGTCACTTCCTCTCACGGAGTACTTAGTTTGAGTCCGATCAATAGGAATATTGTGAACTAGTCATGTATGCTACTAGGGTAGTACTTACCAATATACTTAACATTTCAAAAAGTCTAAGGAGACATCTCTCAAGTAGAAATCTGAAATTCTATGTATTTAGTACCCATATATAAATAACTTGTTAATTATCTTTATCATTGTTCCAATTAAAATTCGAAACTTTATTAGCTGCCATTCCTTCTTTAAAAACAAAACTTCCCGATTAATAAAACTTCAGACAGCTGTCATCTGGGGGAGGCAATATTTCCTTAAGTATATATAGATATACACCTGTTTTATAACAGGTAATAAACTCTAATAAATTCTTGATAAAATGCGCTATCGCTCTATTCAGTACCATTTCATTCAATTCCAGCACATAGCGGTTGTCTAAGAAAGTGCTGAGTCTTTGAATAAATCTTTCCCAAGTATTATCTAAACGGTTCCTGACCCGGTTGGCCATGTATCCATCATTAGAAGCCATTATTTGTATGCAAGTAGAACATAAGAACATCATTATATAGCTTATAAATTATTTAGATTAACATAGAACACTTTTGTAGTTCTAGTTTGACCCTATTTTGAAGACAAAACGTGGCTTAGAACTAAGTCAGTTCTTGTACATTAAAAATCCTGCGTAAAATACAAGGGAAAAGACCGTGGCAAAATTTTATCGACAAAAAATGTCTTCGTCGGTATCGTCCCAAAAATTACACCGTAGTTTGTCCTTTAGATAACACAGAAGTACTTTTCAGTTCAAGATGTCTGAAATTTTTATCTGTCATTGTATAAATTAGAATCCCTATAGACTTGAATATTTGTTTTAATATATTTTGTATAATTTTCTTCTATTTTTCAAGATTTGCTTAATACTTTCAAGAAATGTTTTTTCATGGCTGACACAGAAGCTGAAAAATATATATGTATTTCATAAGATTCTTTAGAAGTCTTAAATTTTTAACTAACATGTACTCCTCTTGAGTTTGTCAAAGGTCGAGGGAATAACGTTATGGTCGTAGCTAGGTAGACGCTGGAGTTCAAAGTCTACCTAGATTTTCCCAGCTATATTGTGGTCAGCTTCTAATGTATTTTGAATAAAGCTATCCTGAGCCTATTTGAGCTCTACAACCCAGTGACTGGGTAAAACTATTGGGTAAATCGGTATTCTGATGACTGTAACAATTGCCGACACGAATCCGTGAACGACAGCCTGGCATAATGTGCTTTCCAAGGCATGAAGGAGTCTTGATAAGCATTAGGCTGAGATAGAAGCCTTTTGGCCTCGTAAGAGACTTTCAGATCTATGTCATTTCTTTTGTTTTAATTTTCTTTTTTTTTTTAATTGTGTTTAATTTAGTTTATACAACTTAAGCTTTTTTCTAGTTCCAGTAGACGTGTATATGAAGATAGAGTCTTAACATTGTGTGTCAATATCTTTAATTGATGATTTTGTTTGGTGTTGTTGTTTTTTGAACTTGTGATTTTCTTTGGAGGGTTATGGTCATGATCCCCCACGGTGACCAACCGGTTTGGAGGATTTGGTGTTACTTATTTATTTTAATTTAGTTTTAGATCTTTCTGTATGAGGCACAATAAATACTTTTTCATTCTTTCTTTAATATGTATTTATGGTCACTTATCCATGAATTAAACGCGGCAAGAGTAGTTTAATTTGGTCGGTTAACCCGTGCAGCTGTTGTTACTAAGGCAAAGGCCCTCTATTGTATGTGAAAGGACAGGCTTATGAGTCAGTTCACACCAACCAAACCTTTCACCTAATTCTATACGTCTCTATATAAAGACAACAATATGAGCGGCTGTACACACACTAGCAAGGTTTAATCGCCTGTGATATCCGAAGCCTACAACATACAAAAGAGGATAGGGCATTGATCACCTCGCTTTATCACTAGGGCTAGCGATTTCAGACCATTAGTTATGGTAATGTCTAAACCTTGAATCTCAATCCCGTATGCAAGCGGTGCAGCCGGTAGTTACGGTGCATATAGTGAGTCAATTTAAATACATCTTTCAGAATTGAATAAAATTATGAACATAAATATACAAAGTGTAGACGAACGAGCGGTCTTGTCGCTAATAGTGATCTTTTAAAGACAACTTTTGGATGGTTTAAGCTTGTTAGGTTTATATTTAAGCTTTAACACTAAGTACAGTGGTAGTTGAAAACTAATAGGTAACCCTAAAACCACTTTACTAAACTGTTATAAGACTATTCGAGTCGCCATTTGATAGTTCATAGAGTATATTCCACAACCGCCAATCTTTAAAATCGTAACAAAATAACGCCATGACCCGACATTTACGAATGTGATATAGCTCGAACGAAATTCGAATGAGTTTTACGAGGATGCGTAGCGTAAAATGGAAAACGCTTACATTAAAAGGGTAAACGACACACATAAAGGAAACTAGAGTACTTACTTACGTACCTATATAAACATAGGTATACTTGAAGGTACAACCGTGTGTTTTGATATCAAATGGTATCTAAGATGTGGTCACACTTTTCTTACACACGTTCAGGTTTTGCGCTGTTAGACTATGTTTAAAAAATATCAAACGTTCTATGGCCTATAGCGAATTGTGGTCGCCTAGTGTTATCGGTCACGATTTAGTTGTAAGTCGTACGTTTGGACCCCATCAGGCGCTTTACTTTGTGTAAATTATTTCATCACCACTGCTCTCAAAAACGATGAATGAAAACGTCGCGTCGTAAGGAATCTGTCATGTTTTAGAGCCAAAACATCGAATACATGTGACATCTACCAACCGGCACTAGGCCCTCGTGGTAGATTAGGGCCCACTCCCTCTCACCGAGAGGAGGCTTGTGTCCCAGGAGTGGGAACATTATAGGCTGATTATGTATAGTGAATTGCTAAGAAATGAATATGATTGCGAGGTTAAAAAGCATCATCACAACATATTATAAGACAAAGTTATTTTTTCTTTCCCAATGTCCCTTTGTATGGTTAAATCTTTAAAACTGCGTAACGGATATTGATGCGTTTTTTTTAACAGATAGAGTGATTAAAGAGGAAGGTTTATATGTATAATAACATCCATTATGTTGTGGAGAAGTTTACTATTATTTTTGAGATTTCTAATATGATGTCGTAAATAATTTCATTTTTTCCACGCTTGAAGTGAAATACTGGCAGAACCCTTAGATGTGTTAAAACGACAAGGAGAACTTCATAACGAAGTAGAAATTATGAGAAAGCAGGGAATAAATGCCTTTATTAAATACGATAAAATTGTGGTACCTAACAACGAAAACCAAGAAAATGAAAAGCAAAAACAAGCTCATAATAAAAGAACACTATCCACGTCGCCAGAAATACAACCTAACTCAAGCTACAAAACAGGACAACAAAATACAAAGCAACGCACTAAAATGAGCAAAACTAATGAATAATTTTATTATTAAAAAGCCCATATTTACATCCCAAGAGAAAATGCCGCCTACAACACAAGCTGCAACTGTACAATGCTCAAACCAAACACGCCCATAGCATAGCAATCACCACCGCCCCCTCTCAATCACCCAGCACGGCTTGTCACCGCGGGAATAATTTGACTATAACCCTCCGAGATGCCAAAAAATCTATATATATATATGTTCATACAATGTTAAATCTTTAAAGTCACCAGAAAAAAAAGGTCTCTTTGAAATACGCATTGGAAAAATAAAGTACGTCATTAAAGGACTGTTGGAGGTCAGACGACAAGGGAACAGTATCCTAGAAGACGACAGATATATTTTGTTACACAGGAGAAACAAAAAGATCACTACGGTGTCGGATTCCTAATTAATTAAATAGATATATACAAAATTACACAGAAATATTTGAAAGAATGTTTGTTAGAGACAGCATAGTAAAGACCGCAGGGAGAAATTGGCTAAATGTGGCAACGGATACAAATAAATGGCACTTGGAGGAGGCCTATACCGAAAGGGGCCATGAATTATAAGGAAATCTAAATTTATTTATTTACTTTTATTTTTATTGCTTGTTTTTTTTTTATTGTTTCCCTTTTTCGATATACTTAAATTATGTTATGAATTACTTAAGAAATTCATGGTTTAATAAAGGCTTATTTTTATTATTATTACTGGCAGAACCCTAAAGAAAAGGTCTACAAAAAAGTCCCTGTCTATCAAGTCTATCTCTTATGGATATCCTGTAATAACATTTTTTTGTCATTTCATTTTACGATAAATACCGCCTAATTTTCGAAGCGATTTTAACCAATACAGCATTAATCCTTATCCAATATAATACCTTACATAAATTGTTGATTTAATATAGATCTTTAAAACCTTAAATACATTGTTAATTTACTATATATCTATATCGCCCTTTACAGCATATGATTTAAATGAATATATTCGAAGATATATGAATATATATATGGCGGCACCATAAACGCGGCCGGGGTGGGCGGGAGCAGCGGGACGCTATGTTTTTTATACAATGTTCACAGTTTTTCTGTGGTGTATTTAGTATCAGCATTGCATCTGTGCGAAGCCTGAGCGGTTCGCTAGTGTAGAATAAAATAACTCTTAAAAGCACCTGTCCCACCATCAGTGATTAGCAGTGGCGAAGGGTGAAATTTTGACAAAGGGAAGCCGGTCCAAAAAAATAAACACTTAAACACTTACCTACTGCAGGATATCTTGGAGGAGGTCTTCAGATAAGAATAGAATTAAAAGCCCCACCTTCACCATACAAAAAAGGACTGATGATTTGATAACAGTGTCTTTCAAGTATGATAAAAGCGGCAGCAAAAGAAAAAAAAAGCCTTTTTCGACGTGCATCTCCATACCACACATGCTTGCTTGTTAGTAAGTACTAAGTTAAGTACCTATTGTTAGGGAATAAGAGTCAAGAAAAAATAAAATAAAAAATTACAAAAATAATAGTGTTAAAAACCGAACCACACAAACACCGATCCAAAACCAACAAAAATATTAAGCAAAAATAAAGCAAATTATACACAATCACAACGTTATTTATATTGTAATGCAATGCGTCTGTTTTTTTTTTTAACAAAATGAGCTAAAATGATGTTATAAAAATTCGGATTACTTTTCATTTTATTAAGCAAATTTTTTTTAATTGACATGATAGCCAAATCGGACAATTTCTGCTCTTTTTGGCAGTTTCGCACATATGTGTGAATGCGTTTTAAAGCAGAAAATGACCGCTCAGCTGAAGCTACTGAAATGGGGAGGGTCAGAATTAAACTGCAAAGAGTCGAAACTTGAGAAAATGCGTCTTTCAAAGACGTATTCTGAAGCTGTAAAAAAAGCTCATAGGTGTCCAATTTATTTAACGACGCTGACGTAAGACTTTAAGTTCATTCAGCAGGTAGTCAGTTGAGCAGCACTCTATATGAATTAAAGCCATAATAACAAACAAAATACACAGTATTTAACCAAATCTGCGATTAAATTACGTTACAGAATCAGTCACAGTTTAAATACCACAAATATTAAAATATAACAAACGAAAAACACGAAAAACGAACACATGTCACATACTAACAATAATTTATTTTCAACCAAACGAAATGGAACACGAAAATATGCCAAAATAAAAAGAATATGACTTGCGAAGGATTTCATTATAACGTTTCTTTGTCTCATTCTAATAGAGGAGAGGAGAGAACTGCAAGCCGGTCGGCATCAGCCTATCTTTTCTCAAAAAATACGGATGGTTAGCGATCATTAGAAAGAGATGTCTGACACGCTCTGTCTCTTTTCGCCTCATAGTAAAACGTTTGACCGAGGTAGGCTGTAATTCGTCGAGTTGCCTTCAATGTAATGTACGAAAAATTTAAGCGCTGATTAATTTACGACTATAAAATGAAATGTGATACTTAGGGTATTGCCAAGAATTACTATTGCTATTGTAAATCGCGCAGGCATTTGATTAATAATACTTTGTTAATGAAATAGAATGTAAATACTTTTGTATGAATATGGAACTGATTTTTGAAAGGTAACCCGGTGGGAATCGGCTTGTATGGACTCTTCGCCACTGGTGATTAGGTACCTACTAGTACTTAACTTAATTTTGCATTTAAATGGCAAACTCTATTCAAGAAGAAATTTATTTTTTTACCTTACACTTATTATTCTTCAGCTTTACATTTTACTTCATAAATCATGCACGCCTGATAAAATTACCCCTGCTTAATTTGATGGCGTTTCATCTAATAGTATTTACACTTTTTGAGGAAGTCAAAAAGAGTGAGGCCAGCCATTTTTCTTCCTTTTTTTTAAATAAAACTTTGCCCCACAATAGTATCGTGAATGCGTTTACAAACATATAAACTCACATACACAAACATCCAGACCCGAAACAACTACTTGTCATATAAATAGTTGTTCAGTGCGGGATTTTAACCCGCGACACGCAGCGTAGCAATCAATAGCTTAACCACTGCGCTAACCGTGCAGTCAAGTTTATTTTATGCTCTTGAGTAAGTAATATTTCTTAGTCAAAGTGTCTCTATTACAAGTTTTGAGAGAAGTACCTTTGGAGAAATGAGTCTCAAAAGTAATTTTAACTAACTACTTACTTTAAATAATGAATATAACTTAATCAATCCAGAAGTAATTCATTAAAAATTTCTAGACATCTTCATCATAGTACTTCCACTTAAAAGTCTCTTGCACGCTAGTTATCCACTTAGTATTTCAAGCAATTGACCTCCGTTCTCTGAACTAGAGTGTTTACCTGAAGAGCTTTTGACACGTAGTAATGTCTTCAAGTAAAGTGTACGGTCCATCATCTCCAACGTAACTTAAAAGTAATGCTCATAAACGACGAAATGATGTACAAATTGACGCGTCTTGTACGGACTGCTTTTGTTGATTACATTAAAAAGTCGTGGTGGCCTAATGGTTAAAATACCAGCCTCTTAAGTATGAGTGTGCGGGTTCGAAAAGTCAGGCATGTACCAATGTAACTTTTCTAAAGTTATATGTACTTTGTAAGTATATCTTCGACACCAATGACTGATTACAAGGTGAACCCACATTGAGCAAGCGTGCTGATTACGCACAATCCTTCTCTGTATGAGAGGAGACCTGTGCCTAGCAGTGGGACGATGAAAAGGTTGATGATGAAAGTTATGAACAACTGGCCTCAATGAATTCTTCTGCCTTTCCGTCTGACTACAATTTAAGTGTCTTCAAGGCTAGAGTGAATAGGCTCTTAATAAACTAGCGCGCTTTACCATCAACGATCGCATCACTGTCGGTCAAGCTAGTTTATAAAGTTAAACTAAAATATAAATATCTAAAAACAGAAAGAAAAGAAAGATGTTTCAATGTAAAACCTTCGTTCCAGACCACTTCTCTCACTTGTTTGCCGAATCATTGAACCCAGTTTATCTGCAAAGAGAAGTTAATAATCTATTAACACACAAATCAGGTGAAATTAATATTAATTGTGTCGGTATAATGTAATCTCGTTGCCCCTGAGAGGAAATTGATGATTATTATCGACGGCACCATAACAACAATATTAGTTAAAACGAAACTTACCGAGAACAACCTTTAATTTGTATTTCAATAAATATATTATCTCCGTTCTATTTTAAAATAATAATATAATAATAATATTATTTAAATTAGGCTGAGAATCGGCACTTTTCGAATAGTCACCTCAAAACGCCCGCCCATCGCCACTTCCTAGTGCTTTCGCTGGGAAGAAGAAGTGGCAGAACAAACACCCCAGCAGCATAGCGACTGTTCATTAAAAAAAAAAAAACAGATTTCATGACCACATGATACGTGGCGTAGCAGTAGCGAACACGGCCGTTGCGCAAAGAGGCGCGAGTTCCAACCCCGCGCAGTGCAAATATTTGTATGCATGAATATGAATATTTGCACTGGTCTGGTCATGCCTCGGAAAGCACGTTAAGCCGTTGGTCCCAGTTGCCATACGAACATCTAATAGCAGTCGTTATGGGTTGTTGGAGCCCTCAAAAGTCCAACAATGGGTCTGTGTGAGCATTAACTATCCTAATAATTTATCCATGCATTTCCATTGTCCATCCTTGTTGCGTCAACGACGATAAAAATAAACTTGGCTGTATGGCGTGCTATGCCTTCGCCTTAGTACGAAACAAGATGGCGATCTCAGCTCATCCAACGCCGCGTGTACTCTAAATAAAATCGAATATCTGACTTCCTAAGAGCTTCGCTGGCCTAATAAACCCTCAGTTTCCATATCGGTGGTGTGTCTGTGCTTGACGAGTGTAGGCAGTGAACAAACAGCATCAAGTCCACGAAGAAGGAGCAAGCTAACAGACTGGCGCCTGACTCGTCGTTAGTAACTCCTTGTCCTGTCCAACTGCATCCAGGTTAGTGCTTTGCATGTTTGTTTCCCTGCTTTGAGACCCTGGGGTTGATAGGAGAATGCAGCGACTCTTCCAGGAAGCGTCAACATTAATTATGGTGCCTCCTGTGAGGATCTTCCTCGCGTAATTATTTCAAAAATACCTACTATCGGAAATTAAATCCTTCCATTCTCGTTATTACGTTAAATACGTAATCCCAATTCTAATTTATTCGTATACTTACCTACTTAAGGCAATTTCAATTTGCCTTTCAAGTTCTAAGTGTCTAAATAAAACCTAGGTCATTCCATGATACCTAGTTATTGTTTCTTATTTGAGACCGGTTGACTATTCAATCGTACATTCATACCTCGTTCATTCCCTTGTAATAAGCGGCATTTATTTGCATTAAATAACAAATAACCTTGAGACGTGTGTGCTTGTATTTCATTAATACGTTCGCGCGTGCATTACTGCCGACCTACCGGCTTACGTTTTTTCCGTTTTACCTACTTTTATAACTTTTATCTTTTTGAGTTAACTATGAGCGAAGTGGAATTAATAACCGCTATTAAAAGGCGGGAATATGAGTATACAAGTATGCAGATACTTTACGATTTAGCCAATACAGTTAAAGAAACTAAAACTAAATTTGCAGCTTTTCGAGCTAGGTACAAAAAGATTGACGAGATTCGTAATAGATTTTTGGAATGCAACGATGATGTTAACCAGTTGCAATTAAAGCTTAAACCTTCGTTTGTTATCGATCATAAAGTGTTACTGTCATTCGATGAATTGTATTACTGTGTTATCGAGTTTGCGGATTCTCTCGTTGCGAGCGCAGGTAGCGACTGTCGCCCGGAATTAGGTCAAGGTCACGTGCGTTCGCAAGTGAAGTTACCGAAGCTAGAACTCCCAAAGTTTGATGGTAATATAGAAAAGTGGCAAACATTTAAAGATACAGCACTTGTTCATAATAATAGTTCATTATCCGACACTGAGAAATTTCACTATTTGCTGTCATGTTTATCTGGCTATGCACTGACATTAGCTAAGGGCATGCCAGTGACATCGGCAAATTATTCAGTGGTTTTTGCAACTTTACTGGACAGATATGACAACAAGCGTATTCTTGCAAAAGCTTATTTAGAAAAAATAATTAAAATTAATCCCATACAAAAATCATCTTTGTCTAACTTATCTGAGTTATCTAACACACTTTATGAATGCGTTAGTGCCTTGCGCGGTTTGTGTATTGATGATTTATGCGAATTTATTTTATTCTACATTGCGTCTAGACCTTTAGATACAGAAACAAAAAAAAGGTTTGAATTACAAAACACTGAAGAAATTCCGAAATTTAATAACTTCATTACTTATTTACAAAATTATATAAAAGTATTAGAAGTTAGCCAACCAGTTAATATTCCGTCATCAAATTCTACAAGCAAACAAAATCGGCCTAATACAAATAAAGATTATTTATCGCGTCAACCAAATTCATCTCTAATTTCTTCCAACAATAATAATAAAGTTAGGCAGTTCGTTTGTGTGTGTTGTAATGAAAATCATTCAATCTACCGTTGTAGTAAATTGCATTCTATGAATATGACACAGCGACAACAACTATTTAAAGATTTAAAATTATGTCAAAACTGCTTAAGGCCGAGTCACACTGTTACCGATTGTAAATCTAAGTCAATATGTTTCATTTGTGATGCAAAGCATAATACTTTGTTACATGAAGAGCATAAGAGTTTACTGTCTCATACTAGTGAACTGGATTCATCCCAGCATCCCGATATGAACACTACTCTAACTAGTGCTACCCAGTCAAACATTTCAAATCAACCTATTAGCAAAAAAATCCTTGGTACAGCAGTAGTTCGTGTGAAGCGATCGGATGGTTCGTGGCAGTATTACCGCACAATTATTGACAGTGGCTCGATGGACTCATTTATTACAAGTAGCTGTGCGCGACAATTAGGTTTACATATCAAGAAATGTAAATTAAATGTAAGTGGCATCGGTCAAAATTATGGGTGTAGCATTAAAGGTCACACCTTCGGTTCAATAAGACCTCGATTGAGTGACACTCCTCAGTTTGATATTCAATTAGTGGTTTTACCTAAAATCACATCCCTGATTCCTTCGATGTCGCTGCCGACAATCGTCAAGGATAAGTTTACACATCTAGATCTCGCCGACCAGGACTTTGATAAATCCGGTCCGATCGATCTGTTGTTAGGAGTAGACTGTTTTGACCAGATATATACTGGCTCACGTTTCAGTCCAGGCCCGGGCTTTCCATGCGCACTCTCTAGTGTATTCGGCTGGGTGATAAGTGGTCAGTTTCTTCAAAACGTGGTAGCTAAAACTCCGGCTACACCCGTTACGCTCCTCGTCGCGCCTTCTAGTGCGCTCGACGGGATCGTTCAACGGTTTCGGGAGTCCGAGGAGCCGCCGAAATGTAAAATTTCCGCCCCCGAGGATGAAAAATGCGAACAAAAATATAAAGAAGGCACGCATCGCACCTCCGATGGGCGTTATGTTGTCCCAATTATGCTTAAAGATGATGCTCCAGCCTTAGGAAAATCATATAAACAAGCGTTTAATCGTTTTCTAAATTTGAAAAAGAGACTTGCTAGTCAAAATAGGTCAATTTTAACTTATTGAGAAATAATATTTTAAAACCAAAGCATATTTTAAGAGGATAATAACATTTTATTTATTATATATTCTGAAATTGTGATAATAGTACAAAATTATTTAACAATTATTATTATACAATTATTGAATTAAATTCATAAAAGTTTTATGACGGAAGATAATTATTTACTTAATGTTTTATGTCATGTTATAAGTACGAGATCTATCAGTAATAAAATAATAATCAATGTAACCATGACCAGTTTGTTAATAGGGAAGTCGATCGCGACTGCTAGTCCAGTCGATCGCGACTGCTAGTCCAGTCGATCGCGACTGCTAGTCCAGTCGATCGCGACTGCTAGTCCAGTCGATCGCGACTGCTAGTCCAGTCGATCGGGACTGCTAGTCCAGTCGATCGCGACTGCTAGTCCAGTCGATCGCGACTGCTAGTCCAGTCGATCGCGACTGCTAGTCCAGTCGATCGCGACTGCTAGTCCAGTCGATCTTAAAACTACGCTGTTGATTTATGATTTCAAGTAGTACGTGTGTTTGGTAGATCGCACAAAGTTTCTTTGGTAAACAGTACACCTTAAGTCTACTCAAGTTGGCCACCCCTGTCCTAAACTCTCAAATATTCCCAATCAATCTTGAGCCTTAATGCCTTGGCAATAAAGTTGAAATCTAATAAAGAAATACGATAGATTGTAGTAGCTTAATGTGCTGTCGTCTGTACTTGTTATTGACCTTGTTAACACGCCTTCTGCTGGGGCTTAAAACCATAACCTACACTATGTAGATTTTAGGTAGATATTTCCGTAAAAATCTTTATGTAAACTAAAAAAAAAAAAATATGCATTACTGTATTTAGTCATAATCATAACGAAACTAGTCAAAACCCAACTACAAACATGCATTTATTTTTAATAACTCATAATATGTAATGCATTACACACTTCATTGTTTCTCTTTTTTATTAAAAATAACAACATTTATTAAAAAAAAATAATAGGCAGACTCGATTTTTAAGGGATTTACACACGAGCGGAGAAACGCTGCGTTGTAACACTCGTTTAGGCTTCCTTTATAATACTTGTTTATTATTTAGCGAAGACATAGAATCCTATAGCAAATATATAGATTATAGATACTACACTAAAAAAAGTCTACAATGAGACTTCTATTTTTTTTTAATAAATACACTGGATAAAAAAGGAATCTTATTCTAAAAATATTATATATTTATTTACTCTCCAAACTGCTAACGGAAAGACGTTTCGTAGGCCGGTGGTAAAGGTTTGTCCCTTACCAAATAATTAGTTTATTTTCCTTTTATATACCTAACTAGAGTATAAGTACACACTGTCTTTGCGTTATTTAAAATAAACCACCAATTATTTACCCTTATTAACTAGAATTCTATGCATTTTTTCGGCAGTAGCTCATAGTCCAGCTATTGCTGATTTCACTCTTAATTTTTCGCATTCTTCTTGAAACCCTTGTGGATTTCAGGTGGGGGGAAATGTGTGAGCATTAACTATCCTAATAATTTATCCATGCATTTCCATTGTCCATCCTTGTTGCGTCAACGACGATAAAAATAAACTTGGCTGTATGGCGTGCTATGCCTTCGCCTTTTCCATTCGGGCGAACGGAAGAAAAAGAACTAGTACAAAAAAAGATGGCGATCTCAGCTCATTCGACACCGCGTGTACTCTAAATAAAATCGAATATCTGACTTCCTAAGAGCTTCGCTGGCCTAATAAACCCTCAGTTTCCATATTGGTGGTGTGTCTGTGCTTGACGAGTGTAGGCAGTGAACAAACAGCATCAAGTCCACGTCAAGAAGATAACTGACCGGTCGGCGTCTGCCCCGCCGTTGGTAACTCCTTGTCCTGTCCAACTGGATCCAGGTTAGTGCTTTGCATGTTTGTTTTCCCTGCTTTGAGACCCTGGGGTTGATAGGAGAATGCAGCGACTCTTCCAGGAAGCGTCAACAGGGTCTAACTGTAATGCTTCGATATCCCCTGCGGGTTATGGCAGTCGCTTCACGGAAAATATCGAAGTTTAGCCAAAATCAGCAGTTAGACTGGTAAAGCGGACTCCAAACTTCAAAGCTGAAAAAGCTTTGAATGCGACTGGGATTAAGGTGGGAGGGTGAAATGATGATGTATAGTAATGAAATTATCCGTATGGATAATTAGTATTAATATTATATGTATATGCGAAAGTATCTCTGTCTGTCTGTCTGCCTGTCCGGCTTTCACGCCAAAACTACTGAACCGATTGTAATGAAATTTGGTACACAGCTAGTCTAGAGCATGAGAAAGGACATAGGCCACATTTTATCCCAGAAAAATTTGATGTTCCCGAAGGAAGTCTAACCGAACTCCACGCGGGCGAAACCGCGGGCGGATAGCTAGTTTACCATATGGCAACTAGCCACGCCAAAATACCAGCAAAGCAAAAACTATGTGTTGTAATGATTTTTTTTACATATTATAAACTAGTCCTTGACCGCAATCCCGCCTGATGGTAAGCAGTGATGTAATCGTTGATGGTAAAGCGCGCTAGTCTGTTAAGCGCCTATTCACTCTAGCCTTGAAGACACTTAAATTGTAGTAAGACGGAAACAACTCGAATAGTGGTCCTAATTACTAGCTTCTCATATGACTATATCTAAACTAGGACAGGTCGCTGATTCGACCTAGTTTTCAAAGAATTACCATAATTATATACATTATGATTTAGCGTCTGTAATCCACTTCATTTTAGTTCAGTAGTTTCAGTTCTGCCGCCTTTGCTGTTAAGAAAATTCGACATATAACTGATGTAGATACAGCCAGAATTGTTTATTTTAGTAATTTTCATAGTCTTATGACTTATGGGATTCTTCTCTGGGGAACTTGTGCGTACATCAATACCATCTTTGTTTTACAGAAAACGGCTGTTCGAGCCATTTACAACCTTGATCCTAGAGATTCTCTTAGAGAAAAATCAAAGAGGTCAACATTCTGACTGTAGCTTCACAATATATATTTGAAAATCTTATGTATGTACATAAAAATATATCGAATTTTAAGAAAATAAGCGATATTACCTACCCTAACAAACCAAATACCAGGAACAAACACAATCTTGATGTACATCACACTCGTCTCCACAGAGCAGGCAACTCGTTTATGGGTCAATGTATACACTTTTACAACAAGCGTCCCATGGATATTGGGAAAAACATTCGAAACTTACCCATTAAATGATTTAGAAGCTATATAAAGGCCAAACTTTGCAAAAAGGGGTATTATAAAATCACAGATTATTTAGAAGACAATAAAGCTTGTGACTGAGCTGCTCGCTCTGCTAAGCATTGGTATTAAGAAATATGCGTAATTAAGCTAGAATTATGACATTTTAAACAGTTTTTTTTAAAACACGTAAATTATTATAAACATTTTCATTTTTAATGTCTGGACATAAAAAAGAGGACGATCCCTGAGTTTGTTTCGGCTTTTTCTTCTCAGAGGTAGCCAGTTAGGAAATGCCGGCTCCATCTAGTTTAAAAAAATATGACGTGTAAAAGTGATCAGTGATTCTACTTGCATATTAAACGATTTCATTTCATTTACAAGCCCAAGACCATACCAATAATTTAGTTTGAATCATCAGTTGTAACTGAATTATTTGTATGCTGTTGCGCTAGTGAACTATTTCCAGGCATAAATAGAAACTAAATCAACTAACTAATTGAAATGTATGGCACGAGTTCCTGCAAAGGGCATTGAGATGGAAATTATTTAGGTCCAGTTGGGAGCTTAGAAGCATAACCATCAGTCCACAAAAGTTAATAGTGGCAACATTTTGCCTAACAATATACAAGAAGAACTTCCCTTCTTTCTCTCTCTTCTCTTCTTCTTTACACTATAATTGACATTAGATATGGGTTACCGTTGTTCAATATGATTTGCAAAGGTAGGTATCTAAAGTTTCCAATATTAATTAAGATCCGACAGTATGACAGTCCGAAAGGTAATAATGTATGACGGTTTAATCCTATTTCTTGCTTCGCCAAAGATATTACAACACAATCCTTTTTAGGCCTAGGCATTATTAAACCATATTAAATTGTACAACTGACACTAACAAAAACATGAATTTTCGATTTAATGGCCAGTTTGGCCAGAAAATCTAATTTGTTATGAACCTATTAAAAGAATGAGCAACAAAATTCATATCCACTTTACTTTCAGGTAAGTACCACTCATTCCTAAGAATACATCCATACTAATATTATAAATGCGAAAGTAACTCTGTCTGTCTGTCTGTCGGTCTGTCTGTCTGTCTGTCTGTCTGTATTTCTGTCTGTCTGTCTGTCTGTCTGTTTGTCTGTCTGTCTGTTACGCTTTCCCGCTTAAACCTCACAACCGATTTTGATGAAATTTGGCACAGACAATCTTTAGACCCTGAGAAAGAACATAGGCTACCTTTTATCCCGAAAAAATTTGATATTCCCGAGGGAAATCTAAAAAGCGCGATATAACCGAACTCCACGCGGGCGAAGCCGCGGGCGGAAAGCTAGTTTAAAATAAATAAAGAAAAAAAGCATATACACACGTGCATCTTATCCATATAGAGTATACATGATTTTGTTAGAATCTCTTTTATTCATTAATTTATTTAAATCTAAGTAGAACATTCCCGAAACATACTTAGTACGTTCAAAAATGTTCCACAATTTATGAAGACTTCATTTGAAACAAAATATCATTTACGTGAAAGGATAGTAATTGGAATGCTGGATCTGTCCGGCAGTTTTTCAACTTTCTTACGTGCAGCAGCAATCTATTCATGCTGGCGTGCATTCTACTCTCTCCGCACCAGTCCATTGTGTTCGACCAACTTTAGTGTCCAAATTGCATTCTTTTATTCACAATATTAAAGTTTCGTTTTCATTACAAAACAAAATTGCTCAACTTTGTGTGTAAACGGACCCCAACATAAAAACTACTGCTGAAACAATGTAGCTAACATAAGTACAAATGTTGTTGGCAAATAAAAGTTGCGCAACATAAAAAAGCAAATTGTTTACTGGTCACGTGCATACAAAAAGTTAAACAACTCTAATTAAAAAGAAACAGAAACAAAATTGTTCTAGAGTGAGAAATAGTTGATAAGGACATACCAAGACTTTGCCAATTTTGTTTCTCTTTCTTTTGAACACTCAAATATGCAACGTTATTTTTTGTTTATGCAAAACCTGAATATCGTTTATATTCAGGTTTTTCAGGATTTTAGAATCGGTTCCAATCATTTTTACACCATGTTATATTTTTTTACAAATACATTTAGAAATTATTACAGTATGGTTACTGAGTGCGCTACGCAGCTTACGCGTGCGCATGCCTGCGCTCAACTGACGCCACAGGTCAATGCACCCGGCTCGCCCGTCCAAACGAAGCGTGGGCCATATTTTTGTTAGGACAACCAAGTAGGATAACAAGCTCATAACTTTGTGGTTTTCCACAATATCTTTTTGAAATTTTGTACATAGATTCTTTACTTAAAAATAACTGGACACGTGTTTCGGGTTCCGCATAAACTAAAAATAATGTTGTATAAACTGACTCATTTGAGTGTTCAAAAGAAAGAAACAAAATTGTTCTAGAATGAGAAATAGTTGGCAGGGACATGTTATGACTTTGACAAGATGGCTTTCACTTATTACATATACTGAGCTATGACCAACAGCATCAACAAACACAGCATTTGATGTTACGCCAACTGTTTCCTAACTTCATATCAAATGTCGTTGTACTAAATTATTTTAGTACAACGATTTTAATATATTCTAAAAGTTTATTTAGTGAGTAGTGGGCGTCGAGTGTCGGTTTTACCGATTAAAGTTTTAAAGCCGGTCATGTTATTAGCCCAGAGCCTGTTTGGAAAAGGGATATTGTTGGGTTCGTATGAAATTTATTCTACCTACTTGAACTCAAAAATTTGGAAGGACTTTTGAATAACTAGTACACATTGAACTCGAAACTAAAATATAAACGCTGGGTCTTTGCTGTGCATGTGGCACTAAAAGGAAAAGCAACCCAATTTACACCGAGATCAAAATTCCGATAGTAATATCCCAGAAATTCTAAATTGTACTTAAATGAAACAATAAGAAAAAGCATAAAAGCTAGTGAGCTACGTAAGGAAATGTAGTCATTAATTTTGTTCCCTAACCCATTCTGGTAACATTATTTTGAGGATGGGAAATCATCAAATGACCTCTCCCGCTCTGGGCGGAGTGGAAACATGTGTCAGACTTTTACTGATTTAAACCCGGCCGTGTTCCGGGCGGGATTGCCCTAGGGCTACGTATATATCTGTCTATATTTGGAAAAACCTGCGGCCATTACCTGGTTAGCCCTTTTATTCATTTGTTGTTTTATAGGTGACCTGCTGTTACTCGATATGATATTGAGATTTTTCCTTTTTACCCGACTGCCAGGAGGGTTATGTTTTTAGCTCCTATCTTGTATGTATTATTCTTTATTACCTAGTATCTCCAGAACCGCTGAACGGATTTTCACATTTGAGGTATTGTTAGAATTGCCTTAATCGCCCAACTGCTACTAGAAAGGTGACATTTAAAAAAACCCAAAATGGCGGATGTATGACGCCATATTGTGAGGTATAAAGAAATAAATTTCTACCAAGCATATCGAGTGGGATATTAAAATGAAGGATTTTAAACACTGATTCTAAATATGTATATAACTTAATATTAAATGGAACCAAAAAAAAGAATTAAATATTTTTTTCTACCGAGCATGTCGAGTTGGGTATAAAGGAATTCTTTTCATGTATTTTTTGTTTGTATTTCTACCTTTTCAGTTCGTTAGAGTTTCATGCAGGCGGGTTTTTTGTTTTCAAATAATATTTTTTATTTATATGTCATGACATTAATTATACATTAATATTAATATTTTAACAATTATTACTGTATTATTTGTTAAATTTAAATTTCAAAGTAGGTTTTCATTAGGTATTTTTTTTTCAAATTAATTATTTTATTTCATTTTTTTTTTTTTTTTTTAAATATTATAAACCAGCGCTTGACCGCAATCCTGCCTGATGGTAAGCAGTGACGCAATCGTTGATGGTAAAGCGCACTAGTTTATTAAGAGCCTATTCACTCTAGCCTTGAAGACACTCAAATTGTAGTCCGACGGAAACACCGCCGCGGGCAAATTGTTCCAGTCCCTCGATGTACGCGGTATAAAGGAGGAGGCGAAACGCTTCGTCCGGATCGTAGTGGTGTTAACAACGTAAGGGTGGAAACCAGCCGTACGACGGGTCGTCCGCTGGTGGAACGGAGATGGGGGAATTAAATCATGCAATTCCCTCGCACACTCCCCGAAATGCATCCTATAGAACACCGAAAGGCTGGCTACTCTACGCCTGTGCTCTAGGCTTTGGAGACCAACTCGAGTTAGATCAGGGTCACCAATCAGCCTCTTTGCACGTCTTTCCACTGAATCCAAAGTGGCCAGGTGACTCTTGGCAGCACCAGCCCAAATGTGGCTGCAGTACTCCACACACGAACGGACCTGTGCTTTGTACAACATTAGAAGCTGCCCAGGTGTGAAGTACTGCCGGACCTTTGCGATAACGCCAAGTTTCCTGGCAGCCACCCTGGCCTTGGACTCAATGAACCGCCCAAAGTTAAGGTTCGAGGAAATCTCAACTCCCAAGAGCTGAAGGCGGTCGGAACACTCCAAGGACACATTCCGAAAAGTAGGGGCCAAGGTGAACGGGCTCCTTTTGGCGGTGAAAAGACACGCCTGTGTTTTGGCGGCATTGAATGCTACAAGATTGGCATTGCCCCATTCGGAGACTGCCTGTATTTCAACTGTATTTTCAACCCGATGATCTGCCAATGTCATGTACCCCATTATTGTCCTATACATCAGGCCATAAATTAAATTATGTAATTTCAGTTATTTTAAATGTTAAATTTATTTTAAATAAATACGTAAACCCTTATCTTTACTAGGGTTACCAAACACAACTGTTCTTGTTTTCACCAGCTGCAGAGTGCAAATAATGATATTGACTTTCGGAAATTGCCATCGTTTTTCAATTCTCAATAAGCAGTCTCTCTTTAGACGAACTATTTGTTTACTTGAATATGGAAAACTAAAGAATAAAATAAAACTAAAACTAATATGTTCAAATCCGAGGCATTCAGTATTTATAGAAGATTTTAAAAAAATGTTACTTTATTTACGATAATTTTACCTTCTTCCCTGGTCTATTTCAAGATACCTACATAGATCCCGTTGTTTCCCAAGAGATAAGAAACTTTTTCTAAGTGGATCGAAGCGGTGACAAATGGGAGTGATAAATAAAAATCACAACGAAGTTTTCAACTTCTGAGATATTTCGAAACTTACTAACTTTATTCAATAAAATCCGTTAATGGAAAAGCAAAGTAGGTAACTTTAAGTGGTTGAAAACCTGACAGTTCTCGTATTCTTAGTAAAATATTATTTTTTATAACTTATAAACTAGTGCTTGACTGCACCCTACCCCTACACTATGTATTTACAGTTATTATGACTGTACCTAAATTAATTTTGTATGATATATCAGTTGAATTGGCAGTAGAGCTCGCTGCCTGAATTAAAATTATAAACTTGTACTTGACCGCAATCCCACCTAATGGTAAGCAGTGACGCAATCGTTGATGGTAAAGCGCGCTATTTTATTAAGAGGCTATTCACTCTAGCCTTGAAGACACTCAAATTGTAGTCCGACGGAAACATCGCCGCTGGCCAAGTGTTGCAGTCCCTCCATGTACGAGGGATATATAACAGACGGCGCAAACCCTCAGATCCTTGTGGTGTCAACAATGCAAGGGTGGAAACTCGCCGTATGACAAGTCCTCCGATGATGGAACGGAGATGGGGAAATTAAATCATGCAATTCCCTCGCACACTCTCAAAAATGCTTCCTAGGCAAAAAAATAACAAATATCATCTGCCCTCCAAATGTTAATTTAATTTCGACCATCAAAACTTAGTTGAATTGAGCGTGGAGTGAGCTGATATTCCAACTAATGCTAGTGATTGGTACTATGGCAACTCACTCTAAGTATGGACGACAGCAGGTCAAGCTACCCGAAATTGTCAGATATTCCCAATCAACTTTGAGCCTTAATGCTCTAGAGATAAAGTTGAAAATCGGATAAGGAAATCTGACAGTTTGTAGTAGCTTGTTGTGGTGATCAACAATCAACCTGACTTTTGAATACTCCATATCCAAATTTTTATTGTAATCCATCACGGTGTGTCTTTTCACAAGGATATTTCTGTTCAATTCTGAAATTATTTTTTGTGAAATATATTCTCTATCTAATATTCTAATGAAATATTCAAAATAACCATTAAAACCTCCCAATTCTATTATAATACATTAAATGGAACTGTTTCATATTTCATACACGGATAGGTAAGAAGGCTTTATTTTTTAATATTTAGTACATTTACGGGTAAGTAGACCAGTGTTGAAAATATTGTACTTTGATTTTGATAAAAAATAAAATGTTCAAAACATCTTCAATCCATTTCTGTAATAAGGCTATCAAAATATTTTTCAGTTTACCACATTTGCAGATAGATCTCTTTTATTTATATTTGCGGTCTTTCAATAAAACAAACAACACACGGTATGAAAATAGCAGGTAATAAGGTGATATGTCCCGCGATGCGGAAAATGTAATGTTTCTGAAAACATTGCTTATCCATTTCCCTCCGGGAGTGCATAAGTTATAATAGCAGCGTCGCTTGCAAAATGTTTCCTATACGTGATCTGAGTGAGGTTTGAATCTGAAAACGCATCCAATGCCCGACAGAAATTGATGAAAACGTTTTATACGCACACACATTGACAGTTCTATAAATCAAAAAGACAATACATTCCATTGGTTTCTCGTGGCAATAGGCGCTACTACAATGGTGCAATGCGGAGTCTGGCTCGCACCATGCATTTTCCTCGTTTACTGCTACTAAATCTAGTTTTTGTTCCGTAAAACGTTAAAAGCAATTAGACTTTTAGTTTTCAAATTTAAGTTCCGTAGTTCCGAGTTTCCAAGCCAGTGTTTTCTTCTGTTGGGCTTATTATACAGAATGGTGCTGACAATACGACAATAAATTAAACATCGTGTACCTCAACACATTCTCAGTCTACCCATAAAAAGTTATATAAATATATCCATTAGATTAGTCACATGAAATTATTTTTCATTTTTCACATTATCTACATGATGTTCATGTTGATAAGGAAGCGCTTACAGGTTGATGACCGCCGCATCCAGCGCTACTAAACTTTAACAATAATGGCGCGAAAAAGCAAGTCGATATAGGAACGCGCTGTCGCCCGCTGATCGGAGGTCATAGAACCAATCTTTTAAAGGATGTTTGATTCCGTTTGCAATTTTGTGCCATTTAGTTTGTTTGAAATTCTATTTTTTTTTATTTTTGATGCTAGGTTTTTTTCTATGGCTCAGGATTATTCCTATGAACGAGCATGGTCTGTGTTTTCATTTATTGTCGTATTGTCAGCACCACTTTGTATATAGAAGATCTAAGTTCGAGTCTAATAACCAGTTTAGGAAAACACCACGCTGCACTTCATAACTCAATTTGGGTCTATGGGAACTGTCTTAGTCTTTTATCTGATAAATCGAACGCATAACACAAGAAGCAAATTATGAATATGACCGTTGCTACGCCACTTGTGCTACGTCTCGTAGCACGAATCGTTCTGGTGGTAGCATCTACGCCACGACTAGAACTCTACGCGCTGCTAGTTGAATCAAACATTCTGATTATCTTTCTAAAAACACTGTCAAGATATTTTGTGCCTAAGATAAGCTGAATAAATTGTCCTGCTGATTTAATTAGGAAACTATTTACATAACACGCGCAGTCACGCTTTGTGCATTCAACTCTTGAGAACAATTCGTATAATCAGCATCGTATTCGTACAACAATAGAAAGCTATAATACTAACAATAAAATTTTCTTGTTTATGGACTTATAGAATGGTACAATGATTTTTAAAGTAAACAAACACGAGCACTTTTGTATAATCTTGCTAATGGAAACTTTAAATACTTTTAATTCACAGGGAGCAATGAACATACTTCGGCAAGATTGATAGATTCAAGATCTGAAGATAACAATGGAATACGTGTACCTACTGTGTGTGCTTGTCGGAGAAATGGGTGTCGTAACAAAAACTCGCGATGGACTTGTAGGGACCATGTAGACTGAATGTTGCGTGTCAGCGATTTTGGAAAGCATGTGTGACGAATGAACTGAGTCGCCAGTTACTGCGCACTGGCCAACTAGAGTATACGCGTTAGCATTTGGGAATTTTGATCAATGAAATGTAAAGGGTGGAATTTTTTGTCGGCTTTTTCATGATTTAAAAAACATTATATGAAGTTTTTTTCACTTTAGACCGTTCATAATTGCTATACTTTTATAACCCAATAAGATTTTAAAGTAAAAAATAATTAATTCGCTAATTACACAAAAAAGCGCAATGAAAACAAAACTCGAAAAACTGTCTTATCAGCTGATTTGATAGAGTTTACATCAGGGATCAACGTCATACCTATAAACCCGCACGGCGGCACGCTTGCAATGTTCAAATGCCGAGTCGACACATTTTTTTAACCACTGTAAATTCTGTAACCGTTAATTAACTACATAAATGACTATCATAATTTTATTAGTGGCATGCGGTGTAGCCTATCCTCGAAGTTTGCGTTACGATGTCAGATACACCCTGTATATGTAAATTGGTTATTTTAATTGAAGGTCAATGCCAGCCACTCATTAATAGTGTAGGACCCTCTGACTAAAATAAAAGAGATATCGAGTAAAGTAAAGCAAATTATATTGCGAACACAGGTTCGTATAGACTAAACGCCCAACAGAGGACCGCTATAAAAATCAAAAAAAAAAAATCATGCTTTCACATTAATTTGGGATAACAATAATAGAGCAATCAATGCAAACCAATAGCCGTGATTCCATCGGATGCAGTTGTCACGCTACAGTTAAAGCTACAGCCGGAAATTACGATAGGCGGCTGACGAGGATGTGACTCAGCATCGAAATGTTAATTAGAAGCTCATTCACATTCGACAAAGATCAAATTCCTCGAATATTTTTGGATTTTCCACAAGGAATGTCAGTAGCAGTATATGAGCAGAATTTATATTTATTGTACACATAGGTAGATAGGTTCAGCCGCTTTTGATTATAATATAACTAGTCCAAAGTGGGTGAATTATAGGTATACCTCTTCTAAATCTTCTAGGATGATTAGGAATTATGTTTATAAAATCGAAAGATATTTATATCGTTCCTTTAAGATTTTTACGAACTTCACTCTAACTAATCCTTCGCCTGTGACTGTCGTATTGTCTAAATACTGTAGATGTCTATCTACTGTTTATTGATGGACTAAGTTATGTGGTGTGTTTAGTAAACAACAGTAACAGTCACAGATAAAGAAAGAAAGAAAAAACTTTCTTTTTTGGTAGAAATGAAACAAAAATTATAAAAACGGCTGTCGCTCAGTATTACGCTGCGACCCTACGCAAAACAGAGCCCTAGTGCTAGTTTTCAGTGACAACCGGAGCCGACGTAATGACGTCGCACATATGTATATAGAAAATAATAATCACACCTTTGCCAGTATATTTCCAACGTTCGGACATACTATATTTTTTCTGGGAATAATATAGTGCTTGAGTTCAACAGCGTAAAGAAAAATGAGTTACTTAATGTGTTCAACAGTGTGAAATGAAACGACAGATACGTTCGTTATACAATGTTGAGCATTGTGCCCTGGATTCAATCCCCTAGTTTGACAAAGTGTTATTTGGTTTTCCATTACGAATTTCTTAGTAACAAGTCAGAGTTTGAAAGGTGGTGGCTTAATACCGTTAAAACATCTACTAATTCACCGCGATCGTGCCCGGCCATCCCATCGAACAATGACAGCAAATACTCAAACACAAACTGCACCTGTGTTTGCACACACACCTCATTGAGCTTCTCCACCTTGACTATAATAGGTCGGAAGGCTGGTCGTTCTGGTGCGCATTCCGACATATCATTTCGAGATGTTCCTCAAAGAAGAGTTCAGGCCGAAAGTGCTACGTGACACTAGTCAGCGAAATACGTCGTGGACACTTAGCTTCAGCATTAGCTGTAGTTAATTATCCATACTAATATTATAAATGTGAAAGTATCTCTGTCTGTCCGGCTTTCACGCCAAAACTATTGAACCGATTTTAATGAAATTTGGTACACAGATAGTCTAGAGCTTGAGAAAGGACATAATTAAGCTATAAAACATCCCGCTATGACGAATAGGAGCAGAGCAGGAACAAAAAATGTTGCGAAAACGGGAGCAAACGCGGACGTACATATTGCTCCCATTATTTTAACAGGCGCTTATTTTATATAACTGAGCTCTTTCGGTTAGAAGCTTACGAGGGTGAAACCGCGGGGCACAGCTAGTGTTAGGTAATTTTGAAGTTTTTGTGTTAATATAGTATTGTATATGTTTATAGCCTTGATACTTGAAATAAATATTACAAATATTTAGTAATATGTACAAATAACTGAGAGATTTGATTATGAAGAATAGAGATAGACCATAATTATTTTTGGGAAAGCTTACGTTTTAATTCCCAACAGGTAAATATTAACAAAATCTAAGAAAAAAATGTGTTTTCAACACGAACACTTACCTAAATCCTACGCAACAGAACAGGGATAACTGAGATTGGGAAGATAAAGTGATAAAACTGCTGACTTAAATATGAAAATTATAATTTATTTCAGTTTTTTGCGTTACAAATGGAATAAAACACTCATACAAATTAGATATTAAGATTTTCAGGCGTATAAAAGTGTCTTCATTTTCACGATATTTCACGACATATTTTTTCTCTCACAAAAATCTCAAATATAAAAGCGTGTTACGTGACGGTCCAGAAAAAATATAAATCGTCCATTTCACTTATCCGGCACGTTTTTATTTTCAGTACGAAGCTAGCTGGCCGCGTTCATGTGTGTTTTATAATGTACGAAGTCCAGTAGCCGGACCACCGTGTTTCAATACGTGTATGCTGGTACATAAGTTTCACATTTTTAAATTAAGCCTCGACGGTGAAATATTCTGCATAAAATTTACGCTAGACGATTATGATGCAGTATTAAAGTTGGCTGAGGCTGCATTATTTTGGTTTTGTTATGTTATACATATAATTACAGCTTAATTATATAGAAATACTATATAGATTTAACAGTGGGTAAACTCTTATGGCGTGGTCACATATGCCGCAGGGCCGACAACCGTTGGGGTAAGCGAATCCTCGAGTGGAGACCACGTCTCGGCAAACGTAGCGTAGGACGCCCTTGGGCGAGATGGAGCAACGACATCAAAAAGGTGGCTGATAGTGGCTGGCGGAGAACTGCTCAGAATCGAGCTTCTTGGCGTGCCATGGAAGAGGCCTATGTCCAGAAGTGGACGAGTAGAGGCTGATGATGATGATGATGAATCTCTTATAATTTCTAAAAACATTCGATGTAAATGAAGTCAAAATTATGTAGGTACCCACATTAATTGCTGTATGAAACTCGACCGGTCGTCTTCAAGGAGCTTTTGACGAGACTACATTAAAAAACTTTTAACAAGATATTAATTTAATTTAGGAGATGCAAACAATGATTTAATAATATCGAATATTTTGGGGCTCAGGTAAATTGTTCCATCAAAAATAATCAAAAACTTTCTTAAGTTTGTAGGCTGCCTACTCACTCAGTATTTGCTACATACAAATAAAAAAGTTTTCAAAGGGCTAAGTAATTACAATGTAACTAACTACTTAGAAATGTAAGTTATATTGAACTTTATCCTTAATCTTTACTAAGTTGAAACTCCAAATTGGTTTTCAATAATGAGATGACAGATTTATTCTACGTGATATAGGTTTACAGTGCCACCTTAAAATAAAGTAAAGCGCCTTGAAGACGACAGGTCGAATTTCTCTTTGGTGGGTCATAACATCGGCTGCCGGCAGAAGTTGCCACCCACCAGACAAATTATTGCCGCCAAGCGATTTGTCGTGTTCCGTCATGATGTCTAGTGAAGCCGTACGGAGGACGGGTCTGAGCAGTTGTTGCGATGTGCACCAAGTACGATGCGGAAAATGTTGTTGTGTCGAGAGTTTGGTCGTGGACGGTCTCCAGATCAATCTCCCTCTGGCGAAGCATCGTTGGTCGTGTTGTTAGGTTTAACATAACATCACCTCGCTTAACTACAGTCTTCCTTCCTATTCACTCAGTTTTTTTTTTTTTAAGTGAATAGGCTCATAATAAACTAACGCGCTTTACCATCAACGATTGCATCACTGCATACCATCAGGCGGGATTGCGGTCAAGCACTAGTTTAAAATTATAAAAAAGGGAAAAATTGGGGAAAAATATAGAACTAAGATAATTATGATATAATTTAATTTAATACAGGAACAAATATGTATTTTTGTTAAAACTGATGTACGGTAATATAATATCTGAAAGAAGTTATAGGAACATAAAAAGGTAAGGTAGTTTGTTGTATATTTATTTTACAATACATTTTAAAGTTAGCTTTTATGTGATACTAACTAACGCCGTTTCGTACGACTTCGTTCGCGTGGAGTTAGTTATTTTATTTTAACCCCAAACGAGTCGGTTGCTATAGACACATTATTACACTTCTGTTTTCATTTATTGTCGTATTGTCAGCACCACTTTGTATAAAGCTGAAAAGTTTGTTTGTTTGAACGCGCAAATCTCAGGAACTACTGGTCCGATTTGAAAAATTCGTTTTGCTCTAGATCATAATATGATCTAGATCATAATATATAGCATACATTTCAAATATGCTCCGCTTCTATTACAGCGTGATGTTATACAATATGTAAAGAAAACCCTGTCCGACCCGTAAGGATAATAAAGGATAGGTAAACACATGGCCAAATAAAATATTAAATTTTACATAATCATCATAGTAACAATACTAATGAATTTTGAAATAATTTTTTTTTGTTCCGAATTAATTCCAACTTCCCCAAAATTTGGTAATTTTTAAAAAGTGACAACACCATTTCTGACAGAGCGAATAGCGATGCGACCACGTGCCGCGTGCCCTGCCCCCCGTCACCCGCGGGTGTATGCCTAACGTGTTGTCTACCGCACATGCATTAAGTTACCTCGCTTTTTCGAAATAATATTTATTTTTTTAGGGGGATTTTTTTTAAAGTTTAGACCGGCTTTGTAGGCATCATTATAATCAGTTATCGATACCTAACAATACCTTCACGGATCGGACAGGGTTTTCTTTACATATTGTATAGCCTAAAGCCTCCCTGGATTAATAGGCTATCTAACGCAAAACGAATTTTTCAAATCGGACCAGTAGTTCCTAAGATTTGCGCGTTCAAACAAACAAACTTTTCAGCTTTATACAAAGTGGTGCTGACAATACGACAATAAATGAAAACACATACCATGCTGGTTCATAGGAATAATCCTGAACCATAGAAAAAAACCTTGTATCAAAAATAAAAAAATGAAAATTTCAAACAAACTAAATCGCATAAAATTGCAAACGGAAGAACATCCTTCAAAACATTGGTTCAATGACCTACGAATAGCGGGCGACAGCGCGTTCCTGTATGGGCTTGTTTTTTCGCGCCATTATTATTAATGTTTAGTACCACTGGATGAGGCGGTCATTAACCTGTAAGCGCGTCCTTATCAACATGTACATCATGTAGAAAATGTGAAAAATAAAAAATAATGTCCTGTGACTAAAGTAATAGACATATTTATAAGATTTTTTATGGGTAGACTGAGAATGTGTTGAGGTAAACGATGTTTAATTTATTGTCGTATTGTCAGCACCACTCTGTATATTAGTATAGATATTGATATGTAAGTAGCAAAAACGGTTAATTTAGTGGACATATTCCATCATCACTTGTTTAAAACATCAAAAACGGTTTAAAAAAAAACGAAACACTGTTTCTTAAAGCTAAATCTTGACAAAAATAAAAACAGAATGTCAAATTCATTTTACTAAATGTGATTGGCCAACGCGACGGGAAAAACAACAGGTAAACAAACAAATCTTGTCGTGACTTTGACAATATCTCAATGAATTTTCAGCTGAATTATTGCTTTGAAACTGGGTGTGTCCCTACACAGATTTATTCGTCAAAACAAAACTAACAGGTGCTGTTTTCCACGATGTTCATTCGAGTTTTCATTAAAGTTTCTATTAAGCTAAACTTAGTTCGGCACATTGACGTCGACGCCTGTCGGCTATGGACGGCATAGTAACCTATTTAGCAGGAAATGTTGGAGAATGAGCAACTTATTTTCAAGCACTTTTATTGACACAACGTGAATTAGTAAAACTGTGTGAAACAGATACAAAAGGCTCATGGCGGGAGGAAACGCCAGGATGTCACCATTGTGTGATCGCCCTGAGGACACGGTGGAGCATACGGTGGAGGTCTGCCCGGCTTGGTTAAAGCACCGTCGCATAGTGGGGCCAAACCCAGTTTGAGCGGCCAAAAGTAAAAATAAATATTTTTTCCGGTTGACCAATGACCAGCGCATCTTTGGCCGTGTACATTTTATTTTTTTGCGGAGCCGTTTTCTTAGTACAGCCATTTAAAAAGCTCAAATTATGCCTCAGACAAAGTGCGCGCTGCAAACTATAATATGAATGTTTCTGAACCTCAAAACCCCACCTTAAAAACCCCAGTATTCCAAATTTAAACAAAATCGGGGAACTCTGCTACTTTTGGCCGTTAAAATGGGGGTTTGGCCCCACTGTGCGCCGTTTCCTCGTAACGGCGATCGGCGGCGATCTCTCGCTTCCGACCCTAGTCCAGGCCGTTGTCCGGAGCGAGAGTGCATGGCAGGCCGTCACCTCCTTCTGCAAAGCAATGATGCTGGCAAAGGAGGAGGCGGAGCCCATGAGGCAGCGCCCTCACGCCACTAGCCACCACCGCGGGCCTGCGGACAGTGAGCAGCGGGCAGCCCGCCGCCCGGGAAGGACCAGGCCCGATTCGACGGCGTGTCGTGTTTCACGCGCGCCTCAAAGAGATGTCAGCACATCGTGACGGGGTCCTCGAGACCGATGCCTCCCGAGTCAAGGTTGCGGGTTGTTTAAAAAAGAAGCCGTAGCCCTGGCGCACAGGCAAGTGAAGAAACACGTGTGGGTTTTAGTCAGTAAAAGTCTGACACGCCCTTCCGCTCCTAATTGATAATTTGATCATTTCCAATCCAGCAAAAAAAATGCCCTTTGATAACGATAAACCTATAACGATTGTCATCCATAAATTACAGTTGGGACCAGCGGCTTATCATCACCCATCCACAAACCTACCGCGGTAAGCTAGCTTACCAGATTGATCGACCTGTGCGGCTGTTACATATTATTTAGCCATAGGCCTCTATCTCTTTCTCATGTAAGTGCGTGTATACAGGCACCTCGTAATCTTAAAGTTTGATTGACACTACACTTATTACAAAATCGATCCAAAATTTTATTAAATTCAGTTCGTTTACACATCTTTGGTAGCGTAACCTTCACACGACATTAATAAAGGATCCAATTTTAATACTATTCCTAATACAGGATGTCCCTGAACTCAACGTCAAGCCGGAATGGGATGACAGGATTGATTGTAACCATCATGAGAAAAATCAGAAAAAAGTCTATCATAAACAGCTCGGAAATTATGGGTATTTAAGAAAAACCTGGAAATTTGGTCAACCTGTAACCATCGGTCATTGTGGTTAATTTTTATTATTTTTGTTCATTTACACTTTGAAACTGTAACCCTAAATAACATTTCTAGAAGCACAGTCAAAAATAATAACACTTGTCTCAAATTTTCTAGAATTATTTCTTTGTTAAACTACGAATTTAACATTTTCGAGCTTTTTATTTTTTACTCGCTTTTTTAGTTTGAAATTAACAAGTATTGTACCATTATACAATCCTGATTAAATGCGCCAACTTTTAATGGCACTTGCTAAGGCACTTTGTTATATTTTTTTAAAGGAGGGCCTTTCAAAGTCGTCAAATTTAGAAAATTTGATTCAAGTGAACTTGCAACAATTGTGTCATTGTTTTTGACTCTGGTTCTACAAATGTTACTTAGGGTTACGGTTCCAAAGTAGAACAAAAATAATAGCAATTAACCACAGTAACCGAAAAATGGTTACAGTTTGAACTAATTTCTAGGGTTTTCTTAAATGCCCATATATAACACCTACATTATGTATTTTGCAAACAAAGCGAAAGGTTCCTTGAAATTTCTTTTACTTGTTCATTGTAACAAATTGATAAGTCTTAATTAGTCAAAAATTTATGAAATGTTGTACCTAATAGGGTGCCTTGTTTTAAAACCTTAACATAAGAAATACAGCAAGGTAAATGGTAAACTGGTAACTGATCTTAATTATTTTATTTAATTTATTGTATTTATTTTGAAATAAATTTATCTATAATTATTAAACATGGAAAATGAATAATTTCAAAAATATTAAACATAATAAATTTATCTTGCCTATGAATTTCACTTGTTCAAATTATGGAACCTTTTCAGAGATTGAGGTCGTTACGGTTAAGGTATTTTAATCTGATTAGTGTCGAAGGTCAGATTTGATTTGATCAGATTTGCCGCTTGTGCAAACATTTAAATATATCTACAAAGTAATTAAAATTGAAGAATGTATTAGTACTTATAAAAAAAATATTAAAAGGCATATAAAGTTTATAGGGTATTATTTTTTTTTTTTTATATAGGTATCTGTTTATTCCAAAATATCTCTGAAATGGCTGAACAGATTTTGGCAACATCTTAACTGAAAGATTAGCTGTAAGGAGTAACTTAGTTTAACTTCTATTTTAGAAAAATAAATTGGGTTTCGTGGAGACAAATAAAACCTTTGAAGTGCAATTTGTTTTCCAACATGCACGCGACTGAAATTGTGGGCTAGCCCAAGCTTATAATACATTTAGTACTTTTACACTGCCATAAACTTAGCAACTTTGAAGTTGTGGTTGCCGCCGAAATTACTGTTTGCAAGATTAATGGCATTGACTCAGTGTGACCAAGTCCTTACTCCGACAATTTTCTGATAATAATATTTAACACATTAAGTGCTAAATGGAAAACGTACGTAAGTATAACAAGCTAAGCTTTCAAAAGCTCGGCTAAAACCGAATCTAATGCTTTAATGTTTAGTGATGAGGTTATCAATGCCCTTTGACCCACGTTTTTGGACTCGTAGGTTTATCTTTAGATATATTTTTACTCGTTACATGCCAATGAAATGTGAATGAAAATAAACTTGAGCTAACTAGGCCCTTAATTGCATGTCAAAATAATGCGGGCTTTTATCGACTTTTCTCCTATAAAGAGACCACTGTTAAAAGTTTATTATGTCGCGTTGTAGTCTAAGTGCTGAAAAGGGTAGTGGTCGCAGTAACTGGCGAAATTCAAATGTTATATCGCTTTTCATAATTATTTCAGTGTTAGTATCAAGTTATATTGTAATACAAAATCACTCACTATCAGTAACTGCCAGCTACATGCGTGTATTATATTTAAAATATTCACACAGCGTTAAGCCTTTTAGAAACGCAATCATTTCTAATTTTATGGCCTGACACTTCGACTCTAATCAACAACAAAATATCCTATTTCTCTCATCATCAGCCTCTACTCGTCCACTGCTGGACATAGGCCTCTTCCATAGCACGCCAACAAGATCGATTCTGAGTAGTTCTCTACTAGCCACTATTCTAGAATTTTTGATGTCGTCGCTCCATCTCGCCCAAGGGCGTCCTACGCTACGTTTGCCGAGACGCGGTCTTCACTCAAGGACTCGTTTACCCCAACGATTGTCGGCCCTGTGGCATATGTCTATTTCTCTATAATAGCAAATAAGTATCACACGTCTGAGACACACATTCTATTTTAAATATTTTATGGGAATTCATTAGTAGAAAGCAATATTTTACTAACACCTGGTTACCATAAAATATGCCCAAGCGAAACCTTTAAAATAATTTACACAAAAACTGTAGGTAGTGTGTTAATTTGAGGATTTGAGAAATTAGAATTAATACAGTTATCGTTCATAGAAAATTTACGCGTTATGAACTACTCAAGATTTGCCTTCCTCTGCAGCAGTTAGACTTCATAGTAGGCACTAGGGTTGAGCAATACATTTGTGTTGGTAGAGGTTCTATGCGCTAGCTCTAACAGAATATGTGCAACGAGGTATACGTTTGTAAAACTATTTCCGGTGTCAATGTAATGTACGTAGTACTTAAACAAATTAATAAAAAGTGGCTTATTGAAGCGTAAGTGCAGATGGAATTCATTAGTAGAAAGCAATATTTTACTAACACCTGGTTACCATAAAATATGCCCAAGCGAAACCTTTAAAATAATTTACACAAAAACTGTAGGTAGTGTGTTAATTTGAGGATTTGAGAAATTAGAATTAATACAGTTATCGTTCATAGAAAATTTACGCGTTATGAACTACTCAAGATTTGCCTTCCTCTGCAGCAGTTAGACTTCATAGTAGGCACTAGGGTTGAGCAATACATTTGTGTTGGTAGAGGTTCTATGCGCTAGCTCTAACAGAATATGTGCAACGAGGTATACGTTTGTAAAACTATTTCCGGTGTCAATGTAATGTACGTAGTACTTAAACAAATTAATAAAAAGTGGCTTATTGAAGCGTAAGTGCAGATGGAATTCATTAGTAGAAAGCAATATTTTACTAACACCTGGTTACCATAAAATATGCCCAAGCGAAACCTTTAAAATAATTTACACAAAAACTGTAGGTAGTGTGTTAATTTGAGGATTTGAGAAATTAGAATTAATACAGTTATCGTTCATAGAAAATTTACGCGTTATGAACTACTCAAGATTTGCCTTCCTCTGCAGCAGTTAGACTTCATAGTAGGCACTAGGGTTGAGCAATACATTTGTGTTGGTAGAGGTTCTATGCGCTAGCTCTAACAGAATATGTGCAACGAGGTATACGTTTGTAAAACTATTTCCGGTGTCAATGTAATGTACGTAGTACTTAAACAAATTAATAAAAAGTGGCTTATTGAAGCGTAAGTGCAGATGTGACGAGTTATAAGGGTCCCGACCTAGGGGTCCCCAAACTGTCAGATATTCCCAATCAACCTTGAGTCTTAATGCTTCAGAGATAAAGTTGAAAATCTAATAAGGAAATCTGACAGATTGTAGTAGCTTGATGTGCTGTCGTCTGTAGCTACATATCAATTATATTTTTAAACTAGCGACCCGCTCCGCCTTCGCACGTGGACAAATGATATAGGTACCTAAGCAATCTTTAAGAAACGGTGGCCCTTCAATAAAAATAATGCCTACTGTGCCGCCCATCAGCCAATATCTGACTCTGCAAGATACATCGATTATTGTCCAAGGATAGCCAGTTCCACCACCTTCAAACAGAATGAAAGCCTACCGGGGTACCAAGTTTGTTCGAAATAATGGTCTCTCGATGCGGCCCACTCCTTCCGCGGTTTAGGCAGACAGACACTCAAATAGCAGGCGGCCGGCACGGGCGCGAGAAGCACGCGGATTTTTTCTGGTGTTTAGTTTTGACTAAATCGTGATATCTCCTGAATGAAACAACCTTTCTGTTGAATCACTCTAGCTATTAAAATAAACTCTATCAAAATCCGTTGCGTAGTTTCAAAGATTTAATCATACAAAGCGACATAGGGAAAGTAAAAGTGACTTTGTTTTATAATATGTAGTGATTACTGAATGGATAAAAAGAAACCATTTAAATATATAAAAAATAGTTGCTTACTGCTATCGGGAACTGAGTCAGGGTTCAAGAGAGAGGAACCTCCTGACAATACGAGCCGTGTTAAGAAGTAGGTACCGCTTTCCGAATTAAGCCTTGATTTAACTGCCCAACAAGAGCCTCCGAGGTGTTGGTCGAGGCTTTTGGCTATTAGCCAATTGCCTTATTATAGGATTTCTATAATCACATACCAATAATTCTGTCACACTGACATGTACAATGGATTACATATGTGTATTGCAGATATGTTTGATGGGTGATCACTCATCTTTTATTCAGTCCAAGAACTGGTAGAAAACATGTATTTTCTTAAAATCACAATGCCGACACAATGCCGCTGGAAAGCACCTTGCATCATTTTTTCAATTAAGTATCATCATAATTGCACATATGGAAGTTTTACTCTGAGTATTCCGAGTGTAGAAGTGAAGTATTTTGTGGGTATTGCTAATGACTGATGGATAATTTGAAATAAACAATTTTGATTTTGATTTTTTGATTTTGGTGGTAGGCCAAAACATCAGCTGCCGGCAGAAGTTACCACCCACCAGGCAAATTATGAAGCATGATGTCTGGTGAAGCCGTACGGAGGACGGGTCTTAGCAGTTTTGTTGCGATGTGTACCGGGTACGATGCGCCATGTATTGTTTGGTCGTGGAGGGTCTCCAGATCAATCTGCCTCTGGCGCAGCATCGTTGGTCGTGTTGTTGGGTTTGACATTGCATCACCTCGCTCTACTGCCGTCTTCCTTCCCATTCCCTCAGTTTTTTTTTTTTTTGAGTAAATAGGCTCTTAATAAACTAACGCTCTTTACCATCACTGCTTACCATCAGGTGGGATTGCGGTCAAGCACAAGTTTGTAATTTTAATTCAGGCAGCGAGCTCTACTGCCAACTCAACTGGTATATCAAACAAAATTAATTTAGGTACAGTCATAATAACTGTAAATATATACTTGTGACAATCGCGTATCATACATTATTTTACATATAACCCGATTGCACCTAACCCATAAATTGCGTAAAAAAACCAGAGAAAATTTTAATTCCGCGGGCAACCCTAGCCCCTTCCCCCTTAGGGTTCCAATTTAAACGCTTGTTGGGATAACAGCTAAAGCTTGAATTAGTTTCAAGTATTCATTGATCAGTTAATGAATACTCGAAACTAAAATTAGCTTACGTTTAATTATCTCACGGTAGTATTTCTTGGAAAGGTTTCAACGACGTCGTCTAGTGAATCAAAGACGTTACATAATCACTTATGCCGTCGGAAATTAATGCCTACTTATGTAAAACTTACCTTTACTCAATGTTAATATAATAAATTCACTTGTTGATTCTACTCAGATAGGTAAAATAAACTAGGCAAATAAGTTCAACAGACTCATGCCATAGGTGTGGTCTACCTATTTGCAATTTATATTAAATCGAGCAATATTAACCCCATGGACCAACGCTTTCTCACGTACAGATTAATCTCCAACAGGACCCATTTACGTTACTGTTATTGCCTATGTGAATTCAATTTATAAATGGGGTATCATTATTTTTATGGACGTTTTTACTATTATTGCGGTCATACAATTCGGAGAACGCATTCTGTTTTTGATTAATAGTACGAAAAAATGTAAACGAGTTTATTCTCTGAAATATCTTTTTTTTATAAGCTATCACCTCTGCCAAACTGCAAAGCAGTCTGTTGGTATACGTAGCTCCTTTTTTTAGTACATTTAAACAAAATTATAATACTTTTTCATCTATATGTAGATACACCAAAATATTCAGTAGGTACATTCTTTAAATAAAACAGAATCAGGAGGAAGATTGATTCAAATGAAAATCTCATTTGGTTTAGCAAAACACCTTAGATAAAGACGTAGTTACGTATTTAATTTACAATTTTTAGTGACAACTGATTATATCTACTGGAAGATTATTAAAAAGTCAATACTTGGCGACGTTTAATTCCATAAGATGTGTGATATCGAATTACTAAGCCCAGTTTGATTGTAGCATTCAATCGCTAGCAATCAGTCATTGTGACTAATCTACTGTCAAAAGCACATTGTACATGAAGTACGTGAATAGAATCTCCAGTTAAAACCATGAGAGGTGATCTATACATTTAGTTAACTATATTTGTCGAAGGGTTCGCCAGAAGTCGTACTATACAGTACACTAGAGATAATGATATACATAGTTTGTGGTCATTATCTCTAGTGCTCTATACAACCTTTTCTAGTAATTATATGACAATAACTTTCAATTATGTACAATACAATTTTAGAAGGCGGAAAAATAACACTCAGATTAGATGACAAATAGTATGTCAAAGTACCTCTAAATACAACGTCATTTTTTAACCGACTTCAAAAAGGTGGAGGTTACTCAATTCGACCGTATATATGCTTTTTTTTTTCTATGTTTGTTCGCGCATAACTTCGTCCTTTATGAACCGATTTTGATAATTCTTTTTCTGTTGGAAAGAAGACATTCCCAAGGTGGTCCCATGATAAGGATATCAGGGTTTGATGGTGGAAGACCAGAAAACAAGGGAAACTTTCAAAAATTGCAGAGGCGACTAGTGCATTTCTTAGCATTTTCATTAAGTGTTTTAAAGCACTACAAATTAATAAAGGTCTGGAGTAGATGTGATTATGGAGCCGGGAGACAGTCGAAGGAACTCCTCAACAATTCACAGCAGCTATCTTGTGTTTGTACTTGAATAATTTGTATTGACAAGAACCTTACACCTAGATGGGTGGTGACTGTCATTAGGGTGCTGATGATGATGACAAAGGTCAGTTCAGGAAACTTGTATTTGACTCAATTCATTTTTATATTGATGAGACCTTTGCACCCATTGGCTTAAAATAATGGTCTGCAGTAAATTTGATGATGAAGACCATAGGCAGTTGAGGGAATACTTACGGGTAAAATTAAAGTAGGTAAACAAAATTATGTCGTTTCCCAACTATATTTGCGTCAGCTTCCAGTCTGACCGGATGCAATTGAATACATAGTACTTTTAAGAACTAAAAAGTAGTAAATATTTCGGAAGTCGGTGACAAAAATAAATATAAAAAACCAAAGACACCGACTTCCGAAATTAGTTATTTTTCCCTTTGTAGTGGTTTCTGGAAGTCGGTTGTTTTTTTGTAAAAAATTTTTGTTACTTTATACGAAGCCTGAATACAGTTTGTTCAGAATAAACAACTGAATTGATTCCAGTTATTTTTACACAATGTTATATTTTTTCCCAAATACTTTTAGAAATGGTTGCAGTGTGGTCGCCGAGCGCGCAACACAGCTGACGGTAGATTAGGTTACTAGGAGCTAGGGGCTACTAGGAACGTGAGACAGAGCACCCCGTGCCACGCCCTGCAGGCGCAGGCGAGCGAGCGATGCATTGACCATATTTTTGTTGGGACAACCAAGTAAGATAACAAGCTCATAACTTTGTGGTTTTTCATGATATCTTTTTGAAATTTTGTACATAGATTCTTAACTTGAAAACACTGGACACGTGTTTCGGCTGGACCCGGCTTTTATTCGTGGATTTTTGACAATTATCAGAAGTCCGAAAATCTGACAATTAATCTTACTAAAGCCCACTACTAATTATCTAGTAATTGGGTTGCGGATGTCAGATAGGCAATCACTCGATATAAAATACTAGTGTACAGCTAAATTTGGTTACACTCGAACCTAACATAGTTCGTTCAGAGGCTAGGACATGATAATATTGTTTGATAGATACCTAGAAGACGCTACAGTACCTAAATTTCGCCAGCAAGTATGTAACCATAACAAAATACACATTTTAAATAAGTATCATCATTTATCAATTACGATTATCCAATAATATAATGTTATTACTGAAAAGTTATCGCATAATAGAAATTAGATTTGATAAGAAGGGTGACCCAGTTCCTTAAGTGTCGCTTAATTTTCAGTAAAAAAGATAATATGTTTGGAGAGCCTTTCATAACTTACTTTGGGCCCATTCTATTAGGTTAGGGCCCTTTACTGAGTGGTCGGTGCATTGCGGTGTTCCTCGGAAGATTACATATTTATGGACTTTGGCGTGGAAGACATTTTATGTAATTATGAATACATTTAGGGCAAAAAGTACCTACTTACTTTTGGTGTTAAATTCTTTTAGAATATATTCTGCTATCAAGATTTTATGTTTCTCTTACTGGACAAAACCAAGAATAATTTATTTATTCAGAAGTCAAACTCAAGGCATTTAGTTTAATATCAGAATGGTCGATCAGTGACCTCATAATGATCGACTTTGCAAAGTTTCGTAATAAACTAGCAAAATGGCGGCATTATTACTTTCCACTGGTTGATAACTGAGACTCCACTTCATAGTAATAAATTTCCAAATAGATTGTTTATGTTTATAGTTACAGCCTGCTACGCTATTCCATGAATGGTATCTGCTCGACTCGACCATCTGTAAACTTGTAAAATATTTGTATAAAAAAAATCGTACGAAATTATTCCAATCATTCCAAAATATTCAAAAATTCACAACGTTACCTAATGCTCAAGTTATCACTGCTGTTGGCAATCCTGGAGTGCAACCCTTTGTTTATTATTTTCATTGATACGCTTTAGATACATTAACAGTGTTAAATAAATAATGACGTGATACTTAATCTGGAGTCACTCTAAGCCACGTTCACGGCCACAACCGAAGTGGTTTGCGATGTAACTTGCATCTAAAACTTCGCCCTCACTTCATTTGTGCCGCAACCGAAGTGGTTTGCGATGTAAGTTGCATCTAAAACTTCGCCCTCACTTCATTTGTGCCGCAACCGAAGTGGTTTGCGATGTAACTTGCGTCTAAAACTTCGCCCTCACTTCATTTGTGCCGCAACCGAAGTGGTTTGCGATGTAACTTGCGTCTAAAACTTTGCCCTCACTTCATTTGTGCCGCAACCGAAGTAGTTTGCGATATAACTTGCGTCTAAAACTTCGCCCTCACTTCATTTGTGCCGCAACCGAAGTGGTTTGCAATGTAACTTGTGTCTAAAACTTCGCCCTCACTTCATTTGTTTCAGTCTGTCGTTAGTTCACACATGCGGTGCGTGGAGCCACATGGTATCCTCAAAATGGTTTCATTTGGTTTTCTCCGCAATCGCTTGCCGCAAGTTGCTTGAGCGTTCAAGTCGTGGCCAAGAGGTAGACAAGGCCACAAGTCAGGTGCTCCGTGAAATGAAAAATTTGCTATAACGTGTTTACTAGTTTTGATAATCTATGAGCCGTTTCGCGGAAAACTAGTATTGGCACCGGGCCATGTAACAGTACCGTTGACGAAAATAAGATTCTTGACTTAGAACCGATTTTACATTTAACTTTGATACACATTCTTTTTTATTAATTTCCAGCCGTGAAATCTGTTATGTACTTTGAGGTGTATTTTTAGGTACATACACACCTATTTCACATTTTTAATATACTTTATGAATACTATGCAGTAATCCTTAATAATATTATAAATGGGAAAATGAGTTTGTTTGTTTGTTTGCTCCGCTTTCACGCCGTAACTACTGAACCGATTGCTTTGAAATGTTGCAGACCTAAAGTTAGAAATCCGGATTAAATAATAGGCTACTTTTTATCCCGGAAAAATTGATATTCCCTAGGGGAACTCTAAAAAGCGCGATGTAACCGAACTCCACGCGGGCGAAGCCGCGGGCGGAAAGCTAGTATTGTCATAATCCATACTAATATTATAAATGTGAAAGTAACTCTGTCTGTCTGTCTGTCTGTTACGCTTTCCCGCTTAAACCTCTCAACCGATTTTGATGAAATTTGGCAAAGACAATCTTTAGACCCTGAGAAAGAACATAGGCTACGTTTTATCCCGGAAAAATTTGATGTTCCCGAGGAAAATCTAAAAAGCGCGATATAACCGAACTCCACGCGGGCGAAGCCGCGGGCTGAAAGCTAGTTTTAAATAAACAAAATTCTTTAACTTCTATTATATTATAAAATGGCAAAAATACATTATCGAATAAAATAATATTAATAGACTGTTGTTACTGACCGTACCCACTTAAAAATGATTTATTGTATAACTTTAACTTCTAGCATGTTAAAGTAGTTACATTTGACTTAGTTTAAACGGCTTATTAAAATATGACAAGAGTTACAATAATGCGCTCATTTTCTGAAGTATTGTTTATATACATTTTTTTTTTTCCAATAAAACAGTTACCTTCAGACAAGCATACCTGGTTGCTGACAGGTTGGCTGGGGAATTCGAGCTGAGTGATGGATTATCTACCTACTTATGTACATACTAATGGCCAAAGATTTCAAGAAAAATAATATTAGATACAGGTAGTACCAGAAGGCTATTTGCATTATTTCGAATAGAACTCAGCTACGTATGATTTTCAAATAAATATGCGTAATTATTTAGGCGCAAAATTGGAATATGTAAAAAAGCAATACATACGCAATAAAATATATTCTAACAACAACTTGTGTGTATGATTAATTATTTCATTTCAATTACATTACCATGTTTCTTCCTCCCTTGAGTTAAACGAACTCGGTTCAATCCAAGTAGGAACATTACCAGACTAATAAAAACATGAAATTTAATCATACTGTCTTCATATCATGTTGTATTGTCATTAAGGTAATAAACTTTAATGAAATGGAGTGTGCCCAGACACGACACTCACGTACCTACTCTTCTTGTACGGACGACAGCAGGTCAAGCTACCTGGAACTGTCAAATATTCCCACTCAATCTTGAGCCTTAAGAGGGGACTCTAGTGCCGAGGAATTTGAAAAATAGGTATTTGAAGAAACTAATGCCGTCACGCTACTTCCAACCTCTCCCGGTTAAGTGCGGAAAGTACAGTAAAAGACAGTTGCAGCTCAGGCTGATTTTAACTACAAAAACATTGACCAAAAGAGGTTTCGTATTCCGCTGTTTTCTTTTGAAAACACGACAGATCTTAATTATTTTTATATCAAAATTTAGAGGAAAAGTATACCTATGATTCTAATATTATCATTATTCCTTTTTTGTCAAAAACTTGTCACGTTTGTCTAATAGTCATCTGAACATCACGGTAAAAATGAGTTATTTTTCGCGATTTTGAACTTTTCAATAAAATAGAATAGAATACTTTTATTTCAGACCGGAGTCCATAAGGTTAGTAACAATTTTACTTAACTTCTAGTGTTAGACACAGATACACATACAGACACAAATATACATTCAATTAAATTAAGACTTAGCGTGGAGCTGCATCCACCTCTGCCACATGGGAGAATCCCACCGATCCACGAACACACTGAGAATATTGTTGTTACTGCGGCGAACACGTGTCATTAGGGATGCGCATCTACTCCTAATAATGGCAGTAAAACCATTAATATTATTATCTGCAAACATCCCTGACGCACTACAACGCCAAGGCAGCCCCAACAGCACCCTCAGTGCATTATTATATTGAACACGAAGGTCGCTGTATACCCGCTGAGTGAGTTTCGGAAAAAAAAAAATGATAAGGGCACGTCTACTCACGGTGTAAAATTGTAGAAAAAAATAATTGTTCTAAAAGCATTATCCACGAAGAAAACATTGGAATACGTTTCTATAGAGAAAGCACCACTAGAGTTCCCTCTTAATGCTTAGCCATAATGTTGAATATCTAATAAAGAAATTTGTAATATTGTAGTTGCTTGATGTGCTGACGTCTGTACATCGAGCCAGAATATTCCTTAATAATTTCAAAGAATATTATTTTCCTTATAAGGAGCTGTTTCTTTTGTTTACTTGTTTATTAATACATATTTACAAGTATGAAGAGGTTTTAGGAAATGAATAGACATTTCAAATTAATAACAATATTATATCTCAAGTAGAGGACGCGTAGTGGATTATATCTTAATATAGTTTAGATATTCTGATTACAAAGTGAAGGAAAACATCTTGAGGAAACCTGGACTTTAAGTCTGAAATCGCCAACCCGCATTGAGCAAGCGCGGTGATTACGCTCAATCCTTCTCTGTATGAGAGGGGACCTGTGCCCAGCAGTGGGAGAGTAAAAGGTTGATGATGATGATAACAGTCTGTAGTTTAGATTCAGTTGAAAACTAGTGTCAGGCAGTAGGTCTGGCATTTTTGCTGAACAGCAGGGTAATTGCGTAACACTATCAGTAGCAATGGGATTCATTTTGACGGTTCATCAATACTCATTGCGTTATTTACATTGTCGAACAGACACATTTCCGAACATATGGAGCAATGAAATAGCAATAAGCTTCAAAATGATTCCAACTGACATTAAATAATAAATAAATATATACGGACAAATCACACAGATTGAGCTAGCCCCAAAGTAAGTTCGAGACTTCTGTTATGGGATACTAACTCAACGATACTATATTTATAATAGAAACATATATAGATAAACATCCAAGACCCAGGCCAATCAGGAAAATATCGTTTTACATCATGACCTGGCCGGGGATCGAACCCGGGCCCTCCACGTCGCAGGCAGGCGTCTTGTTGCAGCCGCAAGACACACTTTCCTGCTATTTTCTTACGTCGGACTTTTTCGTGATTTGTTTGTTACTATTTGTATCTAGGTACCTATTTAGTGCATTGTGAGTCTATGCTAAATAAAGGTATCATCATCATCATCACCATCATCATCAACCTTATTATTCTATCTTCTATACAAATATGTAAAGAAACCTTATCCGATCCGTGAAGGTAGTGTTAGGTATAGATAATTGATTCTACTAATGCCTACAAAGCCGGACTAAAGTTATAAAAATAAATATTATATCGCAAAAGGAGATAACTTACTACATGTGAGGTAGACAATACATGCGCGGGTGAAGGGGGACAGGGCACGCGGCACGTGATCGCATCGCTCATAATAATACCGCCGAAAAAGGGTGTTGTAACTTTTTTAAAAACTACCGAATTTTGGGGAAGTTGGAATTAATTCGCAGAAAAAAAAATCTGAATTCATTAGTATTGTTACTTACTATGATGTATATTTAAAGTTTCATATTCATAAATCATTTATATCAGGTAAACACATGACCAAATAAGATCATGTGTTTAACTAGGGTTGTAACGGAGCTTCGCCTCCGCTTCCGTTACTGCGGAAGTTCCGCAAGAAATCGTATCTTCGCTTCCGCCTCCGCCTCCGCACAATGTTTGCGGAGTTATAACGGAGGTTTATTTACGTATTTATAAAATAAATAACGCGCAAGCTGCGACGCTCGACAACCACCCGACCGCGTTTGAGCGCGAAATGGTCAAGAATCAACTAGTGCGAGGCGGGAATGCGGCAAACACAATTTGTTTCTCCTTAATTTTCATTACAAGAAGATAATATTTTTTTACCAAGTATACTACGATTAATGTACGTATTTAAAATAAAAATTTTGTTTTAATTAACCATAAATTTCATTTTTTTCTATATGTACTTTCACCTCCGCCTCCGCCTCCGTTAACCTCCGCATCCGCGGAGGTGAGGCTCGTCGCCTCCGCATCCGCCTCCGCCTCCGCTAACAAGCCTCCGTTACAACCCTATGTTTAACTAACCTTTATTACCTTCATGGGTCGGACGGGGTTTTCTTTACATATTGTATAATAGTTTCCTTGAAATACATTTAGGTAATATGTGCTAATCCAATGAATTATTATGTACATTCTAAAACTTATCTCTATAGATCAGTTAATTTGAGAGAATTTAATCAAAACAACACAACTCAAACAATTCTGCTTCAAACAACCCAATTTCGGCTACAAATGTTTCTTTAGGATAACTTTCTGTTTTCATTACTAACCCTATGTCAATGCCTATTACGTTATTATATTTATCTATTTACTAGCTTTCCGCCCGCGGCTTCGCCCGCGTGGAGTTCGGTTATATCGCGCTTTTTAGATTTCCCTCGGGAACATTAACTTTTTCCGGGATAAAAGGTAGCCTATGTTCTTTCTCAGGGTCTAAAGATAGTCTGTGCCAAATTTCATCAAAATCGGTTGAGAGGTTTAAGCGGGAAAACGTAACAGACAGACAGACAGACAGACAGACAGACAGACAGACAGACAGACAGAGTTACTTTCGCATTTATAATATTAGTATGGATTAGTATGGATTTCTTGCTTTAACCGAATGCATCAACGGGTGAGACTTTTTTTTTTAAAGATGTACGGTGTATGGTACCAGGGTAGCACAAAAGTGTAGGAGAAGTCGAAACAATGAAGCTCATTCATCATTATTAATCTAATATTACATGGATGAAGTTTTATTTTGCCTACTTTGAGGAGGTGCAAGGTACCAGGGTAGCACAAAAATGTAGGAGAAGCCGAAACAATGAAGTTCATTCATTAATGATAAACGCACAGGATATTGTAATCGTTTGAACTCAAATGGCATATCAATTGTGTTAAAGGATCAACAGTGGTGTTTATTAAAAGAAACCAACCGAGAGGTAGATGTTACAATATTCGTGTATTATCCATTTAAGTTACAACCAGAATTTATTAATTTAGATAGGAACAGAATAACAATCACTGAGTACACAATAAAATGTCAAACTATAGCAATCAGCTATTAATTAATATGGAAAATATAGGTCTCACAGAGTTCGCACGACGTTACCGCTCTGAGTGATGCTTGTCGAACAACTGCCAGAGTGCGGGTATACCGCGCCTTTTATAGTAAACTTGAGGTGGGGTACCGGTCTTCGCTAACAGGCGGCCATTCTGCCCTGGGGATGTCCTCATCCCCAACACTGATCGGCCATTCGTTCTTGCTGTATGTCCTCATACAGGTGGCACTATGACAGCAAATATACCTATTAACATAAAAAATATTACACACACACAATATTATACAATAGATAATTCAAGAACTCAATAATGAACTTTTCACTAAAAAAAAAATACTAGCAATCAAAGTTAATCGATATCAATCACATTTTAACTTAAAGCAAAGTACATTTGGTTCTGTAACCTCTCTTACTGAATTAAAAATACGGCTAAACATTACTAAAATTGAATTGAAATTGTTTATTAGTTTAATTACTTGTTTATTAGTTTAAATACTTTCTTTAATTCAGGTAAATGTCTCAATACTGATAGAATAATTGCTTGTGAATAGAATACATTACCACACAAGGGGCAAATACTTATCTTTCTTCTTTAGCCACACTAGGGGCTTATTATGTTCAAACCACACTTGGGGCTTATTATGTTTAAACCACACTTGGGGCTTATTATGTTCGAACCACACTTGGGGCTCATTACGTTGGAACCACACTTGGGGCTCATTACGTTGGAACCACACTTGGGGCTCATTACGTTGGAACCACACTTGGGGCTCATTACGTTGGAACCACACTTGGGGCTCATTACGTTGGAACCACACTTGGGGCTCATTACGTTGGAACCACACTTGGGGCTCATTACGTTGGAACCACACTTGGGGCTCATTATGTTCAAACCACACTTGGGGTTGAATAAATATTACCTATAATGTTTTTAATAAATTAGCACACGACCACACCATTAGGGAGTTATTATGCATATCCACACTAGGGGATAATTATTATATTTGTATATTTATGCATATCCACACTAGGGGATAATTATTATATTTGTATATTTATGCATATCCACACTAGGGGATAATTATTTTAGGGAGTTATTATGCATATCCACACTAGGGGATAATTATTATATTTGTATATTTATGCATATCCACACTAGGGATAATTATTATATTTGTATATTTATGTATATCCACACTAGGGGATAATTATTTTAGGGAGTTATTATGCATATCCACACTAGGGGATAATTATTATATTTGTATATTTATGCATATCCACACTAGGGGATAATTATTTTAGGGAGTTATTATGCATATCCACGCTAGGGGATAATTATTTTAGGGAGTTATTATGCATATCCACACTAGGGGATAATTATTATATTTGTATATTACAATAATATAAAATCCTAAGTTGAGTGCAGACTTAATTATAGGTTGCCACAGCATGCATCATTTTGTGGTCGGATTTTTATTTATATAGACGATATTAAAATAAAAACAAGAATGTAGATTATAAACAGAATTAAACAATAGGGCTCAATCATTGTTAGGGTTGAGCATAATGATTAACTGTCTACTCTAGGAGACTCGATTTTATTTCACCACACTTGGGGTTGATGTCATAATACTATTACTCTATTTTAATATTATTATCTTTTTATATTTATTTCCACTCAATATTAGTACTAGCATTTATTTAGTTTAACTTACCACTTATGTTCGTGAATGTTGGTTCACCTGGTATTGGCAACTGTATAAGCCTTTTACTCATAACAACTGTATTTGTTAATTTATATACAGAAGCAGTTGGTGTACCTTTGTTAATAAATAAATAAAATTACTCACTGCACGCCGAAGCTGAAGTTATTACTCTTATAAAATTGTTGCATACCGTCCTCGCTAGGGGAATATCCGCAATAGTTTTCAATGAGTATCTCTTCAACCTAAACTGGCGGCGTCTAAGCTGTAAGTTGACATGTAGGTTAATGTATGTGATTATTGATAATTATAATTAAGTAGGTACCATGTAATTGTTTTAGTCAAACGGAACCATCGCTACTAGAACTGGTATCCTGTTGTCCTTCTTTTGAATGAAGACGTTCAGATATTCTTCGACGACTCATTTCGCGAAGGGCTTCCCGATTAGGGCTACAACCTTCAAAGGCTACTCACACACTAAGGTACGAATAAGTGGTGTCACAACATCACTACCCATCAATTATTTAGAATCAACTGCGGTTTCCACATAACACTCGGCCACTTTTCCTGACGATGGTTGCACTCCATACGCCCACAGAAAGAATTTAGAGAACGCATCTAAATTATAAAAACATGACACCTAATGAATCTACTAGCAAATGCACAAAAGTGGGCAGCAGTTTGTAAATTGAATCACTAATGAAATAGGTATTTCTGGACCTCAATCATTACTGAAACAACAACATCATCTGGCAACCACTATCGGGGTTACAGATAATCATAATGTCGAGGCATTTAAAATAAAAGTTCCACAATGTATGGCCAAACAAGTATCCCAATATCGGTGCACAGTAATAATGGTATCAGTGCTACAATATGGGGGCACGAACACCACTAAATCGGGGTGTTAAAATAACTCGCCACTTATTGAAGTGGTTTGGAGAATCCTTGTTGCGCTTTAAATTCTGCGGAAAGGCTAATTCAGTCAAGGCCTTCACTTATCCACAACTCGGCCTATCCATCACTCGGCCTAATTTTCAGTCATATTTCTTTCATAAAAACAATTAATTGGCTTACGCGAATCAGAGAAATAATTTACAGTCAGCGACGAAATCAAAGATACATTAAGTGCACCGCCATCTATAAGGATGTCAACCGGTATGCCCGGAATTTCAGCTGATTGATTGATTAATGACCTTTGTAAATTACAGCAGTACTAACGTAATTATTATTCGTGGAAAGTTCGCGACACAGGTTAACTTAGCGCTGTTTATTGCTGCTAGCCTGCGACTCGATCGAGTTTAAGTGAAACAGTCGCTTTCCCTATGCCCTAACTTCTTCGAGAAAGAACAGACTGGTTTAGTACCAGTGTTACATTTATCGATAGTAATATTTCGCTTTTTGGGGCACTTATCCTTATAATGACCCATTTGGCTGCAATGAAAACACTTGTTTTCCGTTTTAGTAGAATTATACAAATGATGCTTCTTAGCGGTACTAATAGGTGAGGCAAATTTATCCAAATTACGATTATTGTCAAATTTTCGGGTAGGTTTAATATAAGTAGCCCGAAATGAAACTAGTGGCTACCGCGCGCACTTGTACGTAGATTGTATTAATTATAATGAATAAAGAAGTAAGAATGGATCAGCCGAAACCAGCCCAAACAAGACGGTGACGAAACCGAATCATTGAACCTCAAGCGGGTTGGTTTATTTTAAATGCTTACTTAGAATAAATACTAATAACGGGGTTGAATTAAAGATCATCTGTTTACGTACCTACTCAATTAAATGTAAACATTCTTGATTATAATTATGTCTTTTATCTATATGAAATATTTTTACGTTATTATGCCCCACCCTACAGATTTTCTAAAAATGGTAGGTTATTCGTGGAAATTTCCTTGGAAGTAGTAATATCCATATTTTAACATATATTTTAAGATTAAAAGCTATGCTATCAATATCGTTTACGTTAAGTCACAAAATAAATACCTACCTACAGAGATTTCATTCTGTGACTGCAAATTAGCAAATTTAAGCCTAATAACAACGCGATGTTCATCATACCTTACACGGCACGTGACCTTAATCAGCCTACCGAAGCTAGGCGTACTCGTAACGGATCAAAATGTACCTTACGTCCGTGCTAGTAGAGCTTGTATTACAATACCCGGAACAAGTCTTTGAACTGATCGGTCCTATTGTTGTACTGGGTTGGGAGTAGTGAGGAAAAATATGTGTAACTGTTTCATTTTAAGTTTTGTATTTTATAAGTACTGGGCAGTACTGGTAACATTTAAATTCTTGGTTATGTGTCCAGCAATCATTGCATTCTTCAGTCAAAAAGAGAAAACCGACAAATTTGTCTGTTGGCGAGAGGGGCATAAATACTAAACGTATTTAAGAATATTAGAAATATGTAGTGTAATTAAGAGTATTAAAAATGACCTGAGAACGAATACCGCGCGAACTCAGCTATGATCAAAACGACTTCCGAGTTTACTGGTATATCTACAAGATCCATATATGGAATGTTGAGGAAATATAATTATGTACATAAAGATACCCATAAATTAACGCCAAAAGAGACTACGAAAAGTTAGTTAGTTACTATTCTATCAATGAGTTTTTAGATGATAATAGTTTAAAGTAAAGAAATGTTCAATTGTTAATTTAAATGACTATTATTGTTCTTAAATAATCTGTACGCCTTACAAGGCAAAACATAGATGTATGTACCATATTACCTCTGTTTCACAAATAAAATACTTTGACTTTAGACTTTTTGACTTTGAAAAGTAAAATATCCATTTTTCAAAACTGGATAGCTTCGGTAAGATGAAATGGAAAGGTGATATAATAGACAATATTCTCCAGTTGTTGCCTAACTTCAGCAAATCTTCTTTATGGCACGTTCGTCACCATTCGAAGTCACCATTTCAAATTTAAGTTTAATTTTTTCCAGACTCATTGTCGTCCAAGGGAACACAAAAGAACACTTATTATTAAAAGTAAAGCAAGCAAAACAAAAATAAAGAATATGTGTTCCCAACTAGACTGGATAATCGACAAAACATACCTTTCCTATAAATATTTATCGTTAACGAGAATAAAAACCACCGATCATAATATTGGATTTTAAATTTAGTTTTAAAGATTAATAAAGGTTTGTAATCCATTCCTTGTTAAATGAGCTGTCGTGCGAGGTCGCTTTTTATCATGATACACTTGTTACCTACTTTATGCCAAATATATCTGAGATTTAGTCTAACTCTTTTACCGTGGGTTATTTTAGTAGTGCTTGACGCGCATACTTCGTGTAAGATAGAAATTTATCTGACGTAGTGTTCATGAGCTCATGAAGTATTTGAGCTTAGTTAATCTTTTGTGGACACAATGACTTAAATTCTTTCTTGAAGTTACTCCACGATCGGTCATTGGTTACCCATTCATCATGGCTTAACCACGATCGAGCGTCACCTTTCAAGCAATTACCAATACGCGACAAGCACTCATAATTACTTTAATTGATTGTTGAGAACTTTAGCGCAACCGATCTCTGCACACCAATCATCAATATTATGTAAGGTAGGATCAAAGTTCGAAATATAAAAATGTTGAGATCTAACCGCGGTATTTTTCCACAACACGGTTCGTTACCGTTGCTTATTCTGTATTTGAATAATAATTTTAGTCCCTAACCAAGCGGTCAGACTTATGCAACGAAATTTGCTCAAATACACGTTTCGATACTCGTAAAGTACACAGCCGCCGCTGTGTACTAGAACATGAGCGCGAATAACGACGGTAGTTATGTCTGAGAGTCGGTGACATATGTTCAAATTCAGTCAACTAGGCAAAAGTGAAACTAAACGGCGGCGACGTCCCGGTGGTGATGAATGACGCACGCTACACGATTCACTTATTTACGTACACTATTAGACACTTAACTGTCTATTGTGATGATAACTATAATCACGATGTAAGCTTACCGCGACTGTCGTAACGACTGTTACAACGACCACGTTTGCTGTCTAAACAACAAACTTAAACAACAAACCCACTGAATGTGAAGCTATTAAAAATGTATAGGTACAAGTGATCTCACTCTCACAAGTACCCACACAAGTACAAAAATAATGGCTGTAAGTGACTGTTATTCTGTTCCTTGATTTATAACGAAAAAATGTGAGCAGTGTAGTTCTTTATCACACTTCTGATTGTTAAAGGATCAACAGTGGTGTTTATTAAAAGAAACCAACCGAGAGGTAGATGTTACAATATTCGTGTATTATCCATTTAAGTTACAACCAGAATTTATTAATTTAGATAGGAACAGAATAACAATCACTGAGTACACAATAAAATGTCAAACTATAGCAATCAGCTATTAATTAATATGGAAAATATAGGTCTCACAGAGTTCGCACGACGTTACCGCTCCGAGTGATGCTTGTCGAACAACTGCCAGAGTGCGGGTATACCGCGCCTTTTATAGTAAACTTGAGGTGGGGTACCGGTCTTCGCTAACAATTGGGATCATAGGGATACTCCGTAACATACAAACTTCTCCTTTTGATATACCAGTTGAAATCGTAGATTCAATTAAATTTCGCAATAAGTTTTTCACTGTCAATCTGGTGCCATTACACAGTTTTGGTGGATTAAAAAAAATACAAAGAAATTGGCATTGCATTTTATATATATAGAAGATGAGATGATGATCCACCGTTCATTGAATTCATTTGTGAAAACGTGATAAATGAAGAACCGCTCGGCGGATTTTATTCAAACTTCATACAAACCATCTACTAATTAGTCACAACAAAGCCTAAAAATTTGGTTTGGATAGGTGAGTCCGTTCCTGAGTTATAAAATTAGAAAGAAAGTGGCAGCTGACCCGGCGAACTTTGTTCCGCCTTGAAGGCAATATCACATGATCCAATTTTTTACTTTTTAAATTAACGTAACACAAAAGTGTAGGAGAAGTCGAAACAATAAAGCTCATCATTTCGGTTGAGCGTAATCACCACGCTTGCTCAATGCGGGTTGGCGATTTCAGACGTAAATTCCACATTTCCTGATGTTTTCCTTCACCTTGCATAAATGCATCTAGCTCTGAGAAGAAACGCCGAAACAAACTCAGAGGTCATTGATGGGACATTATGATATTACTGGCCGAAAGGAAAATAAAATAAAAGTTTTATCAATAAAGTTCCGCCTTAAAGGCAATATGGCATGGTCTTATTTACTACTTTTTAAATTAGGATAATCTATATATATTAAAGAAAGTCGAGTTAATTACACTATTTATAACTCAAGAACACCTGAACCCATTTGGCTGAAAATTGGTAGGGAGGTAGCTAAGAACTGGGAGAAGGACATAGGATATCCTTTTTACCCCGTTCCCGTCGTTCCTGTGTGAATGAATGAACTTCATTGTTTCGACTTCTCCTACACTTTTGTGCGACCCTGGTACCTTGCAACTCCTCAAAGTAGGCAAAATAAAACTTCATCCATGTAATAATATTAGATAGATAGATAATAATGATGAATGAGCTTCATTGTTTCGACTTCTACACTTTTATGCGACCCTGGTACCTTGCAACTCTTCAAAGTAGGCAAAAGTAATATTAGATTAACAGAGATGAATAAGCTTCATTGTTTCGACTTCTACACTTTTGTGCGACCCTGGTACCTTGCAACTCCTCAAAGTAGGCAAAATAGAACTTCATCCATGTAATATTTATTATTATTAGATTAATAATGATGAATGGAGCTTCATTGTTTCGACTTTTACACTTTTGTGCGACCCTGGTACCTTGCAACTCCTCAAAGTAGGCAAAATGAAACTTTATTCATGTAATATTAGATTAATAATGATGATGAATGAGGCTTCATTGTTTCGACTTCTCCTACACTTTTCTGCGACCCTGGTACCTTGCAACTCCGCGCTTCATTGTTTCGACTTCTCCTACACTTTTGTGCTACCCTGGTTAACAGATTAACAACTGAAGTTAGCTAAAATTGAGTTTCTCGAAGCCGACCACTATTTATGTATATGTATTTTGAGACAATGCAATTTTGTCGCGTTCCCGATTCACTTTCACGTTTGTTGAGTTTCAGAACGCGATATTAGATCCTCTAACGCGCACGCGAATTTGAACTTTATGCAGCGGTAATAAATTACAAATTGACTCTCCATTTTATTTAGAAAACGTTTGTATGGGGAATAGAAAAATGCTGTTTTGAGGATTTTCCCGGCAGTTATTCGACTTTTTCTCACCTTTTAAACCTTCCCTAGATCTCCACGAATAATTCAAGACCAAGATAAGATAAATCCGTTCAGCCGTTCTCGAGTTTTAGCGAGACTAACGAACAGCAATTCATTTTTATATATATAGATAGATAGATAGATGAAGAAAACGATACTAATACATTAAAATTGGTTTCAAATTTACTAAATGGAAAATAATACATTATATTTTTGTATCATTGTATAAAATACTAGCTGCGCCACGCGGTTTCACCCGCGTAGATTTCGATATGCTCCGCTCCTATTGCCTGCGTTAGCTCCCGTTTTCGCAACAGTTTTTGTTACTGCTCTGCTCCTATTGGTCATAGCGGGATGTTATACAGGCTGTTAGGCTAAAAAAATGTTGGCCATGAAACCGGTGGTTTGGTTTCACTTTCAGAACGTAAATTCAATGAAAACAGAACACTTTTTTTTAATAAAATCTCCATTTTACTACGAACTTATATTCACTCCAGCGGCTAGCGAAACCAGCTGTTTCGTGAACGCTACCGGGTCAACGACCGGCACGCAAGGAGCGCGCGCGGCGCCGCCGGCCGCGGCCAGCGGGCCCCTCAGTTCGGCGTTGCCACGGTTTGGTATGGACGTGCGCTTGCTCGCTGCGCAATACGCGCGACGCGAAGTCCGAAGTCTGCTCGTCACCGCTCATTTATCGTGCAAAGTAATTTTTAATGAAACTGTAGATAAAAAGGTGATAATACCTAGGAAAAGTTTGAAGGAAAAGTTACATCACAGGTTATGTGTATTGTGTTTTTATTGGAATTTAGTTAGTTAAAACTTACGTAGGTAGTTAAAACGAACTGCCAGTGCCAGAGGTCAGCGCCCTTTGCACTGATACGTAACTCGGTCGCATTGTATCTATGAGTTTACGGCCGGTCTCAGACAGAAACTTTTTAAAATTTTTGAAAGAAAAAAACGTTTATTTATTTTTCAATTCAGATAAACATTTTTATAATTAAGCAAACTACCTATAGTTTAAGAACCAACTGCTTTTACCCTTCCAGGCTGTATAGCCTAAAGCCTTCCTGGATTAATAGGCTATCCAACGCAAAAAAAAAATTCAAATCAAATTTTGCACAAACAAACAAACAAACTCTTCAGCTTTATATTAGTATAAATTGTAATAATAAAGAAGAAAGTGAAATTCAAATCTCCACAACATATATTATTAGATAACGCTATCTACTGCTTATACTGTATAACATAATACTAGCTTTTGTCCGAGGTTTCAATAACTCCCTAGAAGAATTTCTTCAGATATTCCCATGAAAACTATCATATCTATACTAATATATAAAGCTGAAGAGTTTGTTTTTTGAACGCGCTAATCTCAGGAACTACTGGTCCGATTTGAAAAATTCTTTTAGCTTTGGATAGCCCATTAATTCAGGAAGGCTTTAGGCTATATAACATGACGCTGCGATTAATAGTAGCGGAGCATAACTAAACCACGCTACAAACTAGTTACGCTAGCAAACTACTAACCTAAGTACATCACCTAACATCATCAACCTTTTTGTCATCCCACTGCTGGGCACAGGTCTTTAGCGTAATCACCACGCTTGCTCAATGCGGGTTGGCGATTTTTGACTTAAAGTCCACGTTTCGTTTAGATGTTTTCCTTCACCTTTTAATCAGTCATTGGTATCCAAAATATACTTAGAAAGTACATGTAACTTAGAAAAGTTATATTGTCTGACCTGGAATCGAACCCGCGCACTCATACTTGAGAGGCTGGTGTTTTAACCACTGAGACACCACGAATTAAAAAATAAGCCTTCCTGAAAGGCTTTAAGGATAACATTACGCTGCGACCAATAGGAGCCGAGCATAATAACTACCTATACGCGAACGAAGACGCGGACGGCCGCTAGTTTATAATAAAAAATGACTTCCTGAGATTAGCGCGTTCAAACAAACAAACATACAAACAAACTCTTTAGTTTTATACATTAGTAGGTATAGATAAAAGAGCACAATTCTTCAGACAGCTATTTGCTATTGTGGACAATCGGGAAGCCTACCGAATGGTTGCCAACAGACACAGTACGTGGCCGCCACTCCAGAACCTTGCTGCCCCATCGGCCATCGGTTCTACGAGCAATGTGCCCTGCCCACTGCCACTTAAGTTTAGCGACTCGCAGAGCTATGTCGGTGACTTTGGTTCTTCTGCCGATCTCCTCATTTCTGATTCGATCACGCAGAGAAACTCCTAGCATAGCTCTTTGCATTGCCCTTTGTGTGACTCTGAGCCTTCGTATGAGGCCCATTGTGAGCGACCACGTTTCAGTTCCGTAAGTCATCAATGGCAACACACACTGGTCAAAGACTTTAGTCTTGAGACACTGTGGTATCTTGGACGACGAGAAGATGTAGCGTAGCTTCCCGAACGCTGCCCAACCGAGCTGGATTCGCCGAGACACCTCTTTCTCGAAGTTGGACCTACCTAGTTGGACTTTCTGTCCCAGGTATATATACTCGTCAACAACTTCGAGTGCAGAGCAACCAACTACAATTGGAGTGGGTGCGACATGAGAGTTCGACATGATCTTCGTCTTATCCATGTTCATTTTTAGACCCACTTGTTGGGAAGCTCTGCTGAGGTCATTGAGCATTTTGCCCAAGTCTTCCAGGGTCTCAGCCATGACCACGATATCATCTGCGAAACGGAGATTAGTGATGTACTCGCCGTTGATGTTGATGCCAAGTCCTTTCCAGTCCAGGAGCTTGAAGACATCTTCCAACGCAGCAGTGAACAATTTAGGAGATATGACATCTCCTTGTCTCACTCCACGCTGCAGTTGGATCGGTTTCGAGTCCTGATCCTGGAGACGGACTGACATGGTGGCGTTTTTGTACAAACACTTTATCACCTCAATGTATCGATGGTCAATTTGGCACCGCTGGAGAGACTGTAGCACCGCCCAAGTCTCAATCGAATCGAAGGCCTACTCATATTCCACTACATACTCATATTGCCAAGCATAGTGGTTTGTTATACTCTTCGGACTTCTGTATAACTTGCCGCAGCGTATGAATGTGGTCTATGGTGCTAAAGCCTTTTCGGAAGCCTGCTTGTTCGGGAGGCTGGAAGTCGTCGAACCTGCGAGCGAGACGATTCGTGATGACCCTAGAAAACAGCTTGTAGACATGGCTCAGGAGGGATATCGGTCTGTAGTTTTTCAGGAGGGTATTGTCACCTTTTTTGAAAAACAAAACCACCACGCTCCTGTGCCACGCCTTAGGCGTTTCGCCTTTAAGAATGACGGAATTAAATAGCTTCTGAAGCGCTTTAAGAACCGGTTTGCCACCCGCTTTCAGAAGCTCAGCCGTAATTCCATCATCTCCAGCCGCCTTATCGTTCTTGAGCTGTTTCAGGGCCATACCAATCTCGTACAGGCTGACGTCCGGGATATCGTCGGTGTAGTGTCGGGGTAATCTGGCTCTAGGATCATTAGCCAGGCTTACAACAGGTGCGTGTGTTGATGTGTATAACTCTCCGTAGAATTTCTCCATCTCACCCAAAAGCTCGGGCTTGGAAGTGACGATCCTACCATCCCCAGTCTTCAGCTTCGCAAGTAGACTCTGTCCAACAGACAACTCTCGTGCGAACACTTTGGAGCCTTTGTTCCGCTCGATAGCCTCTTTAATACAATTTGTATTAAATTGGCGTATATCGCGAGTCAGGGACTGAGATCTGTCTGTTAAGGCATCTGATGCGCGAAGCGTCATCAGGCGATTTTAAGATCACCTCCCGTCTTTCTTCCATTAGCCGGCGGGTGGGACCGGAGATCTTCTTCTGTCTTTTTGAACGGAGGGTTTTGTAGAACTTAGACCCTTCCGTTTGGAGAGTTTCCACAAACCTGTTGTTGTTGTCGTCCACATCTACGCATTGACCGAGGTATTCGAAGCGGTTTTGTAGTTCGATCTGAAAGCTCTCGGGGTTTTGGACTTGTGTTGACGCTGGACGGAGCGTAGACTTCATAAGTCGAGAGTGTTCGAGCCTAATGTTGAGGTTCAAGATGCCTCTAACAATACGGTGATCACTCCCGGTTTTTACCGCATGGATCACGGAGACATCGTTGAACACTTGCCTTCTCGTTGACATTATGAAGTCTATCTCGTTTTTGGTCTGACCATCGGGGCTGAGCCAGGTCCACTTGCGGTGCAATGGTTTCCTGAAAAAAGAATTCATCGCAAAGAGTCCTTCCCTTTCCATGAAATCCATTAGCATCTGACCTCTGGGATTCCGATTTCCAACTCCAAATTGCCCCACTTTCGTCTCGTCCGCCTCTCGCATGCCCAGTTTTGCGTTAAAGTCCCCCATGACAACGGTGTAGTGGGTTTTGGAGGAATGTATGGCTCTACTGACGTCCTCATACATAGCCTCCACCTCATCGTCAGAGTGTTTAGACGTCGGGGCGTAGACCTGTATAACCTTTAACGAATATCGTTTTGTTATTCTCAGTACAAGTTACGCCACCCGAGTCGAAAGGCTCCCGACTTTAACCACGTTGTTCACGAGGGACTTGTGGACAATAAACCCGACACCACCCTGGGACAGCTGGTCGCCTTCCCGGAAATAGAGCAGGTTGCCAGACTTCAGGATTATCGAGTCCTCTCCCTCTCTTCGGACTTCAGATAACCCCACAATGTCCCAGCGCAACCGGCTCAGTTCTTCCTCCAGTTCGACAATCTTCTCATCGGTCCGTAGTGTGCGCGTGTTAAATTTTGCCAGGGCCAAAGGTCGTCGTTTGTGATGGTAGCCGGACCTGTGCCGGAGATTCTTAGCACCCCTTGCTCCGCCGTAACCGAGTCCGCTACCGTAGACTGGAATAGCGGAGCTGCCGGGGACTAGGGGCCTGGGCTGTATCGTGTGCATCATTGGGGGGGTTTGCCATAATCCCCACGCTTGGCAGGCGGGTTGGGGTCGCAGTGATTTGATATTGCACAGGAGAAGCGCTGCTGCCCGCTTCCCTGGTGATTTCCCTTAGTCGCCTCTTACGACACCCACGGGAGGATATGGGTTGGTACAATTCTAGGCCCGGTACCACACGGGGTATGATCATGATCATACCCCGTGCAGATGGCAATGATCTTTATTTTTACGAAATTTTATCTTTGTCGTTTTTGCGTTCTATACATGATAGAGTACCAAACATATATCTACATGTTCAAAACCTTTGAAATATCGGTAGCTATGTAATCGGCACGTGAATACCTACGTTGAACAGCGTAAAATAGTCGTCCTTTATCTAAAAATTCCACTTAATTACGAGATAACATGATACTATCTCTTCTGTGTTGGGTTTATACCTACAAACTTATTAAAATACATTTATCAGTTACCAAGAGCATATTAATATTAATTACTACATAAGTTTTCCACAGTAATATGAACATCATCATCATCATCTCAGCGTTTGTCCCGGTTGCTTCCGCGGCTTTCGCGTTGGAGCCCGGGGCCCGCTTTCCTGCACATTCTCCTCCATTTCGCGCTATCTTTAGCATCCTGTGGTGAGAGATTGTTGGCACGCATGCCATCTCTTACAACGTCAAGCCAGCACTTCTTTGGTATTCCCCGCTTGTTCCGGCCCGGCGGAGGCGCCATGGTAAGACATTTGTTACCAACGTAACGTTCCGGTTTTCGTAAAACGGGGCCGTACCAGCGCAGGCGAGCCTCCTGCAGTTTGTTTACTATGTCACGGACACGAGAACTGCCCCGGATGCGGGAGTTCCTGATGCGGTGATTCCGCGTAACTCCACACAACCACCGCAGTATATTCATCTCCTTGATACAGTAATATGAACAATGAGCACGAAATTTATCACTATAACTACCAACTTTTTATAGACAACCTAATAGTAGAATGTTATACAAGGGCCTTTAATGACCGAATTATTATGCAATATACAGTATGTTAACTAACAGAGGGCGTTCCCGTTAACCCGAAATAGTATAGCATACATACATGCTAAAAAAAATATTTCCATTCGAAAACAAAATGTTTTAAAATTTTTTCCAATAAGAAAATATTCAATAAAAATTTTAAATTGACATGTAAAAGAAACACACTGTACACGCGAACATGAAAGACGGCAACGTCGCAATTTATTTATACATGACGACTACTATTTTGATTTAAAACAGGTTTCAAATTTATTTCCAATTAGATTTTTTTTTTATTCGGATTCTTTTATGCTTATTTTTCTATGCTGATATTTTTATTTTAATCTATTAATGATATATATTAACGAGTTTAAGGGAACGCCCTCTGTTATTTAACATACTGTATAAAGAAAACCCTGTCCGATTCGTGAAGGTAAAAATCCCCCTAAAACTTATATTATTTCGCAAAAGGTACATTAATACATGTGCGGTAGGCTATACATGCGCGGGAGATGGGGGAGGGGTCCGGCACGCAGTCGTATCGCTATTCGCTCATAATAAGGCCGTCAAAAATAATGTTGTAATTTTTTTGTTGTAATCTACCAAATTTTGGGGAAGTTGGAACTAATTTGCGAAAAAAAAGATGATTTCAAAATTCATTAGTAGTGTTACTATGATGATTATGTAAAATTTAAGATTTTATTTGGTCATGTTTTTACCTAACCTTTATCCTTATGGGTCGGATGGGATTTTCTTTACATATTGTATATACCTAAGGGGTCATCCATAAAGTACGTCACACATAAAGGGGGGAGGGGGGTGTCGATAAAGTGTGACATGGTGTGACAAGGGGTGGGTGGGGTACTAAGTTTCGTGACATCACATTTCAAAATCTAATATACCTAGAGGTAGTAATCGCGTATTTGAAATATTAATTATAAACTAAAAAATATATCCATCTCTATCTTTGGGACAATACGGTTTAAATTGTTTTGTTTATGATGTTTTAATTTAATAATTTTTCGATGTGAAATTGCAAAACATGTGACGTCACACTAGGAAGGGGGGGGGGGGGGTCTCAGAAATGTGAACACCTGTGACAAAGACGGGGGAGGGCTCAAAAAATCATTAAATTCGTGTGACGTACTTTATGGATGGCCCCTTACGAGGCAGTTTTATAAACCAACTTAGTTAGAAAGTAGTGCAAAGTACAGTACCTATAACACACGGCGCTAAGTGCTTGCGAATAAATAAAATAATGCTATAAAATCCATACTAATATTATAAATCCGAAAGTAACTCTGTCTGTCTGTCTGTCTATCAGTCTGTTACACTTTACCGCATTGATATAATATTAAACTAAGGTAGTTAAGTCACTAGCGCATTGAACTTGAAGCGTACAAAAGATTATAATTCTAATCTCTTGCCTTGGTCACTCTCGATACATTCGTAAATACAAACGACAAACACTAACAGCGCAAATGACAAAACATCTCACTCACACTGTACCAACGTGTGAAATGTACGCAGAATAAAAAAGTTTCATGTGTGTGCTGCTGCTCCGATCGGCACATTTAATTCGGTTAATTTGTTAGAGCATATCATATCTGTTTTATAACAACGCTTTCCCGCTTAAACCCCTCAACCGGTTTTGATGAAATTTGGCACAGACAATCTTTAGACCCTGAGAAAGGACAAAGGCTACCTTTTATTGATAAATTTGATGTTCCCGAGGGAAAACTAAAAAGCGCGATATAACCGAATTCTACGCGGGCGGAGCCACGGGCAAAATGCTAGTATTAAATAAAACAAAATCAGCAATTACAAAAAAAAATCTAAAGATTGGTTAATGTAATTATTTTTTTAATTTTCTTCTGTAGCAACACAACACCAAGCATGTATTCTACCAAAGAGAGCGTCGCTTTTAGTTCCATTTTCAAAAGTAAATGTTAGTCTTTTTTTAAACAGTACTAACTTAATAAGACGTCGTGTCTCTCGTCATGATTATTCTACTCTGCGTATGAATAAACTTTTTCGTTTATGTCGACTTTTAAATTGTTACCTAGAAGCCGACAGAGATGAAAAAGATAAAACCTAAAAAAGCTTTTCCCCGATTTAGGAAAATCCACTATTTTTTTCTTAATCTGGTGCGCGACAATAGCTGTCTTTTTGAGCAAGAAGCGTGAAAATAATTTTTAGTAGCTACATATAATAAAGAGCGCGTACTACAAGAAGATTAGCGAATTGTTTTTGATTTTACGTATTTTATTTTTCCTCCTACTCTTTGCACAATTTGTCAACATACCCTCAAAGCCTACATAAAAAGAGATTTACTATATTTGCGTATAGCAGATATCTTGGAAGACATTAGAAATAGACTCTCCTTTGTACTATGTATTTTTATGTTCCATTCTTGGTCTCTGGACATTCACATATTGTGTATAAACGAATTAATATATTTATGTATAAGTAATTAGAAATAAAATGTTTTATATGAATGCTGTAACAATATCATGAATATTTAAATGTTCTATAGGATGCATTTTGGGGAGTGTGCGAGGAAATTGCATGATTTAATTCCCCCATCTCCGTTCCACCAGCGGACGACCCGTCGTACGGCTGGTTTCCACCCTTACGTTGTTAACACCACTACGATCCGGACGAAGCGTTTCGCCTCCTCCTTTATACCGCGTACATCGAGGGACTGGAACAATTAGCCAGCGGCGGTGTTTCCGTCGGACTACAATTTGATTGTCTTCAAGGCTAGAGTGAATAGGCTCTTAATAAACTAGTGCGCTTTACCATCAACGATTGCGTCACTGCTTACCATCAGGCAGGATTGCGGTCAAGCGCTAGTTTATAATATTAAAAAAAAAAAATCTATACTAATATATAAAGCTGAAGAGTTTGTTTATTTGTTTGAACGCGCTAATTTAAGGAACCACTGTACCGATTTCAAATATTATTTTTGCGTTAGATAGTCCATTGATCCAGGAAGGCTTTAAGCTATATAACATCACGCTGCGACCAATAGGAGCGGAGCATATAAAAAAAACGCGGGTGAAACCGTGTGGCACAGCTAGTTTTCTGGTGAAGGTCGCGGGAAGCCGATGGATGCGGGCAGCACAAGACCGGTCATCGTGGACAGCCTTGGGGGAGGCCTTTGTCCAGCAGTGGGCATCTATAGGCTGCAGAAGAAGGAGATGATGAAGAATTGTATTTTTGAAATGTTTTTTTGTAATTCTTCCTCTCTCCTACTTTTGGTGTACCTACCCCGTGGAAGAAATAAATATATTGAATACATAAATGGTTAAATTAATAAGAGTTTTTTTTTTTATGAGAGACATCAGATTATAAAAAAATGTTTAAAAACTGAGCTCTCACTTCAGGTGTACCTATCTATCTATTATTTCTTATGAAAAAGGCAGTCTTCTAACTGTTCAGCTTGCAATCAAGTTGAGGATGTACAACATTTGTTGATGGAGTGTACTCGGAAGTCGGAATAAAGATAAACGGGACCTATTTATAAACGAATTTAATTTAGTTAAATTAGATACATATATATACAATCCAATTCCGTTTCCGTTCAGATTCCGTTTCCATTGTTAGGACCGCTGTTGGCGACACTAAACCCTTCCCCATCACCGTCGGAGTCCACCAGGGATCCGTCCTTAGTCCGTTTCTGTACAGCGTGGTATTAGACGTCTTGTCAGACAGCATCCAGGACTCACATGAGCAGCCTCCCTTGCTACTTATGTATGCTGACGATATCGCGCTGGCGGAGGCGGACAGGGAACGGTTGGTGCGGCGTGTGAATGCGTGGAAGGACTCGCTTGAAAACGGAGGTCTGAAACTCAACGTGGCGAAGACCGTGTACTTGGCCAGCAATACGACAGACCCCATGTCTGTGCGCATAAGCGGAGACATGGTCGAGTGCACGGACCAGTTTAAATACTTGGGTCTGTGCTCCACGCGTCCGGCGACATTTATTGCGACGTCAAGGCATGTATTTCCGCAGCTTGGGCGAAATGGCGTGAGGTGACAGGTGTCATTTGTGACCCCAAAATGCCGGTTAAGCTTAAGGGGCAGGTCTATAAAACCATCATTAGACCTGTTCTCCTGTATGGCAGTGAGGCGTGGCCTGTGCTTGAGCGACACAGGCAGGAGCTGCTTGTCACGGAGATGAATATGCTGCGGTGGATGTGTGGAGTTACGCGGAAAGACCGCATCAGGAACTCCCGCATTCGGGGCATACTTCGTGTCCGTGACATTGTACTGCCGTCCTTTAACTAGAATGCCGTTAAGTGACATTTGGCATTTTCACTTTTTCTGAGGCCATTTATATCAGAAAAAAAAGTTCTATCGATACATCTATTTACAGTTTCGATAGCTCTTTGGGTTTTCGAGATATGAAAAAAAGAAATGCCGTTAAAAGCACAAATCATAAAGTAAACCTATGCTAAAATGTTGTTAAGTGACATTGCCAAGCAAAAATGCGGGTAAAGCTACATAGCCACAGATTTGAACAAATAATTTGCGATTTGTTACCTAGCTAAATTGCCGTTAAATTATTTTCCTATCCTATAGGACAGTAAAAGTACTTTAGCGGCTTTTTAACTAGGCATTTTTATTTTTGATGTAAACAAATCCATAACAATAAAGCCACTGTATAAGAATCCTATGCATAAATGCCGCAAAACACCCTTTACTGCATTTAAGAGTTTTATATAAATATATTAATTTGGTAGTTTACAATTAAAATTCGTATACAGCGGCAGTTATTTATAATCCAGCAAAATATTTTAAACATTTTTCAAGACTAAATTGCGGCTATCCAACATGACTAATCTAAAATGCCGCTAAGTATTCTCGCGACAGTACAAGTTTTGGGTAATCCTGATCCCCCCCGATCCCCACTTTAGGCTATGTTAAAACAAATGACCGGATCCTTCAAGATAAACGAATAGACACCACGTGTGATAAAAGAGGAAAACATAAAAAAAACTCCTTCATTTAATAGAGATATGTTAAAACAACATGTAGAATCATTTAATCCAATGGAACCTCACTACAGGCGAGAACATGCTCCATTGCGACGCTACCTGCCAAGCGATTTAAATGTTGTTCACATGCATAAAGATTTCCTTCAAAAACATCCCGAACAAAAAATCAGCTACAAACTATATAGAAATAATTTAAAAGCTATGAATATATCTTTTGCTCGCCTCGGCAATGAAGAATGTGAAGTGTGCGACTTACATAAAAAAGGAACTTCTCACGATCAAACTGATGGTTGCGCTGTGTGTATGGACTGGATTAAGCATCACGAGAAATACTTAAAAGCGAGGCAGCTCTACGAAAATCACAAAAAAATGCCACAAGATCATACTGCGATTTATTTCAGCGCTGATTTAGAGAAAGTGATCATGTTACCAAGATTGGAGTCTTTCAAAGCTGCTATATTTTGCCAGCGTCTTGTAGCTTATAATCATACCTTTGCACCTCTGGGTAAAATAACATCCGAATTTAAGCCGTTAACAGTCTTATGGCATGACGCTCAAGCGGGACGGAGGCAAGAAGATATCATGACAGGATTTTATTATTTTCTTCTTCGAAACCGAGAACAAACATACATATCTGGCTGGACAACTGCACCGCACAGAATAAAAATTGGTTACTATATTCAATGCTAAACCCGCCACACTGTTCCCAACCCACTGCAACTCCTGAAAGCCAGAATCAACAGTGGAGACCGCCAGAAAAACGCCGAGCAATGAAGCTCGACGAGTCCCGGAGAAACGATTCAACTGTCTTGGGTCCCGCAACGAAATTAATCAGAAAAGAATAGCGGAGGAGTAAGAAAAAACATATTTTTTCCACTTCCCTCCATAATAAGCAGGAGACAGAACAGAACTAAGCCAATCGGCACAAAGGGACATCATTGCAACTGGGAGAAGCCCAGATTGCCAAGCACCACGGAATAACATTTGATTAAGTTAATGGGTCAGGTATTTGCTGTTACAATTGATTCCAATAATAGGTATGGCAAAAGCACCTGAACGCACGGAAATTAGTTCTAGTTTCTACAAGGTCCGTATAATAAACAACTCCGGATGTAACTTGTACACTATCCAACATAATATTGCGTTCATTCTGCCAAAGAATACACTCCCACAAGATGTGATGTGCGGACTGTTCAAATTCACAGTTCGATGTAGAACACTGACACAAAGGCGAAGGAACAAGTTTAAAAGAATATAGTTTACTTTTAAAGTTGCCATGAGCTGTGAGGAATTGAGCAACGCAGTGGTCAACCTCCAGCCATATCTTAGCCGGCTGATCGCCAACGGATGGAAAGAACAGATGGAGGTGCCGGCCCTTGATGGAATTATCCCACCTACTTTGCCATTCGGATAAGAGGTCCTCCCAGACGTCAGTCTGAGGTTTAAATAATCTATAAAATCTATTGAGGCCGCGTTGTGTAACAAAGTTAGTGTCACACATATTCAATGCTAGTGCACATGGTAAATGGTAGTGACATTAGTGCAGAACAGATTGTTCTGCACTATTTAGAGCCTGGCCATACGTTTATGAGCGCCGACCAAGTGCATCACCAAGTAGAACTCGCCATGAAAAAGAAAGGGAAACTCTACGACTTTACCGATTTTGAAGAAGCAGTGGCATCTATAAATAATGTAAAAGTTAACGTGAAATCTTTGGTCGCAGAAAACTTTTTAAATGTACCAAATTATGTATCAGATAGAAGAAGACAGAATTCTAATCCGAGAGCATATTTTAAAAACATGACACAGGTGTGTTTTAGTCGGAATAATTATGATCTCATGTACAAAAACAATTTTGAAGACGAATACACACTAATGAGATTCATGAATGACAAATATATAAAAGATCCAAAAGTGTTCAAGTTAGAATTTCGTACTAATCCAAAAGGTATAGATGTAGAGAGAAAAGCTGGCATTCTAGAAAAATTATCCAACATAATACCATCACATAAATTGGTATTTTGGAACAATTTGCCTACGACTCAATCTAATGTTGAGGCAAGCACAAGTGGTGCTAAGAATTATAAAAAAAAGTCAATAAAAAAGTACTGAGTAAATCTAAGTAACTGAGGAGTGTATAATTTTGATAATAATATTTTATCCCTAGACAATAAGTAAAAGTTCCTTTAATGTTTTCTTTTAAATATTTTTAATAACTAGTGTAATTTAATTACTCTAGAATATTATAAGCATCTGCCATCTGATATGGTAAGTGTTAAGTTGGTAAGATTTTTTAAAATAATATTGATCTCATTTTGATTTAATAAATAAACGATGATTTTAAACATAATGCTTGTTTTATTTTTATATTTTACTTCATTTGATTCTCTATTAATTCATAAAACGTAATGAATATCTAAAATGCCGTTATCATGAAATGTTTTGTACTTAGCGACATTAAAGCAATGTAATAAATAAAAAATTTCGTACGGCAAAACAAGACATGAAGTTATTATTGAATTTTACTTGTCTTGTTTGCCGTTAAGTGACTTAGCGGCAATATAGCATAGTTCGAGTCTACTTTTTTTAAGCAATAATGCTAACCTATATTGACTTTTAGTGTTTTAACGGCTATTAAGGTAAGTTTTATTACAACATTTTTAAGTGTAGTACATAACTACATTATTAGGTCATAACCATTAGCAAAAATGCCGTTAAGGTATGCATTACGGCATTATAGTCAGGATTTTAAGGCTAAATATTTTATAAATTACTTTAATAAAATAATAAATATTAATTTTCTCTAATTTACTAAAACGTTTTTGACTGACAGCTACACTGACTAAAATAGCCTTCAAGACAATTTTTTTTGTATTTAAAAGTTTCGCAAGTAACTTCTCGTTAGGAAGTAGCATCAATTTTAAATTATTTTACCGTTTTCCGCGCGTATCTCGAAATTTGGTTTTGATACTTAACGGCACTCTAGTTAAAGGACGGCAGTGTAGACAAACTGCAGGAGGGTCGCCTACGCTGGTACGGCCACGTCTTACGCAAACCGGCATGTTACGTGGGTAACAAATGTCTTGCCTTGGCGCCTCTGCCGGGCCGGAACAAGCGGGGTAGACCAAAGAAGTGCTGGCTTGACGTTGTAAGAGATGACATACGTGCCAACAAGCTCTTGCCACAGGATGCTAAAGGTCGTGGGAAATGGAGGAGAATGTGCAGGAAAGCGGACCCCGGGCTCCAACGCGAAAGCCGCGGATGCGACCGGGATAAACGCTGAGATGATGATGATGATGATATACAATCCAATTTCCCAGTAACATCATCGGAGATGGCGAAAAAGTTGTGTCGCTTAATTACGGTTCTATATGAATAGCTCTAGTTTTCTTATTAATTTGTTTAGGTTATTAGATTTTATACTCTGTTTAGTAAGTAAGATCAGTGTCCTTGGTCCTGGCCATGGTCCGGAGCGAGAGTGCATGGCAGGCCGTCTTATCCTTCTGCGAAGCAGTGATGACCGGCAAATCTGCAGCGGGAACGCCAGCGCCCTCACGCCACTAGCCACCGCCGGAGACGCCCTGGTCGGGAGACAATATCGAACTCCCAGCCACCAAAGGCGCGGGCTTGCAGGCGGTGAGCAGTGGGCAGCTCGCCGCCCGGTAAGGACCAGGCCCGAGTTGACGGCGCGTTATGCTTCACGCGCGCCTCAAAGAGTCCACGAAGACCGATGCCTCCTCGGTCAGGGTTGCGGGTTGTTTAAAAACGAAACCGTGGCCCTGGCGCACAGGCATGTGAAGAAACACGGGTGGGTTTTAGTCATGAAAAGTCTGACACGCCCTTCCGTTCCGCCCAGAGCGGGAGAGGTAATTTGATGATTTCCCATGAAAACAAAAACAAAAAAAAAGATCAGTGTAAAGACTGTAAAAAGTACCTACCTAAAAGAGCCAAAATAAAAACAGATTTAAAAAAAAAAAAAAAAAAGCTCTACCTATTACTCTATCCGAGCAAACCACTTTTCGGCTTACACGTCACTAGATATCGTCCTCCGTGGCGCAGCGGTCAACACGCCCGCCTACGACGTGGAGGCCCTGGGTTCGATCCCCGGCCAGGTTATGATGGAAAACGATATTTTCCTGATTGGCCTGGGTCTTGGATGTTTATCTATATATGTATCTATTATAAATATATTATCGTTGAGTTAGTATCCCATAACACAAGTCTCGAACTTACTTTGGGGCTAGCTCAATCTGTGTGATTTGTCCGTATACATATACATATGTAAATGTGTGTATGTGATGTATTTGTGTATGTATATACATATACGTACCACTTCTTCCCAGTGCAAGCACTAGGAAGTGGCGAAGGGCGGGCGCTTTAGGGGACCGTCTTATGCAATACTAGCTTTCCGCCCGCGGCTTCGCCCGCGTGGAGTTCGGTTATATCGCGCTTTTTAGATTTCCCTCGTGAACATCAAATTTTTCCGGGATAAAAGGTAGCCTATGTTCTTTCTCAGGGTCTAAAGATTGTATGTGCCAAAATTCATCAAAATCGGTTGAGAGGTTTAAGCGGGAAAGCGTAACAGACAGACAGACAGACCGACAGACAGACAGACAGAGTTACTTTCGCATTTATAATATTAAGTATGGATTGACGTTCGAAAAGTGCTGATTCTCAGCCTAATTTTAATAAATGCCTTTTGATTTTGATAGCCGTATCCAAACATTGTCTTAAGATCGAGAGTCGACAAGGTTCATTTAATGCATATTGAACAGTGACAAATGCGAGTTTCATTCTCAGTCTAAATAACACGTCAAAACATTGATTGACTATTGAAATTTGATTGAATTTTATTTTACAAAGCCATTCGTAATGATATACATTCTCATCGAAGTTTTGCTGTTATTACGATCCAGACCTAAGACCCATTGTTGTTAGCAACTGAAGGATAACTCTCTACTTGGAGGACCAAAGAGCCCAGTTCTGTGTTCAGTTTGGCGCGAGATCCCGCTGAGGACGAACGCGATCTCGACTCATAAACACGTATCCCACTATCGGAAATATTATAAAGTTCTCTTTAACTTTCTCTAAATTAAATGTTTGTAATATTTTAAACTTTTCTGGTTAGAAACAATTGGTTAATATATTTAAAAGTTTTCAAGTTGACATTTGCGAAAAGTTCAGTTAGTTCATCAAACATGATTGTTTTATTATTGAGTGCCATGTTTATTGCGGGTAAGTTGTTTTAGACTATTTATACGAAGGTGTGCTGATGTAAAAGTACTATATTATTAATTTTTCAAGATTGACATTGCTGCAATAGCTTCCTTTGTGACTTATTTAGCCATATCGCTCACTTAGAATTATTTCGGCACATTTACGATTTTCATAACAGTATGTTACAGGAACAAAGATTAAAGATATCATAAATGTTTGAAATTAATTAATGAAAATTTAAATTTTATAGCGATACATATCTATACTAGTGACCAAACGCAGTTTTCAATGGGTTCGAGGTACTAGTATCTGATAAATATTAAGGATATGTAAAAAACTCAGTTTCACATTTTTTGTTGATGTGCCAATATAATGGAAGTACCTGAGCGATATAAAAACTAAACATATCTGTATTTAAGTAGTCAAAGTGAAATGTACTGGGAAATATGTGATTGTTTTTTAAATATTCACAAAAAAAATCTCTAGAGAATGCAATAAAATTGTTTAGTAAATACAATTACCTACTACAAGAATAGAATAGACGATGACCCCCAAACTAGGCATTTGACCGTATCTGCTGCTTTGTAGTTCTGCTCACTGCTTTGTAGTCCTATTACGTGGTAATAAGCCTCATTGAACGCACTATTACGTCCTGAATACTGGGTACAAACGTAACCCATTCTTAGATGTGTTTTTGCTTTACATGTTTACAATTTAAACAATTTATTTCAAAATAAAATACATTATTTTGTGGGTTTAGTTTTTAAATAAATTAATAGGTTTATGTTAGTAACATAATTGATTATTTCTGGACTTAAAAAGCATATCGACGCTTGAAAGGCAATCATATCTAAGCGACGAAAATTCGTATATTGAGTTATACCTATACTTACACCGACGTTGTAAGAGATGACATGCGTGCCAACAAGCTCTTACCACAGGATGCTAAAGATCGTGCGAAATGGAGGAGAATGTGCAGGAAAGCGGACCCCGGGCTCCAACGCGAAAGCCGCGGATGCAACCGGGATAAACACTGAGATGATGATGATGACCTATACTTACACCATTCGAACCGGCAGATTTTCTGCGTCGTTTGGTGTATATAACTCAATTTGCATAGCTCTAGAGATCTATACAATACCTACTGCTTTTTATGAAGAGTAATGTTTTTTCTCTTTCTGCCAATTTATTTGTTGTATTTCTGTATTGTATTTCTGTGTTGTTTGATTTGACTATTCGATATATACAAATACAGTATAAAATCATATGAATAAGGATACAATGTTCGCAGAGCCATCATTAACACTACCTTGTTTTAGATATAAAATTGGAATCAAGCGCAACAATAAAATAATATAACAATTTAACGTTATACCTACATTAGCCTAATTTAAAAACATAAAATGTAAAAATGTTTAAATAGATAAATCTATTTTCACTTTTGTTGTGTTACTAAAACAGATCAATTTATTATTTTTTTATAAGAAAAATGGCAAAAGTGATTGTTATTATAAATTTTAGTTGTTATATTTCTTATTATTATTTACAATAGTGCCATTTGACGTACATAAGTTAAATGGCACAATTGGCTAGTACTAAACAATTATTAGACCTACTAATGGCATAATTATTAGTACTTACCCTGAAATTAAACATAATTTATCTAATACTGGATTGGCACCCAATCCCGATGCGGCGGTGAATAGTCAAAATCGATAATTGTGATCCAGATTTGCATTCTAATTAACTTGGTTGCGATTGTAACATCAATCCAAAATCTGGATCGCTGTAGTTGGTAGTGATCACGGAGCGGGCGACGATTGAATTCCGGAAATCTGTTTTGTAGGATTTACTTTTGTGCTACCATTAATTAAGTTTGTAACCATGGTATTGAAACTTCCTAAATTGAATACCCAGTTATTCAAGTGTATTCAAGCATTGTTTATATTGAAAATTATTGAATTTTCAAGTTATTAATTTTTGCAGATACAAATATTTGTGGTCTTCACGGGCGGACTTAATGTCTTATTCTCTACCAATCAACCGTAGGTCGTTAAAAGATTTGATTTCCATCTACCTAATCTCTTCACGACCCACGGTTGACCACTTTGCTTTGTTTGAAAAGAAACAATACAAAATCTCTTAACTCTAAATAAACAAATACTTAAACAAGCTATACACATTAAAACTATTACCATAATATTATAATACCTACACATAAAAATTATTACCATAATATTATATCCATTCATTTTTCATTATAAGTGATCTTTACGGATAGAATTGTTTGAATCAGTGACCATCTTTATTTCTATGCTCATTAAAATAATCTGTGACAATTATTACTGAGAATTTAATGAAGCAATTAATATTAGTTCACCTGGAAACGCTTGTCCCTAAGTATCAAACTGTAATATCCGCTACCCTAATTAAAACTCACCGAATTAGGGCGAGATTAATTAAAACAATCGGAACCGTGAATCGTCGCCAGTGAATATTCAATATTTAGTTAGGACACCTTCTAGGTGATAATTGCCAATCTATAGCAGGTGCGGCATCAATTTCGTGTCCTCTAAGTTCTCTGTTAAACTTGACAGTTAATTTAGAGAAAAATTGAACTTTTAGGTGTGAATACTGTAACACCTGGAAATAAAAGGCAGGAGAGGCAATCTCCATAAATTTACATTTGTCAGCTACCTTGAAATTTGCTCTCCATCGCCGTGTTATTTGTCGAGTTACTAAGAAGACAACTTGCCAGTTTATTTTTGTTCAAGTTTTGCGGCTTGAATATTATTCATGCCAGTGGGATTATATTACTCAGTGTTCTGTATTTTTTTAAAGAAATTGTTTCGTCGTTAGTTTTTCAACTCATCAGCATCATCTCAGCGTTAATCCCAGTCGCATCCGAAGCTTTTTTGCAGCTTTGGAGTCTGGGGGCCGCTTTACCAGTCTAACTGCTGATTGATTTGGCTAAACTTCAATATAATCCGAGAAGCGACTGCCCTCTGCCCTCCAGAACCCGAAGGCGATATCGAAGTATTCCAGTTAGACCAATTGTTGGACTTTTGAGGGCTCCAGCAACCCGTAACGACTGCCATTAGATGTTCGTATGGCAACCGGGACCAACGGCTTAACGTGCTTTCCAAGGCACGACCAGACCAGTGCAAATATTCATATTCATGCATACAAATATTTGCGCTGCGCGGGGATCGAACTCCCGCCTCCGTGCGCGGCAGCCGCGTTCGCTACCGCTACGCAACGTTTTTTTAACTACTAAAAGTTATAATAAAAGTAAATAATAATAGTGTCGGCTTCTGCCGTATAAGTTAGTTAAAGTAGAAACCTAGTTATGTAGGCTCTTTATTGTAAAGCTTATTGAAGTGCCCAAAATGCTGGGATTATTGTGATGACTTCATAGGTATTTGGTGTTATTGTGTATGTATTTGGGGAAACTTGAATCAATGTCGCTGACGTAACATTAAACTCGTGCGCCTACAATCAAATAGTTTAGTCAAGTCTGGCGATCACTTACCCTCAATTTAGACACTTTGGTAGAACTTTTCAGTAGGTGAGTGTAAAGTTGTCCGGACAACTCAGGGCTCGGGAATTCTTGATTTCAATATAAAGTAAACTACATGACAAATAGATTACGGTTTCCTCTGAAACTAGCTTAGTAAATAAAGCGAATCAAAAAAAAAAATGATTACTTATAAGAAAAGTAACAATTTTGTGCACAAATGGATTCTCATCTGTGCACAAAATTATATCTAATCATTATCAATAAACTACAGGTCCTAAATTCTAGGATACTAATTTTCTTTTGGTCTTTTTATTTGGTTACTAGCTTTCCGCCCGCGGTTTCGCCCGCGTGGAGTTCGGTTATATCGCGCTTTTTAGATTTCCCTCGGGAACATCAAATTTTTCCGGGATAAAAGGTAGCCTATGTTCTTTCTCAGGGTCTAAAGATTGTCTGTGCCAAATTTCAACAAAATCGGTTGAGAGGTTTAAGCGGGAAAGCGTAACAGACAGACAGACAGAGTTCCTTTCGCATTTATAATATTAGTATGGATTAAAAAAGCTTTTCACACACTAGGAATTTCTGATGTATCGTAGACAAGTTTAGAAACATTTAAACTCACATACACAAGCAGCCACATCTTATTTATTTATTTATTTTTTTTTTTTTTTTGTTCCGCGTTGGAAAATTCTCAATGGATGTCCGCCGCCCTGGGGCGGGCGACGGGGTCTGTCAGACTCCTACCTCTCTCCGGTCACGTGCGCACGGAGCCGCGGGAGTCCTTGATTCTGCCGCGTCCCCACGCTCAAGCAGCCACACCTGGGATAACTACTTGTAGGTCACTCAAATATTTGTCCCGTTGGGAAATCGAACTCGCGGTACACAGCGCAGAACTCTCTTAACCACTGCACCAATCGTGCCGTCATATACATAGAGCCCAGTAGTAGGTAGTCAATAAGAGTTCATTTTGGAAGCACCTAAATTGAATCACTTTTTGTTCATTTTGGACATGTGTCGAATAATCAAGTCTTTGACATCGCTCGTCTGAGGACTGATTAATAACGATATTATTGCGTACGCAGTGATAGGTAAATAAAAATGAACATTCCTTTTTTAACATTACCGTATTTATACACAGGTTTTTTTCATATAGTACATTCCGTCCAATATGTGCACCCCGTCAGGCGCTTTATTTTGTGTAAATTATTTCATTACCACTGCTCTCAAAACGGTGAAGGAAATTATCGTGAGTAAATGTCTTAGAAGCAACTTCGAAGGCATGTGACATTTAGCCACCCGCACTGCGTCCGCGTGGTAGATTATGGCCGATTTCCTGTGAACCTCCTGGGAATCCTGTGCCCCAGGAATGTGAACATTATAAGCTAGGATAATAAAGGTTAGGTAAACACATGACCAAATAACATATGAAATTTTACATAATCATCATAGTAACAATACTAGTGAATTTTGAAATAATCTTTTTTCCCGCGAATTAATTCCAACTGCCCCAAAATTTGGTAATTTTTAAAAAGTGACATTATTAATATGACGGTATAATTCTGGGCGAATAGCGATGCGACCGCGTGCCGCGTGCCCCGCCCCTCTTCGCCCGCGCCTGTATGGGCTACCGCACTTGTTTTAAGTTACCTCTTTTTGCGAAATAATATTTTTTTAGGGGGATTTTTTTTTTAAGTTTAGCCAGGTTTTGCAGGCATTAGTAGAATCAGTTATCGATACCTAACAATACCTTTACGGATCGGACAGGGTTTTCTTTACATACTGTATAATATATGGTTTTTTCAAGTAATTGCTTGTTATGTGCGTATCCTTTTATGTGCTGTGTTAAGTATTATATGTATTTTTAAAGTAATTTAGGTCTCCTAATAAATCAGACTATAGACACGAGATGTACAGAACTAGCCGTTTACCACAATCCTGTTAGTTTTATCGTCGGCTTGCAACAATAAAACTAATAAAGGCGTAGGTCATTAAGTTTGTTGGTACTTTCAGCAACTTTATGGTTGCGTGTGGCACTATAACAGTTTTATTAACCATTATCATACATTATCGATTGAGGTAATTAATTGGAGTATCAAGATATGTTATTAGCAGCTGTTCTTAAGAAGCCGAAGTGCCTAATCACTTAATTGTAGCTGAAAATACTCCTGAAACTTGGAAAGTACGTTATTTCAAAGAGGGTTATTATGACAACAGGAAATAACAGCCCGCTTGGCGTTAGGCAGGGGTTTAACCATCCGGAATGGGTAAAGTGATAATGTTAGAAAGGATGTAGAAAAAGGAAGGCCATTATTTTAAGCTTTATGACGTCATTTATATAAGAGCTTATTTATAAAGAGCGAGGTTTGTTTGACGAAAAGGGTACCTTTGAAAAGATTATGAGACCAAAGAGGCCAAAGAAAAGAAACCGAGATGTTAAGTAAAATGAATTGTTGAATCCATTACCTTTCATTGTTCCGCTTGCCCACTTCCAAAAAAAATCATAAAGTTTGTTTAGCTTTTACATTAACAATCACGCACAAAGTCAAAAGGATTCGCTTTATTTTATATATTAACCCGTGAAAATTAAAATATTTTCATGTTCAGATTTTAAGCGAGTCCATTGAATATTATGTTAATTTCGTGTTGTTGTATGTACTACTGAGGATATTGCTACATTCCCTAAAACAAGGGTAAACATCCCACACGCATCGTCTGTCCTTATTTAGGTACCGTAAATACCTCCGAAGGTAATGTTTTGGATCACCGAGGCTATGTCATTGAAGCGAGCAATCGAAATAAGAGGCGATCCGGTCATGAGTGGCAATCGATATCGAATATCAAAGCTATTTTAACTACGCGTTTCTTTTTTGTTTTTGGAATAAATTACGTTAAATAATTTACATGTCAAAATTAACTGACAGAAATCGTCACATAACAAAAACGCGCCTAAACTAAAATCACTAAAAGTCACTACAACTAAAGTCACTATATTGTTATAGTGATTTTCTTTGCAAGATTATCATCATCTCAGCGTTAATCCCAGTCGCATCCGTAGCTTTTCAGCTTTGGAGTCTGGGGTTCGCTTTACCAGTCTAACTGCTGATTTTTGGCTAAACTTCGACATTTTCCATGAAACGACTGCCGTCTGACCTCCACAACCCGAAGGCGATATCGAAGCAATGCAGTTAGACCAATTGTTAGACTTTTGAGGGCTCCAACAATCCGTAAAGATTGCCACTAGATGTGTATGTATGGCAACCGGGACCAACGGCTTAACGTGCTTTCCGAGGCACGACCAGACCAGTGCAAATATTCATATTCATGCATACAAATATTTTCACTGTGCGGGGATCGAACCCGCGCCTCCTTGCGCAACGGTCGCGTTCGCTACCGCTACGCCATGGAGGCTGTCACTTTCTTTGCAAGATATTCCTTTTAATTAATTTGCTATAGTTTCTGTGGTTTTTCTGGACTGCTAACTGATGCTCACAATGAGGTCGTAATAAAAATCCAAGATGGTGGATATAAGAACTTCTAAATCTTCTGTCATGTGTGTCTTTTTCATGATTTTTGAGGGTGAATATCCGACAACGCAAGATGGAAGAACTTCATAATGTTGCTATAAGTTATACTACATTTAAAAACATGTTTGAACTTCATGCTTTTTTTTTCTTTATATAAGTACGAGTGTGATCGCGTAAGTAATTTCTTAACTTACGGCGTCCCTTTTTTTCTGGGCGGGGCGGACCAGTGTCAGAGTTTTACCGACTAAAACCCACCCTTGTTTTTTTCCTTGCCTGTGCGCCAGGAGCCACGGTATCTTTTTTGAACAACCTGCGGCCCTGGTATTTGTGGACCTCGTCACGATATGCTGACATTTCTTTGAGGTGCGCGTGGTACACAATGGTCCGTGAAGCCCGGCGTGATCCTTACCGCAAGCGCCCGCGGCTGCTGTGACTGGGAGTTTGACGTTGTCTCCCGACCAGGACGTCTCCTGCGGCGGCTAGGGCCGTGAGGGCCTTGAGATTCCCGCTCCCTCACGCGCTCCGCCTCTTCCTTTACAGCCAGCCTCACTGTGTCCCTAAAGGAGGTGACGGTCTGCCATGCACTATCGCTCCGAATCATGGCCACTAGGGCCGGACGCCAAAGATGGCGTGACATGGCGGTGTTCCACCCTAGCCGGGCAACCTTCACCATAGGCTCCACCGTGTCCTCAGGGCGACCCTAACAGTGAGTGAACAGATGGGACTCTCCATATCAACATGAGATCTGGACTGTCTGGAGTTATGTGGGCGAGGGCTTTGGACTCCAGATCTGGAAAAGACGGTTGCCGCCTCAGCGGCTGTACGGTACCACCTGACTAGCCGGACGGCCATGACCCTCTGGAACGCGATCAGGTGTCGAGCTGGTCGCCTCGAGGACTGCGTCCACCCTGGTGCCACGTAAGAGGCCAAGGCCCGCACTGCAATGCCGTTAGGTCTCCATAGATTGGGGTGGAGCCACCTCAGGGGGCGGGGGTCCCCTGAAAACACATTTTGTTAAGAGCTTTATTTCCATATTCGAGACTTCATTTTACAAACTTATTTTACCGTCAATCAAATTAGTTACAAAGGTTAGATTTAGGAGGCATTATTAAGTAAGTCAATATCTTATGTAATGAAGACCTTTGACAAAAGATATATAATAACAACAGTACCCTTAATTATGTGGGTTTATCGATATATTTCGATTATATCAAAGTGATTACAATGTACGCATGGGCGAGAGTATTCGAGTGTAAACCGTCGTGGTTTCCCATCCTACTCACAAGAACCCAAACCCAAAGGGCTTGCTGATGGCCTCCATTCAATTCAATACATATAATTATTTTTTGAAAGAACTCAAATGAATAGCTTAGGGGAATTTACGGGAAAACTGAACAATAAAGAGGAGAGTGATCATCCGAGCTGTGAGTACGTGAGACGAAAATAAATGAGATATCGAATGAAAACCTTCATAATTGAGCGATTACAATGCCAATTCGATTATGAGTCACATCTTTCGTATTCGACCTTCATTAAGAAACATTGGCCGATATCCCGTAGTTATTTATTGTTAAATAATGCTGATGATAAGCCTAGCAACGACATAATACTTCAACCCTTTATGATAATTATTATACATGTCCTGACATAACGAATAAGTATATACTTATTCGTATATTACATAATTATCTAGTAGGCGTGTGTGTAGGTAGTATGTGTTTCATTGAAGCTCCTTTTAGATACCTACCGACTATTGAAAACATTCAGCAGGTAGGTAGAAATGTGAACATTATAGGCAAGTTCTTAGAAATACTCTGAAAGCGGTAATCATGTCATATTATTATTACGTTTGCTAGAAATGTCTATCTCAAGTGTGGACAGACTATTTGACGCAAAAGTAGTACGTGTGTATGATTTAATATTTTCCAATAAGTGTATAAATGAACTTATTTTTTTTTAAATATATTACCTACGTCTACTTATTTATACACATACATATGTAGATCCCACTTCATATTTGTTCGCCCTCGTTTTATTAGCTTCTCTTAAGGATAAATCAGAGAGAAAAGATATTTTATATCTATTTGAAAACCTACCTCTCCTGCCATCTATACGTTATAGATTTTTATTCAAAATAAACAAAACAAGATGGAGGAGAGGTAGGTTTTCAAATAGATTTAAAATAATTTCGATTAGACGCAATTGCCCCAAAGACGCAATTGCCCCGGTTGACCTTACTAATATTATAAATGCGAAAGTATCTCTGTCTGTCTGTCAGTCTGTCTGTCTGTTCGGCTTTCACGCCAAAACTACTGAAGCGATTGTAATGAAATTTGGTAGATACATTGATAGTTTAGAACCTGAGAAAGGACATAGGCTATAAAACAGCCCGTTATGACTAATAGGAGCAGAGCAGGAACAAAAATGTTGCGAAAACAGAAGCAAACGCGGTCGTACATATTACTCCCATTATTTTAACAGGCGCTTATTTTATATCAACTGAGCTCTTTCGGTTCGAAGCTTACGCGGGTGGTAATAGATAAAATCACAATTTTATATTAACCAATAAATGTATAAAATTTATAGTAATCTGTAACAAAGTTAAAGTCTAAAAATAATAATGGCGACAATATTTATCACTTTAGCAATATCGTAAAATGTTCATCATGTTCAGTTTACACCAGTGAAACGAATTTGTCTCGAACAATAAAAAATGGCATTTCCTTTAGACGGTATTTACCGTAAAAACGAACGGGCAGTTTTGTCTCCTGTCAAAGCAATTTTTCATAATTGCCAAGAGAAAATACAGTATGTTAAATAACAGAGGGCGTTCCCGTTAACCTGAAATAGTATAGCATACATACATGCTAAAAAAAATATTTCCATTCGAAAACAAAATGTTTTAAAATTTTTTCCAATATGAAAATATTCAATAAAAATTTTAAATTGACATGTAACAGAAACACACTGTACACGCGAACATGAAAGACGGCAACGTCGCAATTTATTTATACATGACGACTACTATTTTGATTTAAAACAGGTTTCAAATTTATTTCCAATTAGAATTTTTTTTTATTCGGATTTTTTTTAATGTTATTTTTCTATGCTGATATTTTTATTTTAATCTATTAATGATATATATTAACGAGTTTAAGGGAACGCCCTCTGTTATTTAGCATACTGTATTTTTTTGCGATTCTTTCACTTTTGAATTTTTTCAAAGAGCAATACTCACACCGAACATACGCAGTACGGTAAAATGCTGCAAGTGCTGCAACTTTACCAACCAAGCCCAAATTAGCCTATTTTATTTCAATCATGATATTTCGCGTTTCCTTATTTTCTTTCTTTTTTGGCTTCGCACGGTTTGTGCATTCAGCCAATGTCACGTAATTATGAATTATTCATGTCGAAAAAGACGGCCGCGTGACCCGTCGTTACGAGGGAGGATTGGGACAAAGTCATGATGTGGCCACTATGCTGCGATATTTCACTATTCTTTATAAATTATTTACTAAATGCACTTTTTACTACATATATCTCGCACTTTTATTAGTAAACAACACTATAAATATTTTTAAAAGTCCAATAAAAAACGAGCGTGACATTCAGCTTGACTTTCCCGCTAAAACTCTTTTCCTTATTTTATTCGCGTTTTCCATAAAATGATAGTAGTAATTTTACATTATTAGGGCAACATATTTTTCATTTTTATTAATGATAACTTCTTTCATACTCTGTCAATCATGCGAGAAAACCAGTAGGAGTCATCGATCACTTATACATTAGATACACAGTCTCGAACAAAACTCTTATCAAAATTGGCGACAAGTATTAAGAGTTAAAGTAAATATACAATAATTTAAAATCAGCCTTGAGTACAGTGTATAACGTTCTTTTCACAAAGCAGTACAAAAAGCCCTTAATTTTTTACGACCGAGTCTGGGGTACATCAAACCTCAAACCAAATTCAACCTTACACGCATGCATTAAAGTCAGAATTATAAAGTAAGTAGGTACTAAATGAACTTGTTCAGTTCAACCATTTTTGTACGCTGATTGTGAATCTAGTGTATATTTGATCGATCGTAGGAGTGGGTAATTTTTTTGTGTCCTGGAACTTTTGCAGTTTTAGCTACAGAAATTGTGTTTTCGTGCAGAAATAACGTCTCAGGGTAACTATTGTCGATTTTGTGTAGTTTTTGATATATTTCTATGTAAAGAATTGGATTTCATTAAAAAAAATTAGTAGACAATTTTGTGTAGGGTTTTGGGACCCTGTGTGACACAACTTTGCCTGGGGCTAGGGTTGACATTAGTACAGTAGGATTTTATTGATAACATATTTTAATCTGTATTTTTTCATTGTACTCTCTACAAACCGAATTCAAGTAATTTCTAAGTCATAATCATTGGTGATGGGAATTGCGCCAGTCAACTTACGACCACGGGAAGTATGTCAAAAGTATCAACGAATGCTACAAATATAGCAGCTGACTCATTCCCTATTATAAGACTTAAAAATCCTATTAGATGAAATATGATGTAGCAGGCAGAGGTCTGGGATTGCAGTCTGTCTTTTTAACCGACTTCAAAAAGGAGGAGGTTACTCAATTCGACCGTATATATGCCTTTTTTTATGTTTGTTCGCGCGTAACTTCGTCGTTTATGAACCGATTTTGATAATTCTTTTTCTGTTGGAAAGAAGACGTTCCCAAGGTGGTCCCATGATAAGGATATCAGGGTTTGAGGGTGGAAGAGCAGAGAAAACAAGGGGAACTTTCAAAAATTGCAGGGGCGACTAGTACATTTCTTAGCATTTTCATTAAGTATTTTAAAGCACTACAATTTAATAAAGGTCTGGAGTAGATCTGATGATGGAGCCGGGAGACAGTCGAAGGAATTCCTCAACAATTCATAGCAGCTACATTGTGTTTGGGCTCGATTAATTTGTATTGATAAGAACTTTACACCTAGATGGGTTGTGACTGTCATAAGAGCTCTGATGATGAAGACAAAGGCCAGTTCCGGGAACTCCTCAACGGTTTACAGTAGCTACTTTGTGGTTGGACTTCATTCATTTATATTGATGAGACCTTTGCACCCATTGGGTTAAAATAATGGTCTGCAGTAAATTTGATGATGAAGACCACAGGCAGTTGAGGAAATACTTACGGGTAAAAATTAAAGTAAACAAAATTACGTCGTTTCCCAACTATATGTGCGTCAGCTTCCAGTCTGACCGGATGCAACTGAATACATAGTACTTTTAACAACTAAAAAGTGTACTAATTTCGGAAGTCGGTGTCTGTGGTTTTGTATATTCGTTTTTTGACACCGACTTCCGAAATTAGTTATTTTTCACTTTGTAGTGGTTTTTGGAAGTCGGTTGTTTTTTTGTAAAAAAGATTTTATTTGTCTGGCTTTTTATTGAATATTTATTGTGAAAATAGAAAATAAATTGGTTTAAAAAAATTAGGTTAAAATAAAATTCTAATATTATTGCATTTATGATTTTCACTATTAAGTAGCAATTCGCTTTCTTTTAAAGTAAATAGAATTATATATAATTAGCTGTGAAATTAAATATATGACTTCATGGCAATTATTTAACTGCCAGGGACCCTCACAGTGCTTTGACTATGTGATATATTTGTGTCAACCTACTATTGTATTTTAAATTAAACAAATACTATGGTTTTTATAACTATATCAAATTCATATCAAATCTAGTTATGGAAATAATGTCCAAACCCAACAGGAACAAAGCGCCCTGCGGCGTCGGGACTTCGAACAAGGGAACTTGTAAGCAAAGCGAGCACAATTTCCATAAGTAACGGTACTTACCGGTATTGTATCCAGCGAATGTATAGCGGTATCTTCATCATCATCGTCATCAACCTTTTATCGTCCCACTGCTGGGCATAGGTCTCCTTTCATACAGAGAAGGATTGAGCGTAATCACCACGCTTGCTCAATGCGGGTTGGCGATTTCAGACTCCAAGTCCAGGTTTCCTCAAGATGTTTTCCTTCACCTTCAGTCATTGGTGTCCAAGATATACTTAGAAAGGACATATAACTTTAGAAAAGTTACAATGGTACTTGCCTGACCTGGAATCGAACCCGCACACTCGTACTTGAGAGGCTGGTGTTTTAACCACTAGGCCACCACGACACAATATATATAGTGTCTATGTATACCACTATGTCTAGTATATGTATACCACTTGTTATTTGCTGGACATAATGCCCTAGTACAGAGAGCGGCGGAGACTTAGTGGTAGCGGCAACAACTCAAAATGGCGAAGGTCACAGAACATCGTGAGGAGATTGGTGTCCTAGCTAGAGGCAAAACTTCGAAGACATGTGCACTGGACCCGCGTGGTAGATTACGTCCCAATTCCTCTCACTGAGAGGAGCCCTGTATCACAGGAATGGAAACATTATAGGCTGATAAATTATGTACAAGATTCCATTTATTAACGTACGTATTATATTTTTTTATTGAAAATGTGCGAATATTCTCAGTATGAAAAGTTACAAACATTTCTTTGATGTTCACCCATGCATACCATGCAGATGTCCATTGAAATGCAAATAACGTTCATTAGCGACATAACAATTAATACGTAAGTTGTGTTACTAATTACTGTCTATCGCCTGAGATTCATGAGGTTGGGTTCGGATAATCCTGTAGGTATATTATAATTTACCTCTTGCATATTTATTATTCAATGGCAATTAGTGAAATCTATGCATTTATAATTGTATAATGTATAAGGTAATTTTATAATTTTTATAATTAAATAATTGTATAATGTATAATATACACTGGGATCGGTTTCAGTTCAACTGGCGGCTAATTTATAAATACGTACCTCTATGCAACAGAAGACCGTAAACAGAGAAAATAAAAATAAATAAAACGGTCCCTAATAAATAATAGAACACTAAACGTATATTTTATGTCACATACCTACAATTCAACAAAATCAATGCAATAGTATTTTGCATTTTTAAAGAGTTGTGTATATTGATTTTGTAAATAATACATAAATAAATTAAAAAATAACCCTATGTGAATAGTATTGGAGGACCACGTAGATTGGTGTCTAAAATGGTCTTTTGAGGATAGAACTACACCCGTAGGCGCGTAGGGGGTGGGCAGTAGGCACAGGCAGCTCGCCGCCCGGTAAGGACCAGGCCCGAGTCGAAGGTGCTTGTGTTTCACGCGTGCCTCAAGGAAATGTCAGCACATCGTAAGGAGGTCCACGAAGATCGATGCCTCCTGGGTCGATTGCACCGTGTAAATTGGTCTTTAGTTCGGAGGTACAAGCAGCATTATTACACCAACACGTGCACCTACTCAACAAAGTTCCTTACGTCATCGGACGTAAGGTCTGTATTCGTATCGTACCCTACATAGCCATTTTGCCACGTGGACACTCCTGTGCCAAATTACATTTGCATACCGTGTGTGATAGGTGTAATCATGTATTCACATCAATTCAGAAGAATAGATCAATTAGTTAATTTAATAAAAACCTTATTATCATGATACACAAATCTGCGTGATTAATCCGTATGCTGTGTAATTTGACAATTATTTCAATGCTGTGTAACGCTTCTATGATGTTATTTATTAACAATAAAATTAATTTAGAGTAGGTTTTAGCAATGTGACGTATAACTTACATTCTTTATAAAGCTCGTCTTTGTCAAGAAAATACATGATTTTTAGCTTCATTGAGCTTTCAAATAGGCGGATAAAGTTCGTGATTTTTTTCGTAAAAATAAGGGTACCGTACCTTTTACACTTCGTAAAAGTTTCTAAATTAATATAAAAGTATAGCTCAGAAGAAGTGAGGGACTCGTAACAAAAAGTAAAAAAAAAAATACTCCTCTCTTAACTTACAAATGAGATATTAAAGTGAGAAAACTGGTGAAGCTTAAAAGTGAATTATTTTAATAGCTACTTGAAAACAAAGATGAGCCAAAAAGTATACGAAAAAATGTGTACTTCAAAAAAGGAGACTTCAGAAAATAGTTATTTTTACTTTGTAGTATTTTTTTGGAAGTCTGTTTTTTTTGCATAAAACTTTTCAATGTTTATGATATGCATACTTATGTAGACAATATGACTTAAGGTAGGTTACTGACTTGGTCGACACGTTAAACCGTCGTTGGTCCCGGTTGCCATACAAACATCTAGTGACAGTCGTTACTGGTTGTTGGAGCCCCCAAAAACTCCAACTATTGGTCTAGCTGCAATGCTTCGATGTCGCCTTCGGGTTGTGGAGGTCAGACGGCACTCGCTTCACGGAAAATGTCGAAGTTTAGCCATTTCAGCATTTGGACGGGCAAAGCGGACCCCAGACTCCAAAGCTGAAAAGGCTTCGGATGCGACTGGGATTAACGCTGTGATGATGATGATGACTGACTTGGTCGACGATGGCCCAGCCTGTTTTTTGCAAAAGACTAAGAATTTAGGAGTCCCGATGAAATCTTTATCTAGACTCAATTAGTCCTTGTAGATACAACAACTAATTAGTTAACAAATATTACATGTTACAAATATTGCAAATTAACTAGAGTAAAGTCAATTTGCAATATTTGTAAAGTTTAAATGAGGTTCACGCTCAGCACGTAGTTATAGAACACTAATTCATATCTTCAGACCCACTGTTGTTTAGCCTAGGATCCAAATCAACGTTAGTGTACCATTCTCATTAAAAGCAAAACAATAGGTACGTTCAGCTTTGATATGCATCCAGACAGTTTCTCATTTTAGTTAGTGCTTTAAATATCCTTACATTTTCTCAAGATATTTTAGTATTGTTTTACTTCATTTGTGTGGATAAATATTTACAGTACACCAGCTTTTGCTTGCGGCTTCCCACGCGTTTTGTGAAAAGATCCCAACGTACTAACGGGACTAAAAGGATCTAATGTGTTAATACAGGTTATAAATATCTGCGTACCAAAGGTCACAATAATCCTTAGACGTTTTTTTTTATATCCAGACAAACAGACAAACGGGAAAACATTTGGGTGAGTAGGTACAGACGACAGCAGCTCAAGCTACCCGAAACTTTCAAATATTCCCAATTAATCTTGAGCCTTAACGCTTTAGAGATAAAGTTGAAAATCTAATACAAAATCCGGCAGGCTGTAGTAGCTTGATGTTCTGTCATCTTTACACATGGTAGCAGTCACTTTTATGACATATATTCATCGTACAGTTTCGCCTTCGTACTAAACTACTATACTTAATTTTTACTTAATGTTTTTCACATTAATTATATTACGATACATACCCACTTATATCGCCTTTGCACGCATAATCAAACTCGATACAGATTGAATCAATATCTATCCAACGATCTATTTAGCTTTTTATAGCTGTTTCTTGTATATTGACTACTTCAGTAAAACTATGAATTAACCGATCGATTTTGTACGAATTTCACCCTGAAATGATGGGTGAAATGACCTTGAAGTGACTTCACGTCAACATGATCACTTCACCAAATTTTTACAATGATAGGGGAGACCGGGGTAAGATGGGATACTTAAGAGAAAAAAGATAATTATATGAAAATCAAACTATTTATTAAACATTTCTTACAACAAAAGCAACACTTAAAGTTTTAATACCGTAATTATAATCTTAAATAACGCTAAATCACATACTTTTTTGGCAAATAGGAACTTAATGGCACATGTCAAAAATCCCGTTTTGCCCCATGACCGGGGCAAGTTGGGAAACGATGTGGGGCATAATAGTACACATTTTAATCTGGTCTACAACGTTCACATATATGTGCCTCTTCATCGTCATTGTCTACACCTGCGCAGGAATTATGGGCCCAGCCATGGCACACGCTACAAATAGGTAACCCATCCTTCATCGGACTGTGAATATAAATACCCACAATAAATGCAAGGACAATCATTTTCATCGTCTTCAGATGGACTAGTATCCGTGTTACTCTCTTTTTTGCGTCTTTTGTTTTCAGTATTTGATTTTGGCTTCTTTTTCTCAGGTTTTTTCTTTGCAGTCTTTTTATTGTTAGTTTTGTTTTTATCAGTCTTCGTATAACGGGATACTATCCCATTGTGCCCCGACCTTTTTGCCCCAACAGACATATTTTGCAAAAGTAACCACAATTGTAACCTACAAAATTAATCTTCGAAAATTCAATCTAAATTCCTTAGTTTGACACTACTACGATAAGTATATGGTATAACATGACAATAGCATTGATACCTACCTTAGTGCACATATTTCAAAAATAGTAAACTTTGTAAAAATCCTCGAAAAAGTAGTTTTTTCTCTCTGCGCAACCAAAACATGTAGCGACACGCCCGCGCCGTTTGGACTCGTGGGCAACGACTGAACATCGCACGAATCACGAATGACACTGTTTGAGGCTCAGTTGTACCCACAAGTTACGCACACAAACACTTTTCCCGTCCTGCCCCGAGCTTCGTCTTGCCCCGGTCTCCCCTATAGTTATAGAATCTCACTGCTATTACTACGGTAGTTCTGAACTAAATTCAAATATAGTTACGTTTTTAGAATCTCTAATTTCATATAATTCTATTGATTGTTATTTCATGGAAATAGTAATATCGTAAACCACGCCGGCATTTAAAATTCAGATCGCAATTTGAATAGAGAACGCGCTTGGGAAACCTAGGCGCTACACAATAGACTTCCTTACAGCTCCATTCTTATGGAAAATATATGTAAAAAGTGATATTATGTGTCCGCAATAACTGTTCGCATCTAATATCTTACAAACAACTGTTTTATTCCATAAGAAGAATCATATTTTTAAAGCGAAAATAACACATTTAGAGTAAAAAGCGCAAATAAGATAATAAGCGTGGTTGTTTTCAGAGCAATGGGATAAGGAATTATTTTTACAAAAAGTTAACGGCTTCGTTGAAAAATTGCAATGTGTTCTCACTTGTTCTTGATTATCTTTAAATGTAACAATAAATGAAACATCAAAAAAAGGAAAACACAAAAGATTCGACCTTTATAATGTTATATTTCGGCCGTCACCGAGAAATCGCGTTTCATTTTATGTTATAGTCTCAGGATTTATAGAGATCGTGCCACGTCCCTTATTGTAGGTATATTTGTATATATTTATTTGCCAGTTACCCGAAAATCGCCTCTTTTATGAGATTCGTCGGTATTATGCTTGGAAGTTAACAGAAAATGTTTTTAGCGAATGACGTCATATTGAATTTGGATAAAAATCAAATAGGTTAGGAGTTATTCACATTAACTTATAAATATAGTTTAAAAACTAAAAAAAAAACATGCTTTTAAAAAATATCAAACTAAAAATTTAAAAATAATTTTAAAAAAAGCGTGAGGCGCTTAATATACAAAAATTATGGCACAAAGGGCCTCACGCTTTTTTTAAAATTATTTTTGACTTTTTAGTTTGTTATATTTATTTTCAACTTTTTAGTTCGATATTCTTTAAAAAAAAAAAAACGAACGAACGAACGTATTGAAAACGGTGGGACATTTTACAGTAATGAGCCGCTCACTCGTAATCCAAAGAGTTAGAGACGGACAAACAAACAAACAAGCAAGCAAGCAAACATACAAGTGAAGCTAATAAAAAGCATGTAAAAAAATTACTTTGTACTTTGTGGGTTCAGTAGAGATTTTGTTAAAGGTTTAATTAACTACTCGTATTTTACCGTCACTGCCCTTCGCAAACAGAAAACCACGCGTCAAGTTCCTTATAATTAACTTTCTAGTCAGGATTTTAAAATAAGACTCAAAAATCTTTATTATTTAAATTCCCTTCCAGTTTACTGTCTGCCTGTATCAAAACTAAAAGGATGACAGCCTGACCACGTTGACTGGCAGATAATTTTATTTAATTAAAACTTGGAGGGGTTTAAATAAATAATTATGTTAACAACGCCAGTAACTGTCCTAGAGCATGAATTGGTGTTTGGTACCAGGCAAAGTTTCAGAGTTGTCAGTCGCCAATCACAAAGCTATTTTACAGTTAAAGTTTTTACAAAAATATAAAATTATTTCGAATCTTAAACGGGAATAACAGCAAATAAGATTTTACTCCTGGATTGTTTACGCGTTGGCTTCAACGTTTGGTGATTGAAAATGTACATTTAAACTGTACATAACCACAGTAGACAGAACAGTAGATTATCTTAGGCCGCCCGCCGAGTTATTTGCCTACTCTTGCGTTGGTGCCCAGGTTTGTCTATTTAGCTTTATGTCCCATTTAGCTAAAAGTAAAAGTAGTAGGTAATTATTGTGAAATTGCCCTTATTACACTATACGCGACAAATACGTTTACCTAAACGATATTTAGTACTCAAACCTCTGTTTTATAAGAAAACTAGGCTTCTTAAAATAAACTTTAACTCTAAACATAGTATTCAGGAAGTAAATTTGGGAATACATTTAGGTATATAGACAAATGCGACTCGGGTACGCTCTTAATAAGCAAGAAACTGTGAAATAAACAATACAAATATTTTCTAATGGGATTTAAGTATAATTCCTACTGAACCAGAAATATAAGTACCTACTACTTATATTTCTGGTTCAGTAGGAATTATGAAGAATGATAAGTCCGGGTTTGCGAAATCGTTATTGAGGCACCCGAAAACACTACAATATTTTTTCCTAACATTAAGAAACTTGTAATAATTAATATTATGGTAAGTGGCCGGCGAGAGTTGACGAATGCGAATGGTCATGTAACTTACGCGCGTGCTCACAGTCACGCGGCACAGCCAGTAGGTACTGCCCCCATGTTATTTCCAAGCTATATTATGCCAGCGTGTGCGTGAAATCGCGTACCGACACGGCGCACGGCGCGCACGCAAACATTGAAATGAAATGAAATGAAATGAAATCGTTTATTAAGCAAGTAGGATCACTGGTCACTTTTACACGTCATGTTTATTTTTTATTTTATTTTTTTTAACTAGATGAAGCCGGCATTTCCTAACTGACTACCTCTGAGAAGAAATAGCCGAAACAAACTCAGGGATCATCGTCTTTTTCAAGTCCAGACATTAAAAATGAAAATGTTTACAATAATTTACCTTATAATTACGCATATTGCTTAATAACAATTAACAATGCTTAACAGAGCGAGCAGCTCAGTCCCAAGCTTTTTTGTCTTCTAAATAATCTGTGATTTTATAATACCCCTTTTTGCAAAGTTTGGCCTTTATATGGTTCTTAAATCGTTTAATGGGTAAGTTTCGAACGTCCATGGGAAGCTTGTTGTAAAAGTGTATACATTGACCCATGAACGAGTTGCCTACTCTGTGGAGACGAGTGTGATGTACAGCAAGATTGTGTTTGTTCCTGGTATTTATATTATGAATATCGCTTATTTTCTTAAAATTCGAGATATTTTTATGAACAATTATATCATAAAAATAATCAAATATATATTGTGAAGCTACAGTCAGAATGTTCACCTCTTTGAACTTTTCTCTAAGAGATTCTCTAGGACCAAGGTTGTAAATGGCTCGAACAGCCCTCTTCTGTAAAACAAAGATGGTATTGATGTCCGCACAAGTTCCCCAGAGAAGAATCCCATAAGTCATAAGACTATGAAAATAACTAAAATAAACAATTCTGGCTGTATCCACATCAGTTATCTGTCTAATTTTCTTAACAGCAAAGGCGGCAGAACTGAGTCTACCCGACAGCTTCTCAATGTGAGGACCCCATTGTAACTTGGCGTCAATAGTTAATCCAAGAAAAACTGTCGACTCGACAGGGATCAACTCTACTCCATTCAGTTGAACATTGGTACTTAGCTGCCTGACATTTGGCGTAGAAAATTTAATGAGTTTAGTTTTTTTTTTCATTTAAAAGGAGGTTATTTACATTAAACCAATGGACAACTTTCGAGAGTGCATTGTTAACTTCGTCAAAATTTGTTAGCTGACGCTTGACTTTAAAAACAAGAGAAGTGTCATCCGCGAACAATACTATGTTGTGATTATCCCTCACGTGATGAGGTAAGTCATTAATATAAATTAAAAACAAGAATGGACCTAGAATTGAGCCCTGCGGAACGCCCATGGTGACCACAGATCCTGCAGATCTCTTGCCATTAACATCAACCCTCTGAATTCGATTATTCAGATAAGAAGTCAGAAGGTCGAGAGCTCTGTTCCTCAAACCATAATGGTACAATTTCCTGATAAGAGTATCATGATGTACGCAATCAAAGGCCTTGGACAAATCACAAAAAATACCAAGAGCATCTTGCGATTCCTCCCAGGCCCCAAATATGTTCTTTAGCAACGCCACGCCCGCATCCGTAGTTGAACGACCCTTTGTAAAACCAAATTGTTTCACGTGCAATAAATTGTGTAAGTTAAAGTGCCTCAACAACTGTTTCAAAATTAATTTTTCAAAAATTTTGCTCAAAGTTGGTAATATCGATATTGGCCGAAAATTCGTGGGATCAGTTGTACTACCAGATTTGAACAGTGGAATTACTTTGCTTAGTTTCATCAAATCAGGAAATACGCCAGATGTGACACAAGAATTAAAAACAATTGCTAAGAAAGGTGCGATAACATCTATTATTGAAGCTACAGTGTATACTGACAAACCCCAATGATCGGCAGTTTTTTACATCAAGATCCTTAAAAGATTCTACAATGTCTTTACTGGTCACAAATGCAAATTCAAAGTGATTGTCACAATCTGGAACACATTCTTTTAGTATGGCATAAGCAGAAGTGGAGGAAGAAGACAAAGTTTTTGTTGTCATTATTGGAATACTAGTAAAAAAATTCTCAAACTCAGTTGCTACCTCCAAGTCCGCCTTTATATCTTCATCGTTAATTTTAAGATGGAAATCGCGATTTTGTACTTTGGTTCTTCCAGTTTCAGAATTTATAATTCCCCAAGTTGTTCTGATTTTATTGCCGGAAGATTTTATTTTATTTTTAATGTGTATGGCTTTTGCCGAGGAACAGGCTCTTTTAAAAGTGTTTGAATAATTTTTAACAAATTCTTGAAAAGCTTCATCATGGTTAAATGTTTTTTCCTGATACAATTCATACATTTTGTCCCTGCTTTTATAAATACCTGGGGTTGCCCAGTCACTAAATATGATACGGTCGCTAACAGGCAATGTTTTTTTTGTGAAAACTTTCATAAATTCACAATTAATTAGGTTAAATAGTACACTATACGCATGATCCGGATTGGCGTGATAAGGCAAGTCCGTTAGCTTTTCAATTAAATTATTTTTAAATTGTCCTAAACGATTTTCATTTATAGGAACAAAACTCACAAGTTTTCTTTGAGCGATTCAATTCGATTCAAACCGAAAGCGGCTGTTGGTCGTTTGTATGAAGATGTTTTACTGTTCTGTCTACTGTGACATAACAGACCAAGAGAGTCGAAATTTAAATACATTTATGAATGTTTTATGGCAGTAAAAGCCTACATACAACAATGATAAACTGTCTACATATATAAGATGCAGACAGCGGAGGCTTCGTTAATAGGTTCCGTTGCTATCCTTAGGGAACCTTAAAACCAACCGTGTCACTTAGGTACCTACATCATCCATTACTTTTAATACTGAATATATACATTATATACATTTGAATAATACACATAATAACTGAACTACTATCACATGTAACAAAATTATGGAATTCACCAATAAATAGACATACAATTATCACATTGTTTTATCAGTTTAGGTATTTAACGTGATTTAAACAAATTATTCAATCTACCTGGAGTTATTCGAACTATGTGGGTGCCGACACCATTTTTTTTTTTTTGTGTAATATCCTCCCCAGAGAGACCCAAAGGGGGGTCTATCAGATTCTTTCCGACTAAAAACCATCCCGGTTTTCCAACTCACACCGACACCAGGAGTCGGGGAAACGAACGAAACTTCGGGCCTCCTCGGATGAGGTATTTGACTCCCTTCGCGACATCTAAGAGAGGCCTGAAACACTTCGCGCCGTCACATTGAGTCCTGACGTTTGGGCGCGACAGATGTCCCTGGACCTATTTAGAGAGGCTGAAAAAGGGCGCTATCCGCCCTTCGCACCATCAGCGAGACTACAATTTCGCAGAAGGAAACTATCGTGTACCAGGTCTCTTTGCTGCCAATGATTCGATTGATTATTGTTCCTAGTCCGACCAGAAGCAACTCAATGCTCGTATTTTACGTGCAGGGACTGCCTAACAGGTCTCTGCAACCCGGTTACTGGGTAATATACTATGTTGAAGAATGATAGCCAGAACCAATGGCTTCACGTTCTTTCACAGGTAAGCAAGCTTAGGCCAGCGTACTGAACCTATCGGCGCTTGTGCAGTTGTTGTTCTTCTTCTTCTTCTTCAGCCTATAGATGTCCACTGCTGGACAAAGGTCTCCCCCAAGGCTTTCCACTCTGACCGGTCTTGTGCTGCCCGCATTCATCGGCTTCCCGCGACCTTCACCAGGTCATCGGTCCACCTTGTTGGGGGCCTCCCTACGCTGCGTCTTCCAGTACGTGGCCGCCACTCCAGAACCTTACTGCCCCATCGGCCATCGGTTCTACCAGCAATGTGCCCTGCCCACTGCCACTTAAGTTTAGCGACTCTAAGAGCTATGTCGGTGACTTTGGTTATTCTGCGGATCTCCTCATTTCTGATTCGGTCACGCAGAGAAACTCCGAGCATAGCTCTTTTCAGCAGTTGTTGTTATATTTATTTTAGCATTTACATACATGTGTATATAAATGGTGAAATAGTAGTGGAGTTACGTGGAAAGACCGCATCATGAACTCCCGCATTCGTGGCGGTCTTCGTGTCCGTGACATTACAGACAAACTGCAAGAGGGTCGCCTACGCTGGTGCGGAACAAGCGAGGTAGACCAAAAAAGTACTGGCTTGACATCGTAAGAGATGACATGCGTGTCAATAATCTCACACCACGAGATGCCAGAGTTCGTACTCGTGGAGGAGTAAGTGTAAAGAAAGCGGACCCTGGGCTCCAATGCGAAAGCTGCGGATGCGACCGGGATTATACGCTGAGATAATGATGATGATGACATATAAATGGTGAAATAAGAAAATATATACGGTTTATGCGTATATATAATCAGACAAAGCCAAGAGAAGATATAAACAATTCCAATAAACTACAATAGAAAACTAGGTAATCAAGATCTTTCTGGCCATATCTACTTAATATACTATTCAGATTTCCTTTCAAAATTTCTGCTCCAAATTATGCTAATAACGGGTAATACGGGTGTTTACAAGTAATTTATTTCAGGCCATTCAAACTTATTGGGCACTTGAATGTATCAAGACCATTGATCTCCCAAAATTGATATTTATTTAAGCTGATATAGTATTCAAGGTTAGTTCAATAGCCAATTATATTAATTTATTTACCGAATAAGTGAGCTTTCTGCTTGTGTTACTACTTTCGTTGTAATAAAGCGAATAAAACGGTTTAATAAAATTTCAAAGTCATATTTCGAGTGTTAGTTGCATGTAGGGGAAGGTGGGGGGGGGGGGGGGACCCCAGATAATTAAGAAAAAGACAATAAATAAATCACTTTTTTATTTATTAAGTTAATCAATATTAAAAATGTTTAAGTATACCTTAGGCATAACTTTGTCATACAATTTTTAGATATCAAACTTAGTATACTATAGGTATACAAAATATATTTGTTTTAATAAAAAAATATAAATCCGAATTCACCCCATACCTATGGGTCAAACCGGAGAGACATTTTATATTCAAGGGGTAAATACGGATACTAATAATAAAAGCAAATAATCAAATTATTCTCAGTTTTGCATACAAAAAATAATAATTCATGTTCAGAACAATTAATGCAGCTTATGTGAGCCCATATAAGACAAATAGTGCATTGGTATCATTTATCTGTAGATTTAGTTTGACTGTACTTTTTGGCACAACCCAAACACTTCGAATAATCCTGATAGTTCTCTTTAAGGGTTTTTTAGCAATACCTTTACCATTGCCTCTTTTGTTTTAATTGAAATAGTTTTATTTCCGAGCTAACTCAATAGATTCTAAGTTCTTATTATGAATAGCGTGACCATCTAAGACGAGAAGCACAGGATCGTCATTGCTTGGTTTGACATGGCCGATAAAGTGACGCATCCATTCAGTGATATTACGTTGATTGTCTTAAACGTTAAAAATTCAGAAAATAATCAGAGAAATAAAACATACGCCCGCAATAGATACATTTAAAAGCAATCCGGGTGAAATCGGATAGTCGAAATCATCCCGTCTGCTTCTACCCCACAGGTGCCATGTCGATATTGTAATATTATCAGAGATTATATTTACACTCAGAGCAATAACAAATACAGTTTTAAAAAGTTAAATATGTATTAAATCAAAAAAAGAGAACAATAGATGATAGCATAGCGGGTACGATGCGCCAAATGTTGTTGTGTCGGGAGTTTGGTCGTGGAGAGTCTCCAGATCAATCTCACTCTAGCGCAGTATCGTTTGGTCACAGTAGACAGAGAACAGTAGATTATCTAAGGCCGCCCGCAGAGTTATTTGCCTACTCTTGCGTTGAACCCTAGGGTTGTCACTTTGATCTAAATTTATGGAATAAAAAGCATATTATGATTGAATATTTTACCAATTTATAAATTTAGTAAAAATAAAAAGCCTTTATTCAGATAACATTTATTATATTAAGTTACAAATTTGATACCGACAAAATTTTTAAGACTACTTAAGTGTAACACTAAATTATATTCTAAAGCTCGTAAATAATGATAAATTTTAAGTGATGTGTGATATGGGAAATCGATATAACTGGTTCTTATCAGAGAAGATTGTAAGTGATGAGTACTTAAATGTAACACTAACACAATAATATTCACAAGCTAATAACTAATGCTTAAATGATATAAAACATGAGAACGTAAACAATAAATATGTAGTTCTTATGAAAAAGTAGACATTAGTAAAGCTAAGATTATGTATGGGTAGCGAATATTTAACAAATGATACCTTTAATAAAACCGCAAAACCTTTTTAGCCTCATTAGTTTCTGAGGTACAATTATAATGATTGTTTGTATGGGTACTGTGTAATGTTTGTTTATATGATCGGATAACAACAGCTAGCTCAAATGCAACAAAGGCGCCGCTCGCTTACTCGCTATTAAGAGCACCTCGCGTTGCTGTTGTCGACGCGCGCGTCGGAGGGATTAAAGGTTATAATGTTATAAATAAAATTCTACGCAACCCTAAGCGTTAGTCGGTCACATTTTACTATAATTTTATTAACTTAATATTATGATTAAGACGCCATATTTAGATCAAACAACACATAAGACAATAGAAAAATAAAAAAATAATAGTAATTTGCAATATTGATTATTGTGAAATTGTCCTTATTACACTATACTCGACAAATAAGTTTACTTAAACGATATTTCGTACTCAATCCTCTGTTTTATAGTAAAACTGGGCTTCTTAAAATAAACTTAACTTTAAACATAGTAGTCAGGAAGTAAATCTGGGAATACAATTATATGGAAAAATGCGACTCGGGTACGCTCTTAATAAAGCAAATAAACTGTGAAACAAACAATACATATATCACATTTTCTAATAAGATTTAAGTTGTACTTACATTTCTGGTTCAGTGGGAAGTATGAAGAATGATAAGTCCGGATTTGCGAAATCATTATTGAGGCACCCGAAAACACTACAATATTTTTTTCCCCCTTTTGAAGTCATGATACTCGTAATAATTAATATTATGGTAAGTGGCCGGCGAGAATTGACGAACGCGAGCGGTCATGTAATTTACGCGCGTGCTCACAGTCACGCGGCACAGCCCGTATTGCCGCCATCCTATACCATCCTATATTATGCCAGCGTGTGCGTGAAATCGCGTACCGACACGGCGCTCGGCGCGCACGCATACATTCAAACCGAGAGCGGCTCGTTTATATGAAGATGTTTTACTGTTCTCTGTCTATTGTGGTTTGGTCGTGTTGGTCTTGGGTTTAACATTGCATCACCTCGCTCAACTGCCGTCATCCTTCCTATTCCTTAATTTTTTAAGTGAATAGGCTTAATAAACTAGTGCGCTTTACCATCAACGATTGCATCACTGCTTACTATCAGGCGGGATTGCGGTCAAGAACTAGTTTACAATTATTAAAAAAATATATTTTGTAATTGAAAACGCTTAGGAACTTTTCATATCTGCACACTACTGAAAATAATATCGCGTAACTCTTACGACAAAGGTACAGAACTTCAAATAATAAACTTTTTATGTTAGTTCTCGAAAGTTATAAGAAATTTTTAAACAATAAAGAATTCGTCAATCCATACTAATATTATAAATGCGAAAGTATCTCTGTCTGTCTGTTTGTCTGTCCAGCTTTCACGCCAAAACTACTGAACCGATTGTAATGAAATTTAGTACACAGATAGTCTAGAGCCTGAGAAAGGACACAGGCTATATAACATCCCGCTATGACCAATAGGAGCAGAGCAGTAACAAAAAATGTTGCGAAAACGAGAGGACGGAGAGAAACGCGTACGTACATATTGCTCCCATTATTTTATTAGGCGCTTATTTTACATCAACTGAACTTTTTTAATTTCCCACGGAAACGAGAACCACCACGCGCTGTAAACTGAAGTCCACGCGGACGGAGTCACGGGCAACAGCTAGTTAATATATAAATATTACGTGATAGTGTGAAATTCCTCTGCGTTTAACCGAGCTGTGGCCGCCGTTTAGCCATCTCTTTTACTGCACGTGCCTCCTGTTATTTTATTCTTCCATAATTTTTGGCATACCTGACACCTGGAATACATGTTGATATCACAATATAAATTATTCACCAATACATATCACTAAACATTTTTTTTTTTTTGTATAATTTTTATAGGAGAAACGACAGAATATTTTTCTGAAGAATTTACAACGCATTAACGTTCTCTTGGTTATTTTTATGGGGAATAATTAATGAGATCCCATAATCACTTCAGGCCAATATACAAAATGACGTTAATCTTAGCAAGTTGTACAACATGTCTCGGAATTAACTCTTACCACTAGACAACCTAATTAGAATAATATGTTATAATCATAATATACAAAACTACAACGCAATGAATAAAAATGCCTTTAAAGCATGTTTTTGTACCAACAATAATTTTTTATGTAAGGTACAAGATCATAATCTGACTGTCTTCTGAAATAACTACTTACCTTTAGTAGGTAGGTACTGTCGCTAAACAGTAGCTATGTATATGGCGTATTAGTCAATTGCTCCTAGTGCTAGACGCGATATTGTATGCTGTCAATACATGACGACCTCCGTGGCGCAGCGGTCAACACACCTGCCTGCGACGTGGAGGCCCCGGGTTCGATTACCGGCCAGGTCATGATGGAAAACGATCTTTTCCTGATTGGCCTGGGTCTTGGATGTTTATCTATATATGTATCTATTATAAATATAGTATCGTTGAGTTAGTATCCCATAACACAAGTCTCGAACTTTGGGGCTAGCTCAATCTGTGTGATATGTCCGTATATATTTATTTATATATATATATATATATATATATATATATATATATATAATAGCGTACCGGTACCTCCCATTCAGCATTATTTTTTTGATAGAAAATTATTAAACCTCTTCGGCTCCACCCAGAGCGGAAGAGGTCTTTTGATAATTTCCCGCGCGTGTTCCTTCACATGCATGTGCGCCAGGGGCCATAGTATCTCTTTCGAATAATCGGCGGCCCTGGCTGCCTCATTCAGCATCAGACTGTATCTAAATCCCTAGCATCAGAGAATGACATGAGAGTTCACTTGGAGATCGTATTAGCGAAGCTTTCATCGTGAGCTTTTTATTTTAATAGACCGGCTGCTACACGTTCTTGGCAACTTGTGGCAAATACACGGCTACCCGTGACGTCATAAATATCCCAGCCAGTGAAGTAGCTATATTACTTGCTTAGTTACTTGAACTCAATTAATTTTCGTGATGGTAGTTAACAACACCCATTTTCCTTCCTGTTCCTGTAAATTAGCTCTTAGCCAGCGTCCTAATGTAGATGCCAAAGTGCTTTCGGCTTACCTGGAGATGGAAATCATCTTTTCTCTCCGTAACTTATTTTAAGGCGAAAACGTCTGGTAGTCCGCGAACACCTCAAACATCATGATTTCATTAAATACTACAAATGATGAAATCATGACATTTGAGGGCAAATCCAAATTTGAACACCTCTAGGTATTATTGATTTTAATTATTATTGTTTTGTAATGACATATCTGTGTTTGTATTGTGTTAAGGTCGTAAATCATAATTTTAATTAACTTACAACCCGACACTGACCTACAAATTTCAAAAAAATATAAATAAGTTTTAATCATCGCATTCCCCTTAAGCTTAAAGATCTAAAAGCCGGTGATAACATTAATAAAACCTTCAATTATACTTAGCATCTCTGATAAGAAAACTGATAAATAGAACGAGGCGGTAGGATATCACAAAGTGGTTCGCGTAGATACAATAATTCCAGCGATTTTCATCGCTAAAGGTAATTCAGAACCTTTTACCCGCACACTAATTGCGCTAAATAGGTGATATTGACTGTGAGTGGCGTCCGGGTGTTACAGCCGCTACAGGCCACAGCGTTGATGCGACCCGCATGCAATATACGTTCCAGTCTCAGACAAAGATAGGAACTATAGAGGTGAAAAGTGCTATCCCTTTTTCACTATGGTTTTGTGGAGGTATGAGGAGCAGCGTATAAAGCTCACTCATTCTACATAGAAAAGCGCGGGCCAATTGCCCGCCGGTTGATGTCGCGAACTTGTACATATGCTAGTTGCACGGTAAACTCTGATTGCGAGATGTAGAATTCGTGTGACGTCAGTATGACGCATTGTTCGCATGTTGCGTTGTAGGCACCGCTACAGTTTGATGATAGTGTTCTTCTTCATCACCTATTTACGTCCCCACTGCAAGAGCACTGGCCTCCTGGCAGTATACGTTGGTTTATATGAAATGTGACGAAGAAGAACGTTTGCAGTGCATTGCATTACGTTGTTCCTTTGCGGCACTGTTTTTCACGGTAAATTAGACCATGACGTAAAAAATAACCATACTTTCATTGTCATCTATACGAGACTGATAACCCTGCCTACACACGGTGAATCAACCGTAGTTTTTCACGGTAAGAGAAACATGTGTACAACGGGCCTAATACACTGAAAAAGTATTTCAAACTAAGGTGCACATGACTGAATACCATCACTTTATAATGCGACATTAGACTCTACCGCATGCGCGGTTTGCTTACATTGTTAAAGATCATCATCGTGATCTCAGCGTGAATCCCAGTCGCAATCGAAGCTTTCACAGCTTTGGAGTCTGCGATATCAGTCTAACTGCTAGTTTTGGCTAAATTTCGATATTTTCCGTGAAGAGACTGCCATCTGACCTCCACAATCCGAAGGCGATATCGAAACATTGCAGTTAGACTTTTTGTTGTTTTTTTTTTTCCAACAACCCGTAACGACTGCCATTAGATGTTTGTATGGCAACCGGTACCAACGGCATAACTTGCTTTCCGAGGCATAACATACATACAGTATCAAAGATGGCGTATTTATATTGTTACTAGCTTTCTGCCTGCGGCTTCGCCTGCGTGGATTTCGGTTATATCGTGATTTTTAGATTTCCCTCGGGAATATCAATTTTTTTTTCAATAAAAGGTAACTTATGTCCTTCCTTAGGGTCTGAAGATTGTCTGTGCCAAATTTCATCAAAATCGGTTGAGAGGTTTCAGCGGGAAAGCGTAACAGACAGACAGACAGAGTTACTTTCGCATTTATAATATTAAGTAGTATGGATACTCCTTGTAGCATATTACGCTCCACCTACGACGGACGGGGACCGTGAAACCAATCTATTCCTTTGCAAAGCTCTCAAAACGGGAAAAATCAGAAGAGCGCCGCATATTTTCCCCCAGTTTTTTGATACCTCACATTTAAATGGAAATATGACATATTCCCTGTATTTTTTGTTATCAAATAATAAAACCACGAGATTGAAAATAAGAGAACATAGTAACTTTTTGTATTGTTTTCTGTTTACGATACCTGTAAAAACATTTGGGAAACGGATATTGCATGTAGAAATTTCCAGCTTTATCCTGAGGCAATGTATCTCATAGAAGGATCAGTAGAGGAAAAGCTAAGAGTTTACATCGCATCGTCCTTGAGGGATGTGAGCCGTAAAAGTTATATTCAAATAGACCCAGCACTAAGTAAGCTTGTTTACTCATATATTTGGCAAATAAACCCAATTGTTGTTGGTATATAATATAATGGTTGAGTAAAGCAAATAAGCCTGTTTTCTAGCGATAACACTAGCTGCTGCTCGCGACTTCATCCTCGTGTTTTGACATATCACATAGAAGTAGAACTCGACAATAGCGTACCATTCTGTCAGTAACAAAATTTCAGAATTAGATTAGTAATTCTTAAGTTGTATACAATTAGGGTTCACAAGTTGTTGTTGCTGTGAAAAGTGAAACGGTCTATCGACGAACTGTTTATTTAAGGAATTAATATTGGTGAATAGTTTGACAATTATCAGGACCTTTTGTTTCACCGGGCTTGGCCGCCGCAAACCGCATTATATATTTTTTTTTACTTCCTAACCTAACCTGAGACCGGGTTACGGTTCCGGGTCATGTTCGGAATAAACCGTGAAAATCTGAAAATTACAATAAAAAAAATATGACAGACATCTTGTCTTCAACTGAAGAACACAAAGGTGTAGTGCTCAACAATATGTATAGAGTTCTTATTTAATACAAATTTATATAAAATGTAATAGCTATCTAATGTTGTAGGTGTGTAATGGATGACTTCATTACAAGCGTCTGGAAAAAATGGGTAATAGAAGGACGGAGAAAAATCCTTGGAGGAAAATATTACGCAATACACACAGAGGTATATTACTTTTGCAAATTATAATACGGAAATTATCAAAACTCAAATCATTTGATCTACTACTCTTTGAGCGTAAGTAATAGATATGTATGATTGAAACATCGTTACAATTGATTACTCCTGAATATAAAATGCAGACAATCAGATCACTATACCAAATAAAATGTACTAACAAGCTCTATTGTTGTTTACATCTTTGGCAAAACAAATGCCATTGAAACAAAAAATCATTACCATTGTTTCTGAGACTCCTACCTATATTGTTTGTTGTTCGGAAATGTAGTCAACCAATATCGATGCGATCAAAGGAATTGAGATGTGAAAGCGGAAACTATGCCTTTGACTACAAATAACAAATATAATCAAAACGTACGCACCCAATTATGAATACCTATAGGATCTATATAGGCTTATAAAGCGTTCGTAGGTACTCATAATTGGGTTGGTGAAGGAGCCAATATGGACTACATGAAATTCGTGCCCCGGCTACCAGAAGGGTGTCGATGGAAAGTTTGAAGTTAACAGTAACAAACTAGGCACACAGATACGTCATCATACCCACCACCGAGTAAAACGTCACAGAAGGTACAATTGCAATGAACGTGGAGGAAGACAGAATATAGAGTGGAGACATTCTGTAAAGTTCACTACGAAACTTCATTTAACAGTTTGTTCACTTTTACATAATGACTGGTTATAAAGCCCACAATTTTGTGAGAAATACATAATATATATGTAGTTAATTTTGAATTAACAAAATTCTGATCCAATAATCTACCTTAGTTACACCAGCAAGATAATTGAATGCCACAGCAATATTAATATTAACTAATATTAATTTCAACAGTCATCAACAATATACATAACATTCACAATTATTACAACATTCGCAGCGTTATTATGACGTTGAGCAGACAAATATTTGTATATTGCAATGAATTATAATTATCAATATCCCTCAAATTGATTGGGATTGTAATTGATATTTATTGTTGTATTGAGATGTCGTGAACTTGTGTGCGTGCTAGTTACACAGTACCTAAACTCTGTTTGCGAGATGTAGGATTTACGTGACGTCATGTAGTGTTTAAGGTACCGTTACAGTCATGATCATCATCATCTCAGCCACATAAAGTCCACTGCTGGACATAGGCCTCCCCCAAGGATTTCCAAAGAGAACGGTTGGACGCGGCCTGCATCCAGCGCTTCCCTGCGATTTTGGTCAGATCATCCGACTACCTAGTCGGTGGGCGTCCGACGCTGCACTTGCCGCTACATGGTCGCCATTCAAGAGCCTTTCTGCCCCATCGGCCATCGGCTCTACGAGCTATGTGCCCCGCCCAATGCCACTTCAGAGAGCTAATCCGCTGGGCTATGTCGGCAACTTTAGTTCTTCTACGGATCTCCTCATGCACACTTCCTCACAACAACAGTGTGTTACTTAATTAGGGTACTGGTAAGATTTGCCTATAATATTCATAAGTAACTAGCTTTTACTCATGACATCGTCCGTATCATTTTCTGTTATAATGATGGCGATCAAAACAGTTTTCTATTACATGTTTTGGTAACTTGAACTATTTACGCAGCGCACGGAATGGAAGCCCTAAAGGTGTTAATTTTCACTAATATAGGTCGCAGCGTGATGTTATATAGTCTAAAGATTTTCTCTATAAATGGACTATCCGACACAAAAAGATTTTTTCTTATCGAACCCAAAGTTCCTGAGATGAGTTCAAACAAACTGTACAGTTTAAAATCTTCTTAAAATTCTTCAAATTTATCAGTTAGATTCTGTAAAAATTTCATCGTGACATGTAGTTCATTTCACTCAACTGAGTTCAGAGGTAACTATAAATAACGTCAATTCCTTTGCATTAGTTTGAACGATACCTCACTCTACACTTACTTTTCCAAGGTTTTCACGGTTACATCAATCACACTGCTGGAGAGACTTTAGCGTGCACGGCGTCTTCTTGCAACCTGCGAAAGTATAAGTTGAGTTTAGAGCGTCAAACGGTCCTACGTCATCAAGTAAATTGATAGATCTCTTAACAGAAATAAGTAATTACGCGTTCAATAGTATAATCCTTCAGAACATATTTCCGCCATGATGCCAATCCCAATAAGAATGGCCTTCAATATGGGAGTTATTATATTGCTATTATAGTGTTATTATAGTGATATCGCTTTCGAGTTGTGGAGGTTAGACGGCAGTCGCTTCACGGAAAATATCGAAGTTCGGATGCGATTGGGTTTAACGCTGAGATGATGGCGATGATGAAGTTATAGTGCAGAAGTATGTGCGTCGATACAGAAGAACTCCCTTTACCCTCGTTCTCATAGTCCAGAGAGAGATCAAGCGCCCGACCAACGGCTTTATGTGCTTGCCAAAACTCGTAATGGGAAAACTATACCTTACTCTTTCCTACTAAACTTTTTCCGACCTCGAAATAGACCATGGACAATCTCAATGACACAATCAACGAAACCGCGCGAAATGAACCCAAGGTTGGAGTGATTTTCAATTAAGGAATTATGAGTGGTGCCGCGGGTTATTGAAAAGAGATGCCTCTGGCACACAAGCAAATAAAGAAACCCGGGTAAGTTTTAGTTTGTAAAAGTCTGACAAGCCCATCCCTTCTGTACCTACAGAGCGGGAGAGATTATAATTTGATGAAAATGAAAGGGTAATTCCTATGTGAAAAAAAAAACTAAATCTTTTATTAGGGTTTTGGGAAAACCCGAGGCCCAGCAGCCGCACTTACAACCGCAATACCAACAGGGCTGTCCAATACTATGTAAATCGGAACATACTTTATTCATTGAACCCGGTACGGACGCAGCGCTTAATTCAGGTTTTCACCTAAAGGGTATGTAGGGTAAAGGTTAGGTTAGTGGGTCTGCTGCCCCAATCCTCCAGTAGTATGAAGGCGATATAGAAGTTCTAGGCCTCAGTCTAGAGCTTCTATATCTTCCTTCATAGTACCTACCATTGTTCTCAAATAGTAAGACGGGTAAAATTGGTGTTTTGTCGCTTGTCACATTTGTAACTTATGGTTGTATGAACCAATAAAGATCCATCGTGTTCTTTTAGGGATCGTTTGCTCAGCCGCATGTCAGTTCTCGGCAGTCGACTTACATAAAAAAAAAAAAAAAAAACAATTGACGTAAAAGGTTTTTACTGAACATTTTTACAGGTAAGGAAATAAAACAATATTGTGGGCGTAAAGTATGACGTTTCAAAAGACATAAAACGCTTTAATCCTTAAGTACCTATGAAAGACAGCTCTATTATTTTTGTTAGATAATTGCTCAGACTATTTTATGTCTGAAACGTTTGAATAACTTTGGAAACATAAAAAGACCACGCACCAAATCGAACGACTATTGGGTTCCTTTAGAATTATACTGTTATAAACGACTTCACCTATTTCTAACTAAAGTAGCACTGATACTGGGAGCACTGAATAAACAAAAATCCTAAAACAAACTATTTGACACCGTATTCTAAATACGATTGGATGTTCGAATACACCGCGTTACCTTGTATCCGGCCTTCACTACGTAAGATTGACTTCAGCGGACAACCTTTACTATTAAACCGTTGTGAAAAAATATAGTCTAAAAAACTAAAAAGACATGCTTTTAAAAAATATTAAACTAAAAAGTTAAAAATAATTTAAAAAACAGCGTGAGGCGCTTAATATACAAAAATTATGGCACAAAGCGCCTCACGCTTTTATTTAAATTATATTAAATGATATTTTTTCAAAGCATGTTTTTTTAGTTTTTTAAACAATATTTAGTTTCAACTTTTTAGTTCGATATTCTTTTAAAAAAAAACCGAACGAAGGAACGTATTGAAAACGGTGCGACATTTTACAGTACCTAATGAGCCGCTCACTCGTAGTCCAAAGAGCTAGAGACGGACAAACAAACAAACAAGCAAGCAAACAAGCAAGCAAGCAAATATACAAGTGAAACTAATAAAAAACATGTAAAAAGGATATTGCTATTCATCTTGCATAGCTCCATCTTTGTTTAACACTAGAACCATGACGGTTTTAACACATCATAGTGCCCCCCAGGGCCTACTTCGGAACTAATAACAAATCTTTATACAATACTAGCTTTCCGCCCGCGGCTTCGCCCGCGTGGAGTTCGGTTATATCGCGCTTTTTAGATTTCCCTCGGGAACATCAAATTTTTCCGGGATAAAAGGTAGCCTATGTTCTTTCTCAGGGTCTAATGATTGCCTGTGCCAAATTTCATCAAAATCGGTTGAGAGGTTTAAGCGGGAAAGCGTAACAGACAGACAGACAGACAGACAGACCGACAGACAGACAGACAGACAGACAGAGTTACTTTCGCATTTATAATATTAGTATGGATGTAAAGAAAACCCTGTCCGACCCCTAAGGATAATAAAGGTTAGGTAAACACTTGACCAAATATAATATAAAATTTTACATAATAATCATAGTAACAATACTAATGAATATTGAAATAATCCTTTTTTCCCGGGAATTAATTCCAATTTCCCCGAAATTTGGTAATTTTAAAAAAAGTGACAACACCGGTATTATTATAAGCGAATAGCGACGCGACCACGTTACAGGTGCTGCGTGCCCTGCCCCCCGCCGCCCGCGGAATGGGGTTGCTTACCGCACATGTATTAATTTACCTCTTTTTACGAAATAATATTTATTTTTTTAGGGGGACTTTTTTTTTAAGTTTAGCCTGTCTTTGTGGGCATTAGTAGAATCAGTTATCGATACCTAACAATACCTTCACGGATCGGACAGGGTTTTCTTTACATATTGTATAATTAAATGATGTATTTATTGGTAAGTTCATCGTAATTAGCCATAACGTTTCCACTACTGGGACAAAGGCCATATATTTTTTCTTAAGAGTTATAAACTACTGCCTGACCGCAATCCCGCATGCTGGTAAGCAGAGATGCATTTGTTGATGGTAAAGCGCACTAGTTTATTAAGCCTATTCACTAAAAAAAAAACTACAAAAGATGGCGGTTGAGCGAGGTGATGCAATATTAAACCCATCAACACGACCAACGATATTGCGCCAGAGGGAGATTGATTTCGAGACCCTCCGGGACCAAACTTCAGACACAACAATATTTGACGCATCGTACCCGGTACACATCGCAACACAACTGGGCCTAGAGCGGGTTGGTTGATGTCGCATGTCTTCGATTTTTTACTCCTAGGACATGCTGGTAGCCTCGTGATGTTTATTTCATCGTCTTTTATAGCAATACTGATACAATAAATTAAACAAAGTAAAGCAAGCGCCTTTCTCGATTCGAACCCGCGACCACCCGTATGGCCGTTATAAGCCACTACTGCTCTCAGGGTGCTGCTTAATTAACACTTTTTGCTCCGACTAAAAAATACATTCTAATAACATATTTCAGATTTGTTTAGGTACCATGAATTTGTAAACCAGTTAACAAAACAAATAGTCGTGTTATAAAAACTGATTTCCAGCCTAACATTGCTTCTAATCAGGACAGACCCATCGGGATCATAAACACAATGTTTTACTTGACAACTTAACCCTGCGGGAATCATAAACACAGTGTTTTGCTTATTTATACAAATAACACGAGTTTTTGCCGCCACTAAATTATACACAAAGCGCGCGTTAAATCCGTATTTGCTCTTTTTTACTTAAATATAGGCCGTATGTACGACGACTGATAAAAAAGCGGTCAAGTACCGGGCGGACTCGCACACAAAGGATACCGTACCATTTTAGAATATTTAACAACTTTGTTTGTTATGCATCGGTGTGCCAGTGATAACGACCTATGATACACTAGAGGCCACCAGCGACTTCGTTCGCGTGGTTTAGTTATGCTCCGCTCCTTTTGGTCGCAGCGTAATATTATATAGCCTAAAGCCTTCCTGGATTAGTGGACCAGTAGTTCCCGAGATTAGCATGAACAAACAAACAAACATACAAACAAACTCTTCAGCTTTATATATTAGTATATAGAAGTATAGATATATACATAATAATAATAATAATTTAATTTATTAAATGACAACAAAGGTCCAATGCTTAGTGACTTCTCTACTAAGGGTTAGTAAAACTAATCAAGACTGCCGCACAAGCAATGCTAACCAGTGCCTTAGCACTGGCGCATCGAATTTGTCGGCCATAGTTTGTAGGATGCTGTTAGCGCTGGTCCTAGTTCTACCTATACTCTGTTTTTTAATCTCGTAGACTAAACTGACATTACGAGTGTTGGCAGTTTATTGCAATTAGGTGCAATAGTGCCGAAACTTAGCGTTCATAAAATCAAGTATCTTTTTTTACATTAAGTTATCCTGAAATAATGTGTAGGTACTTATTAAAAACGTGATAATACAAAATTAATAATGTAAATTTGACATTTGCATGTGTCAATTTAGTCTACGAGATTAAAAAACAGAGTATGGCAACGAGGCCGCCTTCTTCCCCATGATGGCATCACTCGCGCCTAAGTGAACATGCAACCCTAACAGCACCCGAAAACCATTATTATACTGCACACGCAGGGCATCTAAAGCCTTCCGCGTACAGTTAACCCACTGACCGCCCGTGTACAATGACTGACAAAACGCTTTGAACAAAATGATTTTGACCCCATTAGATACTACAACGAGCAAATCTGTGGGCCAACATTTTGCATCTAACTGCTAGCGAATGTTACAGGTAGATTATATTTTTTTCTTACGTTTTCCATTTAATGTTTTTCTCTATTTCCTTATCTGTGAAAATTTCAACTGTCTATCTATCACGTACCGACGTACAGACAGCGGACAGAACAACAACAGACAATAAAACATACAACAAAACACACGTACGTACGTAACAGAATTTCATTGGCACCCTTTAGGCAGAGAACCCTAAAATCGGATATGTAAACGGCTGAGTCAGGAGTGATAAAAAATATTTCCCATGGGTACTACTGCCTCTCAATGTATCACAGTGTATATAGTTTCTCTGAGTCAGAATTTAAATGATTGTGTGATAAGTTTATTTCTACTACTGGTTGTTGTTGTAAGCATTGCTAAGAGTAAAGTCGATAAGTCAGTAGTTTCCCGTCCACCTAGAGATGAGTTACTTTGAATAAAATGTCTTTGGACTCAGGTTGGTCGAAGCAAGGAATAATTCTTCACTGCTTACTATCAGGCGGGATTGCGGTCAAACACTAGTTTATAATTAAAAAAGGAATACCTTTTCAGAAGACTCATATACGTTATCGACTCCGGACTTCAGTGAAAATATGGTGCAGTTCCACAAACAATGAGACACCTAATATCGTGTTCCGCTTGTCTCTGGCCCGAGTTCATTTAGATTTTTATCGATACGCTAGGGAGGAAAGTCAGTAACAAATCTATACTAATATATAAAGCTGAAGAGTTTGTTTGTTTGAATGCGCTAATCTCAGGAATAGAGAGTCCGATATGAAAAAATATTTTTGCATTAGATAGCCCATTTATCCAGGAAGGTTTTGGGCTATATAACATCACGCGACGACTAATAGGAGCGGAGCATAACAACAAACCATATCGAAACCTATGCTACGCGGGTGAAACCGCGGCGCGCAGCTAGTAAATTATAAATTTCGAAACATAAAGTTTAAATAACCACAATAGGTACGAGTGTGATTCTTTGAAGTAGGCAAATGAATATGAAATTCAGAAGCTATTAAAGATAATTTTATTTAAAAAATCATACTGTGGACTTTGTAAGGAATATTGTATTTAAGGATTTTTTTTCTTAAACTCATATTCTTAGAAGTCACATTCCGCCTTTGTGTTTTCTATTTCCAATAAATAGAAGTCATTCTACGGAAATGATGCTAACTAAAGTCTGACAAAGGCAGCCAACTTCATCTGTCCACTGACAACTAAACATTAATAAAAAAAAAGAGAGTAATTTAAAAAATATAATTTTTTGAGCTACCTACGTTAAATGAACTCTGGTAAAGATGTGACACGGACCGCGCTCGCATATACAATATGTAAAGAAAACCCTGTCCGATCCGTGAAGGTATTGTTAGGTATCGTTAACTGATTCTAATAATGCCTACAAAGCCGGGCTAAACTTAAAAAAAAATCCCCCAAAAAAAATAAATATTATTTCGAAAAAGCGAGGTAACATAATGCATGTGCGGTAGGCAACCCGATAGCCCCGCCCCCCTTCACCCGCGCATGTATGCGCGGGTGGCGGGGGGCGGGGCCATGCGGCACGTGGTCGCATCGCTATTCGCTCCGTCACAAATGGTGCTGTCAGTTTTTTAAAAATTACCAAATTTCGGGGAAATTGGAATTAATACCCGGGAAAAAAAAGATTATTTTAAAATTCATTATTATTGTTACTGTGACGATTATGTAAAATTTTATAATATATTTGGTCAAGTGTTTACCTAACCTTTATTATCCTTATGGGTCGGACAGGGTTTTCTTTACATATTGTATAGGGTTTTTTAAACTATGTCATGTGTAATAATAATGCATAATATTTAATACATTCAATTTGATTTTTATAAAATACTAGCCTTCCGTCCGCGACTTCGCCCGCGTGGAATTCCTTTATATCGCGCTTTTTAGATTTCCCTCGGGAATATCAATTTTATAAAAAAGTGCCATAGTATTTAATCCGGACTTCTAACTTTACGTCTACAAAATTTCAAAGCAGTCGGTTCAGTAGTTACGGCGTAAAAGCGGAACAAACAAACAAACTCACTTTCCCATTTATAATATTAGTAAGGACTAGCGGTCGCCAGCGACTTCGTTCGCGTGGAGTCAGTTATGCTCCGCTCCTATTGGTCGCAGCGTGATGTTATATAGCCTAGCCTTCCTGGATTATTGGGCTATCCAACGCAAAAATAATTTTTCGAATCGGACCCGTAGTTCCTGAGATTAGCGCGTTCAAACAAACAAACTCAGCTTCAGCTTTATATATTAGTATAGATACAGATAAGGAAGTAAGGATTCAAAAACCATTATTTAATGTTTAGTACCTACTGTACCTAGTCAATGGATAGGAGAAACGGGTTGTGTTTGTAAAACGACTAAAGTTCTACAGTGTATAGTGTGCACATCGCCGTCGAAAGAGATCTATTGTTAATTGTTAATAATGGCACGTGTATTGTATTAATTATACATTCTATAACTGGGCAAAACAAACAAATAATAATTCCGTTCATGTCTTCTAAGTAAACATTTTGCATTGTGCTAATTCAAGCTGCATCACTTAACTAAACAAATGGAAACAAGTGTGTTTACTGAGTATTTTCCTGTATGTGCATTGGCCTCAGTATTTAATTATTGTACTAATACCACAGATTACAGAATACTACATACAGATGGCCATGGTGAACAACAAAATGAGTCCAGCTCAATTCGGGCAGACCGTCGAGCAAAGAGATCACTAGAGGGCCACCAGGGAGTGCTTGACCGGCCGGCCACGACCGCCATCTATGTCTTGTCTACATTGTCATATATACATACATCCATGCGTCGTGCATCGAGAAATACGCATTCTAAAAGGAGATAACAGCAATAAAATGGTTAGAAGACATCTTATCTTAACCTAAAAAAAATATGTTATGACAGGATTAATAGAGTACACTGCTATCTATTGTTCCGAGTGTAAAATAAAAAACATTGTCACTACTGAGCCCATTTTACCGTTTTGTTTAATTACGTTATTTATACGTGTAAATATACGGAGTAGCATTAAATAAGTAAATTCAAATTGTTAAAATATTAAAAAGGCTATAAACTGCACCTAAGAGGTTTAAAATCGTCGCAAAGTTTTGCACCGCAACCTATGCTGATTATCTTTTGATAAGAACTGAGAGTCTGTTGTACTAGATGGGACCCCATCTAATACCATCCCATGTGGTATGACTCGTTGTTAGATTAACGCTTATCAAAGATCTACAACTGGCTCAGGGATGGAAGTTTTGCCATATGTGATGGATGGTCTGGTCGTCCATCCGCAGACCGATCTCGACCAGCTACGATTTTTCGATTGATTTTCAATGTCGATGGTTATCAACTACAATAAACATCACTTACGAGACTTCTACCTATTAATATTTATATTATAATAATTATTATATATTTATTAAATAGTTAAGTACTTATCGGTAATTGGTGTCGATGTTGAAATGATTATCCATTATTTCTACGCTGTTGCAACCGTCATGATCACGGTATGGCTCCAACAAGATAGCAACATACATAATTGCATAAAGCAACTACCATCTTATCTCTTCACCACGTGGTTGACTAGTAGAATGCGTAAGATTAAATCCCTACTAATATTATAAATGCGAAAGTAACTCTGTCTGTCTGTCTGTCTGTTACGCTTTCACGTCTAAGCCACAGAACTGCTTTTATTGAAATTTGGTACAAAGATAGAGTTGACCTTGAGAAATAACATAGGATAGTTTTGATTCCGGACTTTTGAAGAGTTCTCTTGGAAACGCGATATAACCGAACTTCGCGCGGGTGAAGCCGCGGGCGGAAAGCTAGTAAATAAATAAATAAATTGCTACACACTAATGTGTGATGATGGTGTGTTTCTGTGTGTTTTAAAATTGAAGCCAACACACACCTAAAACAACTGCTATATGTCATTGTAATTTTTCAGTGATACTTTTTCATTACATTTTTAGAGGCATGTGGATCAGGGTTTAAAGTTCACTTTTCGATAAGGGAGAGTTCTCCGACCAGATGGGTATTGCGTCTGGCGGGTCCGTGCCCAACTGTTGATGTTGCTGCTTGCCATCTGGCACATGACTTGCGTGACATCAGTATGACGCGTTGTAGATACCGATACACAACATTTCATAAAAATATGATGGGATTCATTCTCCGAACTTTTATGAAGTTTTTTTTAAGAAAATTCAGTTTAAATTATATAGAAACTACACAATTTCAGGTATAGTCGGCAACCAAAATCGATGAACTCATTTGTTTTCAAAACCTTAACTACTAAACATAATAATTTATTAAAAACATTTAATCATAGCCAGCCACCACTCTGTTTCTTTCCTTCTCTTCCTCTTAGCTTATTATGAGATGTCAATAAGTACGTAATCACGATCGTGTATGTAAAATAAATTCTTTTTTTAATTGATCGGCCATTTTTGAGAAATAATAAGACAAATAAAAAGATGTTTTATTATTCGTATGAGGGTTTAGTTAGTAAAAAAAGCTTTATTTAAGGAAATAAATCAAAATCTACCATTTATGTCCGCCTTTAAATAACATGGTAAATCTCTCAATACTGTGCGTACAACAAGGGCGGATCCAGGGGGGTCATGGGGGTCATGATCCACCCCCCGCTGGGTCCAGGAGGACCCAGCACAGGAGGATTTTACTTAAGTACTTTCAATATTTAATCAATTTATATAATACCTACTTTGTTTAACAGCAAACGCTACAGTAGTATGTATTTCCGCAAAGCTATGTACTATATACATCCCTCTTCTGGATTGAATAATAGGTGACCTACAGGACCTTCTGTCTCCTGAAATACTTAATTATTTCATCTGGACGTTTTCATGCCAAAAAGCGAATACAGTAATCAAGACATTGGGAGGTGATTTCCCTGTGATATTATCCTCTTCTTTACAATATTTCGCTATTTGTTACGATGCCAGCCTGGCCGCGAGTATAGCATCATGCAAGCCGGTGATCAGAGACGAACGAATTTGGTCAGTCCACCTTAATGGACTGCGACCACTAGAACGTCGTCCATCCACCTTCTTAGTAACCATCAGATGTTCGATGTTGTCTCCAGCCTTTCTGGTAACATGGCCAAAATATTCCAAAATTCTTCGAAGGCAGACAGAGGAGAGTCTTATTTTGACACCCAGCTCTCGAAGGATTGATTGATTTCTGCGGAATGCTGTCCACGGAATTTGAAGCATCTTTCTCCAGCACCACATCACGAAAGCGTCAATACGGTCTCGATCGGCTTTCATGATTGTCCACGGGTCCGAACTATAGCTGAAGATACAGTAGATGAGAGATCTGATGAGTTTTATGCTTTAGGCTGACAGAAAGAATAACGAACCTTTATCCTTAACCTGCGTGGTGGCGACAACACTATCTGTTTTGAGTAGGTACACCGTTTTAGGAAATTAATCCCACGCCACAAATAAAATATTCAATTAATTCCCCGAGCCATAATATTATCTAATATACTTACAAAAACTTCCAAGAAAATTATTTTAATTTCATGAAGTAGGTAGGTACTTGTTCGCCTATTGCTAATTTAGGATTCTACCTTTACGGTGTATAAATAAGCAGCTCCTATAAACATTTATTAAAATACACAAGCAAAATAATAGACACAACTCATTTGGAACATATCTAATTGAATATTTGTAATTAATCGCGTTGCTATTTGTTACGTATCGACAATTACAATAACGTAGGGAGATAATTAATTAAATTAAATTTTCATCATCTACCTAGCCCTATTTCAATTATGTTAGGTTCGGGTTTCCTGTCTAAGGTAACATAGTCGGGCTACTACCGATCTAACCTTCATAACCCAGATGTAAAATAATACGATACCACTTAGTTAGTCGGGTTTTCAGACTTTCGGGCTTGTGACTACTCGTTACGACCATCAAATTCCACAAATTACAGCTAGAACCAGCAACATCACAGGGTTTACGAGTCACGGAAGGGTCTTAGCATGTAAATATGGTAGCCCATCCAAGGACCAGCCGTGTCAAGCGTAGTTTAACCTGATCGATTGTACCATGCAGCACTTATTTGTTAGCCAGAAGCCCTCAATTAATTTTGGAAAAATCTACTATTCAATCCATACTTAATATTATAAATGCGAAAGTAACTTTGTCTGTCTGTCTGTTACGCTTTCTCGCTTAAACCTCTCATCCCTTTTTGATGAAATTTGGTACACACAATTTTTAGACCCTGAGAAAGGACATAGGCTACCTTTTATTGAAAAATCTGATATTCCCGAGGGAAATCTAAAAGGCGCGATATAACCGAATTCCACGCGGGCGAAGCCGCGTGCGGAAAGCTAGTTATTTATAAAGAAAAAATATCTCAGAATACTCTCGCGAATATTCTCCTTGAGAGAATAGTTTCCCGACCATAACTACCCTCGAGTTACCTCTGCTAATTAATCATCAACGGACATACAGTAATGTATTGCCCTATAGCAGTTTACCCATATCCATCACAGAGATTCAAGAAAATTCTATAATGTATTTAGTTCAGTACCTACATCTTCTACCTTCGACTGTAAATTATTTATGATACAGTTTGACGTGGCGTTTATATAACAATAGATGTCTTCAGATTGTTCACAATAGAGCAATTGTAGCACAAATAGAGAGAGCCAACACAATGTGGTTGAATTCGTTGTCAGTTGATTGTTGATTATTTCCACACACTTCCCCGGTCATCTTTTTTGCGTTGTTAGTTTTTGTGTCATCAGTTTTCTTAACATTTATGTTTTAAAAAATATATACATTGACATTCCTCGACGACGACGACTCAGTGAATATTGTAGGGTCCACTGAATTCAAGCCTCGCAAGACCTTGGTAGTCAAAATATTTCTAATAATATAGCATGTCTTTGTTATAGGCGGTGGAGGGGCACAACTTGGGGAGTCAGAGAACTGCGATGCTGGAGACCTGAACATGTGCGTGGAGCTGATTCCCCGCACACCCGTCGGCCTGCCCAGGAACAAACATGAGCTGGACGCGCACTGCCAGTGAGTGAACCAATCCGTTAGCTTATAGTGGTATCTACAACTCCACTTGCGAACAACGAATCAGGCTGACGTCACCCATATCTTGCAGCTCACAAGCAGAATTTACAGCTCAACTAGCATACATATAACTTGCCAATATCAACCGTTAGGCAAGTTCCGCAAGCATGGGGGATGAGTGAACTTTACAGCAACATATGCCGGTAATAGTTCTCGTTCGCACAAACTTAGCGCTGCGGAGACCTAGTACAGCCCGTTCTAACGAGAACACATAGTACTAACAGATTTAAGCTTTACTTCAACTTTATTAAAAATAGAGATTTAACACACAACATCAACAACAACATCTTTGCACTAGGTTGACAAGGTTTATATACAAATATAAATATAAAATACACAATGACCATGACGAAATGACTCGGACGAATAACCATAAACTGTACTCTCTCCGTAAGAAGGCCTGTGACCTGTGACGTAACAGTGGGAGCATTATAGGCTATACACATACATACATAATTAGTATGTATGTATGTACCTAATTTTTAAAATGGCTGCGCAAAATGTTATAGTTTTCTTTTCGTAGAGTTGGTAGCTTTCCTCGAATTTATACACGTACATGTATTTATGTAAATCACAATTCATTATTATTTTAAGATGGCGATTGGTTACAATTCTTAATTCTTCAAAAACTTACTCGATTTATAACATTTTTCAATTATTTATTTTTTTATATTCAATTGACGAGGTCTGCAATTGAATAAATGATTTCAAGACTGAATAACAGCTAGTCCAGCTGTAATCTCATATTACTTAAGATTCTCTCATAACCCACATCAAAAATAATAAAAAGCCCTCTATCTTCTGAAACCGTTCGTACAATATGAAATGGAATGTTAGATTTGCGAGGTAGTGTTGCCCGTTTATGTAATATTTCACTGTGAATGAATAAGAAGTTGTTTCAGTTTTCCATTTGAATGAATTATCGACTAAACGTTCACTAGCAATCAGGTTAATGTCGATTTAATTATACTGGTATTAGTAAATTTATTACTGAGTTATTACATGAGTAGTTTGACTTGTGCAGGATTTCATGTATGTACATCTGTGCCTCTTTTTAAGGGCAATTGAAATGGCGTATTTCCCAATTAATAGGATACGACACACATCCCTACGACAAGGCAGGGCCAATTTCCAACGTCCGCGGACGTGCCCCAGTCCCACTAATGTCATGTTATGTTCCTAATGGCTATACGTTAGACCTCAGAGCGTTGTATTAATCCACTTCGCGTACTCGTAGGCAATACTATTATGGATCAATGGACAAGCTTTCGTTCCTTACGGATTATGTTTTACTTAACGTTGTAACTCTATACTCTGCAGGTCGTTTGGTAATGAAAACTGAACAATTTAATTGAGGAATTGTGGTGTCAAATTGTTGACACCATAATTCCTCAATAAAATTGTTCAGTTAACTATTAAAATGAATATTAATAGATATTGATCTATTAATAATCATTTTAATAAATATCAGTAGAAAAATAAGGATTATTAAAAGTAACATTCGTCAGTAAATCGTTACTACATTAAAAAGATCATTTGATCTTTATCTTCTTCAAGAAGTTTAGAGTAAATGAATGATTTATGAAAAAACTCAGCACGTTCTGATTGCCTGGTTAAGTTAATAAAACTATTATAGGTATTCTGAAAGGAAACACGTTTCGTATTAATCTGCTGAAGAAGTATCTTGCACCTGAAAAGTTACTAGATATAACTTTATCGATTGAGCCCTCCATCCTCTGGATTGCCAAGAATTAAGCCTTTTAGACCCTGTAATGTTCTCCAAATGGAGCGTTTAGGGTTACGCGGAACTATTTACCGCTTTAATTGACAATAAACATTCCGTTTCTCTTGAAACTTAAGAACTACAATTAACGATAAAAAAACAGGCCCATGAAGAGAGTTCGGTTGGATTTTTGATGTTTTACTGACATAGATCTGCAATCATTGAACATAAACACATATTATTTTAACATCGAGGAACGAACACACAAAGTATATTCGGTAGCATGTAGGTATAGCATAAAGCTAAAAATGATGACTATGTAATAACGCTTACGTTATCTTAAACATACATTATCACGCTGCTAACAAACGTTTTCAAGCTTCTGCTTATTTGTCATTTTATTAAAAGTTGGGAAACAATATTATTTAGCTAACACTAGGTGCCCGATGCGAAGTGTGACTCAAAAGTTTGCCAATTATATATATCTAACCTTCACAGGCATGGCAATAAACGACCAAGTTTCGTTATTTTGTGTTCTCATTTCTTGTTTCGTCTTTGATGTTGATCTTACGTATTGCTTTCTCATAAATATAATACAAGTCAGTTTTACTTGTCTGGAGATGGCGGAAGAGAGATCTGTTTTTGAGAACAATTTCCATATTGAACAAAGTTAAATGAGGCTGTTCTGCAAACAGACTTATGTACCTATACAATTTGACATTAACCTTCTAATGTAAAGGCATGATGTTGCTAATATAATATGTCTTCCCAGGGCTTATCAAACTGGTATGGTGTGCATGGACGCATGGATCAAGCGGTGCCTGCCCACTGACGGACAGAAACTGCTCCAGCAGCAGATTGGTGGCGCTCGCGCGCTAATGCGGTTCTTGTGCACCAATGACACAGCCCTAAGGCGGGGTAAGTTACTCATCTCTTGTTATATTAAGGGAGATGTGCTAGGTAGCTCGCGATATCAAAAAATGATTCTCATATGGTTTACAATTTGCAGGCAATGATTATATCATGAAATATCCAATCCCAGACAATGTCTCTTAATCATTGGCTTATATTGACCTACGAGTGTTATATGTATTGTTTATTTTAATGAATATACTTCTGTAAATATTCTACATACTTGTTACACTCGAGGAACATATTGTGTTCAAAAAAGAAAGTTAAAAATGAATTTTGCGGACTGCCGATCTGCCGCTTCCCTCAGAAATTAGGTATTATTATCCGTCCGTATATTTTGGCTGTCTTTTTTTCCCGAGCGTATAGTTATCGTGGCAAAAAACACGAAAAGATATAATATATCAATGCTTTTTTAAATTTTCTCAAAGACCAGCAACACAAACAACTTCCGCTGACGCGGTCATTAGGTTGTTAGATTGTCACGTGTGCAGGTGACATAGGGCGCAAGGTTGGAGATGAGCCATTGTTTATGGAGAGGCGTCATATACACACCCAAGGTCTGAGCCATCCAATAATGACTTGCCGAGATTTTCCGCTGAGATTTGCTGTGTCTTGCCTTAGGTAGTTTTTCTACGCGGGGGCCGTGCGGTCCATGGCCCTTTACGGGGCACCTGTGTGGGCGCGGTCGTTAAGGAAGCTACCAGCCCGATGCCTTACCGCGTCCCAGAGGGTCATGGCCGTTCGGCTGATCCGGGGATACCGCACGGTCTCCGCTGAGGCGGCGAGCCTCCTTGCCGGATTACCGCCATGGGATCTGGAGGCCAAAGTCCTCGCCCACATGTGGGAGTGGCGAGAGGAGGCAAAACGCCGGGGTATAACTCCGCTGCCGCGAGAAATTGCGGTGCGGCGGACAGAGCTCCGGCGGGATCTCATGGCGACATGGAGAGTGCGATTGTCGCAACCCAGTGCTGGGCACGCCACAATAGCGGCGGTAAGTCCCCTCTTTGAGGAGTGGCTAGAGAGGCGCCCTCACCTTCCGCCTGGCGCAGGTCCTCACCGGACACGGTTGTTTCGGGAGGTTCCTGTTCCGTATAAGGCGGGAGGAAACGCCAAGGTGTCACCATTGTGTGGATCGCCCTGAGGACACGGTGGAGCATACGGTGGAGGTCTGCCCGACTTGGGTAGATCACCGCCGTGTCCTCGTAGCGGCGATCGGCGGCGATCTCTCGCGTCCGACCCTGGTCCAGGCCATGTTCCGGAGCGAGAGTGCATGGCAGGCCTCACCTCCTTCTGCGAAGCAGTGATGCTGGCAAAGGAGGAGGCGGAGCGCGTGAGGCAACGGGAATCCCAGCGACCTCACGCCACTAGCCGCCGCAGGAGACGCCTTGGTCGGGAGATGACACTAAACTCCCAGCCACCGTAGGCGCGGGCCTGCGGGCGGTGAGCAGTGGGCAGCTCGCCGCTCGGTAAGGACCAGGCCCGAGTCGACGGCGCGTCGTGTTTCACGCGCGCCTCAAAGAGTTGTCAGCACGTCGTGACGGGGTCCACGAAGACCGATGCCTCCTGGGTCAGGGTTGCGGGTTGGTTAAACAAGAAACCGTGGCCCTGGCCGTCGCACAGGCAAGTGAAGAAACACGGGTGGGTTTTAGTCAGTAAAAGTCTCACACGCCCTTCCGCTCCGCCCAGAGCCGACGAAGTCATTTGATCATTTCAAATCCCAACAAAAAAAAAGGCTCAAGGTTGATTGGGAAAAGCTGACGTTTGGGGTAGCTTGACCTGCTGTCATCCGTACCTAATATTTATTTTAAGTAGCATGGAGGCACTACGCATTTAGACACGCAACAAAACTAGTACAGAAGTGAGCCCTTCAAGTCACAAAATCTATCAGGCCCTTCCGCTCTGCCCAGAGCGGGAGAAGTCATTTGATGATTTCCCATCACAACAAAAAAAAAGGTAGTTTTTCTAGTTTTTTATTAAGAATTATTTGGCACTTAAAAAACATTGAATCAATCAAAATTAATTGGTGCTCTGTTTTAAAATAATTTTAAATCAATCATCTTTATTATTTAAACGTAGTAGTGGAACTGAAGTCTTAAAATTACAAAGCCTATACCTAGAAGAAAATCTAATAAGCAAAAATATCAAAATTAATTGGTGCTATGTTTCAAAATAATTTTATATCAATCATCTTTATTATTTAACAAACGTAGTAGCGGAATTGAAGTCTTAAAATTACAAAGCTTATAGAAGAAAATCTTATAAGCAAAAATATCAAAACAAACCAGCCAGCTAGCTTCTCATGAATCAATTTGGGCTTAAAGTTTAATAGAAAAGATTTAAAGAGCAAATCCACAATCAAAAGGGATTACCGATATTGTTGGAAATATTTTAATTAAATCAAAAATGTAGCTGTCCTCTTGCAGATATGATAAAGACTATTTGATGAAAACGAAACAAGAACGTAGGTACGTTAGCAACAAAAGTCGGTTAAGACTTTAGTTTTAGAAATATTAAGTACTGAACAAAATATTTTATTTTATACGAAACTGGAGGAAAATAGAAAAGAATTTCGATTATCCAAATTACGCGGTCGATAAGTTAGTTCATGTCACAATGTATTTCTAAAAAATTAAAAGCGACACATTTTCTTTTCTCTATTAAAACATACATTTATTATTGTCATGTCAACATTTGACAATGTACTATCAGCTGTAGAAGTCCATTCCCACCTTAAAGACTACTGTCGCCTGCGCTAAACCGGCCACGCACACTACCGCATTATTTTTTTATCGCAGTCTTCGTCTTTCTTTAAAAATTTCGTTACTTCATTTGAAGTTAAGTTAGCGGCCGCACTTAACAATGGTGCTATCATAAGCGAGCGATTGTGGGTTCGATCCTTAATAAAGGCAAATCTTTTTGTTGTTTCATATAATTCAAAATTATGATAATTGATTTGTATTTTAAAGTAAAAATGTTTGCAAATAATAATATATAAACGAATAGGAAAATTTATTGAATATTTATACCAAAAAAGGTTTTTATTATATGTTTTAGTTTACTATAGAGGTAATATAATAAAAAATATATAAAAATAAAACAATAAGCATATTATAATGCAATTTATTATAAAGTTATATATTATTCGGTATAGATATACTTATACTAACAAATGAAACAAACGTTGAAACGGCAGCATTGTAATATTTTATATAAAAGTAATCCTTGACAAACTTATGACATTGTTATGGTAAAAAATACAAAAAACATTTTTGGTTGTTAGATATGAAAATTATAATATTATACATATATTATGATTAAAGAGGTTATAGCTTAATTATTCATTTTCTTAAAGAAAAGAGGATTGAAGCTTAACCTGAATATTATTACAATCATAAAATAATCTATACTTAGAACACAAAACAGTGCTTATTACATTTACAATTTTTTTGCGTGTATAGCATGGTACTAGTGCTGCCATCCTGCAGTGACTTTTTTCGGAGTTTGATGGCATGAGATTATAATCTTCAAGCGCTTTCTTACTTCAAAAGTTAACGAACTTATTTCTTATCGAATTCCGAAATTATTGTTTTTATAATTTACCAAAAGTAATTTGTATTGAAATTGCAAAAGGCGACATCTGTTAGCCATTAAGCCAACCGAACATATTACTGTCACTTAGCTAAATTACTTAAGAGATGGTTTAGAGTCCGTTATTAAGATATATAATGGTATATATTTAAAACACTCTGTAGGACACTTCTGCACTGTGATTGTTATAATTTTTTTTTTTTGTTTAGCTCGATAAGACTCCACAAACGCAACCTCCCTCTTCGCACGATTTAAATGTTTATTCAACGGTAAATATTGTCGTTTCGTTTCACTTGTCTCGACAGCTACCTTCGTCCTCCAACCTCTTGACCTTGACCTCCAACGGCTTAAAACAATAACAATTTTATTACACACTTGCAACAAGCGATTGGTTTGCACCTTACATAAATAATATTAAAAACAACTTACACAAAAGCCGGTTTCATTATGATATTTGAGATATATTGCTACATATGCCTGCATATTGATTTAAAAAGTAAAACTAATAACACAAACTGGTAACTATATGTTCACCAACCAACAACAGCTAAGTAATATTATTTGAGTTATTGTAGCTAATAATAGTTATTGTAGGTAGCATAATATTTTTTGTGAAGTAGTGATTCAGATTCTTTCAAGTCTACCGTCATCTTTTTATAATGACTCTAATATAGAAAAGATCTTAAAAGAAAGTATCATCTTTAAGTTGCGGATCGGTATTTTTAGATATTTTTGTTGTCAGCATTCATAACTCACCAATAAACATTGAAAAAATATTTTGTATGTTATTAGATTTGAACTCGAACCACCTTGAACGCCTATCAAGGCGAAAATCTCTAGGCCATTGAAACACTTACTGTGAACGTTGAAATTAGTAAGTAGTACCTAACAATCATAAGCGGACAGCAAGTTGTCAAAGTGTATGAGTGTGTATCAAACTTTAATATAGAAGAAGGTCGTAACTACAACTAGTATTGCTTGGCCATAGTTTTGTGAGATTGCAACTCGACTTTTGGTCTTGACTGTATATGTTAGAAGCTCTATACAACCCATGGTTGATGAAACTCTGCAAACTGGCCAAAATGTAAACGTTATCGTGCTACAGACGATGTTGCTGAACGGCATACAGGCAGAAATCAAATAACCAATCCTAGATAGCCTAACCTAGATAGACGGCGCGTTGTGTTTCACGTGCGCCTCAAATAGATGTCAGCCCATCGTGACGGGATCCACGAAGCCCAATGCCTCCTTGGTCAAGATTGCGGGTTGGTTAAAAAGAAACCATTGCCCTGATGCATAGGCAAGTGAAGAAACACGGGTGGGTCTTAGTCAGTAAAAGTTTGACACGCCCTTCCGCTCCTCCCCGGGAGAGGTTATTTGATGATTTCCCATTGCAAACAAAAAAAGAATTTAAGTTTAGCATTTAAGCATTTTGTAAACTCATTCTCATCAACCACTTACATTACATAAATCAGCACTTTTTTGTCGCCGTGCACAAATTATAGAGTAAGGCGACAGTACACGATCAGCGTTCATAGATTGTAGTCATTTACACATCATTCATATAGGATTTGTTACGAGTTTGTTAAATATATTCAATAAAGCTTCATCTTTGGCTATCCGTGACTATCATTCAAGCACAACCAAGGAGTGTGCGAACCATTCAGCAGTGCACGCATAAACCATAAAATAAACTTTAATTTCGTATATAATTATTTTCATATTTACAGAATTTTGTTAAATTATTAAATAATAATAATGAAACATGCCTAAGAATTTTTGATGTCTGTACATTATCGAATAATTTAGTTTTTATGGACTTTCATTGCTTACCGTACCCTGTACATGTTCAAATGTAAAATTAATCTCTCTGAATAGTTGTTTACAAAGGCCTTTGTCCAGCAGTTGACCTCTATAGGCTGAAGAAGAAGAAGAATGTTTGTTTGAACTAAAGATCTGCGTGATGCATTACTCTTAATGGCGTCGAAAAGTCACTTGTTGTCAATAAATAAAACTTTCCAGGTCATTGAAAATTGATCGATCTGTTCTTTGGAGGCCATCAGTTATGAGATTAAATCTATATCAAATAAGCCGTTCGGAGGTCGGGTCTGAGCAGTTGTGTTGCGATGTGTGCCGGGTGCGATGCGCCAGTTGGTGTTGTGTCGGGAGTTTGTTCGTGGAGGGTAGCGGGATCCGAAGCACGGTTCTCCGCTGGCCGACCGCAGGTAGTTGGGGGCCCAAGTAGTGTGCCAGCCACATACGAAAGGCTGCCCCGCCAACTGCGAAAAATCCCAGGGTGGCCCCATCGTGCCGGTTGGCGACCGGACGAGAGGACCCGATGGCGATCCCTGGGGGGGTTCGGGCGTCCCCGCAGTCTCCAGAACAATCTCCCTCTGGCCCAGCATCGTTGGTCGCATTGTTGGGTTTATCATTGTATCACCTCACTCAACTGCCGTCTTCCTTCCTATTCACTCATTTTTTTTTATGAAAAGGTTAATAAAGAAAAGTAGATGTGTACAGCGGGCGCACGTCCTCTCATTCCAAGTGCACCTCTCAAATGTTCGAGGTCTGCACTCCAATCTCATTGCAGTACATCACCACCTTGAGACTGAAAAGCCACACCTACTTTTCTTGACGGAGACCCAGATCAGATCAGGGCGAGGCCCTCGAGAGGAATGGGGAAGCGATTGCTGTCTCCCTTGATGTCTCGAAGGCCTTCGACCGGGTTTGGCGCGCTGGCCTTTTGAGTAAGCTTCCAGCGTACGGCATTTCCCCTAGCCTGACTGGCTGGGTAAAAGACTTCCTGACTGAACGGTCCCTCCGAGTTGTTGTCGACGGATGCTCTTCTGAGCCCATGTCAACTAATGCCGGTGTTCCTCAGGGGTCTGTTCTCTCTGCAACTCTGTTTCTGCTGCATATTAACGATCTGCTGATGCCCGGTATCTATGGGTATGCAGATGACAGCACAGTTGTAGAGAGATACCTGCCGGATGCTCGGGCTAGTAGGGAATCAATCCGGTCCGAAAGAGAGGCCATGGTTGAGCGAACGAGTGTTGCACTGCAGGCAGTCTCCGAATGGGGCAATGCCAATCTTGTAGCATTCAATGCCGCCAAAACACAGGCGTGTCTTTTCACCGCCAAAAGGAGCCCGTTCACCTTGGCCCCTACTTTTCGGAATGTGTCCTTGGAGTGTTCCGACCGCCTTCAGCTCTTGGGAGTTGAGATTTCCTCGAACCTTAACTTTGGGCGGTTCATTGAGTCCAAGGCCAGGGTGGCTGCCAGGAAACTTGGCGTTATCGCAAAGGTCCGGCAGTACTTCACACCTGGGCAGCTTCTAATGTTATACAAAGCACAGGTCCGTTCGTGTGTGGAGTACTGCAGCCACATTTGGGCTGGTGCTGCCAAGTGTCACCTGGCCACTTTGGATTCAGTGGAGAGACGTGCAAAGAGGCTGATTGGTGACCCTGATCTAACTCGAGTTGGTCTCCAAAGCCTAGAGCACAGGCGTAGAGTAGCCAGCCTTTCGGTGTTCTATAGGATGCATTTCGGGGAGTGTGCGAGGGAATTGCATGATTTAATTTCCCCATCTCCGTTCCACCAGCGGACGACCCGTCGTACGGCTGGTTTCCACCCTTACGTTGTTAACACCATAACGATCCGGACGAAGCGCTTCGCCTCCTCCTTTATACCGCGTAGATCGAGGGACTGGAACAATTTGCCCGCGGCGGTGTTTCCGTCGGACTACAATTTGAGTGTCTTCAAGGCTAGAGTGAATAGGCTCTTAATAAACTAGTGCGCTTTACCATCAACGATTGCGTCACTGCTTACCATCAGGCAGGATTGCGGTCAAGCGCTGGTTTATAATTTATAAAAAAAAAAAAAAAAAAAAAAAAAAAAAGATTGATGATTCTGATTTTCAAATTTAAGAAAGATGGATAACATAGTAAAATTACACTATTCAATAGTGACAAAAAATTTAACGAATATCTTACCTGTAAGTTTAGTTATGAAAATTTGATGGATTCAATTTAAATAAGCCTTACAAAGGCCTTTGTTTATACCATTTTGAATGTTTGTTATATTTGGACAGAATTCTTGAAGGAGCCAACGTGTTGGGGCCGCGTGTCCCCCGACTGGAGCCGCTGCGTCGATGAGTTGCAGGTAGCCGTTCGAGAGAACACGGAACGCGCTCAACAGCTCACATATTTCAACCGAAATGCCGAACTGTGTTGGTAATTACTTCCAATATATTCATTTTATGATTGCCAACGCACAAGCATACATTCTCTGCATATTTCTGTTTATTTTATTCTCCTTTAAAATACTCATAAAATATGACTATGGATATAATTTTGATACATCGGTCTTGAGGAGCTTTGTCTGTATATTCAATTAAAAGGCAGTCATAAACTCGTGCAATAAAGAATTATATATCTACTCAGAATTATACGTCCTTCCATTTTGTGTTGTATCTGATTTTCTCAAAGGACTTTTGTAACAAAGACATTAATGTTTCTCTTTGCTATTCGTTATTGTTCAGGACGAGTATATTAGTTTCAATATTACCTACCATGGAGAGCTTTCACAAAAATGGATGTACCAAAGGTCCTTTTGTATTTCGTATCTATACAACGTTGATGAATTATTACGTTTTATTTCTAACAGTTCACTTTTAACGACGCTCAAGGGATGTTTTTTAATTAGAAAACTAAAAAATCAACTTTGCTCGTTTCAGTAAATACGTCGCGTAAGCATCATATTGGTAGTAAGAAGTTTATTATTCTAGTTTATTTTCTAGATTAGTTTAAATAAACAACAATAGAAAATGCAGTTTCCTTCTAGTAGAGTGGGCAGCGATGGCCTTTTTTTTGTTGGGGTCATCAAATCATCAAATGACTTTTCCCGCTCTAGTCGGAGGTGAAGGGCGTGCCAGACGTTTACTGACTAAAACCCACCCATGTGCTTCACTTGCCTGTAGGCCAGGGCCACGGTGACCAACCCTGACCCTGGAGGCATCGGTCTAGTTAGTGCGTGAGGGCGCTGGGATTCCCGCTGCCTCAAGCGCTCCACCACCTCCTTTGCCAGCATCACTGCTTCGCAGAAAGAGGCTTGCCATGCACTCTCGCTCCGGACCACGGCCTGGACCAGGATCAAATGCGAGAGATCTCCGCCAATCGCCGCTATGAGAACACGGCGGTATGCTCCACCGTGTCCTCAGGGCGATCCACACAATGGTGGCACCCTGGCGTTTCCTCCCGACTTATACGGAACAGGAACCTCCCGAAACAACCGTGTCCGGTGAGGACCTGCGTCAGGCGGAAGGCGAGGGCGCCGTGGCGCCTCTCTAACCACTCCTCAAAGAGGCGATTAAACCGCCGCTATTGTGGCGTAGCCAGCACTGGGTTGCGACAATCGCACTCTTCATGTTGCCATAAGATCCCGCCAGAGCTCAGTCCGCCGTACCGCGATTATATGGCAGTGGAGTTATGCCCCGGCGTTTTACCTCCTCTCGCCACTCCCACATGTGTGCGAGGGATTAGGCCTCCAGGTCCCATGGCAGGCAGTGATGGCCTTGTGTTCCCTATGATTTGGTGGTATTGGGTCCGTAACCTAAAAAAAGCACATTACTCAGTGTAACTTATATCCGGCAATACCACCACTGCTACTCGAACCGTTATAGGCTAATTACAGAATGAACGACTTAGTAACATGAGAGATTCTAAAAATGAGAGATATACTAAATGTATAGCGATGTCATGTGCCTGTAGTAGGGTAGATCTAGACCTATTTATACCACTTCGTTTCGTTCTAAATCAGTATATGAAAGTCTCAATAAAGCAGGTTTCTCCAACTTCATCCGCGGGGCTCTCAGTAACCAGACCAAAGCACGGACGTGTGGCCGTAAACGGAGCAGCTGTGATTGACTTTCGTGGGCAAACCGTCACAGCATAAATACGTACACTTTCGCAAAACTGAAAATCGATGTTCTCCTTAAATAGACACCATGGTAGGTAGATATTACAGTGTTACGAAAATAGCATTTTATAAATCACACTTTTATGAAATTGGTCTTCTCCCAAAATTGAGATAAGTAACTTATTTCAAGAGAAAATAGAACAATTTACGCTCGTGACCTATCAAATGAAACAAAAATAAAATATGACGCAGAGAATCGTTTCGTTTGTTACTTTCATTACTTATTAATATAATAAAATACTACATCATTGTTTCTGATCTTTCGTTTCTTTTCCGAAATTTATTTCCGGCTGCCATATCCAGTCACCCCTCATTCCGTACACGAGCTGCGTACGGAAAAGATTCTCTCTGTAAAATATAATAATTTGCTGAATATATTTTATGGGCCAAATTTATTCACATTGGAAGCTGTATTATAAGCTAAAGTAAGCACCCAGTAATTAAAATATGTTTTAATTACTAGGTGTTGTTAATTCGTCTCACAAATTTGAGCCACCAAAGCAACGGATCCTCTACTTACGCAAAGAAACTAAAATATAAATGGGCTGGGCACGTAGTGCGGCTAAAGGACAAGAGATAGACCAGCAGGGTAACGACGTGGAGGGGTCCAATAGGCAAATGTCTCAAAGGCAGACTCCTCACGGGATGGGCATACGATTTGACAAAAATACCTGGTATCTGCTGGCAGCCAATAGTTCAAGATAGAAACACAAATTCTTTAGATGAGGCCTTCACCTTCACTTGAGGAGAGGTTCATGCAAACAAACTTCGATCCTTAAACATTTGTCATTTAATATATAATATTATTACCTATATTTATACTGTTACGGGCTAGGGGTACTTAAACGCCGGTTAAGGGTTACGAAGTTTATTGGCAACGAAGGTACAGTCGATTGTAGGCAGTGACAAGTAGAACGTAGCTGATGTCGTACCGAAGTCTTCTCTTACGTCTACGAAGTCCGTGTTGTAAACACACAATAACAGTACAGATGTTACTCCACGTAGTACTCACAGTTCTCGTTGCAGTTGTCGCAGTAGGTATTCTCGAAGATCGCTTCTTAACTGTCGCTGTTTTCGTATCGCTAGTCGAGTGTAGACTGACTGTGCGTCGGCGTTGCGGCGCCTTATATAGGCCAGCTGATCGAACATTCCAGAATCCTCTAGGCGTAATAATAATAGCACATAAGTTCGAGGTCACTCGGAAGTACCTACGGTAATTCCCGGAAACGGGTTTCTAGAAATTTCGATGTCGACACTTTGTTGACAAAACTGTTGATACCTGTACCATTCGATAGGCCGTCCTAAGTCTAGTAATGCGTTTTATTATTGTACCTAGAAAATGTCTAGATCTGGAGGAATAGGACTTAAAAGTGACACACTGCATGTCACGCGATATTGAACCTTATGCCATCGACATAAGGTCCATTCGTAACATTGCCCCCTTCTTAGTCATGCTCGTCCCGAGCATGATTTGATCCATAATAGCGAGCTAGGCGGTCTACGTGTACGATCTTCAGCTTCCCTCTAGGCCCTTTCTTAATCCTGTAGGTGACATCGTTTATTCTGGTTACTATCGTGTACGGACCCTCCCATTTGGCTTGAAATTTCGGACTCTTTCCTTTTCTCCTTATGGGATTATGTAACCATACCAAAGTTCCCTCTTCAAATCCGGGCACGTTAGCTTTGCGGTCGTATCGGATTTTCATTTTCTCACTGGTTTTCAGACCATTCTTTCTCACTAGCTCATGTATTCCATCTAATTTACGCCGTAGGTCGGCCACATAGTCGACGGCTAGGTTAGGAGTATCGGGAGGTGTTCCGGTTAGTGCATCTATGGGTAGTCTAATTTCTCGGCCGAAGTTGACTTTCGCCGGTGTGCAATTTGTGCTATCATGTGTTGCAGAGCGGTATGACATTAAGAAGAGTGGAATGTATTGGTCCCAATCCCTCTGGTGTTCTTCCACTACTTTGGCCAAATGATTCTCCAACGTCTGATTGAATCTTTCGACCATTCCATCTGACTGTGGGTGATACGGTGTTGTACGAGTCTTATGTATCCCGAGTAGTTGGCAAACCTCTTGAAATAGTGAAGACTCGAAGTTTCTACCCTGGTCAGACTGTAACTCCAAGGGAACGCCAAATCGACAGAACACCTCGTGAACTAATTTTTTGGCGACTGTATGAGCTTCCTGGTTAGGTACTGCAAAAGCTTCTGGCCATTTGCTGAAATAGTCTTGCATGACGATGATATACCTATTCCCTTCTTCAGTAACAGGGAATGGCCCAGCTATATCGACAGCAACTCTTTCCCATGGTGCACCAACATTGTACACTTTCAGCCGACCTCTGGCTCTCGTTTGCGGTCCCTTTACTGAGGAGCAGGCTGCACATTTTGTACACCAGTCCTCTACGTCTTCGCGGCAATGCACCCAATAGAATCTTTTTCTCACCTTTTCCAGGGTCTTCTTTACTCCAAGATGTCCTCCGGATACTCCGTCGTGCACCTGTCGTAGCACTGACGCGACTTTATCACCGGGAACAACTATCTGTAAGGTGACCTCCTGTCCACTGGGTGATTCCCATTTCCTCTTGAGAACTCCATTATCAATTATCAGGCTGTCCCACTGAGCCCAGTAACTTTTTACTGTTGGGCTAAGCGCTGATATTTCACTCCAAGCGGGCCTCTGGCCACGTTGTTTCCATTCGATTACTGACTTCAAGTCACTATCTTTCTTTTGTGCGTCTTCCAATGATTGATTATCCCAGTCTTCGTCCAAAGCGTTCACGTGGATAATCCTTACGTTCTCTTCCTGTTTGTCGCAATGTCGGCCCTTACTTCCTGAAGTAACCTGGCGACGGCGGTCCTTTTGTCTTGCCTTTTTCTCGAGGCGCTTCTTCTTACGGGCCTCGTCCTCGACTTCCTTGTCCCGGCTTCCGTCTGCCTCACTCCGCGACCTTCCGCGCGACCGCTCGCGCTCGTGTTCTCGCTTGCCGGGACGTTCGCGTTCCCGGTCTCGGTCTCGCTCCCGGTCCTTGACGCGTTCCCGCTCTCGTTCAGCGGATCGCTCGCGGTGCCCGCTCCGCTCGCGCCACTCGACTCGCTCGCACGGGCGCTCGGGCTCGACCTTCGCATCGCGCTTGCGCCACTCCATCACCGCGGCCTCCTCACGTGACCAAGAAGTTCTTCTTCCCTTAGCCTTCCTGGGACAATCAATTCGAATGTGCCCTTTTTCGCCGCACTCGTAGCAAGTTGGTCCTCGTCGGGCTTTTATTTGTGCGGTCACTTCTCGAATACGGTCGTGTTGTGGGCCATCTTGACGTACAGCTTCCACCTCCAGAGCGTGCGTCAGAGCTGCCTTCAGGGTCTGATGGTGACCCAGACGTACTGCAGCCCTGACTTCTGCATCTCGAATCCCATCGGTAAATAATCGCAGAGCAGTAGCGCCAATCAATCCCGGTGTTGATGCATACGCCTTCCGAACCATACGTTCTATTTCCGTGGCCCATTGTTGCAAACCCTCGCTGCTTTTCTGTGTGCGTTCGCGGAGTTGAGCCCTGTAGACATGTTCGAGGTGTTTCTCCCCGTATCTAGACTCCAACGCTTCTAGCAGACAGGCTAGGGTATTGCAATCGCCGGAAATATTTTCGAGAATTTGTACTGCATCACCACGCAGAGCAAGCGTAAGAGCGGTTACCGCTTGATCGTCGTCCCAGTTGTTGCCTTTTGCGACCTTTTCGAATTGAAGGCGGAAGGCCACCCATGACGTTGTTCCGTCAAAATGAGGCACTTGGAACGTCGGCAAAGCACTAGGTATCACCCCTTTGATGCCTCCTTTCTGTACCTTATCATGGAGAAATTTTATTTCTTTCTCACACTCCATGATGGTGCTGTCTAGTGCCTCGAAACGCGCATCATGTTTGTCTATACGCATGTCTTGCTGGTCCATACGGGCATCTTGTTGTGCTGTTTTTATTTTAAGCTCATTAACCTCTTCTTTGGTTTCTTTCCACTGTTTATTTAGTTCTAATACTAGTTGCTGGGATTTTGCCTGGGATTCATCTATTTTTGCTTGGGTTTCCACCTGGGATTGTTTTATTTGAGCCTGGGTTGCTGCCTGGGATTGTTCTATACTCAGCTTTATTTGCGCCGTCAAGTGAGCCAGTAACGCCGAAAAATCGGGTCCGCTGGCTCCGGCAGTGGTGGTGGTAGTAGGCGCACTCACATTCGTCGGTGTTACGACGGCCGCATCTTCTACGGGTGCAGGGACACCAAGTGATACTTCCTCTTGACGCGCCAAATCCATCGCTGCTTGTCGTCGCGTGCGAACTCTTTCGTCTTCCCTTGGCGTGACCGGCATGCCGCTTCTGACACCAATTGTTACGGGCTAGGGGTACTTAAACGCCGGTTAAGGGTTACGAAGTTTATTGGCAACGAAGGTACAGTCGATTGTAGGCAGTGACAAGTAGAACGTAGCTGATGTCGTACCGAAGTCTTCTCTTACGTCTACGAAGTCCGTGTTGTAAACACACAATAACAGTACAGATGTTACTCCACGTAGTACTCACAGTTCTCGTTACAGTTGTCGCAGTAGGTATTCTCAAAGATCGCTTCTTAACTGTCGCTGTTTTCGTATCGCTAGTCGAGTGTAGACTGACTGTGCGTCGGCGTTGCGGCGCCTTATATAGGCCAGCTGATCGAACATTCCAGAATCCTCTAGGCGTAATAATAATAGCACATAAGTTCGAGGTCACTCGGAAGTACCTACGGTAATTCCCGGAACCGGGTTTCTAGAAATTTCGATGTCGACACTTTGTTGACAAAACTGTTGATACCTGTACCATTCGATAGGCCGTCCTAAGTCTAGTAATGCGTTTTATTATTGTACCTAGAAAATGTCTAGATCTGGAGGAATAGGACTTAAAAGTGACACACTGCATGTCACGCGATATTGAACCTTATGCCATCGACATAAGGTCCATTCGTAACAATACTTTTTTTTAATTAACTGAATTACGTGTAAACAAAATCACTATTCTCTTTTCTTTCCTAAAACACACTTATGCATGAAATAAAAGGCATTCTACATTCATATTAAGTTACATTTTTAAATATTTTGATTTAAGATAGGTATATGTACGTACAAAAACATTCTCTGTATGAGAGGAGACCTGTGCCCAGCAGTGGGACGATAAAAAGGTTGATGATGATGATGCCTAATCAGAGCCTGAATAGATGTTGGTCGAGGCTTTTGGCTATCAAACCATTGGCGATACGACAATTTTATTGGTATTGATATAATGACATGCTCCACTCGAATTTATCGCAGCGTGATGGTATATAGCTTAAAGCCTTTCTGGATTAAAGGGCTATCCAACTAAAAAATATTTTTTCAAATCGCGCCCGTAGTTCCTGAGATTAGCGCGTTCAAACAAACACTCTTCAGCTTTATAGATTACTATCAGCCGCCAGCGACTTCGTTTGCGTGGAATTAATTATGCTCCGCTACTATTGATCGCAGCGTGATGTTATATAGCCTAAAGCCTTCCTGGATTAATGGGCTATCCAACGCAAAATGAATTTTTCAAATCGGACCAGTAGTTTCCGAGATTAGCGCGAACAAACAAACAAACAAACTCTTCAGCTTTATATATTAGTATAGATATAAAAGTATAGATTAACTAGCTGTGCCCCGCGGTTTCACCCGCGTAAGCTTCGAACCGAAAGAGCTCAGTTGATAAGTTGATATAAAATAAGCGCCTGTTAAAATAATGGGAGCAATAAGTACGTCCGCGTTTGCTCCCGTTTTCGCAACATTTTTTGTTACTGCTCTGCTCCTATTGATCATAGCGGGATGTTATATAGCCTAAAGCCTTCCTGGATTAATAGGATATGCAACGCAAAAAGAATTTTTCAAATCGGACAAGTAGTTCCTGAGATTAGCGCGCACAAACAAACAAACAAACAAACAAACTCACTCTTCAGCTTTATATATTAGTATAGATTAAAATATGACTAATACATTTACAGAACAGTGCCAATTTTGCAACCATATCACCATGAAAATCTAGGTGATACGAGCGTGAAGCATTCGATGGAATGACTGTACATACATTCCTCCAACTAATGCTAGAGATTGACACATTGACACACATTGACATTGATTGATTGCCCAATCTAAGCTCACTTTACCTAACTTTTCACAGTGAGATTCAGAATCCTCATACAGAATCGATCGATAGTAATTGATAATTAGATATACCTACATAGAAAGCTAGGTAAAGTGTGTTTGCAACCTGCCCCCTAATCGCGAACACATTTTTGTCAAATGATTGCGTCTAGTTGATATCAGTTGGAATCGTTCGGACCGCCCATTGGTCCGTTCAGTCCAAGCGATCCCAACTAGTAGCAATCATTTGCCAAAAATGTGTTCGCCGATTAGCGGGTGGGTCCGTCGTTTTTGGTCTACCTCGACGATTAGTTATGGTCTGCCTCAGGCGCCCAGTGAGTGACGATCTTTATAGGTACTAGATCCATCTTACTGATGTTACTGTTATATTTAAAATAAATGCTTTGATTTTGATTTGATTATAGCCTTTATAAACTTCCACTACATGTCTAGAAGTATCAAAATATTCAATAATTTTATGTAACTGTTAAAGTTTCATAGTCTAGCTGCACACCCAGTGATAAGTATTCATCGACCGGTCGCCAACACCGGTTTCCCTCAGCTGTCATAATACCTCTTATCGGCTTGCTGTTATTGTTATATTTCTTTATAGTTAATCTCACTTTCTCGCCTGTTCTTTTAAGTAAGTGCCGCCTCATTAACTTCTGGAATCAGTTCCGGCGGACAACTAATCCCAGCATGTGGCGTTACCTCTATAGTTTAACAGACTCAAGTAGAAATCTGTCTCCACGTTTATGGACTTTATCAAAATATTTTTAGAATAGAATACTCTTTATTTTATACACCTTATAAGTTACAGAAGTTAAAATATATGAAGATTTTATAAAGGGTGACACAATGGGCGGTCTTATCGCTAAGAGTGATCTTTTACAGACAGCCTTTGTTATCTGAACTCTCATTTCACTTTGCCCATTTGGTTTTATGTATAGTATAGTTTGGCGAACTAGTATTGTTATAATTGCCCCTCTTAGTACAAAATTACCCGAATTATTCTCGGTGGTAGGCCATAATACCGGCTGCCGGTAGAAGTTACCACCCACCAGTGGTGTGGTCGGCGGGTTCCGGCATGATGTCTGGTCAAGCCGTACGGAGGACGGGTCTGAGCAGTTGTGTTGCGATGTGTGCCGGATACGATGCGCTGAATGTTGTTGTGTCGGGAGTTTGATCGAGGAGGGTCTCCAGATGAATCTCCCTTTGGCACAGCATCGTTGGTCATGTTGTTGGATTTAACATTGCATCACCTCGCTCATCTGCCGTCTTCCTTCCTATTTACTCAGATTTTTGGAAAGAATAGGCTCTTGATAAACTAGCGCGCTTTACCATTATGTATTTTGCATCACTGCTTACCATCAGGCGGGATTGCGGTCAAAGAATAGTTTATAATCATTAAAAAATAAAGAACTGTTTTGACCAATACCGTTATCAGTACCCGATTTCTACGGAATCCCATTACTGGCGAAGTGATCTCGCATGGCGGTCACCATCGCCTTCGTCCGTACTTATGCTTGATAGCGATTTACGTGCACAAACTTAGAAAAGTAACTTATATTAAAAATACTTTCTTGCAGACTGAAATATGTACCAGTGACCACTATAGCCACTCGGTAACAGTTTTACTGGTCGTATAATGATATCATCGGGTGTTCATTTCAATTAATTACTTAACACCGGTGCCAACATGTCGTAAATGAAAGTCGGGTTGACCAAAACTATTAATATTACTACAGTATAATTTTTAGTACTGTAGTAATATTAATATTAATGTAATATTACAGGGTTGATTTAGTTGTTAACACCGAGCGATTGTCAGTTGCCCTCCGCTATTCAATTAGTGCCGAAAATACGAATAATGATTCAAGTAATCTAAGTGACAGTGGTTGTTAAGCTTACGGGATCCTGGCTGTCCTTATCAATTGCTGTAATAATTATTTATCCATTGGTATAATACTCGAGAATAGTCATGAAAGGATACTCACCAAATTATACCAAAGACGCCTTTTGGCGTCCATTTATGAATCCTTTGAAATGCGGTAGGAGATAATAATTCTGAAGATAACATATGTATAAACATCATGTTTTAAATTATTTTGAACATATTTCATTATTAAAGATACACGAAGCCGCTAAACAAAGGTACCATTTTTTTTCATCGACATCTCTTAAACTGCCTAGGCCCACTTGGACTTAAAATAAATAATTGTTTTCAGTGTTTTACGAATCAGTATAGGTAACTGTGTAGCTACCATGAGTAATTTTCGTTACGAGACTCGATCATACGTATCTACCAAGTTTGGCGTTCTCATTGGTTGAGAGTTGAACCAACCTTGAAGCGGGGAAATCGATGAGTCAAAGGCGGTCGATATCGATGATCGAGTCATCGTAATGAAAACTCATGGTAGCCACACTGGTCGTTGAGTGAGTTTCCTTCTTACTAGGCACCTTACCCACAACTGTCTCCATCTTAGAAACCTTCATGAAAAATTAAACTATTATAAATATTTTTAGCTCAAGAGACGACTTCATCCAATGCGTGGCCAATGCGGGTCGCTCGTGCTCGATAGCGGCAAGCACGCTACTCCGGCGCATGGCATGGGTGCTTGCGCAGGACATCGCAGCGTGCAACCAACAGCCGCGCGCTTACTGCGCGGCGCCACCGCCACCTATCGCGGCGCCCCTACTCACTGCTATATATGGATTGTTATTTTATCCACCACGCCTGTAATCTCAAAAGTAACTTTATATAAGTACATAATCAAAGTGGGCAGAATCACAAGCTTTCTTATCAACAACACATATGTAAAATGTTTCATAAATGAAACATTTAACAGTCCATTTGCCCAGAAATTGGGGATAACATTTTAATTTAGGTTATGAATGTTGATTTGTATGTCAGCAGGTGATAGTTTTTTTAGTATACGTAAGTCGCGCTCATGGGGATAAAACTATACCCGAGGATGTACGTGCGAAAAAAAAAAGTTTTTTTTCAATAGTTTTCTCTTTAAAATGCATCATGCTTAATTCCCACAGTTATCCCAAATATAGCGCGTAAGACTATATAAGTAAAGTGACTATAAATAGTGCAACATTACGAAATATTTGTATTTAAGAATTTTTACTTTAGGTATAACTCCATTGTATATATCAAATAATTTTATAGCTGGATAAACATATAGGACAAAATGTCGTTATTTGCTTATGCTTACTAAAGAAGGTAGAATTTTAAAATCCCTAGGTACCAAAAACATAGCGGTTCATAGGTTTAAAAGTGTATAATAGATACAAAGTAATATTTTGCAAATATTTGTATGCATGAATATGAATATTTGCACTGGTCTGGTCATGTCTAGGAAAGCACGTTAAGCTGTTGGTCCCGGTTGCCAAACGAGTATCTAATGGCAGTCGTTACAGGTTGTTGGAGCCCTCAAAATTCCAACAATTGGTGTAACTGCAATGCTTCGATATCGCCTTCGGGTTGTGAAGGTCAGACGGCAGTAGCTTCACGGAAAATATCGAAGTTTAGCCAAAGATCATCAGTTAGACTTGCAAAGCGGACCCAAGACTCCAAAGCTGAAAAAAATTTCGGATGCGACTGGGATTAACGCTGAAATGATGATGAGGTACCACAGTAAAAAATATAAAAATACCAATTTATTTTAGCTTGTAATGGATGTGATGTAATTTCAATATATTTTCTTAGTGTGGTTTTAGATTTTAATACGTATTCTTATAATATTGTATGTGGGCCTCTTTTTCCTTGTTCACAAACTAAATTTAATTTAAGTTCAGTGCATTTTTTTCCTTTCTATTTCATTAATAATACTGCAGAAGATAAAATGTTAGTTAGTCCCATATTAAACTAAGGTAGATAAGTCACTAGCGCACTAAAAATGAAGCGTACAAAAGATTATAATTCTAATCTCTTGCCCTATTCACTCTCGATACACTCGTAAAAACAAACGACAAACACTAACAGCGCATTTGCGCTGTTAGTGTTTGTCGTTTGTGTGTGTTGATGGCTAGTGTTTGTCATTTGACAAACACTAGCCATCTTTTTCTTCTCTATGCTTTAGATTGCGCCCCTTCTCACTCACACTGTACCAACGTGTGAAATGTACGCAGAATAAAAAATTTGCATGTGTGTGCTGCTGCTCCGATCGGCACATTTATTTCTGTTAATTTGTTAGAGCATATCATATCTGTTTAATATTATATCAATGGTTAGTCCTTTCAAATTAAAAACATAGCGACTAATAACATGTGAATTGGAGTTTTTGGCGGGAAGCCAAGATGAGTGCCACGCTCGTTTTTCATTGGACTTTTAAATTATTTATAGTGTCGTTTACTAAATAAAAACGCGTGATTTAAGTAGTAAAAAGTGCATTCAGTGAATAATTCATAAAGAACAGTGAAATATTGTAGCATAGTGGCCACATCATGGCTTTGAACCAAATCCTCCGTGTTCAGTCCGCGCGGCCGTCTTTTTCGACATGAATAATTCATTACGTGACATTGGCTAAATGCACAAACCGTGCGAAGCCCTATGAGAAAGAAAGAAGAACTTTTGAAGATTTTTATCTTACTTGACATTGGCACAAAGTCATAACTAGTGCCACACTACAAAAAAAAAAAAAAAAAAAAAAAAAAAAAAAAAAAAAAAAAAAAAAAAAAAAAACATGTGAATTCACGTCAGACCCGATCTAATTTGACAGGACTAACTAATATTTATCTTCTGTCTCTTTCTTAATGAAATAAAAAGTAAAAGATGCGCTGAACTTAAATTTAGTTTAGAATATGAACGAGTGAATTGGGGCTATTGTGTTAAACTTTAGAAAATATTTAAGCAGTTGTTGTAAGCTTGTTATAAAATTATTAATTTAGTTGTATAATAATAATTTAGAGATTGTATATAGTGATCTGATTATTTCTTAAACAAAATACTTACGTGTAGGTATTACTTTAGCTTAACTAATTTTGTAACGACAAAGAAATGTTTATTAAATGTTTCATGTAAGAGAATAAAAGTAATTAAAAAGTTATTAAGGTTTTTGTTATTCATTGTTATTGGATCCTTTATAATTTATTCTTGGCAACCTCATCAGACAGTACTTATATTCCTATACTCACACAACATCGTAGATGCCTCCACATAAACGCGATTATGTAACAACTCGCCCAAAGAGTATAATAATAATAGGGTAAAACTCGCCTTTGAAACTTAGTTGAAGTGTGACTTCAACGTTATTTTTTTTTTATTACTATTTTACATAAGAAACCAAGGCAGCAGTATTTTTATCATACCGCCTTCACGTGTCTCATAGCACAGTTTGCTGGAAATTGCACCTTTTACGAGCAGGCTGTTTGTGGTTGTATACTTTGCCTTATTGTGTCTTCTAGGTAGGTACAGATGACAGCACATCAAGCTAGTACAATCTGTCAGATTTCTTTATTAAATTTTCAACTTTATCCCTAAATTATTAAGGCTCAAAGTTGATTGGTAATATTTGGCAGTTTGTGGTAGCTTGACCTACTATCGTCCGTACACCACCAAAAATACGACTGTACCTACACCACAGAAATCGTTATATTGACTTGTTATTACGATTTCTGTGACCTACTTTAAATTATAATAATCTAATCTATAATGGTGTGGCGTTTATGAAAAGTTATAAATATGAACAACAAAGGCGTGGCCGGCAAAAATTATTTAATAAATATTAATTACTTAGGCGAGTCCAAATGATAAAAATATTGGTTCAGAATTCACACTTGTATGTTTAGTGATAGAAAACGGTGTCCAAATTCATCTATTGGCTGTAATCACCTGCCATATTTCCGACAATTTTCAACTACTGTTTGGCAACAACTTTGTTATTAACAACTTAATTTGGTTGTATTTTAGTAATAGGTACTAGATTACCGTCAGGTAAATTTATTTTTCCATATACAGTACTAATAGCAAATAGGTTATTATCACATTAACTGAAACCACGCATTCTACATTACATATTTACCTACATAAATAATTTAAAAAAAAAAATAACATAAATTAACATTCTAGTCGTGGGACATGTACTTATTTCGTTTTAGTATTTAACAATATTACACTAAATGTCTGATTATTTGGTACCCTTTAAATTAAATGATTTGGTTCTCAATACCTACCGCTGCATGTCCGCCGGCCGGCCTCTGCGTGTGTGTTTTCATATCATTGGAGTTCAATGATTTACATGACTCATTGAACTTGGATAGCTGTAGGTAAATAATATTTGTTTGACTCTAACATAATCTTTAGGAGTAAGCAAGCTGTCAACCTTGCCTACTCCTAAAGATTATGTTATGGGTTAGAGTTATGGGAAAACTTGGAAAAAACAAGGAGATACGTCAGTATCTCCTTGTTTTTTCCTTTTGACTTTTGTCTGTGAATGTTTAAGTGCTAAATATTACGGTAGGAGTAGACGCCCCAGTAGAGCATTAGGTAAAGCGACCTTGTTGGTGATGTTCTTTAGGAATTTCAGGTAGGTACCTAGCACTCACAACCGCAGCGTGTGTGTATGACCTCATGTATAAACGTATACGGAGCATAAGGAGTAGGTACACCTATAGGGATCGCAAAAGCGGGCGGTGGGTGGCGGGTTATAGTATGCTTACCTGAGCGGGCCGTAGATCTGTGTTTAATTTTCAACTTTGTATGACCATTTATTAAATCTTAGCCTAAGTTTGTTTTGAGGAATGAAAATTGCGGTTTATCAGCTCTTTTATACTTAAATATGCTTACCTGAGCGGGCCGTAGATCTGTGTTTAATTTTCAACTTTGTATGACCATTTATTAAATCTTAGCCTAAGTTTGTTTTGAGGAATGAAAATTGCGGTTTATCAGCTCTTTTATACTTAAATATACTTATTTTCTCTACATTTATTCATATGCTGTCAGGGCGTTTCGATTGGGATGATTAAATTAAACAGACGGTCTTGAATGGTTGTTAAACACTGGTTTATTAAAATATGGTTTTCGTCGCTTTCTCGTGCCGCTCGTCTGAATGATCTTGATTGACATTTTGATCCTGTATTGCAAGCGTAATTGTACCACGTTTTCGTTATTGATGGTAGCGTCGATGGTGGTCATTGCTTACTAGTGTAAGCAATGACCACCATCGACGCTACCATCCTCAATCAGGCTACTACATACTACGATGGTAACCTTGGTTTTTAAGCTGCCTGCCCTTAGACAAGTTTTCCAGATCTATTGTTGGAATACGTCCAAAAACGCAATTAACGGGTTTCATGTTTTCGTCCTTGATAAAAACCATGTCATCGAATGCTAGCCAGATAAATTTCTACTTAGCTTGCGCCATTTATATCTAGTCTACAGTTATCAAATAAAAAAAAAAACGTTGGGCATCTCTACACTTGCTGATTAACGTGAAAATTCAATTGACACGTTGAAATTAAATCAACTACCAAATGTTTGTAAAACCCTAATTTATTCTTTGAAATGTATTTTTACAAATATTATTTGGTACCTACAAAAGCTTTGTGTGGAGATCGTACGTCGCGTGATTTAGTAGAGAGCCTAATTTAGACGCAAAAGAAGGGGCTAAATCCACGATGTCAGCACCCTAATTTTTTTTTTTATAATAGTTATAAACTAGTGCTTGACTGCAATCCCGCCTGATGGTAAGCAGTGATGCAATCGCTGATGGTAAAGCACACTAGCTTATTAAGTCTATTCACTCAAAAAAACTGAGTGAATAGGAAGGAAGACGGCAGTTGAGCGAGGTGATGCAATGTTTAACCCAACAACACGACCAACGATGCTGCGCCAGAGGATGATCTGGAGAGCCTTCACGACCAAACTCCCGACACAACAACATTAGGCACATCGTACCCGGCACACATCGCAACACAACTGCTCAGACCCGTTCTCCGTACGACTTCACCAGACATCATGCCGGAACACGACGAATCGCTTGGCGGCAAGACTTTGTCTGGTGGGTGGTAACTTATGCCGGCGGCTAATTCCGTACCTATCAGACTATTACTATCGATAGGAATTATTTTGAAGAATATTGCTAATCCATTGCTCCATATGTTTGAAAAATGTGTCCGCTTAACAATGCAAATAACGCAATGGATGTTGTCGAACTGTCAATATGAAACCCATTGCTACTGAAATGGCGTCCAACCCTGTCCGATCCGTGAAGGTATTGTTAGGAATCGATAACTGATTCTACTAATGCCGACAAAGCCGGACTAAAGTTTAAAAAAAATCCTCCTAAAAATAAATATTATTTTGCAAAAATAGGTAACTTAATACATGTGCGTTAGGACACCCTTCCGCGGGCGACGGGGGGCAGAGCACGCGACGCGTGGTCGAATCGCATAAACGTACCGTCAAAATGTGGTTGTCACTTTTTTGAATTTTACCAAATTTCGGGGAAGTTGGAATTAATTCGCGGGAAAAAAAGATTATTTTAAAATTAATTAGTATTGTTACTATGATGATTATGTAAAATTTAATATTTTATTTGGTCATGTGTTTACCTAACCTTTATTATCCTTATGGGTCGGACAGAGTTTTCTTTACATATTGTATGTTATACGCAATTGCGCTGCAGGTATGTCTTTCATAGAGGCATGCGTTAATTTATTTTTATTTGATATAAATACAGTAAACTGAATAATGAAAATTATGTAGCTGTATTTGGTTCAAAAGTTTTTTTCTACCATTCTAATTTTGGCTTTCACTTTATGAACGTTATTTTTTTATGCAATAAACCAAGGCACCTGTATATATTTTTATTCTTACCGCCTTCACGTCTCTCATTAAGGCTAATCGCCTCATTACTTTGCTACATGTTCGGGGTTACCAATGTAGCGCAGAACCGGGTGTGAAGTTCACCCATCCTCTATAGAAAAGGGAAGATCCTCCGACCCGACGGCCGGTGTTGTGCCTGACGGGCTACATCGCCTACGTCTAATGCGGCGACGGTGGCGGCCGGCGGCGGGCGACGATTAACGTCGGGAAGTTGTATGTATACTAGTTGCGCGCTGTACTCCGCTTGTGAGTTGCAGGATCTGCGGATATGACGCATAGTTTGCATGTTGCGTTGTAGAAACCGCTACAACATATAGAAAAAGATGATACCTATATGTCCGCCAAATTCGATAAAGAATATAGGTAAACAAACCGTTGCTAGGCAACGAGTAGTTTACGCGTAAAAGACTGACGTGAAGAACCTTTTCTAGATAGATCATTTTCATAAAAGTAAAAATTCTACTTCCTACCAATGTAAACAGTTTATTATACAATATGTAAAGAAAACCCTGTCCGATCCGTGAAGGTATTGTTAGGTATCGATAACTGATTCTAATAATGCCTACCAAGCCGGTCTAAACTTAAAAAAAATCTCCCTAAAAAAATAAATATTATTTCGAAAAAGCGAAGTAAGATAATGCATGTGCTGTAGACAACACGTTAGGCATACATCCGCGGGTGACGGGGGGCAGGGTACGCGGCACGTGATCGCATCGCTATTCGCTCCGTCACAAATGGTGTTGTCACTTTTTAAAAATTACCAAATTTTGGGGAAGTTGGAATTAATTCGCGACAAAAAATCATTATTTCAAAATTCATTAGTATTGTTACTATGATGATTATGTAAAATTTAATATTTTATTTGGCCATATGTTTACCTAACCTTTATTATCCTTACGGGTCGGACAGGGTTTTCTTTACATATTGTATAGGTAAACAATGTTGTATACATTGTTTATTATTATTTATTTTAGATATTTATGATTTCCATAGAACGCTTAACCGATTTGAATGAAATACAACACATGTAAGCTAATTTCCTAATAGGTTAAATTTTTTTATAGGTACATAATATATAATACTCCATACTTGAAAGTATTACGATGCATGTGATAAGCAGTTGATTTGAAAGTAATTAAAATACGCAAAATCGTATTGACAAATGCCTCAACTTTATTTTATTTATTGGTTGAATTCCACAAAATGTGTTTTACACGTGGATTTCACCCATCTTTCTTTTTTGTAGGGCTATCACGTAAAATTAATGTCATTTTTAGGGTTCCGTACCTCAAAAGGAAAAAACGGAACCCTTATAGGACCACTTTGTTGTCCGTCTGTCTGTCTGTCTGTCAAGACCCTTTATCTCAAGAACGAGTGGACGTATCAAGCTGAAATTCACATGAAATACTCGGGTCTATTGTAAAGTGTATTGCAAAGCCAATCAAAAGATACAGCCGATTATGTCGATATTTTCAACAAATTTTCGAAACTCGCAAAGGAATCAAAACCTACAGGATACTTCCCGTAAACTCAGAATCTTGAAAATTGGCATGAAGCATTGTCATATAATGCAAATATAGGAAAAATTGCGAAAATCACATTTTTTTAGTTATATAATATAATAAACATATTTTAATAAAATGGAACTTACTACCTTATTTCTCACGAACGAATAAAGTTATCAAATTGAAATTTATACCAAATACCAAGGTCTATTGTCCCTTTAAGCTGTGAAAATATCAAACTCCTAAGCCAAGCCAATCAAAAGATACAGCCGATATGTCGATATTTTCAACAAATTTTCGACACTCGCAAAGGAATCAAAACCTACAGGATACTTCCCGTAAACTCAGAATCTTGAAATTTGGCATGAAAGATTGTCATATAATGAAAATATAGGAAAAAATGCGAAAATCACATTTTTTTAGTTATATAATATAATAAACATATTTTAATAAAATGGAACTTACTACCTTATTTCTCACGAACGAATAAAGTTATCAAATTGAAATTAAGACCAAATACCTAGGTCTATTGTCCCTTTAAGCTGTGAAAATATCAAACTTCTAAGCCAAGCCAATCAAAAGATACAGCCGATATGTCGATATTTTCAACAAATTTTCGACACTCGCAAAGTAATCAAAACCTACAGGATACTTCCCATAAACTCAGAATCTTGAAATTTGGAGTGAAGGATTGTCATATAATGCAAATATAGGAAAAATTGCGAAAATCACATTTTTTTAGTTATATAATATAATAAACATATTTTAATAAAACGAAACTTACTACCTTATTTCTCACAAACCCTATAAAAGTATCAAATTGAAAATTATACCAAATACCTAGGTCTACTGTCCCTTTAAGCAGTGAAAAAATCAAACTTCTACGTTAAAGCGATCAAAAGATACAGCAGTTTATACCGACACCTTAGACGAATTTCCGTCACACGCTAGGGAATCAAAACCTACAAGCAAAGATATTAAAATTATATTTACAATAGATAGGACATCACGAACAAAATCGTAAGCCAATATTTTTATCGACTTGGTTAAAAGGCGCTCAGTCTAGTCTGCGCGTCAGGACGTAATTTGTGTCCACCAAGAATAAACATTTTCTAAGGAAATATGCCATGTTGCGCTTTGTGTTACTGTACATCTCGTTATAATAAAACGACTGGACCTAACTTCGGAATATTTTTCTATGAATTATTTATATTTCGTCTGCAATTCAAATTTAAAAAAAAAATCTTAAATAATTCTAGAAAATTTTCCGTTATTGTAATAAGCGCCCTCTATTGTTGAGTAGTTTTACTATTTTCTTGTAGAGATGTAGTAATGTTGTTTATCGATTTAGTTATCGATAATACTTATTAAGATGAATACATTTTGTTGTATTTTATTGACATTTAAAATATAGCTAAATAAACTTAAGATATTACTATATTTCAAGTTTATTTATTATTAACTCTATTTAAACATAATCATATCATATTAATAAACAAAATTGAATGAACAATTACTATTCATTTATCTAGGTTTTTGTTATTTTTGGTTTCCGAATAAAAATAATGTTGTAGGGAAAAAGTGGATACGATTTGTCCAGATAGACCGTAGAGAAGAAAATTGGCTTCCGTCTCATTCGTCGAAATTATGCTCAATGCATTTTAAAAGAGAAGTTATCTACTTTGGAAAGACTTGTCGATCAAATTTAAAAAAAAAAAGAATCGGTACCTTGTATTAGAAATGAAATAGTAAGTTATTAATTTCAGTACTTTTCTACTTAACCGTAAAAATTGGAATAAAATTTACGGTAAAGTGGATAAGTACATGGATTACATAACTTATTTATAATGAAATATATTTATAAAATATGTAGGTACGTATATGTAGTACTATGATTGCGAGCTAATTTGTGATTTTGAGGATTCCGTACCTAAAAGGTAAAACGAACCCTATTCATGAGACTTCTCTATTCGTCTGTCCGTCTGTCACCAGGCTGTATCTCATAAACCGTAATAGCGAGACAGTTGTAATTTCCAGAGATTGTGTTAGTATTTCTGTTGCCGCTATAACAACAAGTACTAAGAATAAAAATAATAAAATATTTAAGGGGCTCCCATACAAAAAATGTGAATTTTTGCCGTTTTTTGCTCCATATTAATAACGGAAACAGATAGACGCTTAAAATGTTCACAGAATATTTGGTTATATATTCAAATTACAAATAAATAATTAAAATAAAATAAATACTGAAAGCGGGCTCCCATACAATAACCATGATTTTTTGCCGTTTTTAAAGATAATGGCGTACGTATCTGGTAAAGGTCTTGCTCCAGCAGACTACCATTTTTGTCGTGATTTGGACAATTATCTACGTGACAAGAAGTTTTCTTCCCAGGAGGCAGTTATGCTTTCACACAGTTTGTGCAGTCTAGATCCTCAGAGTTCTATCACAAAGGCATAAACGATCTTCCTATGTATTGATTATAAATGAATTATTTAAAAATTAAAAAATAAGCAATTATTTAGATCTTCAGTACTAATCAGCAATTTTAAACTTTAACGCCTATTATATTAAAAGAATTATATAAATAAGAAACTTGTAAACTTAAAATTACCCATAATTATTCTGCTTCCTAATTTTTTGTTTCAAGCTATCATAATGCGACAAAACATCGTCGTAGTAACTTCTTTGAATATTATCGATAACTTTATATCGAAATGATACAAACCATACCACAGTTTTTTGCATTGCCATTTAAAAATATTTGCAAGCAAACGTGTAAAAAGAATAATTTTGCTAAAAACGAAATGCAAACGAAAATTGCAAAACAAAATGCGCTTTATGGCCTAAAAGGTCTGTTACACTCAAAAATCGCAATAAACTGAGCTCTAAAATAATTCGTAAGCATAAAATATCTAAAATGCCAATAGACGGTGTCACGGTAAATGAATAGTAGCGAATAAAATTCTAAAACAGTTTTTTTTTTGTACAAGACAAGTTTCACTTAATTTGTTTACTTTTCAATATTTATTTACCCGATTTGAACTATACTAGGGTATTAAATCGGATGTGGCAACATAGACCACACTGGCCACCCACCGGGCAATAGCTGAATATATTTTATATAAACTTATTTCATTTTTACTATTTGATGTTGTCGTGTAACGACAAGAAAAGACTTTAGAGGGAGACAGTATTTATTAAGTATACAGAAAAGACAAGATGGAAGTATAAAAATGAATAATGTAGATGAATGATTGATGGGTGATGGTGAAGGGCGGCCCCTGGTGGACCGGCGGCAGTTACGGAGGAGCGGCCCTGGCGGACCGGCGACAGCAACAGACGAGCGGCCCTGGTGGACCGGCGACAGCAACGGACGAGCGGCCCTGGTGGACCGGCGACAGCAACGGACGAGCGGCCCTGGTGGACCGGCGACAGCAACGGACGAGCGGCCCTGGTGGACCGGCGACAGCAACAGACGAGCGGCCCTGGTGGACCGGCGTCAGCAACGGACGAGCGGCCCTGGTGGACCGGCGGCAGCTGCAGAGGAGCGGCCCTGGTGGACCGGCGGCAGCTGCAGAGGAGCGGCCCTGGTGGACCGGCGGCAGCTGCAGAGGAGCGGCCCTGGTGGACCGGCGGCAGCTGCAGAGGAGCGGCCCTGGTGGACCGGCGGCAGCTACGGAGGAGCGGCCCTGGTGGACCGGCGGCAGCTACGGAGGAGCGGCCCTGGTGGACCGGCGTCAGCTACAGAAGAACGGCCCTGGTAGACCGGCGGCAGCTACAGAAGAACGGCCCTGGTAGACCGGCGGCAGCTACAGAAGAGGGACTGCCCCGGCGTCACTAGGCCGGCAGCAGTCGAGGGCTCCGGCGGCAAAGGGCCAGGCAGCTCCAGGCGCACCAGTTATATAGAGACTGGCACAGCAGGACACACCCTAGAAGGGCTCTAGAGGCAGCGTTTACTGGAGACCTACTTTTAAGAGGCTTGTTTGGAAGCCAGAGCTCGACTCACCACTGCTCTGCGATGATTTCTAAAGAAACCTCGGAGAACGGTTGGAGGTCGAAATTTAAAATATTCGAAAATATGGACGAGGAACGATAAATAATTTTACCATAAAAGAGTTCGAATAACAATTATAAAATAAAAATAGCAGACCAACAAGAATTTTGATGAGAAGGTTGTCATAGATACATCATCAACAATGTTGTCAAAAAATGTCAAAATAATGAAAATGTTCTGTAACAATGTAAATATAAATGGTATTAAATTAAAAAGTGCAGTGTTTGGTAGGAAAAAGTGATACAGTCCTGCATAGGTACGGCTTCCTACGCTAAGGGGTCACTAAGTCGCCGAAACTTAGGCTTAAAGTTGAGGACTGTGTCTGTGAACAGAAAAATGAGCCCTGGTGTAGTGGAATATGATCAAAACAGAGCCTCATAGTAATGGAATGCATATAATGGACCGTGGAAATGAATGATACATATATAAGTATGAATATGAGTATAAATAATAAGTGTAAGTATATCTGAATATGTACATAACATTACATTTTCCCCCCGACCCTGGAAAAATTTTCAACTGTAGAAAATTTTCTAATAAGATTTCAAGTAGGGACTGTAAAACAACACTTCACACATTCATCCATCTCCATTCACCCATTCATACCACCTCTCTCTTTCAAGCAATCTTCTTCATACAGGCATGGGTGGAGTTCACAGTTGATGACTGCCACTCATAGAAGTGTGTTTTAGAATGACGACAAGGCTTATTTTTGGAGTTGTCAGCCGCTCCAGACTGGAAGGAAAAAAAAAGGAAACATTAGATAAAGTAGAAATTTAAGCTCCTAGAAGAGCGAAAGAGTTAGCGTTTGGTTTAGGCTTATTTTAGGAGTAACCAACCGCTCCTGCATAGGCTTATTTAATGAGTTGCAATCCGCTCCATACGGTAAAGGAGTGAGACTGAAGAGTAGGGTCGAGCAAATGTAATGTAATGTTTGTGTAGTGAGTGATGTTAATATATAATATAAAAAATAAATAGAATGTGCAGCTGTAAACAAAAGAATGAAGTAATATTTACATAAATAATTAGTAGATAAAGTAATTGACATTAATAAGAATCGTTTTTCAAAGAATCGAAAGTTTCGAAGTTAAAATATCTTCCGATGGTGCAGCGGGAGCTAGCAGAAGCATCTGCCTCTTTAACAATATAACTGTTTTTGCTGGTTCCTCCAGTCTAATTGTAACTTCATATTCAAGATCGTTTTTATTTAAGAGTTCAAATTTGATTGGACGAGACATATTTAAGTGTAAGTTAGAAAAAGATAGTTAAGTATGTAAAAGTATACCTTGTTTTCCTGTTAGGGAAAAAAAGAAAATTAAGTTAGGTGTAGTAAGTATATATGAGTGAATGAGTTATGTGTGTGTTAAGAGAATGAAAGGGATAGAATAGCCAAAATATTTAACCAAAGAGCTGAGAATGTACGACACTAGACGAAGTGTTTCTTTTGAATTTAGGAAATTAAGGGGGTGCAGGAAATTTTCGTTGGGCGCCAAACTGTCGTGTAACGACAAGAAAAGACTTTAGAGGGAGACAGTATTTATTAAGTATACAGAAAAGACAAGATGGAAGTATAAAAATGAATAATGTAGATGAATGATTGATGGGTGATGGTGAAGGGCGGCCCCTGGTGGACCGGCGGCAGTTACGGAGAAGCGACCCTGGCGGACCGGCGACAGCAACAGACGAGCGGCCCTGGCGGACCGGCGACAGCAACAGACGAGCGGCCCTGGTGGACCGGCGACAGCAACAGACGAGCGGCCCTGGTGGACCGGCGACAGCAACGGACGAGCGGCCCTGGTGGACCGGCGACAGCAACGGACGAGCGGCCCTGGTGGACCGGCGACAGCAACGGACGAGCGGCCCTGGTGGACTGGCGACAGCAACGGACGAGCGGCCCTGGTGGACCGGCGACAGCAACGGACGAGCGGCCCTGGTGGACCGGCGGCAGCTGCAGAGGAGCGGCCCTGGTGGACCGGCGGCAGCTGCAGAGGAGCGGCCCTGGTGGACCGGCGGCAGCTACGGAGGAGCGGCCCTGGTGGACCGTCGTCAGCTACAGACGAGCGGCCCTGGCGGACCGGCGACAGCAACAGACGAGCGGCCCTGGTGGACCGGCGACGGCAACGGAGGAGCGGCCCTGGTGGACCGGCGTCAGCTACAGAAGAACGACCCTGGTAGACCGGCGGCAGCTACAGAAGAACGGCCCTGGTAGACCGGCGACAGCTACAGAAGAGGGACTGCCCCGGCGTCACAAGGCCGGCAGCAGTCGAGGGCTCCGGCGGCAAAGGGCCAGGCAGCTCCAGGCGCACCAGTTATATAGAGACTGGCACAGCAGGAAACACCCTAGAAGGGCTCTCGAGGCAGCGTTTACTGGAGACCTACTTTTAAGAGGCTTGTTTGGAAGCCAGAGCTCGACTGACCACTGCTCTGCGATGATTTCTAAAGAAACCTCGGAGAACGGTTGGAGGTCGAAATTTAAAATATTCGAAAATATGGACGAGGAACGATAAATAATTTTACCATAAAAGAGTTCGAATAACAATTATAAAATAAAAATAGCAGACCAACAAGAATTTTGATGAGAAGGTTGTCATAGATACATCATCAACAATGTTGTCAAAAATGTCAAAATAATGAAAATGTTCTGTAACAATGTAAATATAAATGGTATTAAATTAAAAAGTGCAGTGTTTGATAGGAAAAAGTGATACAGTCCTGCATAGGTACGGCTTCCTACGCTAAGGGGTCACTAAGTCGCCGAAACTTAGGCCTAAAGTTGAGGACTGAGTCTGTGAACAGAAAAATGAGTCCTGGTGTAGTGGAATATGATCAAAAACAGAGCCTCATAGTAATGGAATGCATATAATGGATCGTGGAAATGAATGATACATATATAAGTATGAATATGAGTATAAATAATAAGTGTAAGTATATCTGAATATGTACATAACATTACAATGTCTCCAATTGTCGATCTAATTTTGCTATATTGTATGGCGGAACTGAGCCATGGGATCTCAGTTTTTCTATGCCATTTTGACACATGCCCTCTCTATATATCTTAAATCTCTTTGCCTACAAGGTACTTCCCGTGAACTCAGAATCTTGAAATTCGGCACGAAGCAACGTTATATTATAGTACAGACATAAAGGAAAAATTGTGAAAATGATAAATTTGAAGTTACATAAAATATTAAAATATTATTTTTGCTTACATGACATGAAATATTTTTTTAATAATTATAAACTTACTACCTACTCTTTTTCACATGAACGCGTAGAGATATTAAAGTTGAAATTCATATCAAACACTTCTTAAATCTAATTGCCTCTAAACTGTGAAAAATTCTAAATCAATGCTAGTATGATTCGGCATTCAGCCTGATTAAATATATTCGCGAAGCTGTCGTCTTGTTTTAAAATACATTCAATTGTGTTGTTTTGCGATTATCGGAACAAGTCTCTTCGCTGTTTACGATACAGAAACCGGTTACCGACGGCGCGCTTGCGCGCTGTCGATCACTATCGCACCGGAGGAGATTTTCCATATGAGTGAGGAGAATCCATTGGACGATGTGGACATTGAGTCTGATAGTATGGATGATGAGGACCGAACAGAAGGAGCTTTTCAACAAGGCTACAATGATGAGAACTTTCACAATACAGAAGAACTAGGTTTGAATGAGAATGAAGACTGGACAAGAGTAAGTAAAAATAAAAGAAGGAAAACAGAAATGATAGATGTTAGTATATCTAGTAAGGAAAAGTTGCCAAAACATTTCGCACTAGCCAAACTATTTGATGCACAAAACATTTTAGGAATCACCCGAGTGAAATTTATTAACGCTTCTAAAGTGATTATCAGTTTTGATGACGAAATCAAAGCAGAGCGGTTAATAAAATGTCAATTCTTAAAAGAAAAAGAATGGAGGATCCAAAAGACATGGGAGGTTAATTCAACATATGGCATAATTAGGAATATAGACATTGATTTATCTGAAACGGAGCTCTTAGAATGCATTAAGACCTACAATGAAGCTAACATTCTGTCCGCGAAAAGGCTAAATCGCCGAAATACTGAGTCAGGGTGGGTACCAAGCGAAAGTGTTCGGATATGCTTTGAAGGCGGCTCCCTCCCTCAATATATTAAGATTTTTAATTTAAGAGTTGCCGTGGAACCATATGTTTTTCCGGTAACGCAATGTTCCCGATGCTGGCGCTTTGGACACGGGATGAAAATATGCCCATCACTCAAAGTTATTTGCCCTAAATGCGGCAAACATCACGATAATTGTGAGTCCACCATTTTTAAGTGTGTAAATTGCGGGGGCAATCACATGTCTTTAGTGAAAACGTGTCCAGTGTACTTGAAGGAAAAGAAAATCAGAGATCTGATGGCCGAATTTAACTGCACATACCGCCGTGCATTGACCATGTATGTTCCGCCTTTTTCACCACGACCTGTTGATCAATATCCTGTTGCAAAAACTAGCACAAACCAGCAAAGAGTTGGACAAAATAAATCACCATTTCCCATGTCATACTCAGCCGCAGTAGCTAATATGCCTATGCAAACCGATAACAGTCAAGATAAAACAAATGAATATAAAAATAAAGCTCCTAAACGTAAACATCGGAGTCCATCGAACCAATCTAATGAAGAGGAGTCGTTTTTGTTGGAGGGTCAAACAGCGGACACGGAGTCGTATAAGGTTGCTGAGATGCGCGCGACTACTGACGATACTCGTCGCAATGGAGTTGGGACCATAATAAATAATAGTAACGGTTCCACTGTCAACAATAACTTAGATATAGATGAGTGCACTAATCAACCAAATACAGAGTCATGTTCTAGTAGTAATTCATCGGAAACGTTAATTAACAAAATCAAATTGATTATATTTTCAAACAGATTTACAATTACCCAAAAACTTAAAAATATTGTCAGAATAACGGTAGAAAGCTGTATTACTGCTATTATGGAATATGTAGAAAACTTCACTGACCTGTCTATATTTAAAAAGATATTAGAATCAATTTTTAGTTCAAAATATGGCTAATAGTATCAATAGTATTAGGACTGTCATGATTAATGTATTGCAGTGGAATGCGCAAAGTTTGTCACCAAAACGTTTATTATTTGAGCAACTATTAATTCAAAATAAAATTCATATAGCTGCAGTGAGTGAAACCTGGTTGTGTCCTGAAAACCGACTGGTAGTAAACAACTACAATATATTTAGGAATGACCGAGAGGATAATTATGGTGGAATTTGCATTTTTACACATAAATCTATTAAAGTTCAAGTATGTCGTTTGGTGCATCCTAATGAGGATATTCAGATATTACACGTTAAGGTTTTTAACTGCAGTCATATTGACAATGTAATTGCTGTTTACTGTCCTCAGTGGGTACACACAAACAGAACTGATTGGGATAGTTTATTTTGTAGATTTAGCAGCAAAACCTTAATATTAGGCGATTTCAATGCGCATCATCATACATGGTCATATAAAACGGACGCTAAAGGCTCTCAAATATTCGATTCCATATCGGATAGCAACGTTGTATCCCTTAATGATGGCACCTACTCTCGAGTTAAATTAGTAGCGGGCAATGTGCAACAAAGTTCCCCCGATATTTCATTCTCCACTTCCGATATAGCATGTTTTTTGAATTGGCAGGTGACAAGTGAATCTTTGGGAAGTGATCACTTAGTAATTAAGATATCCTCCCCTATGTCATGTGATCCCAATTATTTAAAAAAACGCAACTTTAAGAACGCCGACTGGAGCGCCTATAAAACAAAACTAGAAGGAAGATTTTCTAACTTCAATTTAACTGAAGACTTACAACTGACCTACGACAGTTTTTTTAATCATGTCAATGAAGCTGCTGACACGCACATACCTTTTATTAAAAATAATCTAAACCCAGCTAGCAGATTCGTTCCAAAACCCTATTGGACTCCCAATCTATCACACTTAGTCGCAAAAAATCCTTCTCCTTCAAATCTAACAATACTCAGAGGCTGTATTAGTGAATCCCAAAAGCATATACGTAAGGCATCATCAGATAACTGGCACAAATTCTGTGATTCTTTGGATGAGGTTTCAAATACTAGAGAAATGTGGAGGAAGATGAAATGGTTAAAAGGAAATAGAGCAAATAATAATATATTTTCTGATAAAACTAAATGTGAAATGCTTTTGAATAATTTGTGCCCTGCCTATGTCAGTCCTTGTAAACCAATCTTCAGTTCCAACAATACAAAGTTGGAAGTCCTCATAACGTTACATGAATTAGAGGCTTGTATTAAAAACAGTGATACTGCGCCGGGGTGTGATAACATATCATTTTCTATGATAAAACATTTACCTATAAACGGAAAAAGCATTTTAGTCGATCTTTATAACAAATTTCTAAATACTGGATTTATTCCTACTCAATGGCGAGATATCTGCGTAGTACCAATCCCTAAACCAGGCCGAGACCCCACGCTAACGTCATCTCTGCGTCCTATTAGCTTAATGTCCTGCGTTTCTAAAGTGTTCCATTCAATTATTAACAGAAGATTGGAGTGGTACTTTGAAAATAATAGGTTTTTTTCGGCCGACATGGTAGGTTTTAGAAAATCGAAATCGTGTTTAGATAGTTTGGTTAAGCTGGTCACAAGGATACAATCAGGTTTCTCTCAAGATTTGACTACTTTAGCGTGCTTTCTGGACATAGATAACGCGTACAACAATATTAATATTTGTTCATTACTTGAAATTTTGGATGAAGCTGGCGTTGGCTTTAGGATATGCAATTATTTGTGGAATTTTCTAACCTTTAGAAATTTAAAAATTAGACAAGAGCATAGTTTTATCAACCGTCATACTGGCCAAGGTCTAGCACAAGGTGACCCTCTATCACCCCTATTATTTAATGTCGCAACACATTCAATTTGTAAGCTCATACAAAATGTATTTATTTCTCAATATGCAGACGATTTTGTCCTGTATACCTCAGATAAAAACTTAGAAAATGCCCGTAGCTCTCTCCAAGCTTCATTAGAAATTTTAGTAAAGATATTAGAAAATCTAGGCTTAAGTGTGTCACCTACAAAAAGTAAAATATGTATATATCAAAAGGGTAATAAGAGAAATAGTATTTGCATTTCTATATATAATGCGCCATTACAAGAAGTAGCAAATGTCAAGTATTTAGGTATGTGGTTCGATCGTTCGCTGAGATGGAATAAACACATTAATGAGTTGTATGAAAAAACAAATAAATTCTTAAATGTTTTTAAAGTTTTAGCAGGCCCTGGCTGGGGTGTACATCCTAAACATTTAAGGAAACTGTATATATCGATTATCAGAAGTCGATTGGATTTTGGTAGTTTTGTATATGGTAATAGCTCTCATTCAAACTTACACAAATTTGACAAGCTGCAAAACCAAGCAATGCGTATTATAGGTGGTTTTGTTAAAAGTACTCCCATTCACACCATGGAGAGTGAACTTTGTTTACAGCCTTTACGAATTCGTCGAATATTTCTCGCCGGCAAATTTTGGTTTAGATCCATATATATCTACAGCTAACCACGGTACAATTAAAATTATTAAAGAATTAAGTTTGCTTACCTCTCGTAGATATTGGAGACGTAAACAGCTGCCGGTAATGATTCAAATATATTCAAAATTTAAAGATAGTGACGTTCACTCTGTGGAACAACTGGATATGTTCACTTTGGACTATCGGATGAATTGGTACAACTTGACGAATACAATTAATCACCAAATTATAGGTATAAAACAGGCTAAACGATACTATGATGTAACGCATCTTAAAAACATATGTTCACTATATTTAGAACAATATTCAGCCTACTATAAAATTTTTACTGACGGCTCTATGGATACATCAGGCAATATCAATCATAGGTCAAGGGGTGCTGCATTTTTTGATCCACAAATTAATTCATCTATAAAATTCAAAATTTCCTCCAGGGTGTCCATCATGTATCTAGAATTAATTGCTATTTTGGAAGCCTTATCCTACATAAAATCAGTTGATTCTGACAAATTTGTTATTTTGACTGACTCGAAAAGTTCTTTACTACATGTGGCTCGCTGCACATCTTGTTTAAGAGGCACCCCGATAGCTTACAGTATTATTAAGGCAATATTTGAGCTGAAGGAAAATTCAAAAGAAGTTATTCTTCAATGGATTCCTTCACATATTGGGTTAACAGGAAACGAAAGAGTGGATAAATTAGCAAAAGAGGCTTCTTGTGATGGCGTAGCTATTGATATTTATCCGTACTTTACCGACTATATCCCTCTTGTTAAGGAATTTTGTTATGAAATGTGGAATACTCATTTTGATGAAAGATCTGTGACGAAGGGAATCTGGTATAAAACACTACAAACCGAACCTTTGAAAGTGTCGTGGTATGAGCAATTAACAGTAAACAGAAATATGTTAATCACTGCGTTTAGACTTCGATCTGGTCACATTCCACTTAATAAATTCGCTTTTTTAATGAAAAAGGTCCCATCCCCACTTTGCGCGAAGTGTGGGATAGTGGAAGACGCCTTTCATATTATGATGGAATGTGACCGGAACGCGGACATCAGATTTGTATTAACCGGACTAAGGTCTAATGAGGTTGGAGCATGCAATAGTTTTTTAGCATTACCTTTATCTGATAAAGCAAGGATGCTTTACAAAATAGTTGAGGTTGGCTTGCTCCGTCGGGCGGAGGCTCGGTGACGAAAGTGTTTTTGATGTTTTTTGTATTCTGTAATTTGTACTTAACATGTAGTTGTATTACAGAGCGACATCGTCACTGTGTGACAAAGCTCTTAAAATAAAGATTAAAAAAAAAAAAAAAAAAAAAAAATGCTAGTATTATAAATGCGAAAATAACTCTGTCTGTCTGTTACGCTTTCCCGCCTAAACCTCTCAACCGATTTTGATGAAGTTTGGCACAGACAATCTTTAGACCCTGAGAAAGAACATAGGCTACCTTTTATCCCGGAAAAATTTGATGTTCCCGAGGGGAATTTAAACAGCGCGATATAACCGAACTCCACGCGGGCGAAGCCTCTGGCGGAAAGCTAGTACGTCATAAATTGTAAACCGCTACGTTTGTACGGCGGAACCCTCGGTGTGCGAGTCCGACTCGCATTTGGCCGGTTTTTATTTTAATGGTTTTTCGAAATAATAATTTATTATGCATGTTATTTTAGTGATTCTATTGAAATATACTGCAATAGGAATCGTTAATAAATAGTTAGCATGTAAAAGTCGATAATAATGTAAAAAATAGGAGAATTGAAAAACGTGAGTTGTGATAACCCTAAATTGGTTTGTTTATCTCTATTCTTTCATTCATTCTACACTACGAGAACAAATTTATTTCTATTGTAATTTTTTAAATTGTTAAATGTGTTAATTAAATAATTAAAACCAGCAAGACACGTAATCAGTAAACAACCTATTAAATGCTTAATTGGTTACATTTAAGTAAATAAAAAAAAACATAGATTAAATAATTATTCAATACAACAGTGAACTTTTAAGATCGCTCTACGACGCACTGCCAATGTAATAGTATGTACGAGTAGGTATGTATGTATGAATCATGCATAGAAATATATTGCGCCTGATACATTGTGATTGGCAATTTTGCAATAAAACTAAATGTAGATGCTGCGCTTATGCAAAAGTAAGTAGTATTTTTTATTGATTATACAAATCTGTTTTATCAAAAGTGTGCATTCTCATCAAATGACATGTAGGATGTAACAATGCAAGTCGTGAATATTAGAAATCGCGCACAAAAATTGTTTAACGATGGATTTTTGTAAAATTCGTGGTTACGTTTTATTGGAGTTGCGTTCAAATGTCATCTTAAAATTTGTGGTGTTGCAGCAATTAGAAAATGAGCTATTCACCTTCACGAACCAGACAAAGATTTCGCAATAGCGAATATTGTAAGGATTTAGATAAAAAATTTAGCCAATGTTTAGTTCAGCCTGGGCAATTTATCCAAAATACAGTAGCCATTCGAGAGTAGGTAACAGGTAGAGTACCTACCTATTGTTTTGATGAAAGCTATCTGTTGTCTGAAAAATTGGCCCTGATCAAATTTTAGCCGGCTTTTTTTTCTATACATATACGATAGAATGGAATATTCTTTATTATGTATATCTTTATTATATTATGCCGCTGCGCAAGGTGGCGCGGGTTCGATCCCCGCACAGTGCAAATATTTGTATGCATGGATATGAATATTTGCACTGGTCTGGTCGTGCCTCGGAAAGCACGTTAAGCCGTTGATCCCGGTTGCCATACGAACATCTAGTGGCAGTCGTTACGGGTTGTTGGAGCCCTCAAAAGTCCAACAATTGGTCTAACTGCAATGCTTCGATGTCGCCTTCGGGTTGTGGAGGTTAGACGGCAGTCGCTTCGCAGAAAATGTCGAAGTTTAGCCATATCAGCAGTTGGACTGGTAAAGCGGACCCCAGATTCCAAAGCTGAAAAGGCTACGGATGCGACTGGGATTAACGCTGGGACGATGATGACTCTTTATTATGTACACCAAAAAAAATTATAATACATATATATGAAGATTTTACAAAGGGTGACAAAATAGACGGCCTGTATGGGATAATAGGTCATAAAAAAATAGGGAGGATTCTGTACGTAGTCAAATGGAACAAAGAGAATCCTTATAATTTCATCATCTAGGTAGGCAAGTCTGCCAATTAGTCGCTCAGTGCAGATGTGGCACAACCATATTAGTACGAAGCTTATTACATAGGCTTATGTGCCTATGTCAATGAAAGTTGGAAGATGTATTGTGTGCTCCGGATGGTGTACTAAAACAAATAACGAGGCGTGGTATTTATAATTATTTCAAGAAATACTACGAATTACTAATGGATTTTTAGGCTGATAAATCAAAATTGTGTCCCGATTATTTCGTAATCGGGACACAATTTTGATTTATCAGCCCTTCACTATACATGGTCTAACCCGCACTTGGCTGGTTTTTACATAGGTAGGTTTATCTGGCTAAGTGGATTTGACACACGAAATAAACTATTCATATCTAAAATTAAAATCTGCCAGTTTTTCACTGTAAAACACGAGCGGGGTGTCTAGGTAAACTATACTACAGTCTTTTTAACTAGAAAGTTGATTTTTTCATTTTGCTATTTTGCTACACCAGAAAAAATCGATGTACTTACACAATTTAAGTGTCTTCAAGGCTAGAGCGAAAGGGCTCTTAATAAACTAGTGCGGTTTACCATCAACGATTGTATCACAATCAGGCTGGGTCGCGATTTAGAGCTCTAGTTTATAAAGTTTAATATATATACATATATAAAATAAAATCATAATCACAATTATCCTCTTTTGTTCATAAAAAAAAAACATACTATAGTTTTCTTTCTTTTTTGGCTTCGCACGGCTTGTGCATTTAGCCCATGTTACGTAATGAATTACATAATTATTCATGTTGAAAAAGACGGCCGCGTGAACCGTCTTACGAAGGAGGTTTTAGACAAAGTTATGATGTGGCCACTGTGCTGCGCTATTTCACTGTTCTTTATGAATTATTTACTGAATGGACTTTTTAGTACATAAATCACGCACTTTTATTTTGTAAAAAACACTATAAATAATTTTAAAATTCCAATGAAAAACGAGCGTGACATTCGGCTTGACTTTCCCGCCAAAACTCTTATTATAGTTTTATTTATGTAGCGGCGTCAGTTTTCACCCTTGGAGTGCTAAGTGTTGTGCTGTTCCTCAATTCTCCCATCGTTGTGGACTTAATATCGTGTTCTGTAAAACGTAATATTGCCGATACCCGCGCTGTGCGTATTTGATAATATGCTGTCGAGTAATTCTGAGTGAGTGAGCAAATGTTTTTGCAAAATCAAAGCTAAAAACCAAGAACTAATGATTCCCTTTTGGGTTGTCGGTATCCATATGTGATCTGCGCTTCTCGCGTCAGATCAGTCTAAACTTTAGACTGATCTGACGCGAGAAGCGTGGAGTTTAGACTATAAACGGTTAGTCCGCAGATTGTCGTTTATGTATTATGCTTTTTATTTATATTTTTGTTGTTTTTTTATATATATGTATATGTACATACAATGTGAAACGTGGCTGGAGGAATCCAGCTTTTTGAACATATCGCAATATAATATTTATAGAAGGGATAGAAACGATAGATAAACACTAATAATGACAGCATCAATTAAATATCTTGGAATTATACTAGACTGTAACCTCTCCTTCAAAGACCATATTCATCTTCTTACTTCGAGGACAAGAAAACTAATCTATGTTTTTAAAAACCTTAGGCATGCTGTACCTCCGAAATTGTTAAAGCTAATATATTTAGCGCTTGTGCACTCTATTCTACAATACTGTATAACCATTTGGGGAGGTGCACATAAAACTATTTTAAAGCCCTTGGAAATAGCACAGAGGGCTGTACTAAAAGTTAGCACTTTTCGCCCTTATTTGTACCTAACTCATCTTCTATAATCTTCTTCAGTCGTGTGAGGTCCTCACCGTTCGGCAGTTGTTTAGTTTTCGTGTGATCTTGAAGCAGCACTCATTATTAAAATTCACAAAAGGTGATCTTACAAGAAGAAGAAATATTATTAGTAATAATGACCGACCATCTTTCAGATATGCTTATGTAAACAATTACTTTTGTTTCTTGGGACCGTACTTATACGCTTTGCATATATACCAGTTAAATAGACTAGATTGTACCTAAGGATAAAATATTTAAATACATTAGTAAACACAGGTATGAGGAAACAGAAGGATTTCTGAAAATATTAAAATAAAGTATCTTTTTAACACTCACCCTCTCACACTCTCTCACTCACTCTCTCAAACTACTCACCGAGAAGTTAACACTCCACACAGCTTTTGTTTGTTTTAAGTTTAATTTTTCTATCTCTGTGTAATGATATATCTTTTATTATGAATAGGTATGTCTAATTAAGCTAGTATTTTAATGTATCACCTTAAGGAAGAGCGCTGATGTCTGAGACACAGATATTTCTTTATCTAGTTCAGACACGGATGCCTTCAGTAAAAATTAAGAAAATTTGAATGTGGCCTATACATATATCTGTACAAATGTAACATGTTTTTTGTGTCAAATAAATATTATTATATTAAGTATATTATTATTAAACAAAACAAAGTGATTGTATGCTCTGGCTATTCTTTATACATATAAAGAATAGCCAGAGCGTATCTATCACTTTTTTTTAAACCAATAAATCCGGAATGTTTAATCTAAAATTTCATACTAGTTGTAACTTCACTTTGGATTTATTAATAAGGTCAATAACTTTATTTACTTATCACAAATGATATTAGCAACCATATTAAGTGGCTACGTACGCGTGAGTTTACCTAATCGACAATCTTTTTCGACTCTTTCTATCTACGAGCAAAAGATATGTGAGGTTTAGGTAAATGCTCCTATTAACCACATTTTTTTCAGAACTTTCTGTAAACCGATGTGCCCACATTTATTTAACATACCTACTGTATGTATCGTATGTACTGACGTTACATCTGGGACCTAAAAGCAAAAGCAAGTAAATTATCTTCAAGTAAATTGTGCGTGACATAAAATTACTGTACCCGAAATTTAATTAAAGCAACGTTGACAGCAGAATTTAAATAAATTACAATATTATTGTGCTGTGTAAGTATATATTCATGGCACCTGTATCGAATTAATAACGATACCATGTAAATGCCTCTGCAATATTTCACAGTGATTGTTACGAAGAAAGGAGTAGGGGTAATGAATCCTTCCAAATATATTCATCCGGAATAATAATATTAAACAACATATAATAGGGTATTTGACTAAAAAAAACTAATTAGTCCGTCAGTCAGATTTCCAAAAAATACTAGACACGTATTTTTTCTTAACAAAAAATGAAGACGACACAGTGCGTTGAAAACTCGTGTGACCAGCCACCACTCCTGAGCTTTGATGCTTTTTATATTTGTCAATTTTTATTGATTTGATAAAACAAAATGTACGTGTCTAGTATGTTTTGGAAATCTGACTGACGGACTAATTAGTTTTTTTTAGTCAAATACCCAATTACACAGTTATTAACACGCTTCATAATTATTATTGGAACAGGCATTAAAAAAACTGGCTAAGCATACTGGACCACGTAAAATGGAGCGTTTCATAATTGGAAATAAACTTAAAATTATGTGGTTGAAAGTCATGTTCTCTCATACATTGCAATTGCAATAATGTAAATTGGTTGACTATTACTCGTAAACTTCTAAAGCCTACTTAGATATGATATTTGTCCTTATAACATAGTAGAATATACAACGTGTAACATAAAGGGTATATACATAACAAAGGCATGGCATCTTTACATGATATCAAACGATATTGGAAGGGATTTTTAATCCTATTTCTTTATGTTAGGAAGTTATGAGGAAAAACACCGCCTGTGATGTGATAGGGTACTATTATACTAGTCGCAGAGAGATATTGAAGACATTTATCGGATTTTGGCAAGTAACGTGACGGGTAATGAGTAGTTATTAACGTATGTAGTGTGCTGCCACGTTTGTTATGATTTGATTTTAAGAAACACACGAAACCGAAAATTTGGTACCAATTTTTTGAGTATTTTATTTTGAGTTGAAACCCTTCCGATATCGTTTGATATCATCTAATGATGCCATGCCCTTTTTTTTTTCTTTCTTTTTTTTTATGTACTTTTATACAATTATTGCACATGCCAGTCCCATCAGACCTTGGTTGGGTATATACCCTTTTTGTTACACGTTGTATACTAAAACAATGATTTTTCTCACATAATATTCGAAGACAATCAATTAGCTGGAGGGGGAGGAGGGCACTTGACTTAAAACATTTTATTAGGTACCTACACAAACGTACTCAAGAATCAAAAAATGGTTATCATGGACCCAACTATATTTTTGAATGACCTATGCAACGATACACCATACTATGGGATAGATGAGGAAAAAGCACCTCCTCACTTCTTACACACCCAACACACTTTATATATACATCATCATCATCATCAACCTTTTTGGCGTCCCACTGCTGGGCACAGTTCTCCTCTCATACAGAGAAGGATTGAGCGTAATCACCACGCTTGCACAATGTGGGTTGGCGATTTCAGACTTATAAAGTCCAGGTTTCCTCAAGATGTTTTCCTTCACCTTCAGTCACTGGTGTCCAAGATATACTTAGAAAGTACATATAACTTTAGAAAAGTTACATTGGTGCTTACCTGACCTGGAATCGAACCCGCGCACTCATACTTGAGAGGCTGGTGTTTTAACCACTAGATATATACATATATATATATACACTGGTCATCACAAAAATCGGCCCACCTATATTTTACACGAAAACTCATGATTTCATATTTTGAATGAAACAAATTGTATAATTATTGATTTATATGCTAAATAACGTCAGTTTTTTACGAATTAGTCAATAAATTGTTTATCTCAATTGTACATTTTTTACAATACTACAAAAAAAAAAAATCGCTATTTTAACCATATTTTTAGTTTCAAGTTGAACACTCTGTAACTTTTTAGTCTTACATGGTATTGAAACAAAACTTTCACGTCAATATTTGGTGTTTCCCCCTCTTGCTGTAATCACTGCCTGCATTCGCCGTTTCGTTGACCTTATTAAAATGGTGATGCTTCCTTGAGGAATTCGGTTTCATTCTTCTCTAATGACAGTATCCAAAGCTTTCAAGGTTGTAGGGGCGGGTTCTCGAGCTCTAACCTTCTGTTTTAGCGTGTCCCATATGTGCTCTATAGGATTTAAATCCGGACTTATTGCTGGCCACTCCATAACACGAATGCCAACCTCTTCCATTAACTGTGTAACAATACGCGCTATGTGTGGCCTTGCATTATCATCCATTAAATGGAAATTTTCTCTGATGTAACCCGCATACGGCAACACATGATCTTCTAGGATGTCCGATATGTAACGTGGAGCAGTTAAAGAACCCCTATTGAGAAACACCAACTCTGTACCTGCTGTCAAAGATATCCCGCCCCAAAACAACAGAGCCTCCACCTTAAGTGACAGTTTCTCTAATACAGCACTGAGCGTAACGTTCTCCTGTTCTTCTTATGACATAACGGCGCCCACCAGAGCCATATAAAGTCATTCTGCTCTCATCTCAGAATAAAACTGAAGCCCACTGGTCTATAGTCCATTCAAGATGTTCCCTCGCAAATTGTAGTCTGGCTTGGCGATGAGCTGCAGTCAGCTGAGGTTCCGTTGCTGGCTTGTGAGGTCTTAAGTTCTGTTCACGAAGTCTTCTTCTCACCGTGCTGTCACTTATAGCCACACCCCGCACGTCACTCAGCCGCCTCTGGAGCTCTACACCAGAAAGGTGCCGATTTCTTAGAGCCGATGTCACAATAAAGCGATCATCTCTTTGAGTGGTGACCCTTTGTCTTCCATAATCTGTTCTCCTACGGTACTGCCTAGTCTCTTGAAACCTCTGGTAAACTCTCCGAACAGCAAATCGACTGAGATGTAGTCGACGAGCGACAACGCGTTGACTGAAACCCGCTCGCGGCAAAGCCACAACTTAAACCGCTTCAGCTTCAGTAGTATCCATTGTTTTAGGTTAATTTAATCCGGATTACAATGATAATCAATAAAGTAACAATCCTCAATAATCATAATAAAAATTAAAATTCTTGGATGCGAATTAAACAGAGCTAAAGTGAATACTACCGTATTCATCAAACCGGCACTGGGCAGTGTTTATTTTAAAAAAGTTTATTAAGTAGCCTCATATTTGTAAACATTTATCGGAATCAAATGTCAAAGATCTTATACGACCCGAGACATAAACAAAAGATAGTTCTAAACGTTTATCTTTGAAATTGTAAAGAGCAATAGTCAAAAAACAGGGTGGGCCGATTTTTGTGATGACCAGTGTATATATATATATCTATATATATATATATATATATATATATATATATATATATATATAAATGTGGGAATGGAATGTATCCGAATGTTTGATAGATTGAGTGAATGATGTTTTAGGTGTGTATCCAAACGACGCGAGTGAGAGGACGGATGTGAGAGTGAGAAAGGGGACGAATGGCGGATTGGGCACGACGAGGAGCACGACGAGAAGACGTACCTATTTTTAAAATTTTCCAAAGTAATTGTGTGTTGAGTTTTTTTATATTAATAAACCGCTCAAAGTTGTTTTGCTGTATTCTTCAAACCCCCCACAACTTGGGGGCTCGTCCGGGATCAGAAAATCAGCAAACGACGACGGGCGGGAGCTGCACGTGCCCACGGCGGTTAGACGAAACGAAAAAAAGCCGGTTACAGGACAACGGGAGCGCAGCACCTGTGTGGCGCGGCGGTGAATGTGAATAAGACGTTGCTGGTTACAACGGTTACACGGTTTTACGACGGTTACGATCGCTAAAAGACGGACTCAATCGTGTGACGAAGAAGATGGCGGACACGACTGGCCAACGCGTTCCACATTCCACTACGCGCAAGATGTCATAAAGAAGTTCGACGGTAGGGACAAGGCATACCCTGTAACAAAGTGGATACAAGATATCGATGACAACGCTGATATATTTGAATGGACGCAGATGCAGCGATTGTTGGTTGCGCGGCGTTCACTGGCGGGAACAGCGGCTTGGTGGCAAAGGTGAAAAGAAATGATAGGTATGATGTTGAGAAGGCTGACTCACAAGCGGAAGGTCCTCACAGAACTACAGCATCAGCAGACCATATGAAACCATGGCCTGACTATTCAAGTGAGACAGAGTGAATAATGAATTGGTATGTTTAATTTTAAAACATATTTTAAGTATAGAAGGATGAATGATTGATAACCGTAATGTTCCTATTTTCAGTATGTTTAACATTTAAGTTATGTTGATTTTTGTAAACACTAGTGTACTAAGTGTAAGGTAACCAATATTGTTAAAGATGTACCACGTTTGTATTTTTATGTACTTACTATATTGTTACCATTCTCAAACATATCTCATAAGATCCACATTGTAGTTTTGTAGTATTTAGGATTTATTTTCATGTGTTTAGTCTGAGGACAGACTAAGAGCAGGACGGCCGAATGTGGGAATGGAATGTATCCGAATGTTTGATAGATTGAGTGAATGATGTTTTAGGTGTGTATCCAAACGACGCGAGTGAGAGGACGGATGTGAGAGTGAGAAAGGGGACGAATGGCGGATTGGGCACGACGAGGAGCACGACGAGAAGACGTACCTATTTTTAAAATTTTCCAAAGTAATTGTGTGTTGAGTTTTTTTATATTAATAAACCGCTCAAAGTTGTTTTGCTGTATTCTTCAAACCCCCCACATATATATATGTATATATATATATATATATATATATATATATATACGTAGATAGACACTTAGATATATACATATCTATGCCAAATTATAGCTTTCTTGTAGTAAGAGTCTCTGAGCTAAGCTGCGGGCGGATGCACAATGAGGCGAATCTCAAAAACCTTGATTTTTTTGAGAATGATAAAGACGAGGACTGGCTCTCTGATACAACGCGTGCTCACTGACCCGAACACACTTTTCTTCAATTCATTGCCAATTTACTTCTTTTTTCCATTATACGGACTAATTTTTCAACGTACCTATACATAGTGCCTATGTCAGCACTCATACATAATGTACAACAAGCAATTTACTCTTACGAATGACGCAAAATGATTATAAAATATATTCACGTCTTTAATTCAATTTTGTAACATAATGTGAAACCAAGTCTGTAGTTAAAATCAAGTTAAATCTGTTAGTAAGGAACGTTGTGTTGGGTAGCAGATTTATCTTCTAGTATGTTGGTGGCAATTTATGAACTCGGCCCAGAATTCGAGGTTCAGCTAACAGGAAAGGTGGTAATAGCCCATTGTTTGCGGAACAGCACCATATATACACACCAAGACGCAGTCATCTCTGAATTTTCACCTGTTTTTCACAGGTATTCCTTCTGGGCCAGCCAATCTGGATTCCGACTCTGTTCACCTGTTTTTTTTTTGTTCCTGGGTGGAAAATCCTCATGGATGTCCGCCCTGGGATGGGCGACGGGGTCTGTCAGATTCCTACTGACTAAAATCACCCCGGTGTCTCTTCGGTCACGTGCGCGTGGGGCTTGATTCTGCCGCAGCCCCACACTCGAGTCTGTTTACCTAAGGCAAGTTCATGCCCAGGTGGGCGATCTTCAGCAGATGGAACGAATAGTTTGAATGAGGTAGTGCTACTTCTCGCAGCTTGAGTCTTTCTTTTGATACTTAGAAGTGAAAATTTATAAATAACTAGCGGCCGCCAGCGACTTCGTTCGCGTGGTTTTGTTATGCTCCGCTCCTATTGGTCGCAGCGTGATGTTATATAGCCTTAAGCCTTCCTGGATTAATGGGCTGTCCAACGCAAAAAGAATTTTTCATATCGGACCAGTAGTTCCCGAGATTAGCGCGAACAAACATACAAACAAACTCTTCAGCTTTATATATTAGTATAGATAGATATAAATTTTACGAGGATCCTTTTGGTTCTTTCGCTGGAGCTCTGTGAACTACTGGTGGCGCTATTCCTGCAAATGGAAACCGAATTTGTATCGGGGTCAGTTAGTAGACAGACAGTGATGTATACATTTACTATTTAAAAGTTGGGAAGGAGCCCATGTTGTCTATAAAAAACTCATCGAGAAAATTTTGATGAAGAATAACAGCCGCACCCGAGGCTTTTCAGCTTTGGAGTCTGGGGTCCGCTTCTCGCAACTTCGATATTTTCCGTGCGCGCCGCGCCGTCTGACCTCCACAACCCGAAGGCGATTACGAAGCATTGCAGTTAGACCAATTGTTGGACTTTTGAGGGCTCCAACAAAACCCGTAACGACTGCCATTAGCTGTATGGCAAAAAATGTCCGTATGGCAACCGGGACCATCGGCTTAAAGTGCTTTCCGAGGCACGACTAGATCAGTGCAAATATTCATATTCATGCATACAAATATCTGCATTGCGCGGGGATCGAAACCGCGCCTCCTTGCGTAGCGGCCGCGTTCGCTACCGCTATGCCATGGAGGTTGTCATAGTGATGATAGATAATTTTACATAAGTTATCATCGTGAGACTTCTACAGAACAGATCGATAGGTCCACCTGCTTGTCATGAAAACTATCTTTTCAGTTCACTGACTGGAAATATAGTTTCTATTTCTAGATATATACGATGAGATGGTTATTTGTACAGTCAACAACAAAAGTCAGTCAACATTTTTGTTTTGAAATTTTATGTAAGTATGTAGTTAGGTACTGACCAAAATGTTATAGTAAAATTAATTATTAGGTATATAATTGACAACACGGTTGGTGCTGCGGCTGATCAAACGACTACTGTGCTGTGTGTTACTGGTTTGATTTCCGCAAGGAAAAAATATTTGTATGGCGTACCTACAGATACTTGTTTCGGATCAGGCTGTTTGTACATGTGAGTTTAAATGTTTGTAAACTCACCCACGATACAACAGAAATTCCTAGTGTGGGGCAAAATTAAAAAAAAAATTAAATCGAAGTTGCATTTAATTAAAGTATGTACCTTGATTCTTTGTCTATTATCTTCTATAGTGTCTGACCGAATGTTCGTTTTCGGTTTCAAAGGTTCGGTTTAGTTTCGTTTTCGGCGGCAAACTTGTCGAAAGTGCGACCGAAACCAAATGTGCATTCCGGAGTTTACGCGCTGTGATCGGTCATGTTCGTCGCGTTGAATGAATGAATGAATCCCGGTTGAGACCCAATGCCGTCATTCGCTTGTTAATTTGCTGTTCGTTTTGTTTTGTTGTGGTGGTGAGTTTTCAAGTAATTGAGCTCAAATAAATACATATTGTGAGTATTTTTGAGGCGCAATTATTATTTTTTCCCTAATAAAGGGTCGTATGTTGATTATTAATAAATGAAAATGTCGATCACTGCTTATCTTTTAAAGAGAAAACAATAACAACTGACTGATTATAACAACTTCTTCTTTATTTTTCCCTCAAATTATGATATTAATTCCTTTGTCTATGATAGCCTGAAACACAGGTTTAAATCAACCTAGTTCGGGTGGTCTCAACATTAGATTTTTTAGTTATTAATTATTAAATTTATATTATGTATTAGTCTACAGTAAGTTAGATTTTACGATTGTTAATATTAAGATTTTTATTACTATACAAACTCTTTTGATACATTCTGTTGATCTATGTGTTTTAACAAATTTCATTTAACTTTTTTTTTATTTTCTTGTAAAGAAGTTCTATAGGTTTCGGTTTCGGCTGAAACAGAGACCGTTGCCGAAATTCGTTTTCGGTTTCTATAGTAAAACCTACTTGAGGTCGGGCACTAAATTTCTATTATAAAATGCGACTTTTGTTACTGACTGTACGTGTTCCAACAAGACTTTTAGGTACAAAATTTTACTTCGCCTGCCTTACTTTGAAATATGCCGCAAGCAGTTCAAAACAAAGGGTGCAAAGGAATTTTCAAGTTGGACAAAGGCGTTCTTGACTGTAAATATAATACCGTTTATCAGATACTGTTGCTGTAGTAAAATACTTATAGTTCTAAATAATACTGAATTGCTTTCGCTAAATGTTATAAAATAAAGCCGTACTAAAACGCGTATCTATTTAACTATATTGGGTGTAAAAATAAGTTTCCGCCTTTTAATACTACGTATATGATGTCTTCACTGAGAGGTTACGTTGAAAGTGTCAGATGTAACATGTAATATCGTAAGTTCGGACATCTGGCAAAACATACATTTAGAGTATTAGTGACTCTGTGTCAGTATCACATATTTAGTGCAACAATGACAAGTTGTATGCCGAATACGCGTCATTTGCAGGAACTTTTGTTGTTTCTTTAATTTGAAGAAATCTGCTGAGGCCCATCGATTGCTTGTAGAAGCTGCTTTAAGCGAGAGAAGTTGTCGTGAGCGGTTTCAAAAGTTTAGAAACTGTGGAGACAAAGAACATAGTTGAAGATCGAAATTGTACGAAGACATGGAATTGGAAGCATTATTATTATATTTATTGGAGGAAAATAGATGGAAGAGGAAAAACGCACCCATTACTACCCCAGATATGACAAAATTATTCTCCTACATGATAATGCTTCTGAAAATGTTCAAAAAAACGACGGAAACTTATTTATACACACCTATTACTACAAATATACTGGATCGTAATTCGAATACACACACAATAGAGTTACTGAAAAACATTTAGAGAAAAGAAAGAGCAATTGTGTATTCCGCACAAACAGAACGCACATTAAAATAATAATACACTTAAATAATAATAAACACATAATAAAGAAAAAAACAAACAAAGAAATATAACATATTAAAAAGCCTCGTACTCAAAATGAAACCATGTTTTTAATTTTTGGACCACCCATAAATTATAAGAGACAGACCTACTGCTTCACGTGTTACAATCAGATAATAATACAGTCTATGGAACATTATGTAACATCTTGCATAAATGTAAAATCACCTGAAAAGAGCAGCGCAGAATGGACACGTAGTAAAAAACTTTTTATCAGCTCGTTTCTACTTCAATAAACCCGGAGCTAAAGTAATAGTATACTACCAATTATGCAAAAATATACCAATTTCAAAGAAATAAAATTCACTGACTAATATAATTTTCCTGAAATGGTCGTTTTCATTATCGACACTTTATATTGTTGTCCTATCTGAATAAGGCTGTGGCCAAACGAACGGAGTTTTGGGAGACGTATATTTTGCGTTGGATAATTTAATTAATAACATGACTTAATCCTCCAACGGCCGATATGGTTCACGCATAATGACTTGAAGGAGTATTTAAATGCGGGAACTAAACCTAAACATACTTAACTTAGAGAATGTGTAATGTCATCGACATATACTAATGAACATGCCTTAGAGATCAGAATTGTGGTACTCCGAAACAAAGAGAGGAAACGAAGTTTTGTCTTTATCTCTCTCAACATCAACAATCATTCATGAGGAAAAAAATAGTGCTACACCGAAAGCATAAGCCATCTCTCTCAATCTTTTCAAACCAAAAATTACTGCAGATTATACGCGTACGGCATGTCCATTAGTATATGTCTATGTGTAATATAACATCTTAGGTTAAGCAGAGACAAACTGTTGTTTTTAAATCCCATGTAATTTGCCTATTACTAATTGGCCCAGTGCAAACCGAGACAGCCGCTTCACTTTGTGTTAATTATTTCATAACCACTGCTCTCAAAACGGTGAAGGAAAACATTGTGAGAAATGTCCTGGAACTAAAAAATCGGAGGCATGTGACATTTATCACCCACCCACTGGGCCTGATTACGGTCCACTCCCTTTCTTTGAGAAGAGGCCTGTGTCTTAGCAATGTGAATATTATAGGCTGATTATGATAAATGATTATTATTAGTTATGTTGGTATTAAGTTAACATGATGAAAGATGCATAACTAAGTATTAAGTATGCCTATCAGTTTCAGAGCCTTGAACTTGCTTCAACTCTGGAGAGGCTTTTTTTGTTTGGAGTTTTGGCGGGAAAGCTAAGATGAGTGTCACGCTCATTTTGATTGGACTTTTAAATTATTTATAGTATCGTTTACTTAATAAAAGGGCGTGATTTATGTAATCAAAAGTGCATTCAGTAAATAATTCATAAAAAATATTGAAATATCTCAGCATAGTGGCCACATCATAGATTTGCCTCAAATCTCCCTCGTAGACTGTTCACGCGGCCGCCTTTTTCGACTGTTATTGGCGATATCCGCAATGGCGGAAATTCTTTGAAATTTTTTTTTCACAATAATGATTGTGAAAAAAAAATTTCAAAGAATTTCTATTTTAGTCGAAATTAACACAAAGTCCTAACTAGAGCCAAACTACAAAAAAAAAAAAAAAAAACTCCGGAGAGACAACAAAAACGATAATTAAAAATATGTAATGCCGTACCTACAGTGTGTTATCAACCTACTTTAGTATAATGCTGAGACATGATACTTTGACACAACATGCTGAGTCGAGTGGAAGTTGTGAAAGATAATTAAAGGAGACGAAGAAAAAAAGGAGAGTTACTACAACTTAATTAATCAATACTTAGTTCCATTCTAAGGAGGTACGACAGATGCATGATTACAAAAGGTTTTTTTTTTATTTTATGTTGCTTTTGTTCTCTAACATTCACGCATTTTTTAAGGGTTACTCGATTAAAGGTACTAACGCCACATCTATATCCGGCCACTTTTTTAGGACAAGGATTTATACGGACAGCCTGTAATGGAACGGGAATCCCGCAAATCTAAAAACGACTGTAACCTGTGATTACTAATTTTCTGCCCTAATTGGGTAGAGAAGGGAAACTGTCAGTCGGTCGGGATTAAAAACAGAGACATCTTTCGAGAAGTGGGTCAAATCGCTGAGAAAAACACATGTGTATAGTTTGTAATCTTTTCTCTTTTGAAAAACTAATGTGTGATTGTACAGTTTTTGACTTTTTTTTATCATATACTTATCTAGTGATGAATTGTGCTAAGATGGATACGCACTTACTTACAAAAATCATGCATGCAATTCAGACGTGGTATAACAGAAACCTATAAAAAGTTGATAATAAGACAATTAGACGATTGTAAAAAAATACTACATATTTCGTTACATCGACTTTCATATCACAACGAAGCTAAAGAAGTTTTCACTTGCAACAAGTTCCTAAGTATTTACTTCTTCTATTTATTATAAAAGAAGAAGAAACAGACAACAAAAATTAAAATGTAATTATCCTCCGCTTTTTTATTATGCCAGTGTTGCAATGAAAACTGGCATAAAACAAAACCATAAATAAGAAATATTTTAAAAATATGCAACAAAAAAAAAAAAAGAATTCAAAATTTAAATAAGGAACAAAAAGTACAGACACATTAGGCGCGAATTTGCTATTTTAGTTACGTCGGTGTTTGAACTATTTCATATTTTAAAGTGAATAAAAACAATTTACTTTAATAATATACAGCGCAAGTTTATGACAATCAAAAATGTTTAGACCAGAAGAACAGCAAGTTGAAATATGCTTACTCAAATCCAGTTTGGAACAAATCGAAAATGAATTGGTCGTGCAGGTACGATTTATGCCTTTAGCAATATGACAATTTATCAATATTTTATTTAAAGTTTTGTTATGTTAACTCTCTTAACAATTTTACATAACTCACGTATGTACGTTACTTTTTTTTCTCATTGTTCATACAAGTACAATGTACCTAACTGTTGCTATTGAAACTCCTGTTTTACCAATCATAGCAAATAGCTATGTGCCTACTTATCAAACAAAGAAATTTATTGTAAATATAATTTTAATGTCTTTGCTATCAAAGTAATAATTCATCAAAGTTATAATGGCTTCGTTATTAGAATAAAGTAAAAACGATTATAAATAGGGGTAGACTAGACTACATACGTACTTAGATAACTTATCTAGGCATTTGAAAAATAAACATTCCTTTTATTAAAGTTAATTTGTGTGACTTGCTGTATATTTTATGGTCTCAAATCTACGTAATGATCAAATACGGCAAGCGTTGCTTAACCCGATCGATCGAGTGATGCCTATTTTTCTATTTACACACAAAATATTGTTTAAGTACTTAATCTATAGTACAACTCGCGCCATTTAACTGTGCACTTCCATCTGTGACGTCATTCAGATTTTACAGTTTGTAAAAAATGAGAATTATGTTAAAAAAAAATATAAACAACATTTTTTTTATGATAATAAAAGGTCGTTTTGATGATAAAGCGCCATAATACTAGATCATTTTACTCATGATGTTTTGCAATTAAAATGATACATATGAACTGAAATATAATGTTCGTGCCACCAACAGGCTTCAGTAATGCATCGAAAATGTAAAAAACAAAAACAAACTTCATCAAAAAAACTTAAAAAAGCAAATACTCTACAGAAACAGTAACAAAACCGGGATTTTACTCATCGCTTACTCAGCGAATGCGAGTCACCGCGCGAGGAAACGGGGGAGGGCTTGCATTCCAGCGAGGTGAAAGGTTAACTCCCACTTCGCCAGCTATGTTAAATTTGAAATTAAATGGATAAAATAAAATATTGATAACTTTTTTATAATATACATATATGTTAAAATTTTACACTTTTATGTGTGTCCTCATACTAGTTTTACGAACACTTCAGCGCTCAACGTTGCCTGCATTGGATGCAGAGAACGAGCAGAAGTACCGGGACACCATGGTCGCATTGAAGGTTACCCGTTCGTTGAACACAGAAATTGAACGTCTGAAACTTGAGAATGGTAAGTCTTTGTTGTACAAAACTTACGTTACACAAGTAGGTATGATATTTTTTTTAATTTAGGTATTATGTAAACTAACTTATATGTAGGTACGTTACATACCTAGATGATTGATTGAGATGATTATAATTATATACAGTATGTTAAATAACAGAGGGCGTTCCCTTAAACTCGTTAATATATATCATTAATAGATTCAGAAATCAAAATAGTAGTCGTCATGTATAAATAAATTGTCGTTGCCGTCTTTCATGTTCGCGTGTACAGTATGTTTCTTTTACATGTCATTTTAAAAGTTTTATTGTATATTTTCTTATTGGAAAAAATTTTAAAACATTTTGTTTTCGAATGAAAATATTTTTTTTAGCATGTATGTATGCTATACTATTTCGGGTTAACGGGAACGCCCTCTGTCAGTTAACATACTGTATATATATATTTTATACTACTCACGTAAGTATCATCATTATCAACCTTTTTGTCATCCCACTGCTGGGCACAGGTCTCCTCTCATACAGAGAAGGATTCAGCGTAATCACCACGCTTGCTCAATGCGAGTTTGCGATTTCAGACTTTAAGTCCACGTTTCGTCAAGATGTTTTCCTTCACCTTTTAATCAGTCTTTGGTGTCCAAAATATACTTAGAAAGTACACATAACTTCGAAAAGTTTCATTGGTACTTGCCTGACCTGGAATCGAACCCACACACTCAAACTTGAGAGGCTGGTGTTTTAACCACTAAGACACCACGACTTATAAAATAAGTTATTGTAAATCAAAATGTTTTATTCTTATTTATTATCGATCGTACAGTTGCTCTTAACTTATTGACAGTCTTATTTTACATAAGTATGTATATTAATTTGAAATATTTTTTTTTAACAAAATCAACATATAGGCACCCAATTATGTACCTTAAGTAAATAGGTTGTAACTTGCATCAAAAACAAATTGTACGTGCTTTATTATAGTACTAGTATCAAATGCATTGCTCTCGTAGTGTTAGCATAACTCAGCGGTAAAAGCGAGGTACAAACAATACAGGGTGTATCTGACATCGTAACGCAAACTTCGCGGATAGGCTACACCGCATGCCACTAATAAAATTATGATAGTCATTTATGTCGTTAATGAACGGTTACAGAATTCACAGTGGTTAAAAAAATATGTAGGCTTGGCATTTGAACGTTGCAAGCGTGCCGCCGTGCGGGTTTGTAGGTATGACGTTGATCCCTGATGTGAACTCTATCAAATCAGCTGATAAGATAGATTTTCGAGTTTTGTTTTCATGGCGCTTTTTTGTGTAATTAGCGAATTAGTTATTTTTTACTTTAAAATCTTATTGGGTTATAAAAGTATAGCAATTATGAACGGTCTAAAGTGAAAAAAAAATCATATATCTTTTTTAAATCATGAAAAAGCCGACGAAAAATTCCATCACTGGGGGGTTCAGAATCATGTACTGGATCCATGGTACTCGTTTGTGCGTCGATGTCAGATACACCCTTTATGTGTAGTTGAACAACATCAGCGCTTTAGAACTTTGAAATAATTTGTTTGCAGTTTCTCTTACTCATCTAAAATTTCAATGAAAGAGTAAATACCTCTAAACGTGGGTAGACTTAAAGTGATAGTATTATTATTTATGGGTCTGACTCACAGAAATCGTAATACAACGATTTCTGTGGTCTGTGCTGCATCTGTTTCGATGACGTGTGCTCCTCACTTCACAATTATCCCTTTTATTCATAAACGTTCTTCTTCTTCAGCCTATAGATGTCCACTGCTGGACAAAAGCCTCCCTCAAGGCTTTCCACGCCGACTGGTCTTGTGCTGCCCGCATCCATCGGCTTCCCGCGACCTTCACCAGGTCATCGGTCCACCTTGTAGGGGGCCTCCCAACGCTGCGTCTTCCATTACGTGGCCGCCACTCCAGAACCTTACTGCCCCATCGGCCATCGGTTCTACGAGCAATGTGCCCTGCCCACTGCCACTTAAGTTTAGCGACTCGCAGAGCTATTTCGGTGACTTTGGTTCTTCTGCGGATCTCCTCATTTCTGATTCGATCACGCACAGAAACTCCGAGCATAGCTCTTTCCATTGCCCTTTGTGTGACTCTGAGCCTTCGTATGAGGCCACTGGATTGGAGGATTGTGAGCGACCACGTTTCAGTTCCGTAAGTCATCACTGGCAACACACACTGGTCAAAGACTTTAGTCTTGAGACACTATGGTACCTTGGACGACGAGAAAATATAGCGTAGCTTCCCGAACGCTACCCAGCCGAGCTGGATTCGACGAGACACCTCTTTCTCGAAGTTGGACCTACTACTAGTTGGTCTGTTTGTCAACAACTTTGAGTGCAGAGCAACCAACTGGAATTGGAACCAATTAGAATTTCCTAAACGTTGCTTAAATTGCCTTTGATTAGCGAGCTACTTTAATCATAAACGATGATTAAAGTTAAATGACGTGCCAACGTCAAAAATGTATGGCTAAACAACCGCTAATCACTAGTTAACTTTAAGCAACGTTTATGAATAAGGGGGTATATGTTTAGTCCAATTTAATGCCCTGTATGATCTCTGTTTGTAGATTTTTACACACTACATACACACACGAACGTACTGCGCGTTTGTGTGTCTACACAGTGTAACGTGCAGTTATGCAAGCTGCACATGGGCGTACCCAGGGGGAAAACCTCGCAGAACATAAATATTAACTCCCTTAATTACTAATTGAAGTATAAACGGGGTCTTACCCAGGATCATTTGCGTCTATTGCCCGACACACTGCACCACTAATGTTTCATGTAGATATGCTTATGTAGTTTGTAAGACTAAAATAAAATAGCCAGGGATGATTCGACCATAAAAACTGACTTGACCCCCCCCCCCCCCTTCCCTAGCCCTAACAAAAGTATGCTAGAAATATATCAAACATTATACAATATGTTAAAAAACCTGTCGGATCCGTGAAGGTATAGTTAGGTATCGATAACTGATTCTACTAACGCCTATAAAGCCGACCCAAACTTAAAAAAAAAAAAATTGCAAACGAGGTACCTAACTTAATAATAATAAAAAATAAACATTTTATTTGGTCATGTGTTTACCTAACCTGCATTATCCTTATGGGTCGGACGGGGTTTTCTTTACATATTGCACCTATATAAAATCTAATGTTCTTAAAGAAATCTCTGACACGTGGCTTGCTTACTGAGTAATACAAATCATAATTAGGACTATTACTTTATTCCTCGCGCGTGTTCGCTGAGGCGCGTACCAACTGCTTTCACGCGACAATGTGCAAGCCGTGCGCGTCCCTGGTGTACAGAGTACGTGGCACCGCCAAATCCAATCCTCGCGATGATTGCCAACAGCCTGGATTGCCTTTATATCCAGCAACATATTGCTGCCGTGTGAAATTGTTGTCTGTGTTTGTGTATGTTCGTTTTTTATCTTTTAAGTGTCTGTTTATATGAGTTGTGATACTTGAAATAAACTAAAATTAATTATCTGATCTATTTGTTGCAGTCCAACTAACTGCTAAACGTATGCAGTTGAAGCGTCAGAGCGATGACATAAATAAAAGCCTACAGCGAGCAAGGGAGAGTCAGACTGAACTGGCTAATTCTGTGAAGCAAGAAGCTCAGGAAACAGCAAGACATGTGTAAGTTTAAAGCCGTGGCCCTGAGTTTTGGCAACTAACATTAGGCTAAACATATGTTGATAGATCGAACTAGAAGGCAATTATATATATTTTTTTTTCATTTTTATATAAACTAGTGCTTGACCGCAGTCCCGCCTGATGGTAAGCAGTGATGCAATCATTGCTGGTAAAGCGCGCTAGTTTTAGAACCACTTCGACTAGACAGATAACTGATGTGGATACAGCCAGAATTGTTTATTTTAGTTATTTTCATAGTCTTAGGCCGCTGCCTCGAATCTTGCGGACAGCGGGGCGGCGGCGGCAGCGTTCTCGAAACAAGCGGGCGGCAAGCGGGCGGGCGCGTCGCTATAGCGGCGTAGTGTTATGTTCACGATTGTGTCGACGAGATATTTGTTTTTATTCGCGAAAAAAATGTCTGAACAATGGCGGCAACATCTTTTTGATTCAAATTTATTCCTAACGCTCGTTCGCCGCTCGCTGCCCGCAAGATTCGAGCGCGAGATGTACACCGTTCGCTGCCCGCCACCGCCCCGCTCCCGCGCCGTTGTTTTCGACAACCGGTCCGTTTGATTTTACGCATAAGATCCTGCCGCTCACTCGCCGCCGCCGCCGCCGCACAGTGGGCCCATATTGAAAAATAGTGGACATAGGCAACAAAGTTTTAATATCGATGCGATTTCTTTTTTACCCGACTACGGCAAAGCAAAAGGAGGGTTATGATTTTGACAGGCTATGTATGTATGTATGTATGTATGTATGTATGTATGTATGTATGTATGTATCATCTGTTCCCTCGTAACTTCTAAACTACTTATTCGAATTCGACAAATGACATATCATTAGAAGCGTCTTAATTGTCTGCTGGTTATAGGCTATATGGAGTTTCACAAAATCTAATGTGGCGCCCTCTAGCAGACAAAACATACAGAGTAAAAAAATTTTTTTAAGATAAATATGCCATGTTTGGTATCATTTGAAAGCGCTTTACTTGTACATTTTGAATATATATATATTACTAGCATTTGCTTGTGACTTTACCTGTATTCATGGGTTGATTGCATATAATTCACATCTTTTCGTTCATAGATAGCTTCTTTACTACTTATCAGAATAAGACCACTGCAGAACCATTAGAAGGGCCTTGATATTTTGTTGGTTATGAGCTATAAAGCTTGTCACCAAATTTAGTATTACGCCCTCTATTGGACAAAAAGTTCTATGTTAATATAAAATTAAAATAAATATACCGTATTTGGTATCATTTGAAAGAGCTTCACGAGTACTTTATGTTTGTACATAATCCCGAGCAATTCTTCGTAGAAATTTGAATGTAAACTAGGGTTTGGTAAACGGAGCGATGGGAGTGGTGAAGGCCTTCGAATGGCCTGCTCTTCGGTTCGATCAGTTGGAACAGGAGAACAGCCAAACGCTGTTCTCATACAATTTGACGACGCATCCATAAAAGCAGATATTAACGGCCTTATCAAAATCGAGCCGTGCCTCACTGAATTTGACGGCTTGAGGGGGTCTGGGCAAATTCAGCGTAAAATGCTCCTGCTGATTCTTTCTTGGGGTTGTACTGTACATAAATTACAAGGTTGTACTCTAGGTAAAAAAGTTATAGGTCTAGGAAAGTCATTGTTTGCTAAAGGACAGGCCTATGTCGCTCTCAATAGAGTCAAAACCATAGAGGGATTATTTATAAGTGCCTTGGATCATAATAAATTACTTAAAAATCCACATAACAGTCGATCTTTAGCAGAATTAAATAGATTAAGAAATTTCCCAGGTCCTCTTAATATATGAAACATCCAATCTATTTATATTAACGACCTCATCCACTAATTCATGACCTATTCGCTTCCATCGACGCAAATGTGCGTCGCTACTACGAAAAACCGGGAGCTTCATACGGGGAAACCGTTGCTATACGTGCTACGATCCACGCGCTAAGAAATAGTAAAATAGGATATCTCTACATATTACTATACGCCGATACATAAGTCAAAAGAGATGTATGTTAACTACCTAGTTTTTAGTTCGTCAATTTAACTTGTGTTAATATTATGCGCCACAAATACACTTTAACACCAAAATAGTACAAATAATAAAAAGTAAAAAAACTAAAACCCAACTACGACAAAAAACGACGCTGAAAAAGTATAAAACAAGATTTTCAGAATACTGAACTGAACAAAGTTGCTAATGTAGTTGCAAGTAAATGGACACAGTAATAATGTCATACAATACTATTCTGAAGTATGCAATATTAACTATGTAGAGATAAATTTTCATGTTTGGAAAGGCGTAGTCACACGTTACATACCTACCGTAGCATTTGGATAACGTGTGACTGCGGTTTTCCAAACATTAAAATTTATCTCTACATAGTTAATATTGCATACTTCAGAATAGTATTGTATGACATTATTGTCAATTTACAAAGAAGGCATCTTAGTAGAGTCTACTGTGTCCACTTACTTGCAACTACATTAGCAACTTTGTTCAGTTCAGTATTCTGAAAATCTTGTTTTATACTTTTTCAGCGTCGTTTTTTGTCATAGTTGGGTTTTAGTTTTTTTACTTTTTATTATTATGTGGCGCGTTATGATATTGCTGACAACTTTTACTCTTGTGAAATTTCTTCTAAAGTTGATAGTTTGTCTATAAAAAAAAAAATTTTTTTTTTTTGTATGGAGCGAATCACGTTTAATTTTTTTTTCTTCAATTGTACTAATATGTTGGGTGTATGGTGCGAGTATATGATAGCTAGGACCATTCTCTATCTACGAAAAAATAATCAGCGCCGGACACTTGCGGCCGCGCGAGTAATCGATTGGTAAAAAAAAAAAAATATTTTGTATGAAATTTATTGCAATTTAAGATAAATTCAAAGTATATTTTGTGTCTCATTTGGCTGTTTTGACCTTTCTTTTTAGTTAAATATATAGTTTTAATAGCACATAGGCACTTACAACTAATAATTCTGATAGATATTAAGTTAGGTATTATTGCATGTTATCGGTAACATTCCATGGAGTTTCTTGCCGGTTCTTCTCCATGGGACCAACTTTTTAAAACCGTGCAACTAGTACGACGTTTCTTAAGAGCCTGCAAAGGCCTATTTGAAATAAAAACATTTGATTTTGAACACCTGCATTATGATTGACGACTTATTTCTTTGTGCGCTTGGCTAAGCGTGTAACAAACGAGTCATCTAAAAATTCTTGTCTCTGATTGGCTGTTATTTTTTAACTATCTGCGCGTTATGTGTTGTACGTTATGTCCACTACTTGAGTAATTAACACTGACTGTAAATACAAAGACATTCATTAAATCCATCTAGTAATCTAGTTTCGCTCTGGTCGCTCAGTTGCGAACACAGTGAAATTCTTTTATTTTTATATTTACATTAGAACTATGGCTGGATTTTGCCAACCTAGATCTTTTTGTGAAATTAAAAAGTGGCGGTGATCTGAAAAAATATGTTTCTATATGAAAGTATAACTTCTGTCTTGAATGCCGAAATTTCTGAAGAAGACAAGAACCTAATCAAAGAGTTCTGTCGACCTTTTGGTATAAATCTGAATAAAAAAGAGTCAGGTAGATCTCAAAAAACTTTTATGAATCGTGTAAGAAAAAAAAACTGGCGTGTTTGGGACAGTGTTGAACTGTGAAGTGAGATGACCTTTTTGGACGCAGCTTTATCTGAGCCTGTGGGTATGGATTCCCATGTTCCTACTTTTGCAGTATGTACTGCGGAAGCGGAAACATCTTCAGAAAACAAGCTCAGAAAACCGTTCGATGACTTAAGTAATAAACAAAAAAAGGCGTTCTACTTTCATGGTAGAAGAAAATCCCGAGGAAGAGTTGCAGCACTAATACTTAATAAAATTGAAAGACAATGGCAAACAAATCTGGCAAAAGTGGCCAAATACATTCCCAGTAATCCAGAAGCGCTATCCGAAGTACACGAGCAACTATTCAAAAAGCAAAGCTTTAAAGTACTGTTTCTGAACATAAGTGTTTGGCTCTTTATACATCACTTGCGCTCTCGAAATGAAAGTACCTATCTCTTCGACAATTTCTGAAAGAAGAGAACTGTGCTGCCTTTCCATCTTATCTAAAGCTGGTAAATGCCAGGTAAAGATGTTACCTACCACAATAGAGTTACCACACACCAAACAGTGATTACCGAAAAAGGAGCTCAAATTGAATTGCAAGCGGTATTGGACCACACATTAGAATAGAATAGAATACTCTTTATTATGTACACCATATAGATTACAAAAACATAAATATAAAAATTTTACAAAGGGTGACACAATGGGCGGTCTTATCGCTAAGAGCGATCTTTTACAGACAACCTTTGGATGGAATAGTAAGGGGAAGGAGAGAGAAATAATGTAGGTAGTCTACAGTGTACTATTTACAATTTTACATAGTTTATATAATAAATATACACGTTAAGTGTATCATACTAATACAATAAATACTTATATACATATAATTAATAAAAATCCTACAAAAGCAAATAAAAAATAATGACATGTTTAAAGAGAGAGGAAATGCTTTTTTACCATGGTTTTAAAAGTGGACGGAGTTTGAGCACGCCTTACAGACACGGGCAAGTCATTCCATAGCCGAACTGCTTGTACAGTAAAGGATTTATCGTAAAAACTAGTGGAATGCATCGGCATGTCTAATATCAGGTTTTCCGATGACCTCAGATATCTATTATGTGTGTCATGAAGGAACTTGAATCGTTCTTTAAGATAAGTGGGGGTTTTAGGATTAAACAAAGTGCTGTAGAGCTGAAATAGGATATGAGAATTCCGGCGAAGACGTATGGGAAGCCACTTAAGCTTTGTACGAAATTCAGATATGTGATCATATTTGCGCAGGCCAAATATAAATCTTATGCAAAAGTTTTGAAGTCGCTCAAGTTTATCTAGTTGTGCCTCAGTAAGATCTGGATAACTGACATCTGCGTAGTCAAGGATGGGAAGTAAAAGTGATTGTGCAAGCGCAGTTTTAGTGGCAGTAGGAAGAAAATTCCGTAACCGTCTCAGAGACTTACCAGATGCAAAAATTTTGCGACTCACATCCTGTAGCTGTGGATCCCAGGAAAGATGCTTGTCGATCCAAACCCCAAGGTTCTTAACCTTCTCACTGAAAGGTATAGCAGTTCCATTAAATTGAACTTGGGGAAGTTGCGACCAATTTATCTTGGGGAACATCATTGAACTGCCAATAACAATGACCTGAGTCTTTGATGGGTTAACAAGCAATCCATGTGCCTCACTCCACTCACAGATTGAGAACAAATCCTTGTTGATGATTTGAATGGCATCAGCTAAGTTTGAGTGACCAGCCTGTTTATAAATCTGCAAATCATCTGCATAAAGGTGGTAGGAGGAAAGAAGGTTTTTAGTGATGGAATTAATAAATATTGCGAAAAGTAAAGGAGATAAAACGCCGCCCTCAGGTACACCGGCAGAGGTACAGCACCACGAAGAGCAAGACTCTTCTATGCTTATACGTTGCCGACGGCCATACAGGTAACTACGAAACCAGTCAATCGCTGTTGGAGATATGTTAAGCGAGCGAAGCATGCCAAGCAGGATATCGAAATCGACATTGTTGAATGCATTACTAAAGTCCAGTAAACAAAGAACCGTCAGATTTCCCTGCTCCATACCCAAGCGTATGTCATCAGTGACATTAAGTAAGGCTGTAGTGGTACTGTGACCAGGACGAAAACCAGATTGGAAAGGATTCAGAAGACTATTCTTACAAAGAAAAGTACTGAGCTGATTATGGACAAGGCGTTCTTGGAGAGGAAAGGCAAGATGGAAATGGGCCGGTATTCAGAAAAGGAAGTTGGATTGGATTTTTTGGGTAACGGAATGAGTTTGGCATCTTTCCACATAGATGGAAAGGCACCACGGGATACAGAGTAATTAAGGATGTAGCACAGGATAGGAAGAATCTCATCGAGGATAGGGAGTATCATTTTCCGACTTATACAATCATTACCGATTGCGTTAGACGTGATTGAAAGTATGCACTGCTTAACATCACAATCAGTGAATTGACTAAAAATAAATGGGTCATGGTCCGGTGTTGAAAGGTTCGAAAGGTAGTTAACGGTGGTCGCCTTTATGATCCCATTACAGTGGGGCGAAGAGGAGAAGTGTTGATTCAGTAGATCAATATCTAAGTCTTTGGGAAGCGATTCTTGGCGTGATTTTCCAACACCCATGGATTTGAGAAATTTCCAGACTTTTGCTGGATCTCCGTTTTCAACTGAAGTGTGGATATAACGGCGTTGTGCATCTCTACACACCTTATTGCAGCGATTGCGTGCATCAACAAAGATCTCCCAGTTCGATGGCGAGGGCCGACACTTGTATTTGGTTTTAGTAACAGCTTTTCTGTGCATGATAGCCCTAATATCATCTGTAAGCCATGGCGCCGGAAGATGTCTGATTTTCACTGCACGAATTGGAGCGTGAGTATCATACAGCTGCACAAGATTGTCCGTAAGTAGCCTGACTTTGTCATCCACCGATTCAACATCAAATAAAGGAGCCCAGTCAATGTTGGTGGCACCTCTTCGGAGATCATCTGAATTCATACCATCAAAATTGCGCTGCAGGAGAATTTTAGGTTTTGCCTTAGGTGGGCGAATTTTATAGGACAGGAATAAGAGATCGTGGTAAGAGAACATGTCAGCTGGGCATTGACCATGCCTGCTGACGTGTTGCGGAGAAGAAACAATGAGAAGATCCAAAAGTGAAGGATTACAATTGGGAAAATGATGTGTGGCACTCAAAGGGAGAATTGATAGATTTGACGACTGAATTGTTGAACGAAGAGAAGAAGAGCGAGAATCGTTTTTCAATAAGCAAGTATTGAAATCCCCCATAATGACTGTATGACTGTAAGAGGGTGTTAGATTTTCTAGGATCTTTTCAAAGGAAGACATGAAACTTATGCGTGATGAGGGGCAATAATAAACACCCAATAGAACTCTTACGTGGTTAAGGGTTACTTCCAAAAAGAGATGCTCGCCCGCATGTTGCGGTGGAGGTTGTGTTGACATATCGACAATTGAAAAAGGAATATATGAACGAAGGTATATGGCAACACCACCGCCACCGCCACTCCTGCGATCATTTCTTATCAGTTGATAGCCCGGCAAGGAGTAGGAAGAAGAAGGTAGACAAGGCTTTAGCCAAGATTCTGACACAAGGATAGCATGGATGCTCTTACAGTCTAGATTCACTAGCATGTCAGAAAAATGTGCCGGAATACTCTGTGCATTTATATGGACTACATTGAAATTCTTAGATACATCGGAAAACTGAGAGTTGGGCAAGGGTGTCAGCAAGGGACTGAAAGCTAGCAGTACTGTTATCACTACAGACTGACAAGAAGCCTTGTGTGTCGCTGTCATCATTTATACCTGACATGAGTACAATATAAATAAAAGTTAATAAATGTAATAATATAATAAATATGTATATAAATAGGTAATGATATAAAAAAAAAAAAATAAGTTAAATCCACCCGCCAGTTGAGTGTTCACAAAGTAAACATAAAACAACATTTAAATAATTTCATCATCCGGATAACATTTATAATAAAAATTATGGTAAAATTTATGATTTAATGAAACAATAATATACACAAATACTATAAATAAAATCAATTTATGAGAAATATACTTGAAACACTGTCTTCGTTTGGCACACCGCCACTCTATCCCTAAAGTTTCTGAACGAAAACTTCAAAAACAGAATGACATATTATGACGCGACCAGTAGTTGACAGCTGACAGATAGAAATGAAAAATATTTAAATAATAAAAGGAATACCTACAGCTACAAGAAACAAATATTTACATGTAATATATGTATGTGGAACGATAAGGGTATAAATTGTAATAACTGCCATCCGGATGACTAACTAACAAGAAAGAAAAATAATTAAAATAATTAAAGCGCACCGGCCTACTTCTTCGCAGCAGCACGCCGGGCTTTCTTCGGTGCCGGTGATGGGGATAGCGATGGGGACAATGTGGCGGCGCCAGGAGTCATGGCTTTTTCACTCACCTGCATGATCTTGCCGAGATCATCCAGGGTATTTACTCTTTGCCGAGAGCCATCGCGAAGAACATATATTTGTCCCTGCTTAGTCCAGCAATTCGTTTCTCCAAGTCTCTCACGCGCTGACATGAAGAGCTGATGCCGCGATCTCGTCAGAAACTCTGAAACCGTTATTCCAGTACCCTTCAGCTTGGCTTTAGCAAACCAGATACTATCTCTGATGCTGACGTCCCGTAGCTTGCACAGAATGGGCCTAGGCTTGCTAGCACCCGCTTGTCTACCCAACCGGTGGCACCGCCTGATGTCAGCAACCACAAAATCAGTCAGCTTCAGGTGACATCGCACAACCTCAGCGACAACCTGTGTGGTTTCCTCCTTGGCTTGCTCGGTGATACCATGTAACAAGATCATCTTGCGTCGCCCACGCATCTCCAGGTTGTCGAATCCTTGAGCCAATGCTTCCAACTGCTGCTGAAGACAGCACAAAGCCTCAAGAATAAATTTCTTAAATGCAGTGAAGTCCGCTACCAAACTGTCACTAGTGCAGCTTGCTGTTCCTGCAGGGTTGTTTTGCAATTCTGCTTCAAAGGCTGTCATCCTGTTTTGAAATAGCAACTTCATATTTGATATTGAGGCTTGCAGTGCTTCCATAATGAAGTTTGAAAACTGTGTATTGTTTTAATAACTGTGTGATCAAATTTTGGAGATAACACCACACTGGTAGGTACCTTAGATTAGCATGAATATGTATACATTGAAATAAGAAAAATCTATATATTTGTAATTATAATTAATTTTTAAAAATGGAGCAAATTTTTTTCCACTGTACGTACAACTAACCGTTTTTTTTTTTTTTTTTTTTTCCACACATTGTGGAGAAGATTTTACTAGATGTGAATTCTGTTGATAGTTCTCAAAATGAAAAACTGAAGTTGACCTGGAAATGGGGAGTTGATAGTTCTTCGTCGCAGAGTAAATGTAAACAAAAAACGTCAAATCCAGCTACAGAGTTTGATGATTCATCAGTATTCATGATAAGCATCGTCCCTCTTCGGCTAGTATCTACTAACCTATCATCTAGGATTGAAAATATAGTTTAGGAGAACCTCACACCTTGCTCAACTCTATACTGTCGACTAGTGAAGTTCTTTTTCACTGCGGAGTCAGCTGATTTTATAAAATCTGAAGAGTAAATCTAAGATAAAAAAAACAAATTGATGAACCGATAACATGCAATAATAACTTAATCTCTACCAGAATTATTAGTTCTAAGTACCTATGTGCTATTAAAACTATATATTTAACTAAAAAGAAAGGTCAAAACAGCCAAATGAGACAAAAAATATACTTTGAATTTATCTTAAATGGCAAAAAATTTCATACAAAATATTTTTTTTTTACCAATCGATTACTCGCGCGGCCACAAGTGTCCGGCGCTGATTATTTTTTCGTAGATAGAGAATGGTCCTAGCTATCATATACTCGCGCCATACACCCAACATATTAGTACAATTGAAGAAAAAAAATTAAACGTGATTCACTCCATACAAAAAAATCTAATTTATTTATTTTCAGACAAACTATCAACTTTAGAAGAAATTTCACAAGAGTAGAAGTTGTTAGGAATATCATAACGCGTCATATAAAAAAAAATCGCAGCGTTATTAGAACTTTGTTGCCTATGTCCACTATTTTTCAATATGGGCCCACTGTGCGCCGCCCCGCCGCACTATGGGAAAGCCCCATACAAGGCCGTCTCAAAACCGTTTCACGTGAAAGTCGTTGTTATGGAGTAGAACTAATTAATTAATTTAGTCTTATAAATAAGCTTTCTTTTCTATATTTTTTTAATTATTTTTTGCTAACCATAATGTATATAAAAAGGCATCAAAGCTAACTCATGTTCAATGATGTGATTTTGGCACAATACATTACTACAATTCAACGAGACATTACTCGAAAGTTTTTCTTATAAATGTATTAGTATTATACATTTTTGAAATGCTTATAATCTCCTCATAACGTTTCTTAAATAATATTATATATAATAAATAAATAAATTAAAATTAACCAATGTAGTTTAAGATGGTATAATTTTCAGGTTACTTTTTTTTAACGAGACTTACCCGTTTACCGCTGTTTGCCGCTGTCGAGATATTTGTTGTATTACGATCTTTATACATTAGTTTACACAAGGAGAAAAAAAAAAGTTGCGCATACTTGCGCCTTTTCTGACACGGTACCAAAACATATCGCGAGATAATTTTTTTCCAATATATTTTTACTGCTCACATAATCATCTGTTATCTATTAAGGTCAAATTGATAAAATGGTCATTATTATTTATAGTTATTTGTGGTTTTGATATAGTTTTGACCACCATATTTGATAAAATATGGTCACTATATCAATTAGGGTCAAATTAAAAACAGGTTGGTTATGGGAAGAGTGCAAATATTAGTTTCTTATCTTTTTGCACATAGCACTAATTCATTGGCATATAAAAGAAAGGCGAACCCTGAAACATCCACAGTTGTTCATCAGAAATTCAGTTGCCTTAAAAAAGCAGTTAATACCTATTTTCAAATATTCACAGAAGTTATCTGATTTGAAAATAATGGGTGAATTTGTTTGTAGTAAACGAGAGTTGTGCAATTTGTTGATAAATGGGAATAATATAGAAAACTACTTGCAAGAAAATTTCAATTTGTCGCCAGAGGATATGAATACTGTGGTCTCCTACATTCAAAGAAACTTGGTATCTAAATGTAACGAACGCTGGAGAAATGCATCCCGGAAAAGAGAACGCTTTGAAAGTAATAACGTCGACTGGTTAAATGGTGAATTTCGTGTTCCACTGGAGTGTCGAGTCACAGTTAATGACCCTAATACGTCTGGAAGCAGTGCAGGTGGCAGACCATCGAAACCATACGAAGCATCTTCAGAAAAAACAAAGAAAAGAAAAAACATGCAATTAATACAAGAGTACGGACTGGACTGTGTGCTCAATGCATATACTCAGGAGTTGCGGTCTATGGGTGAGACGGAGGAGGCCACAATTGTTAATATTATACGAACTGCGTCAAAAAATGATAAGAAAAAGTTTCTTAAATTCATAACTGAGAACCCTGAAGATGTTATACCTTTTACAAAGGAAGAAGCACTGCGGATATTTATTGACTTAGACCTTAACAAAGAACAGTATGGGAAACTTCGTATTTGTTTGGCGGACAAAAACTGCTCAGTGTTTCCTTCTTATCCAACTTTAGCCGAAGCGAAGAAGATGTGTTACCCACCAGATTCGAGCATAACCATTACTAACTTATGTGCAAAAGTCAATCTGCAAGACTTATTGGATCATACTGTGGCACGTATATTACTAATTGGTTCAGTTTACAAAAACGGTTTAAGACAGTTGAAACTATTCTGCAAATGGGGTTGTGACGGGTCATCAGGGCAAAGTGAATACAAGCAAGTTTTGCCCGAAGAAAGCGATTTCACATCAGATGCGAACCTTTTTATTGCTTCACTTGTACCCATTAAACTCATAGATGAGACAACTAATATTGTTATTTGGAAAAATGAAACTTGCTCATCCGTAAGATATTGCAGATCTATATTGATAGAATTTGCCAAAGAAACTCCTGAAAAAACCGCTTCTGTTGTGGCTGATATCAAAAATCAAATTGAAAACCTGTCTCCTTCCATGATAAATAAGAATGGTGAAGTAATTGAAATTACTCATAATCTATTTTTAACCATGATTGATGGTAAAGTAGCACAAGTTTTAACTGAAACGCTTCTGGTACAATTTGTGGTGCTACTCCTCGGCAAATGAATAACTTAGAGGCAGTTAGGACACGAGATGTGAATGAAAGTTCATTTCAATATGGACTGTCAACACTACACGCTTGGATTAGAAGTATGGAGATGATTTTACACATTTCCTATAACTTGTCTTTCCAAAAGTGGTCAGCCACCAGAAAATAAAAAAAACAAAGACGAACAGAAAAAACTGGTACAAAAGCGGTTTAGGGAGGAAATGGGACTGCATATCGATAAACCTCGACAAGGCACTGGAAATAGTAATGACGGCAACACAGCTCGGAGATTTTTTCAGAATTACTCTTGCTCTGCAGACATTACAGGTGTAGACGTAGAACTTATAAAACGAATGTACATTATACTACAAACTATGTCAACTGGAATGGCTATTGATTCAAAAAAGTTCGGTGAATACGCATATAGTACCGCCCAACTGTACGTAAATAATTATAATTGGTATTATATGCCTTCCTCCGTACATAAAATACTTATTCACGGAGAAAAAATCATTGAGTACTATGCTATATTACCTATCGGACAATTGTCCGAAGACGCTCAAGAATCCCGCAACAAGGATTACAAAAAGTTTAGACTTCATCATTCTAGAAAATGTTCAAGAGCGGCTACCAATACAGACGTGTTCCATACCTTATTGTACACTTCTGATCCATATATATCAAGTTTGAGAAATACCTCAGAAACAATATCGAAAGAACTTTTCGATGAAGCCAAGTCCCTTCTTGCTGTCAACGGAAATCTGTAGGAGATTGTTGAATTTTGTACATTATTTTTTTCTCGTTAGACACTGTTTATACAATGATATTTAATTCTATTTTATGTAAGTAAATTTAAAAAAAAGTATATTTTCTTTTAGATGCATGTATCTTTTTTATTTTTTATTTTTTAAATAAATTAATAAACATAATTTTCAAAATTATTATTTTTTCTTTTAAACCTTATACATTCACGTATATGTATGCAAAATTACAGATCATTTAGTTTTGAAATAACTGAGATACGGAGTTTTGAGACGAAACATACGCGATTTTCCCATAGTGCGCCGCCCGCAAGATTCGAGGCTTATGACTTATGGCTTAAGAGATTCTTCTCTGGGGAACTTGTGCGGACATCAATAGCATCTTTGTTATACAGAAAAGGGCTATTCGAGCCATTTACAACCTTGGTCCTAGAGATTCTCTTAGAGAAAAATTCAGAGAGGTGAACATTCTGACTGTAGCTTCATAATATATATTTGAAAATCTTATGTATGTACATAAAAATATATCGGATTTTAAGAAAATAAGCGATGTATATAATATAAATACTAGGAACAAACACAATATTACTGTACATCACACTCGTCTTCACAGAGTAGGCAACTCGTTCATGGGTCAATGTATACACTTTTACAACAAGCTTCCCATGGACATTCGAAACTTACCCATTAAACGATTTAAAAACTATATAAAGGCCAAACTTTGCAAAAAAGGGTATTATAAAATCACAGATTATTTAGAAGACAAAAAAGCTTGGGACTGAGCTGCTCGCTCTGTTAAGTATTGTTATTCAGCAATATGTTTAATTATAACGTAAAGTATTGTAAACATTTTCATTTTTAATGTCTGGATTTGAAAAAGACGATAATCCCTGAGTTTTTTCGGCTATTTCTTCTCGGAGGTACTCAGTTAGGAAATGCCGGCTTCATCTAGTTAAAAAAAGAAAAAAAAAACATGTGACGTGTAAAAGTGATCAGTGATCCTACTTGCTTAATAAACGATTTCATTTCATTTCATTCCCTCTAGCCTTGAAGACACTTAATTTGTAGTGCGACGGAAACACCGCCCCTGGCAAAACTGATACACGTACGTTATTACAATGTCTGGATGAAGACTTAGGTACATGAGATAATTTAATGAAATAAGGCAGTTTATACATTTATTTTATTACTCATTTGAAAGTTAACTTTTCCGTAATCTGAAATATATTATACACTCCAACACAATATAATAGAAACAATATAGTTTATACCTTCTCTTTATATTACCACTGACGTCCGATCTTGGTCTGCCTCGGATAAGTGCTTACGTGAGCGATATTACAAGAGTGAGACATTAAAATTACCTAAGTAAGTTGGATAGCGGTAGGTCTCTGATCTTCAAACCTAGTAACTGGAAAACACAATCCCCGCAAATTTACTAAGATTAATTGTTAGACTTGTGAGCTTTGGGCTATCTTTAACGTCTGTTAAATATTTACGAATGACAGCTAGGACCAAGGATTTTAGATGCTTTCTGAAGCACACGAGTCCGATATGTTATGGGTGGTCATACATTTACGAACTGACCATGGAAAGAGTAGCTTACCACTCAATCAACCCTTGCTGGTTATTACTTTTTTGCTACAAGCCAAGCAATTAACACTCTCTTGCGAAATCATCATCATCCTCATCTCAACGTATAATTCCGGTTGCATCTGCGACTTTCGCGTTGCACGATCTCTAGCATCCAATGGTGTGTGATTGTTGGCACGCATGTCGTATGTCATCTCTTATAACGTCAAGGCAGCACTTCTTTGGTCTACCTCGCTTGTTCCGACCCGACGAAGGCAAAACACTTGTTACCCACGTAACATTTTCGTAAAACGTGACCAGTGTAGGCAAAAATTTCTCTTGCGAAATATTTAACGATAATTAATTTAATAAAAAAATGCCTAAGACTTAAGTGTTAGGCAATTTTCTAAGTTGAATGAATGGGCCCATTCAATTAAAAATAGAACAAGTCTCGGTAAATGTAGGCACAAGAACAGTTCAGTGGGTTTCCATTGAAACGACACCTATTCATGATTTCTATTGTAACCATAAATTATTTACATCCAACTCCTCCAAACGGGAATGATTAATTTTAAGGATTGTACTGAGACTATGTTTAAAACTCATTGTTAAGTATATAACGCAAGTATATATCTACGCGAGTTTTAGTACCTAGGCACATTTAGTCCTTACGCAGGTTCTCTTTAAACCAAAAACATTCTGAATGTGCCAGTTCTGAATCACTAGTATCGATTTCTTTGGAAATATCTGATGCTTTAACTGGCGAACGCATATTGTCCAACATTGGCCAGTATATTTGCTTATGACTGCTCCTTTTATCCTTTCGCACAAAAGGCATCCATCTTTTTACATCTCGGTATAAAATGGTTTCGACGTTTCTCGTGTGGATTTTTTTTTTCGCTGAATTATAACTTAACTACATCATGTATGGTGTAGGATCCTCTAGTGTGGTGTAGACCTTATACTTACCTAACTTTATTTCGTTTTAAATTTCAGTCTTCAGTATGAAGACACTTTGCAAGAAATAGCGGATCGTTTTAGAAAGACATGTGGATATTATGTATGTAACTTTATTTTTTACGTATTTAGTATTCATAATTTAAAATACCTCAATAATCTACTTTTCGCCTTTTTCCACCGTGACGTCTTAAGCAACAAAATTCATAAAAGATCATTTTAAAATCTAATATTATGATACAGTTGGAAACAATAATAATTTATTAGAAATAAAATTACCAAGTTCTTTTTCACCCAGAACGAAGAGGAAATTAACAAGGAGATAGAAAATGTCAACATTACAATTAAACAACAGGAAGATGAATTAGAAAACCGTCAAAGCATTGTTGATGAGTTAAAATCACAACTGGACATGCTCCAACCAGAGGTTCCAGAGGATCTACTAACTATAATGTAAGTAGAATTATGATCGTTTACGCTTACTACATATTCTCTCTAAAAAGTTAATTTTAGTTTAGGTCTAACGGCGTGTTTTATTGTCTTAAATTGTGTTGTCCTTATCAAAAGACCTTTTTGCCTAATTTTCATCGTTACCTGAAATGAAAAGCGAACCCTGCAAAGCGTAGCTTTATTAATTTGGTTTTTCTTATGAATAGAGACTTAGCGATTGTTGTTGTTTGATATTTTGAAACAATGCTCTACGTTGTGTTGCTTTGAAAACAATTTGTCCCAGTTTGAGTATTATTTGTGACTGAATTTTCATTAAGAAATATACTTGTTTATTGAATATTAAGTCATGTCAGTTCCTCCAAACCTCTATAAAATTATATTTTGTTTTATCCTATAAAAGTCTCGCTGAAAAGTCACTAAATATTACATTTATTTTTCAGAGGGAAAAAGAAATTAGATGCAAAAGTAAAGAAACTTACAGAGAATATAGAAGATCTAATTAAAAAGCGCAATTTTCTTCTTAATAAGAAGAATATATCTGTTGTGAAGAATTAGTTAATATTGCTTAAATTAAAGATTCTTTGCATACACTACACGTATTTATTCAATAATTTCCTTTTGTACTTGTTGCACTTACATAGTAAAGAGTGACCAAAATATTTGTTATGGTGTATTTTTTTCTAATCATTTTCCTGGTAACCGGTAGTTTCAGTTTCCTTTATAAAAAAGACTTAAAATACAACCAGTTTTTAATAGAACTAGTACCTAGATAATGGAAACTTTAACATATACCTACTTTATCACCACACATGATTTATAAAAATTTTTGTACGTTTTTTTTTATAAATTATATACCTGCGCTTGACCGCAATCCCGCCTGATGGTAAGCAGTGATGCGATCGTTGATGATAAAGCGCGCTAGCTTATTAAGAACCTATTTTTACTCTAGCCTTGAAGACACGTAAATTTTAGTGTGACGGAAACACCGCCGCCGGCAAAACGTTCCAGTCCCTCGATGTACGCGGTATAAAAGAAGAAGCGAAACGCTTCGTCCGGATCGTAGTGGTGTCAACAACGTGAGGGTGAAAAGTCGCTGTACGAGGTTCAAAATTCAAATCATAATATTAACGCGCCGGTTATTATGAAAATACACAAAACAAAATAAGTACGTATCATTTTGGCTCATTTAATTAATTATTAAGTACACTATTATACTACAAGGTGGAAAGAAGTTATGGGCCCTGCAGGGGAACTACTTTGACCTTCAGTTAGCTCATTTTACTGAAAGGAAACATGCCTTTATTTTGAAAAAGCAACAAAACTGCAAAAGATTTTTTTTTTTATTTTGCTAGTCTCTCTTTCTCGGAAATCGAAGCAACTAAAAATTCAAAATAAACCCTCGCTTCTTTATTTTACGAATCGGTACTCGTAGGATTATTGTTTAGAATCTCTAAGACTTAAGTGTTATACAATTTTTTAAGTTGAATAGGTGGGGATAGAAACATTTATTTGGTCATTAAAATAAAAACGTGAAAATTAAAATTATTTTATTTTATTATCAATAAACATGAAACATTTTTTTAAGTATATATTAAAAAGAGAAAACAATCTTAATAATTTAATTGATAAGTTGCTGGAAATGACCGCCTCATCCCGGACACTCAAATTTAGTCTACGTTGAAATTAATTTCGTGTAGCCATCTGGATAGTGTTATAGTATATAGGTACTCCTAATAACATTTTCTACCGCAACCCTTAATTCTTTTACAGTATTATAGCACTTTTTCAATTTTGTAAACTTCATTTTTTACATGACCCCATTAAAAGTAGTAGTAGAGGCGTCAGGTTTGCGCCCTAATTACGGAACACACTATTAATATCAGTTGGAATCACTTCCAAGCATATTGCTAATCCATTGCTCCAAATGTTTGAAAAGTGTGTCTGCTCAACAACGTAAAGAACGCAATGAATATTGTTGAACTGTCAAAATGAAACCTATTGCTACTGATAGTGTGTTACGCGATTACCCTCCTGGACTTCTCGCTGGCCATCTAATTAAGAACCTATCCAACCATTTAAATGTTCATTAAGGTAAGTACTGAGAATTCTGCAATTGTGAACAGGTGCACCTTCTTGTTGAAATATATTATGATATTGTGTCATTCCTTTTCTGCTAGAAGATTTAATTCATTATGTAATAGGTCTAATACTTATTTCAATGTATTTTGCCATATTTAGATGTCTTTCATAAATAAATGTGTAAAAAACGACCATATTGCTTCTGATTCCGCACCAAACATTAAAGGAAAATCTGACATGACTGTGTTTTGTGAAAACGGAATGGATTCTGACGGGACCAATGATTGTTATGCCTGTTAAACATTCCATTATTGCTGAAATTCGTTTCATCGGATGAAACGAATTTCAGCAATAATGGTATGTTTAACAATATTTTTTAGACTACATTGACTGGACAATGTTGTCTAAAAAAATTGGATTGCGGGCTATTTGTGTTTGAATATCGTGACAGAACTCTAATCTCCTTTGTCCATCTTCCGCATGTAGTTTCTGCACTTAGCGCCCATCACTAAAACATTTGTATTTTGCACTTTTTCCAAACACTAAGTCCACGAGTATGGCTGGTGCCTATCTCTTGAGCAGCTTCCCTACTAAAAGCTTTCGGATAACACTCAAAGTATGCCAGAACATTTAAATCAAAATTTGAAAAGTCTACATCTAGCTGCTGCGGGCGTTCGAAACGTTTTGAAACTTCCAATATTCACTAAATTTTTCACCATTCGCGACAAAACTTTTTAGGTGTTGTTTGTCTGTCTGGATATATCTCACTGTACAGCTCTAGAGCTGAATTGATTAAAATTCTTGTTGTTGTTTAAAAAGTAAGCTTCTAATAAATCGAAATTACGGAATGAAAGCAAAACAAAACAAAATTTGAAATTCGAACGAATATCTGTGTGGTTATGGAGGTATCTGTGTGGAGATATCTGTGTGGTATGTGGTTTAAGAAAATGTTATCCTTCAAATTTTAAATTTGTTGCCCTGTATTGCAAAAAAAGTACGTTCCATTATAATATATTAAACTTTTTGTCCGAACGAACATCTAGTCTAGTGTAAGAAGGAATTTTTAGTTGGTTCAATTTCCGGTTGAGACTAGAAAACTTTTAACAATATTTTAGACTAGTTTAATAGCACTGTGTTACTTTGTGCCTCCTCATAGAAAATAAAATAGAATCAATATTTTTATACAGCACGTTAAAGAACTAGATGCAATACACGTAGGTATCTTTATTCATGACGGCTCAAGATGCTCTTTCGCATACCTACTTGTTTTGCTCTGTGATACTCTTTTGTTCAGCTTCACAAAAACCGTAAATAAAAGAAGTGTAGCAATGTGAGTTACATTTCTACAGCAAATTCGAATCCTTCATTTATTCAGTATCCGAATATCACTTTGATGCTATTTTAATAGTAGATTAGTAGCCAAGGGCTGTAAGGCATCAATTGCAGCCAGAGATATATATAGGCGCGCGAGCGCAGCGAGAGCGCCTATAGTTCAAGGGTAATAAAACATTTTAGAACTTTCAGGCAAAATATTGTTAGTTGCTGCATCAGCTTCCATTTTCATTGAATCGGGAGTGCAGCTTATTACCTATGTATATCTTCATCACTTGCAGAACTCATGCATTTTTCCTAATTAGTACGTAATTATTAAAAAATCCCAAAAACAAACAATATTTAAAGTAAAAGTTTTCTATTCCCGCCTTTTTTATTTTATTTTTTTTATTTTTTCAAGAATTAAATTGAGCTTCGCCGTTCGATATTTAAAATCGATGACCGTTATACTCATACAAAGAAAATGCTGAATTGCGAAGCGACCTCTATTGTCATTGGGCTGAATGCATAATGTCTATTGCCAGTATGATGATTACATTCGATGTACGCGAACTTTTTGAAAGAGTGAAGTTTTTTTTATTTACTTACCGCCCTAGGGCTTTCCTAGCTACATTATTACCCTAAGGCGCTAATTGGTCACTTACAAGCCCCATTTGGGGGTAATAAGAACCTACTTACCGAATACGAAAGATGTAAAGTTAGTTTTCATAACTGTCACTCATATTTTGGCGAATATGTCGCGAATACAAATTATATTATCTATTGTATAACTGAATATAACAATTTAAGATACATACTTATTGCTAGCTTAACAGTCCGGTCATAATATTGAAAACTTCATTTAATCCAAGTTTGTGTATCTATTTGCTTATCATTTTTACAAGACATAACAGTTACTTAATATTAATTTAATGTTTTGCTGCCGGCGCTAACGAAGCTGCTGGTGATGGCTTGTGTTTGTGACTGCGCGAGTTCTGGAACCCTTGTTGGACCGCACCAACTACCGCTGCCCCTCTGAAGAATGTGTCCTGAAAAACAAAATAGTTACTAGGTTAAAGGGTACCAGCCCGCACTGCGCCAGCGTGTAGATTACGGCCCACTCCCTCTCACCGAGAGGAAGCCTGTGTCCCAACAGTGAAAACATTATAGGCTGATTATGAAAAATGTATGAAAAATGGGTAGGAATGTACTTAAGAGAATTGGGGCCCAATTGTCGGCCCTGACTTACGAGGTGCATTCCGTTTATTTTATAATTTCATCTCCACCGCTCTAAAAACTAGACGAAGAAAAATCATCATCATCTCAGCGTTTATCCCGGTTGCATCCGCGGCTTTCGCGTTGGAGCCCGGGGTCCGCTTTCTTACTTAATTTCCTCCATTTCGCGCGATCTTTAGCATCCTGTGGTGTGAGATTGTTGGCACGCATGTCATCTCTTACAACGTCAAGCCAACACTTCTTTGGTCTACCCCGCTTGCACCGGCCCGGCGGAGGCGCCATGGCAAGACATTTGTGACCCACGTAACATACCGGTTTTCGTAAGACGTGACCGTACCAACGTAGGCGACCCTCCTGCAGTTTGTCCGCTATGTCACGGACATGAAGACTGCCACGGATGCGGGAGTTCCTGATGCGGTCCTTCCGCGTAACTCCACACATCCACCGCAGCATATTCATCTCCGTGACACGCAGCTCCTGCTTGTGTCGCTCAAGCACAGGCCACGCCTCACTGCCATAGAGGAGAACAGGTCTAATGATGGTCTTATAGACCTGCCCCTTAAGCTTAACCGGCATTTTGGGGTCACAAATGACACCCGTCACCTCACGCCATTTTGCCCAAGCTGCGGAAATACGTGCCCTGACGTCGCAATCAATGTCGCCGGACGCGTGGAGTACAGACCCCAAGTATTTAAACTGGTCTGTGCACTCGACCTTGTCACCGCCTATGCGCACAGACATGGGGTCTGTCGTGTTGCTAGTCATATACACGGTCTTCGCCACATTGAGTTTCAGACCTCCGTTCTCGAGCGAGTCCTTCCACATATTCACACGCCGCACCAGCCGATTCCTGTCCGCGTCCGCCAGCGCGATATCGTCAGCATACATAAGCAACCAAGGAGGTTGCTCATGTGAATGCTCTTATATTTCTGTCCATTGTCGATTGGCTTATTTGGCTAATTATAAGTGCGACTGCCGTCTGACCACTAAACCCCGAAGGGAAAGCCGGCGTCAGCGCCCCGTTCGTTACTCAGCAGGTGCACCGTCTGGCAGGTGGGGTTGACTTGGGTCCCAAAGATGGTGGTGGGACCCCAGAGCACCCAAACGACGAAGAAAAATATTATAAGGAAATTGGAAAATGTCCAAGAACCACATGTGCAATTTACCATACTAGGCTTGTATTTTAAATCACTACCTACTCCTTCTCGAAGTGAACAGACCTGTGTCTCATCATATTGGGAACATTATAAGCTGATTATCATATACACAATGTCAACATCGCGGTCTAAATGAGGCGTTAATTTGCCGTATCTAGTTAACTGTGTAGGTAAATTAAATTATACCTATATGTAATATTTTTATTCAATATGTAATGTGAGTAAGATGTTTCCCTTAATATTGTTTCCTTATAATCACTAGGTAACAGGAAAAATTGCTACAAATGTCGGTAGTAACAAGTCAGGTTAGGATAGTAATACGAGCATGTATAAAGTGACGTTTTAAGTATAATTGATGGATAGAGAGTTACAAATAACAAAATAAGACTAAATGTTGAGATTCATTAAAGACTCATAGTGCGTCCATATAAGGATATGGACCCACTATGAGTCTTTAATGAATCTCAACATTTAGTCTTATTTGTTACTAGCTTCCCGCCCGCGGCTTCGCCCGCGTGGAGTTCGGTTATATCGCGCTTTTTAGATTTCCATTGGGAACATCAAATTTTTCCGGGATAAAAGATAGCTTATGTTCTTTCTCAGGGTCTAAAGATTATCTATGCCAAATTTCATCAAAATCGGTTGAGAGGCGGGAAAGCGTAACAGACAGACAGACAGAGTTACTTTCGCATTTATAATATTAGTATGGATTTGTAACTCTACCATCCCCCGATCCGATGGTACCTTTACCATCTTAGTAATTATCAAAACGCATACAGTCATGTGTAATGCATACACGATTTCAATTACAAAACAAAATATTTGACATACCAGTCCATCTTTGAATTTCTTCGTCCAAGGCTTTTTCGTGGTTGTTGTGACTGTGCCAGGTACAGTCAGTCCTGGCGCTAATACACCAGTTAGTGCGGGCGCACTGGACGGAGCGCACGTCACCAAAAAGACGTGCGAAGATAATGCTACTACATACACAATTGTCAACGCGATCTTCATCGTGCCGCCGTTTGTCGTGCCTCAACTCTGAATAACTTCGAGCAATTGAAACTAACAGTAAAACTGGCTAGGCTTTTATAAAGCACACACAGGAAAAGGTGAAAGAAAAACTTTGCTGTTTGGACATACATTTTACTCCATTAAGTTTCCAACTTAAGGAAATGTTTTATCATTGTGTGTGTGCATTACTTAAAGCGGGTTTAAACCCAGGCTTGCAATATGACGCATAAAAATTTGCTTCTTTGTTATTGTTTGGTTATTACAATGGAAATAAATCATCAGTTGTGTTTACCAGGCCTTTACGGAATTGAGTGAGCGATTAAACCTTTAACGATTTGTTATAAAACTAATTTCTAGAGACTATCATAAAATTTACAATCAATTATATAAATGGCAATTTAATTATTTACCTACTTATATACCTACTCAAGATATCCTGTTATATGCAAACCTCCTGGTTGTGTTATTTTAATGGGAGTAGGTATTATATTATCTAAGTACATAGTAATTAATTAAACCAACCTTCGGGACAGACGTGTCGGTACTCGGTAGAGCATGTGAAGCATAATGCTGAATGGGCAAGTTTTCGTGTAGACGCAAAATACAGGAGTTGAGGATCATTTTTCATGTTACTCTTCAGTACAAAGGCGTAGGTGCGATGCTACTCAAAAATGATGGTCATCGGTACTTAGCGTATACTGTAACACGTTATTTTTTTGATATGTAAAACTCGAAACGCGTGTCCAGTATTTCTATGTAAAGAATCTAAGTACAAAATTTCAAAAAGATATTATGTAGAATCATAAAGTTATGAGCTTGTTATCTCATCTGGTTGTCTCAGTAAAAATATGGTCAACATACTGTTCGCCCGTCCGTGCCTGCTGCGGCACGGCGCAGGGGTGCCCTTTCTCACTATGCCCCTAGCACTTCGAGCAACACAGGGAAAACAGGGAATTCACACAGCTTCAGCATAAATGTATTTCGAAAACAATATAACATGGTGTAAAAATGTTTGGAATCGATTCAATTGCTTATTCTGAACAAACTATATTCAGATTTCGTATATAAAAAAAATAACGTTGTATAGTCTTATTAAATAAATCCTGTAAAGCCTTTTTACACACTGTCGCCAATGTGGTGTTCACTATAATCACTTATAAGGGCTTTGAGGTTTGAAGTAAAACCATCAAATTATCAGTAAGTACACACAGCTTAAGGGGCACGTCTAGTCGCCACTCGGGATAGAGTGGGAATGCCTTGAGGTGCTACATTAAGCTGTGTGCCACATTTAATTGTATATACATCACATCTTTCTCATTAAACTCCCTGTGGTAGGCTTGGGGGGCAATCGCGCTAAATAAAACAAAAGAAATTCAACTCTGTTCGTATCTAATCCAGTTAACGTTATGGTTTAGTTTCGATCACATTTCGTATCGAGCTAACGTTTTAACTTCGATTGAAGTAAAATCAATGTATGAGTGGCTAAGACCCCTAACATATGAAGAAACAGATAACCTTCTGATCAGGGTGAGATAACATGTTGAATATCCTAACCAAACTGACCTTACCACTCACTCACACAAACCACGCACGCACACTCACCATACATATAACACACGCCACTCACTACATATACTCGTACACCGCCACGAATACATTATGCATTCTTTACGCATCTAGAGCTGCTTATTTATTTTTTTATTATTGTTTTAATTTTTTTCGTATTTGTTTTTCATTTCATTTTCTGTAATATTTAGCTTCATCACTTCCATTGTTAAGATAGCACATAGGTAAGGGAAGAGCGAGACAGCTCCGACACAAGTACTATTGTAACTTACTGGAGCTGCCTCAATTTATGTATGACACAATGTTTGGATGAAATAAATATTTTTGTACTTTTTTTTTGAGTGATACGTTTCATCTGATATAATAATTAAAACTAAATCAATTAATTATAAGTAAATCTAATTGAATAGACGTAAATTTCACAAATGGCTCAGAAAAGGTAGGTTTGTGTCAACTTTTTCATTTGACAGCGGTTACGTTCCAATTGCGATACAGTTATGGTTAAACCATCTGTCAAAAGGTTAACACGATACGAAACTTAACAAAAGTTATGGTTGGGTTGCGATCCGATTCGGTTTTGGTTGAATTAATTTAGCGCGGTTGCCCCCCTTCTGGAATACAGGACCCCAGCACCTAAGCCGTTAGTGAAAAATCGCTCCGTAAACTTAGTTGATATTGAAAAACATTATATAGCCTGTAATATTGTTTGAAAATCTATAGGGACCGGTATAAGGAGACGTTTCAGTAATGTATGGACCCTGGGCCAGAACTATATAAGTGTAGGTACTTATATCATTATATACTATAGTTAATTGCTTTTTTATGTCAATTTCCTATATCTTGGCTTAGATTTTATCTACATTTAATTTGACTCGGTCAAGGAGTGCAACAGAACTACTAATAAATATGCTCCAACGCTAGACAAGTCTCACACATCAAGGACAAATTTTATGAGGAGCTATCTCTTTGCCTCGACAGCATAAGCGTCAAAGAGCAGATTCTTTTGCTAGGCGATTTTAATGCCAGGGTCGGAAGGGGACTACGAGGCTTGGCCTGGAGTTCTGGGTAGACATGGAGTTGGCAACATGAACAGTAATGGTCAATTGCTGCTCAGTCTTTGTGCTCAATACGCTTTGGCAATTACGAACACTATGTTCAGGCTTGCCGCCAAGTACAAGACAACATGGATGCACCCAAGATCCAAGCACTGGCATTTGATCGACTATGCCATTGTAAGGCAAAAAGATTTCAGCCAAGTGCGCATCACCCGTGTCATGCGGGGTGCGCACTGTTGGTCTGACCACCGGCTTGTTGTCACTAAGCTACGACTTCGCCTCCTTCCTCCCCGTAGGTCTGCTACAAAAAAGCTTGCGTCTTTGAACGTGAAGAAGCTAAATGATCCTGAGGTGAGGGAGAAGTATGCTGAAGCGTTGTCTGGAAAGCTGTCGCCGATTAATGAGGTATGTGAAACCGAGGCTGCCTGGGGATCTTTGTCATCTCATATTATGATTGCCGCTTCATCTGTACTTGGCAAAACACGGCGTCACAATGAAGATTCGTTTGATGAAATTGATGAAACTCTACGGGCGGCTTTCGACAAACACCGGGATCTCTTGCGACAACATGGAAGGCGACAAAGAAGCATTGAAGTGGTCGAAGCTAGTGACCAAGAATTACGCAAGCTCTCTCGTCAGACTAAGGATAAGGGGTGGCATGACAAAGTCGTTCACATGTAATGGCTTTTTGACATTAACCGGGGAGTTCCACAGTTAGGTACGTAGGCTGACTGGTACATCCTACTATGCAAAGGTGCCTTTAAGGTCTCTAGACGGTAGACACCTGTTGACTTGCAGGGAGGATGTGCTAAAGCGCTGGGCGGAGCACTTCAATACTGTGCTGAATGTGGATCGTTCAACTGATCTTCAAGCCATCGGCTTAATGCCTCAACTCCCTCCTGTTCTTGAGTTGGACGAGCCACTATTGCTTGATGAGGTTGTTACTGCCATCAGGCAGCAGCAAAACCAGAAGGCGGCTGGCATTGACCTTATTCCGGGAGAGCTGATCAAATACGGCGGAGAGGGGTTGCATGAGTTGATATGGAAGCTGTTTGTTCGTATGTGGGAGGAAGAGCGCGTTCCTGATATGTTTAAAGTGTCGCGTATAAGAACGCTATATAAGAACAAAGGGGACCGATCTGACAGCAACTCATACCGTGGTATCACACTTTTATGGGCCCCTGGAAAGGTTTTTGCTAGAGTTCTCTTAAACCGCTTAAAGCTATTGTCTGAAAAGATCCTGCCTGAGACCCAGTTCGGCTTCCGACCGGACCGAGGTACCTGTGAAGCAATATTTTCCGTGCGTCAACTACAGGAAAAGAGTAGAGAGCAGGGTCGTAAGCTGTACCTCTGCTTTGTTGACTTGGAGAAGGCTTTCGACAGTGTGCCTCGCGAAGCCTTATGGTTAGTGTTAGGTAAGCTGGGATGCACTGAAAAGTTTGTGAGACTTCTTAGACTCCTACATGACGGCATGCAGTGCTGCGTTGCTGTTGACCGTGCACAGACAGACTTCTTCCCCGTTACCTGTGGGGTGAAGCAAGGATGCGTCTTAGCACCAACTCTGTTCGCCTTATACTTTGCAGTGGTAGTGGGAGAGGTCTTACAAATTGTTCCACAAAGAGTTCGCATCCGCTTCCACACCGACGGCGGTGTTTTCAGTCTGGCTAGACTTAAGGCTCGCACCAAAGTCTCACATGCACTGATTACTGAGATCATGTATGCTGATGATTTGTGCTTCTTAGCAGAATCCCCAGACGGCCTGCAACAGCTGATGTCCGCTTTTCATCAAGCCTGCCGTAAGTACGGCTTAAAAGTCAGCGTCAACAAGACCGAGGTGATGTCTCTAGACGTTCACGGTCACGAGACACTGAATATAAAGTTTGGTGAGGATGAGTTGAAGCAAGTAGACAAGTTTCGTTATCTGGGGAACACTATAAGTTCTAAGTGTGACCTTGATGCTGAGATCAACAGCAGAGTCGGAGCTGCAGCTGCAGCGTTTGGGAAGTTGTGTTCCAAGGTCTTCTGCTCACATGACCTTAAGCTAGCTATGAAAATATCCGTACATATGGCAATTGTGCTGCCAAACCTTCTATATTTCGCTGAGACATGGTGTGTGTACCGCCACCACATACGTACTCTAGATCGTTTCCACCTTAAATGTCTCCGATCCATTATGAAGATCAAATGGTCTAACAGAGTGCGAAATACCGAAGTCCTGCGACGAGCCAATGTTGGTGGCATTGAGGCTTATTTAATGCATCGACAGCTTCGGTGGTGCGGGCACGTATCACGTATGGCGGACGAAAGGGTGGCGAAGCGCATCTTCTTCTCAGAGCTGGAGGAGGGCAAGCGAAAGCATGGCGGACAACTCCTCCGGTTCAAGGATGTCTTAAAACGGCACATGAAGAGATGCAATATAGAACCCTCTGAATGGGGGCGTTTGGCAGCAAAACGGCCAGAATGGCGTAGAATGGTGTACGGACAAGTTCGCGAGTTTGAGGAGCAACGCAAAGCTGACCTCGATACCAAACGCGACCAATTAAAGGCCCGCCCACCTGCTGCCATCGCATACAACTACGTCGACGGCGTGCTTACGTACATTCGATCCAGCCGGCCCTTGCTGTCCTCTCTAGCGACGCCCTAAGCCGAGGTTTGTACCCCACAGGGTGTGCCCTTAGTGCGTAGTCGCCCAATTTTAATTTAGTTTTAAGTGCCCCTGGCTGGAGGCTTTAATTTTAATTAAGGCATCCACAGGAAAGTCCGGTTAAGTAGTTACGGCCTCTAATGGCCACCTACGAGATGCCATATCAAAAAAGAAAGGCTTGCTTACGTGCCCTCAGTGTGCACGAAGTTTCGCCGCCAAGATAGGCTACATAAGCCATCTTCGGGCGCATGAGCGCCAAATCATCGGCTAGGAGTCGAAGTGGTCGCCGTGGCCGAAATCGGTCGGAACATCATCATCATATTGTATATACTAGCTTTCCACCCGCGGCTTCGCCCGCGTGGAGTTCGGTTATATCGCGCTTTTTAGATCTCCCTCGGGAACATCTAATTTTTCCGGGATAAAAGGTAGCCTATGTTCTTTCTCAGGGTCTAAAGATTGTCTGTGCCAAAATTTCATCAAAATCGGTTGAGAGGTTTAAGCGGGAAAGCGTAACAGAAAGACAGACAGAGTTACTTTCGCATTTATAATATTAGTATGGATGACTGCGAAATGAAACTAAACACTAAATCCGAATATACGGCAGCATATCTTTTGTTAGGTACCTGTTAGTGCAGCTAGATTATTTTCATTGGTGTTAAGAGGCATGAATAACGACGCGTTGGCCATTACTTTAGTAAACAAGGTCGCAAAACAAAAACCATCACTAAAAGCTCCGAAACACAACCAACTCAAATCAAAATTCACCACGAACACAACAGGAAAATGGAACTGTCAAAGTCGTCAATCAAACGTCATAACCACTGTCATGGCTACCTTAAAAAGGGTTATCTCAGTGAAAAACTTTTTACAGAATTAATTATATATACTTGTACTTTTATTCAAATTAATTTAGTAGTATTTTAATAAAAATCTATAATTTTTTTCCTTTTTATCTATAGAGTATAGGTACATAACGGTGGGCCAAAATGAAACATCTCCTTTAAACAATGGCCAGTAGGGTAATTGCGTAACACAGTATCAGTAGTAATGGATTTCATTTCAACAACATTCATTATTAATTTTTATTAATAATGAATTAATTTTCATTATTATTAACGTTGTTGAGCCGACACATTTTCCTAACGTATGGATTAGCAAATTGTTTTAAAATGATTCCAATTGTTAGTACCCTGATTATGCACCACACAATATATGAAAGATTGATGATGATTCAAATTGAGAGTAATAATTTGAATCAGTTTGAAGAATATTGCTAATCCATTGCTCCATATGTACGAAGAATGTGTCTGCTCAACAACGTAAACAACGCAATGAACTATCAAAATTCAATCCGTTATTATTAATAGGTATTAGGTAACTAATTACCCTACTGTTTTAGAGCCACATAGGTATATGTAAAATAAATCCATGCTGATGCGTGCATGTCTGCACGCACAATCATGCCGAAGGATACCTCACTGCTGGTGAGTTTTCCTCGATGGCTGGCCCGTGCATGCGTCATACACGCAGCGCCATCTAGAGTCCTAAAGCAATTGTGTCCGTATAAAATGTATTATTTATGTAGTTTTTATCAAACTATAACCAATCACTAATCAATGACTATGATCAATCCGATGACCTGGTGAAGGTCGCGGGAAGCCGATGGATGCGGGCAGCACAAGACCGATCATCGTGGAAAGCCTTGGGGGAGGCCTTTTTCCAGCAGTGGACATCTATAGGCTGAACAAGAAGAAGAAGATTCAAACTATATGTAAGTTTTTTTAAAAGGAAAATTTCATCAAAAACTACTGAACCGATTTTGATGAAATTTGGCACAGACAATCTTTAGATCCTGAGAAAGGACATAGGCTACCTTTTATCCCGGAAAATTTGATGTTCCCGAGGGAAATCTAAAAAGCGCGATATATCCAAACTCCACGCGGGCGAAGCCGCGGGTGGAAAGCTAGTACCTAATTAATAAAAAGGAAAATATTGGTTCCAAATGTCAGCTTTAGTGAAAGCTTTTAGTGCTAACAGTCTCTGAGATTATCCGCGGATGGACAGACAGACAGACAGGTTCCTAGTTTACTACGGAAAATCAAAAAGACAAAATCGAGGTTTTAGTCTTTTTGTTCTAGAATATTCTTCATTATATAACAGTCGCCAACGGATATAGGTGATTACCTATATCCGTTGGCGACTGTATATAATAAAGAATTTCTGAATTTTAACAACAACACGATTCGCAATTTATGAATTTTAACTACAGCACGCACTTCGACGAATCTGATTAGATTCGTCGAATGTTGTAGTTAAAATTTAGTAAGAAACCCAAGGAATTTATTGTAATAAAAATTAATTTAGTAAATAAACTGCCTGTTTTTTTTTAATAAACTAAATTTTATTCGAAAACAATCAACGATTTTTTACAAAACTTTAACTATTTTCTCAGTGGTATAACATCGGCTGCCGGCAGAAGTGGTAACGGGTGGTGGTGGGTGGTAACCCACCAGACAAAGCCTTGCCCCCAAGCGATTCGTCGTGTTCCGGCATGATGTCTGGTGAAGCCGTACGGAGGACGGGTCTGAGCAGTTGTGTTGCAATGTGTGCCGGGTACGATGCGTCAAATGTTGTTGTGTCTGGAGTTTAGTCGTGGAGGGTTTCCACATCTATCTCCCTCTGGCGCAGCATCGTTGGTCGTGTTGTTGGGTTTAGCGTTGCACCACCTCGCTCAACTGCCGTCTTCCTTCCTATTCACTAAGTTTTTTTTTAAGTGATTAGGCTTAATAAACTAGCGCCCTTTACCATCAAAGATTACATCACTGCTTACCATTAGGCGGGATTGCAGTCAAGCGCTAGTTTAAAATTATTAAAAAAAAAAAAAACTATATCCGACGGCCCTAGTGATAAATCTCCTTTGATGACCATACAGAAATAGTAGAAACACGTATATATTAATAAGTACCTACTGGGTAGGCCTACATTTTGATTGATGTCTAACCAATGAACTAGCTAACGAAAGGATCGGGGTCATTAACTCACTTGGATTTAGTTGTCAATGCCTTATCTTATGATTGGCACATGCCCAAAGAAACCTCAAAGATAAAGTTTGACTAGAAAAAAAAAAGAAAAGTCATATACAATATGTAAAGAAAACCCTGTCCGACCCATATGGATAATAAAGGTTAGGTAAACGCTTGACCAAATATAATATAAAATTTTGCATAATCATCATAGTAACAATACTAATGAATTTTGAAATAATCCTTTTTTCCCGGGAATTAATTCCAATTTCCCCGAAATTTGGTAATTTTAAAAAAAGTGACAACACCGGTATTATTATAAGCGAATAGCGACGAGACCACGTCATAGGTGCCGCGTGCCCTGCCCCCGCCGCCCGCGGAATGGGTTGCTTGCCGCACATGTATTAAGTTACCTCTTTTTGCGAAAGAACATTTATTTTTTTAGGGGGATTGTTTTTTAAGTTTAGCCTGTCTTTGTGGGCATTAGTAGAATCAGTTATCGATACCTAACAATACCTTCTCAGATCGGACAGGGTTTTCTTTACATATTGTATAATCATTTTCTACGTCTATTTTAAGCTAAACAAGCAAGGCTAAAGACTTCTCCCTGTGGTTTCCAATTGTTACGATTGTTTTTTTTTTAATAATTATAAACTAGTGCTTGACTGCAATCCCGCCTGATGGTAAGCAGTGATGCAATCGTTGATGGTAAAGCGCACTAGTTTATTAAGCCTATTCACTTAAAAAAACTTAGGAATAGGAAGGATGACGGCAGTTGAGCGAGGTGATGCAATGTTAAACCGAAGACCAACACGACCAAACGATGCTGCGCTAGAGGGAGATTGATCTGGAGACTCTCCACGACCAAACTCCCGACACAACAACATTTGGCGCATCGTACCCGCCACACAACGCAACACAACTGCTCAGACCCGTCCTCCGTACGGCTTCACCAGACATCATACGACGAAGCGCTTAGCGGCAAGATTTTGTCTGGTGGGTGGTAACTTCTGCCAGCAGCCGATGTTATGGCCTACCACCGAGAAATCATAAAAAGTAATACATAATAATTTTCTACGTTTACTTTAAGCTAAATCAAGCAAGGCTAAAGACTTCTCCCTGTGCTTCCAATTGTTACAATTCAGGGTTAAAGAGGACGACTTGTCGTTTATTTTGTCCAGTTCGTAACACTATCTTCATTCTCGCTGTATCAGGTGGTTATTTTGCTTTATAGCTCGTTGGGTAAATGACAGACATGGCTAACCTCCACTTTTGAGCAGCGTCAACAATTTGTATTTTAAAGCTCAATGTGGCATTGTGAATAAATATGGTCTGTCAATTTAAAGCCTAAAATACTGATGATATTGACAAACCTTGACATATGAATGTTGATCCATAGGACGGAATAGGAAAGGTGTACGTGTCTATAATTTTTCACTTCAGAATCAAATAGTGTAATGTTTAATAGCCTCTTAATCTGGAATTGGGCTATAAAATAAATTTTCGAATTCAAAGAAATTATTCATTCAGTTATTATCATTAATTAAGTATGCAATATAAATCTTATTAGTAACATTCTATGGAGCTGATTTTCAATCTTCTCATAACTTTATTCCAGGATTAATTTTGAAATTTCGACATACAAACATTGATTAAATATTAAACAGATACGATATATTCTAACAAACTGACCAAAAAAATGTGCCGAACACAGCAGCAGCACACATGCATATTTTTATTCGGCATACATTGGTACAGTGTGAGTGAGATGGGGCGCAATCTAAAGCATAGAGAAGAAAAAGATGGCTAGTGTTTGTCGTTTGCGCTGTTAGTGTTTGTCGTTTGTTTTTACGAGTGTATCGAGAGTGACTAAAGCGAGATACAGGACTTACTTCCTTTTGTACGCTTCATTTTTAGTGCGCTAGTGACATATCTACCTTAGTTTAATATTTTATCAATGCATACAAACGTCAATTTTATTCCTACAATAACAGTTATCTGAAGCCCTACTATCATGTGTTAAAACCATCATTAAGCCATTGTGAAATAGAGATAGCGCTATTCATCCTGTATAGCTCCGTCTTTGTCTGATACTGGAACCACGATGGTGTTAACACCTCATAGTAAACCCCCTGGTAATGCGAAAAACCTAAGAAAATTAAATTCAATGCTGTAATATTTCCTTTTTTAATAATTATTAGTCATACGTATCTTATTAGACATGGCATAAAAATTTCCTAATGACTAATTTAGACTAGATTCCATTATATTCATAATTATGGAAACTCTACAGGAAAAATTAATGGTAAGTACACTAATAAATTATATGTTGGTATTTTCTTGATAATAATAGCACAGCCACCATTCCTAGTGTTTCTTCTTGTGTTTTGGTTTAAAGAAAGTGTAGACATCGTGCGCTGTGCTTGCTATGTTGACCGCTCGAAGCCCTTTGCCCTGAAAAGAACAAATTATGTAACAACTTATCTAATAAGTATTAACCGGGTTCAACGGTCGGTTCAGTATGGGAGGGCAGTTACGAAATGTAATGACAAATACACTTAATCGCACAATAACTACTTGGTCAAATCATGCCAATCGATAATAATTTATTTGAAGTCGGCGCAACAGGTCTTTTTCTTTCATTCTTCTCTATTAATGGTCATTTCGGCTCTCCCACTCTAGTCATTGTTATCTCTCCCTAGAAATCCACATTCAAACTCAAAATTTTCCTGACGACTTTTTCCTCATTCTTTCATATCACATGACCACCCCGGGATGCAAACACTTTCCGCACAAATTTTAAGTATTAGTACCGTATTAAAGAACGTTACTCAAGACTCAAGCGTCCTCCGTGGCGCAGCGGTCAACACGCCTGCCTGCTACGCGGAGGCCCCGGGTTCGATCCCCGGCCTGGTCATAATGGAAAACGATCTTTTCCTGATTGGCCTGGGTCTTGGATGTTTATCTATTTATTATGTGTATCTATTATAAATATAGTATCGTTGAGTTAGTATCCCATAACACAAGTCTCGAACTTACTTTGGGGCTAGCTCAATCTGTGTGATTTGTCCGTATATATATAAATAAAAAAAAAACATTACTTAAAACTAGTTTCAACCCATCAAAAGGCTACAAACGAGACATAAGTAAAGCTTGAGTTTTGAGTGACGTTCTGTAATATGGACCTTAGCCTTTCTTTAGTAAATATTCTTTTAAAACGATCAACATGAAGAAATAAAAACTCGTATTTAAAAAAAAAAAGCACAATTCCTTTTTGAACAAGCACGTTCTGATTTCTTAAAACAAATTAACCCATTTTTGGTAATTGACTTGGATATTGTCGTTTGGTTACTTTGTTCCACGGAATAGTTAATATTACTTCATCTGTTCTGTGCTTTGTTCACTGACATCATTTACATCAATGACTGTGACTATTATTATTATGGTCACTGAATATACAAAGGAAGGAATTTCAGAAATTAACTATTAGTCATGAATTAGCATCTAACTGGGAGTGGTACTTTACTATAGGTATTATGTAGTTTCGATGAGTTAAACTCAAAAATAGTTTAAATATTGAACATTTAAAATATTGTTAAGAGTTTTCAGTTACTTACAATTGCTCTTCCCGCTTTTTGAATTGCTTTGACTGGTATTTTTCCCGGAGCTGCCTCAGAAGGCAATAAAAGGGCTATGACGACGATTAAAATTACAAAAATCTTTGTGAATTTCATGGTTAGAATTTTAATCAACAGTTCAGGGCACGTTAATCGAATTACGGAGTAGATGCACTCTAAAGTAGTCTGTAATGAATTATGAAGTATGAAAGAAATCGACCCACGTTTTATATACATAAAGATAAAAAACGGGACTTTACCATTCTCTATTTGGGGATTGGTAAGTCCCAAGTTTGGCGGATGTCGAGTTCGTGATCAATAACTTTTAAATATGGGTTCTGTACTATTTGAATAAACTCGTACTAAATCTGTGAATTGTACGCATCTGAGTGATTGCGTCATATATTATGATTATATTAATTATAAGCATTCCGATAAGCCATACTCATTATTATCTAGTAAATAAGGTAAAATTAACGAAAATATGTAAGCCGTAGTGAGTAATTAATGTAAATTGGAAATTGCCAACTTCAATCAACTTTTGGTGAGTGATAGCTCGTAATAATAAATTCGTCATTAATATTTTTTCCGTTTTTTTTTTTTACGTTTAAATGTTACGCTTACGTTTAGCAGTAATTTCGTTTTTTTCTTTTCTTAGCTAGTTTAGTGGACGTCGCGTTTGTGATCAATAACTTTTAAATATAGGTTCTGTACTATTTGGATAAAGTCGTACTAAATCTGTGAATTGTGCGCATCTGAGTGATTGCGTCATATATTATGACTGTATTAATTGTAAACATTCCGACAAGCCAAACTCATTATTAGTTATTTACTAATAATGAGTTTGGCTTGTCGGAATGTTGGCATGACATTAATTACTCAATACGGCTTACATATTTTATATTGAAAATATGTAAGCCGTATAGAGTAATTAATGTAAGTTGGAAATTGCCAACTAAAATTACCTTTTTGTGATAATAAATTAATAATAAATCATTAGTAATAATAAACTCGTCATTAAGATTTTCCGCTTTTTTTTTTGACTGGAGATGTGAGATGAATGTCACCCGCATTTTTCGTTGGACTTTCAAAATTATTTATAGTGTCGTTTACTAAATAAAAGCGCGTGATTTATGTAGTAAAAAGTGCATTCAGTAAATAATTCATAAAGAACATTGAAATATCACAGCATAGTCACGTGTAACAAATTATAGAAATTCTTTGAAAATTTCATTTCACAATAATGGCGGATATCGCCAATGACAGTTGAAAAACGACAGCGTGAGCCGTCTATGAGGAAGGTGTGAGGCAAAGTCGGCCGTAAGGCTTGAAATATAAATGAAATTTTCAAAGAATTTCTATAATTTGTTACACGTGTTATTGGCAAAATTGAAGTATCTATTCCACAGAGGCCATTGATCAAAGAGTTGAGGTTGAATCTCACCTTGAAAAAGAAGACGAAGATTTTTTCCATGTAATCTAATTTCATCTGCGAAATTATGTAATCTGTTGTTATTGCCATCTGTGTTCTGTACAATATTGCGGACCATTGTGTTTTTTTTTTTATTATTATAACCTAGTGCTTGACCGCAATCCCGCCTGATCGTAAGCAGTGATGCAATGGTTGACGGTAAACCGCGCTAGTTTATTAAGAGTCTGTTGACTCAAAAAAACTGAGTGAATAGGAAGGCAGACAGCAGTTGAGTGAGGTGATGCAATGTTAAACCCAACAACACGACCAGCGTTGCTGCGTCACAGGGAGATTGAGCTGGAGACCTTCCACGACCAAACTCCCGACAAAACAACCTTTGGCGCATCGTACCCGGCACACATCGCAACAAACCCATTCTCCACCAGGTATCATGTCGGTATGCATGGAACACGACGAATCGCTTGGCGGCAGGACTTTGTCTGGTGACTTCTGCCGGCAGCCGATGTTTATAGCCTACCACCGAATCGAGCCGTGTCTAGATTTAGCAGATTATCAATAACTACGTCTTGACATCAGTATGCTCTCTCTCAAGTGACTATTGTTGACTAACAACGCGTTGTGCAGACTACTTATTTACATATATCTTGAACGAACGGCAAATAAATAAATTGTGAAAATACCCCGAGGGGCGAATCTCGTCATTTTAAGAACGTTCAAAGTCTGATCCTCAGTCTCAAACTGTCAAAATTATATTATCTCTTATTTCCTTACACTTTTTACAAGTGTATGACATTGAATGCCACTGAAATGAGATTGATACAAGATTTTGAACGTTTTAAATTACTAGTAGATACGGGAATTGACTTTCTGATTGCTACTCCGGGTTTTCGACCTATAAAAGTTGACTTTTGCTCTGCCATAAAGGTGCCGCTTTAAGTGTAGATTATCTATTGATTTTTCAAGAAATTGTGAAGTCTAGATAGATTTGAACGAAGGTAAGTCTGACCTGAAGGTCAATTAAAAGCCTTAAAAATCCAGCCACAATCAAAATCTTTAGAAATATAGTCACAATCTTGCCTCGGCGACAATTTAAATCAAACATTTGTGAAAAATATCTCTACATTTTCAACAAGTAAATAAATCACATACTAACCTTGTAATAAAGGTAGAAATATTATATTATTCCTTTCGGCTTTGCCACCGTCAGGTACAAACTTATTTTAATAAATTTTACTCGCAGTCAATTTGCAACATTTCTTTCATCTAATGATCTCAAGTATAAATATGACAAAAATAGTACCTATGTGACGATACGTGTGACTTGCGTAGTTCATTATTTTACGGCATTTATCGTATATAATTTTTTATACCTCGTCTCAGTCTGTAGACCATAGGTTAAATCACGCTTTTTTGTGTAAAATTTAACTACTTAAGTAACAAAAATCCGGGACATATACGGGTATAAGTAATACAGTGCTTTAAAAAAGTAATATAATAATGGTTTAAATTCTTATTATTTTTGGGTGCTTATGGTTCTTCTCCGTCGAGTGACGTCACAGAGAGCTCTATTGCTATTTTATCAATCAATCAACTTTCATTTTCTCGCCACAATAGAAGAACTTAAATTCTTTTACATTGGTCAGATTCGACGATGAACACATGTGGATAAGATGATAATTATATTGCAGGTGACTGATGCCTAAGCTAGGCTCGGGGCCTATGCTTTGAGACACCAGGTTCACCAGGACATCACCCTCATTTTTTTTATATTATATGTCGTGGATAACGTTATTTTGACACGACACTTTAGTATAACTCTTTGGGTTCTTTCAATTACTATTAGGATATTTCTCGGAGCTCCACCTCACGAAGAATGTTGATTGAGCAAGTGTTATAGTATCTATATACATACATTGATTTCATAATATTATTCTCGACTACAAGTCTCAGCGCTTCGAACATATACTACTGTACCTATATGAAATTATTCCGTAATCTATTCCTCAAGGTAATTTTTTATAAGCACCATATAAGCACTATCTGAAAAAAGTGAGGGCGAACCCTATGTCCCACAGTGAACTTCTTTTTTGTGAAAAGTTGATGATGATGATCTACTAACATTGTGATCAAAATTAGTAGAAATTAATGAGGATATTACAGTTTTTTTTTCTTTTTGTTTGTAGGTCGTGCCTATAAATTAGTTGAACTATCCTCTCATAAAAAGATGAGCACTGACCAAGAAACAGTCACTGATATTTGTATGCTGCTTAAAATTTGTTAGCACATCATAAAAGAAGATATGTTTTATATGCATTCCTCGTTTATCAAAGAGGTTTTTTACCGAGTCCTTATCTTAGCTAGGAAATAATAAACGTTTTTCTTTTCTTTTTATACAATAACTTTGCCCCACATTAGGAATTTGTCCTGTGTCGTGGGTGCGTTCACAAACATATAAAATTACATACGCAAACAGCCAGACCAGGAACAACTAATTGTAGGCCATACAAATATTTGTTCCGTGCGGGAATCGAACGCGTGACGCGCAGCGCAGCAGTCGATTGCTCAGCCACTGCGTCAATCGTCTCGTCAAAATGAACATGTAACTTTTAATGAACGTAAAGTAAGTAAGTATTTTATCTAAGTTATTGTTATCTTATTATATTAGATGAAATATTTTAGGTTCATTAAAAGTTATACGTTCACATTGTTTATTATTTGTGGTTCAAACATCGTTACAAATCTGTAACAATAATAATAATAATAGGTGGTTTGTACTGGCGTGGCTGCGGCTGCGGTTATGCGGTTTCAAAGTATGTTCACACTGTAATGCCATGGATAACTTTATAATTTCTTGTCCGTCTATCACATACCTAATTTGGATTTTGGCAAAATGTTAAGATGCGATTCCACCAGTGTGCTGAACTGTGCGGCACAGCAATGCACATTGTGCGACACAAATGTTTATTCTGGTCGACTCACTAAAGCAAACAATAACAAATTGTGCGCAAACATTCTAGGAATGTTCGCGCACATCTGTATACTTTTGTGCGCGCACATATGCAGGCAGTGGACTCGCGTCGACGCGTACAAACTTGTTGTTCGCGAACTCAATCTTGCTTCCGCCATCGGAGAGAAAACATTTATTTGTGCGCGTACATTGTTAATTAAATTATAATTAACCAAGTTAAATATAGATTGGACGAATGATAAAATTATAAAATTTATTGAAGCTATTGAAACTTATCCTGTACTGTGGAATTCAAGTCACAGTGATTATAAAAATAAAAACAAAAAACATGACGCCACTCAAGAGTTGGCGCAAAGTTTCAATTGTGACTCGACTGAGGTAATGAGGAAATGGAAAATTATTTTGGCTCAATACAGAAGAGAAGAAAAGAAAACTGTCTTCGGCAGAAATTCTCAGTGAACATGTTCACGCACAAATGTGCTGAACTGTGCGCTTACAAAAGTTACGCACAGCCTTACCAGTGGAGATGGAAGCCAAATGCGATACCAGCTCCGAACCTGCACAGCTGGAGTTTAGCACAAAATGTTTGTAAACAAATGTGCTACACACTATTTTGGTGGAATCATACCTTTAAGATGCGATTCCACCAGTGTGCTGAACTGTGCGGCACAGCAATGCACATTGTGCGACACAAATGTTTATTCTGGTCGACTCACTAAAGCAAACAATAACAAATTGTGCGCAAACATTCAAGGAATGTTCGCGCACATCTGTATACTTTTGTGCGCGCACACATGCAGGCAGTGGACTCGCGTCGACGCGTACAAATTTGTTGTTCGCGAACTCAGTCTTGCTTCCGCCATCGGAGAGAAAACATTTATTTGTGCGCGTACATTGTTAATTAAATTATAATTAACCAAGTTAAATATGGATTGGACGAATGATAAAATTATAAAATTTATTCAAGCTATTGAAACTTATCCTGTACTGTGGGATTCAAGTCACAGTGATTATAAAAATAAAAACAAAAAACATGACGCCACTCAAGAGTTGGTGCAAAGTTTCAATTGTGACTCGACTGAGGTAATGAGGAAATGGAAAATTATTTTGGCTCAATACAGAAGAGAAAAAAAGAAAACTGTCTTCGGCAGAAATTCTCAGTGAACATGTTCACGCACAAATGTGCTGAACCGTGCGCTTACAAAAGTTACGCACAGCCTTACCAGTGGAGATGGAAGCCAAATGCGATACCAGCTTCGAACCTGCACAGCTGGAGTTTAGCACAAAATGTTTGTAAACAAATGTGCTACACACTATTTTGGTGGAATCATACCTTTAGGTTTCGATGTCGAGCGCACAGATCATCAAGTGAAGAACAAAACCTTCTTTCCGGGTTACAGTTCAATTATACAATAATGTAAAGAAAACCCTGTCCGATCCGTGAAGGTATTGTTAGGTATCGATAACTGATTCTACTAATGGATACAAAACCGGTCTAAACTTAAAAAAATCCCCCTAAAAAAATAAATATTATTTTGCAAAAAGTACTTAACTTAATACATGTGCGGTAAGCAACCCTTCCGCGGGCGGTGGGGGCAGGACACGCGGCACGTGGTCTCATCGCTATTCGCTCATAATAATACCGGTGTTGTCACTTTTTCAAAAATGACCAAATTTCGGGGAAGTTGGAATTAGTTCGCGGGAAAAGAAGATTATTTCAAAATTCATTAGTATTGTTACTATGATGATTACGTAAAATTTTATATTATATTTGGTCAAGTGTTTACCTAACCTTAATTATCCTTATGGGTCGGACAAGGTTTTCTTTACATAATGTATCAAAGTGTTTTGATAAAAATAATTTAACGTTTTCGTTTAAAAAGATTACTTTTCAGATTCAAAAACTAAATATATTTCTTGCAATATTTGGTTCAATTTAGGTTAGAATACCTTTTTTGTGGTATGGGAAATCATCTTTTTTAACCAACCCGCAACCCTGACCCAAGAGACAACGGTCTTCGTGGACCCAGTCACGATGTGCTGACATCTACCTTAGTTTTTATCCACTTACGTAGCTAAAAAATCACAAGTCAACTTACTTCGGCACATACTCGATATCTTCAACAAGATAAAGGTTCTGGAGGTGATAGGGGTATAATTGAGCTTGTTTATAAAACAACTTGATTTAAATATTACAGACTAAGGATTTTATTTACCACTAATATAACAAAAATAAATATTAAATATCATAATGACCTAGTCGTTAATAAGATCGTATCGTGTAAGTATCGTTAATAAGATGAGGATCTGCAGATGGTACGGATATAATTGAGCTTGAATATAAAACAACTTGATTTAAATGTAACAGACTATTTTATTTACTACTAATATAACAAAAACAAATATCATAACGATCTAGTTACTCCTAAGATTGATAATTGATAAATCCAGGACAAATATTTCATCTATCCCTGTTGTTTGCTCTCCTTGTAAGAGGTATAAAATCCGTGGGCTGTAGCTGCTGCACTCGCCGCACTGACGACCTTTTTCTGTAAAAAAGAAAACTTTTTTCATAAATTTGCAGTAACTGCAACAACTCGCTGTTATTCGCGTTCTTTTCACGCCAAGCGGCGCAAGGTATAAACGCAATATATTATTATTATTAGAAGTGGGTAAGTACTTACAAATACTTTTCCAGCACCCTTCAGTGCTTTCATGTTGATCTTAGCAGGTTGTGGTGCGGCTTCACCAGCACCGGCGAACAGTGTGAGCGCCGCCATCAGCATCACAAACAGCACAGTCAGCTTCATTGTTTCTTCTAGTTATTACTGCTCCACACTAACTACGAGGAACCCACTCAGCTTCGAGTTGAAGTTGACTGTGACAGTATACCACCAACAGTATAGCTTATAAATACTAGACACAAAACTTAATTTTAACCGTTTCTGACGCAACGGGATTTTTAGATTGACATATACGCACCACATTAGGAATACAGGAAACAATAATTATAACTATTACGTACATGTTATACTTATGATATTTCTATTTTGCTCTCCAAAACATTATTAAGCTGTGTTTCCGTTAATACATATATGGACCAGGATCACCTACTTAATTAGTAACAACAACACCACGGAATGTATCTTTGATACTGTACTAAACTCAATATAGGTTCTGCCACTAATCATAGCAGATGTATTTAACGATTTAGATATATTTATTAAGTGAATACCTAAAAGTCTGAATGACGACGAAAAGCTTATTCATTATGATACAATTTGATTAATACACGAATATTTTTATTCAAGATTTCCCATTGATAGCTATTCGGGCGAATGTTTTGATGTCTAATGAGCTCCTGCTTTTTCTTTAATGTTTGTACACTTGTGTAATATATATATTTATTAAAGGTAACCATTTAGAATCCCAGCTGGTTGCTATAGAAAGGGTGATGTAACATCGGTTAAGCATAAACAAATGCCCATTCCTATGCCAAGGGAATCCTTACTATCCCAACTATATAAGAGCTAACATATAACCATACACCTGGGGTCTAGTTACATGAGATGCAAGCTTTTACTTTATTATTTATTCAGGACCTTCAACAAAATATACATAAACACAATACACGATATAAATAATGAGTAACATTGGGTCCATTGGCTATTGTAGAATGGTGGAATGAATATATCTGATCCACGCGCGCCCCAAAGAGATGTCAGAACATCGTGATGGAGTCCACGAAGACCGATGCCTGAAGGGCCGTGGGTTGTTCGAAAGAAATACCGTGGCCTGTGGCGCACAGGCAAGTGAGAGAACACGGGTGGTTTTTAGTCAGTAAAAGTCTGACACGCCCTTCAGCTCCGCCCATAGCAGCAGAGGTCATTTGATGATTTCCCATCCGAAAAAAAAGAAGGACAAACGGATCTTAGCACTTGTGGCTTGCTTTACCCACAAGCAGTTTTCACACATGCCAACTTAATATTTTCGTCATAATATTTCCGTTCAGGCCTTTCCGACAAATGAGGAAACTCTTAAATAGGTAAGTATTTGTAATATTAATAACATTCCCCATAGTGATAATTCCATTATGTCAAATGCGTCAATATTTTATCAATCAACGGGTAAAAGAAAGAATTTACTCTTGTATATATAAGCTACTTTTTGTGGTATAGTGTCACAGTCAATTTCAACTTGAATCTGAGTTGCTCATAGTTAGCGTGAAGCAGTAATAACTAGAAGAAACAATGAAGCTGACTGTGTTGTTTGTGATGCTGATGGCGGCGCTCACACTGTTCGCCGGTGCTGGTGAAGCCGCTCCACAACCTGCTAAGATCAACTTGAAAGCACTGAAGGGTGCTGGGAAAGTAGTTGTAAGTACTAACCTACTTCTAATAATCTATACTAATGATAACCAAAATGAAACCGATTTTGATGAAATTTGGCACAGACAATCTTTAGACTCTGAGAAAGAATATAGGCTACCTTTTATCCCGGAAAAATTTTATATTCCCGAGGGAAATCTAAAAAGCGCGATATAACCAAACTCCACGCGGGCGAAGCCGCGGGGGAAAGCTAGTAATTATATATTGCATTTCAAGTCGTGGTGGCCTAGTGGTTAAAACACCAGCCTATCAAGTATGAGTGTGCGGGTTCGATTCCAGGTCAGGCAAGTACCAATGTAACTTTTCTAAGTTATATGTACTTTCTAAGCATATTTTGGGCCCACCAATGACTGATTAAAAGGTGAAGGAAAACATCTTGAGGAAACCTGGACTTATCGCCAACCCGCATTGAGCAAGCGTGGTAATTACGCTCAATCCTTCTCTGTATGAGAGGAGACCTGTGCCCAGCAATGGGACGATAAAAGGTTGAAGATGATGATTGCATTTACAGCTCGCTTATTCGGTTAAACTATTTTGTTTGGCATGATATACCTTCATACCTTGTGGAAAGTGATCACAGCTACGTATATGCCACAGGTACTGCGGTGCTAGCCCTGAACTGAAAATGACTCATTGTGATTGTACCTAAACTATCCTAGGCTGATAAAATTTTCGTTTTTCCTAATTGTGATAATATTACAGTTAAATGCGGCTCTCCCTGCGGGAGAGGAAACACGCCCCAACCCCGCGTGTAACTGTAGGAATTCGTCACCAGACTTGGTTATCCTCCCACCGATATAAGAAATGAATTCCCATGAATTAATCCCCCTGTTCCCGCTTATAAAAGTTAGAGGAACAGGTGGGGGGGCATAGAAAGTTAGTATGGGAATTCACAGTTAGGACACACAAGTATACAATTTATAATAATAGATATGATATGACGCTAAGAAGACGAGAGGAAAAGCAAAATTATATAATGTAATATATTAAGAACTATTATATAAATGCTGCACCCGGGCTGTCTCCGTCATCTGTAATAAATCTTATTATGTGGCGGGGTGAGGGATCGTTACGCTTGCACTGTATAAGTGATTTTAGATCACGTTACTTTATCTACTACGAATTATACCCACTTTAGTGAAGCCGGGAACCGTTATATTAACGTATGCTTCGTTGCACGTGTTCTGTTAGATCTAACGCATAGAACCTCTGAGGATACTATTACGATTCTAACAGAACACGCTCCCTAGACACTAAATAAATGTCTCCTTCCACCCTAGGTCAGGGGAACTGCGAAGCTCCCTGTTGTCGAGGGAGACAAGTTCTGAGTTTATGACTCGTAAATATATTATGTAATCGACACCCTTGGCAGACCGTCCCAATTCTAAAGTATTACACAAGCTAGAACAGGCGTACCGTAGACTCAGTCTCTAGCAGAACTCATTGCGATTATACAGGCCGCACACCGAAGTGGAATCTCGTCATCTTCACATTCCCTTAATCTGCCCAAGTCGAAAGACGCATTGCATCTTGTAGTACTCGTGTTTCGATAAATAGTGACGATTCAGAAATATGTCCTATCAAGAGCGGACGGGTTGGATTTTATCGAAATACGTTCCCTAGTGTCTTTTGACACCTACTGATTCAGTTAGTGGTACTTTGTAAAGCCTACCCCACTCCCTGGGAATGTGTGCGCGTCAAATCTTCACGCAAGTGTTCTGTGACAAGACCTTTTTGGAAGCGGACATTATCAATAACGTTTGGCTGGTAATCTGATTCTAGATAGGCGGTTTGCCTAGTTAGATTTAAATGAGCTGCGTGTATTACGGTTCTGCCCTCCTGTTATAGTCAGTAGTCGTCAGGAGTCTAGAGTCCAGAGCATCAGGGCTCATGGTCAAGTTAGGTGGAGGGCGGTCTCCGTACACACGATCCTTCCCCTATAGCCAACCGAAGCTGATAAATACCCGCTAAGGTAAGGACCAGGATATGGGCACATAAAACTAGACAAATCGGCTCCAATGATTGAATACAATCACATAGATGGTTTATCTGGAGCCAGTCTGGAATAAATTATCATTAGTAGCTTCTCTGCTGCATCACCCGTACTGAGTCCATACTATAAATGCATTTATAGTAATAAATAGGGACACGTATCTGTCTGCTTAATTACAGGAACTATAGTAACTTTATCAGCCTGGGATAGTTATTATAATAAATGACTCACCCAATCACGCCAACACTTACACGCACTTAATATTCTATATTATATTATATTATACTAATCTAAGCTGGGCTTAAACCCAACTATGTCTGACGTAATTATTTCACTCACTACTTCGCGATATACTAGGACATAGGCTACTTCCCAAATCTCCTAAATTAACTAGCCTGGACACTAGCCCTCGCCCTATCGCAGTTCAAGATCGACCCTCAACTGTCGCTTGTCGCGGCCAGAAACCAAATGCTCTTTCACCGCCTCTCCGTTTAAAATTCATAAAATCCCACACTACCAAAAGGTCCATGATGGAGTCATTCTACCATTTTTTCTGTAGCCGTCCGTCAATTGTCCCGAATGCACATGTTTCGGGAGGCCGATTCTTTTAGGAATTTGCACAGAATCCGTCGGCTTGAATTGCTCTAAGTTATTGCTAACATGTGCGGGCCGACGCCGGCCGCTGTACTTCGACCTTCTCAGAATTTCGTCCAAAATCTTAAAATGCTTTATTTTAAGGGTTTCTTTGAGTTCGGGATGCCCATAAAATATCAACGAATAGCTTTCTAAGACGCTTTTGTGTTGTTTTTGCTAACTTAAAATAATAGGATATTTTGCTCTTAATTACGGTCGGCTGACAGGCCATAAGATTAGAAATTAATGGATTGGTAAGAGTTTGACATCGTGTAACTTGTCATTTTTAAACTATTGATATAACGCATGTGGCCAACAGTCACATCATGTACAAGTAAAGCGGCCCCCATAGCCTTCAAACTGAAACGCAGCAACGCTGCTTGGCCAAAGGACGCGAATAACAGCGAATCTTTGTAGCTAGCCTCTTCAAATATTTCAAAATCATTTTCTTTTTACAGAAAAAGGTCGTCAGTGCAGCGAGTGCAGCGGCTACTGCCCATGGGTTTTACACCTCTTACAAGGAGAGCAAACAACAGGGATAGATGAAATATTTATCCTAGAGTCATCAATATTTAGAATAACTAGGTCATTTTGTTATTTATTTTTGTTATACTAGCGGTAAATAAAATCATTTGTTATATTTAAATCATGTTGTTCTATTTACAAGTCCAATTATATCCCTACCACCTCTAAAACCTTCATATTATTAGCAATATAGAGTATACGTTTAGGTATAACTTGTGATTTTTTAGCTATATTTATGTGGATGAAAGTTGGAAGTTGTTACCTAAATATTTGTGGAGGATAATGAGCTATATTCTCATGGCCGCTAAACCAAATGTTGTAAAACGTATATTTCTTTGAATCTTTAAATTAAGCTCTTTTAATCAAAACCCTTTTTATTCAATAGAACTGAACCCCAAAAAGACGGCTTTTTTCTTTGATTGACAACTTTGCGCGTGACAACGAGACCCAACAGTATGGGAAAATTCTAATTATGTGACAGACGGACAAGAGAGTGAGATTATAAAAGTTCCGATTTACCCATAAGATTACGGTTTTTGCGCCAACACAGCCAACTTCGCTTTGAACAAAGATTGAAATATTTTGTCAAGACAAAATAAGCAAAGGTAATATTTATACTTGGTTTCTTGTTTACGTGCGTAAGTGGCTGTCTGGGGAGCTAAAAACAATACTGTATAACGGAGTACCATGGTCACTGGAATTCGTAGAAACTGCCATTGTCTCCAACACTAGGCTCAGATGTAGCAAAAATGAATACAATTTTTATTGTTCTCGCTTAAGAGCGCTCACAAACACAATAAAATAAACCCGAACATCTCAATTAGTTACAGAAATCGTACTTACAAGATATTCCAGTGAAAAACAACATATTCATCAAATTCTCATTGATAATCCGTCCTCACAGCTGCTAGGCACTTCTTTTATGAAAAATGTCATGGCGTCGTTATTACAAGTCGTTACACTCCTTTGATAACAATTTGCAGGTCACATTAATTAGAATTACAAATTATAACTTGCTAATTCGTTTTACTATTTCTAACACTCGATTTTAACATTGAATTAATTATTCATTGCTTAACATGTTTAAACATTTATTTAAAACATGCACCATGCTTTTTCGTTTTATCAAGAGTCTATTTTTATTAAACAAATATTAATCCAAATCCATTACCATTCTAACGCATCATCATCATCAACCTTTTTATCGTCCCACTGCTGGGCACAGGTCTTCTCTCATACAGAGAAGGATTGAGCGTAATCACCACGTTTGCTCAATGCGGGTTGGCGATTTGAGACTTATAAAGCATTCTAACGCATGTCGCTTATTAATCATGAAATGAATTAACTATAGATAACTATTTTCCTAAACCTCAGTTTGTATAAACCCTCAATTATGGGTTGCTAATTTGCTATCAAAGTAACCGGAAATCCTAACCTGACTTTCTACGTTGAAAAGAAGCAAACTGACAACAATAAATAAATCTAAACCAATTTACATAGGTAATACTGAAGACTGGATAGGTCCAGACATATTAACTGTTCAGTCTGCCAGCCTCCGTGGCGTAGCGGTAGCGAATGCGGCCGTTGCGCAAGGAGGCGCGGGTTCGATCCCCGCACAGTGCAAGTATTTGTATGCATGAATATGAATATTTCACTGCACTGGTCTGGTCGTGCCTCGGAAAGCACGTTAAGCCGTTGGTCCCGGCTGCCATACGAACATCTAGTGGCAGTCGTTACGGGTTGTTGGAGCCTTCAAAAATCTAACAATAGGTCTAACTGCAATGCTTAGATATCGCCTTCGGGTTTCAGGTTTCAGGTCAGACGGCAGTCGCTTCACGGAAAATATCGAAGTTTAGCCAAATTCAGCAGTTAGACTGGTAAAGCGGACACCAGACTCCAAACTGAAAAAAAAAAGCTGCGGATGCGACTGGGATTAACGCTGTGATGATGATGATATTAACTGTTCAGTCTGAAATTAAGGTCAATATTTTAAAGATTAGCCTTGCGCCGACATGTATAACAAACTACCGTGTAATAAACAGTACAAATTCCAAGTAATCCATTGCGTGTACTTATAGCTCGCTTGTTTCAGTTATGCAGAGGTGTTTTAAGGTAAACCTATACCTTCCGATGTGGTGGAAAATGACAATTTATTTATTTATTTATCAATTTAATTCAAGCCACTAGGGCCCATAGAAAATACAGTACAAACTATAACATAAAAATCCATGTAAACTAATAAGTATATAAAAAACCGATGAATATCTGCAATGCTGCAGCCATTGCCTACAGTCCGTTGCCATCGCAAAATAAAAAATTCCTCATATGTGTACCTCGGTCCCGTACCATCAAACTGTATAATAGAGCAAGGCTGCTTAACGTCAGAGCAACGCGAGTTTAGTGGTTTGAGGGACAGGGCGTAAAGTTGCTAAGTGAGGATACTCCAACCAGACGGATGTTGAGTCTGGTGGGTGTTTTGTAAATACCGCTATATCAATCCCTTCCGGACAGTGGAGGCCGATGTGTGAGTAAAAAGATATCGAAAAGTTTGGTGCAGCAGATAACGGACTGGAATTCCAACATCACGGTCAGGTCAGGGTATCAAGAAGAACAAACAACGATGACAGATGAAGATGAAATATATATGCTAGTAAGCAATCTCAGAATTAATAAATAGATTATTTTAATAGTTATTTCCGTTTTATTATCCATACTAATATTATAAATGCGATAGTAACTATGTTTGTCTGTTACGCTTCCCCGCTTAAACCTCTCAACTGATTTTGATGAAATTTGGACTACCTTTATTGAAAAAAAAAATGATATTCTCGACGGAAATCTAAAAAGTGCGATATAACCGAATTCCACGCGGGCGAAGCCGCGGGCGGAAAGTTAGTTTTTAAATAATTACTAAGTAGTTTTTTACATTTTAACCAAGCTGTAAATATGGCTATTACCTACAAAAACGCTGATTTTTAATATTGGCAAAGTTAAGAATATCGTTATGTTTCATTATTTTATTGACGTCACGGTTGGTGCAGTGGCTGAGCGATCGACTGCGGCACTGCGTGTCGTAGGTTCGATTCCCGCATGGAACAAATACATATTTGTATGGCTTACGGGTCAGGTTGTTCCGGGGCAGGCTGTTTATCTACGTGAGATTAAATGTTTGTAAAGGCACCCACGATACAGGAGCAATTCTTAGTGTGGAGCAGAGTATTTTTATTTTTAAAAAAATTGTCTTTTTTGTTGATTGATTGACATTTTGCTTTCCAAAAACAGTTGTTTATGTATTTTACAGCCGTTTGTGTTTTTTGATATCGTTATTTTTGTAACCTTGACTAAATTGAGCGCTATTTTCTAATACTATTTCCGTCGTAGTACCAAAGCTGCACAGAGAGCACTCAATATTAATGGCGTGTAAAGACACGTTACTGTATGTAAATGTACAGTCTGTTTTGTTTGCTCCGTGGCCGACCAAAAGTGAAAGTCGATAATGACGAATTGTAAATCGTAGTGGAAACTGATTCATCCCAAACCACGTCTACTTTTCTGCAGCCCACTATGCTCATAAGTCCATGCTCCAATTATATTCTCTTTTTATTCTGAAGTCGGAAAACCTTTTACATGTATTTTTTTCATTCCAATGAGGTGGTGAATAGCGCCTTTAAACAGTTCACTGATTCCCGTTCCTAGAACTTTTATACCAGAAGATGCTCTTTTGCCATTTTAGTAGATGTTCGTTAATACAAATCTACATATTTATTAAGATGCGATCTTTATAAAATTATTCGCAATAATAAAGATTAACAAAAAAATCAACACTTGACTTTTTTTAAATGCGGACTGGTGATTTTATTTCAGCAACTACGCAAATCGCAATACATAAATGCCGATAGAAATTAAATTGATTAGTCATACACACCCCTATTGAAAAGAAACAGAGGACTGAGTTCACGATGTTAATGAACACGCTGACAACACACGCCAAATAATTAAAAGGAAACTTGGAGACATACTTACTTACCTAAATCCAAAATCCGAAAATGTAAGTATTGAAAATTTGGCGATTCATCGAAAGCCAAAGGTAAGACAAAACCATATAATTTCACTAGACTACTGTCATGATATGTGACTGTGGTTTGGCAGTATCCCTTCAGCCAATTTGAATCGCTACCGCGTTAGCATCGCATATTCTATCACATCGCTATCACTAACGATGTACGATATCATAAAGTAGTGAATTGACTTACCTACTATCACCAAATATGGTACAACGATCAATAGTAACGTTCCGTCTAACTACTCACAATCATTACTTTTGTTTTTGTAATGACACATCTAGCTTTTTTTTCAACATCTAGGTCCTGGGCCAATCTTTTAAAATATTTAATCTAATTTATTGTTTTTATCCAGAAGCTGGGTACTCCATACACGATATCGTTAATAAGATGAGGTTCTGGAGGTGGTAGGGATATAATTGAGCTTGTATATAAAACAACTTGATTTAAATGTAACAGACTATTTTATTTACCACTAACATAACAATAATAAATATCATAATGACCTAGTTATTCCTAAGGTTGATAAATCCAGGACAGATTTTATCTATCCCTGTTGTTTGCTCTCCTTGTAAGAGGTATAAAACCCGTGGGCTGTAGCCGCTGCACTCGCCGCACTGACCACCTTTTTCTGTAAAAAAGAAAACAATTTTGATAAATTTGGAGTGACTGCAATACCTCGCTGTTATTCGAGGTCTTTAGCCGCCAAGTAGCGTTGCTGTGTTTCGATTAGAAGGCTATGTGGCCGCTGTAGTGGTTCATAAAACATTTTCAGTTCTGGAAAAGCACCTCACCTGTGGCATATAATAGATACGTGGTTGTGACCACTTCCCACCAGATGTGGAGGTATACCTAAGAACATAACAGTTTAACCGACCAAGCAAACTATAAGCGCAATAGATTATTGGATTTGAAAGTAGGTTAGTACTTACAAATACTTTCCCAGCACCCTTCAGTGCTTTCATGTTGATCTTAGCAGGTTGTGGTGCGGTTTCACCAGCACCGGCGAACAGTGTGAGCACCGCCATCAGCATCACAAACAGCACAGTCAGCTTCATTGTTCTTCGAGTTATTACTGCTCCACACTAACTACGAGGAACTTACTCAGCTTCGAGTTGAAGTTGACTGTGACAATATACCACCAACAGTATAGCTTATAAATACAAGACCCAAAACTTAATTTTACCCGTTTATGACGCACCGGGATTTAGAAATTGACATGTGCGCACCATATTAGGAATGCAGGAAACAATAATTATAACGTACGTGTTATATTTATGACGTTTCTATTTTCCCATCCGACACTATAAGCAGTGTTTCCTTTAATATACGAACTAGATTAATCCAAAACCTAAAAACTAGTAACAACCTAGGATGTATCTTAGATACTATACCAATTCAATATGCCGCCACAAATCATAGTAGATGTATTATTATATATATTATAAAGATTTAGATATTTTTAATTACCTATATGAATGCGTAAAAGTTAGAATGACCTCGAAAACCTCATTCACTATGATAAAATTTGATTAATGTAAGTACGAATATTTTTATTCAAGATGTCCCATTGACAGCTATTCGGACGAATTTTTCGATGCCTAATGAGCTCCTGGTTTATCATATTTTTTTGTTACACAGTCAATCTGCGTAACTTTGATTGGTTCGGGTAACATTAACAGTAGGACCATGAAATAGTTTCGATTTTTTTTCGTATGACACTAACTCAATTATGAGTGTGCGGGTTCGATCCCAGGTCAGGCAACTACCAATGTAACTTTTCTACGTTATACTTACTTTCTAAGTATATCTTGGACAATAATGATCACTTTAATATTAAGGGATTACAATGATAATCTCAGATTAAAACAGTTGAACTGGGTTTGGGCATGACCAACACACACTAGATCGAAGCTTGATCAAAGCCTGCCCGCGCTAACGGTCGATCTCTATGTCAAGCGCAACTGCAGTCAGTGTTACCATTCGCTCCATGGTGTTACCCGCAAAAAAAAATCATAATTCATCATCAACCTTTTATTGTCGTCCCACTGCTGAGCACAGGTCTCCTCTCACACAGAGAAGGATTGAGCGTAATCACCACGCTTGCTCAATGCGGTTTGGCGATTTCAGACTTAAAGTCCAGGTTTCCTCAAGATGTTTCCCGTCACCTTCAGACATTGGTATCCAAGATATACTTAGAAAGTACATATAACTTTAGAAAAGTTACATTGGTGCTTGCCTGACCTGGAATCGCCGCGCACTCTTACTTGAGAGGCTGGTGTTTTAACCACTAGGCCACCACGACTTTCAATTTTCCAAGATCAATCAAGAATTTATCCGAATACCAATCGATTAATCGACTTCAAAAAATTGTAGAGTAGTTTACGGACAATTGATACTGACACAAAACAGATCACAATATTCAAAATTAACCAGTCACGCGCCGTTATCTGTATACAATATGTTAAGAAAACCCTGTCCCACCCGTAAGGATAGTAAAGGTTAGGTAAACACATGACCAAATAACATATATGAAATTTTACATAATCATCATAGTAACAATACTAGTAAATTTTGAAATAGCCTTTTTTTCCCGCGAATAAATTGCAACTTCCCCAAAATTTGACAATTTTTAAAAAGTGACTACATTATTTTTGGCGGTATAATTCTGAGCGAATAGCGATGCGACCGCGTGCCGCGTGCCCTGCCCCTCTCCGCCCGCGCCTGTATGGCCTATCGCACATGTTTTAAGTTACCTCTTTTTGCGAAATACTATTTATTTTTTTAGGGGGATTTTTTTTTAAGTTTAGCCCGTCTTTGTAGGCATTAGTAGAATCAGTTATCGATACCTAACAATACCTTCACGGATCGGACAGGGTTTTCTTTACATATTGTATATTATAGGTATTTAGAATCCCAGCTGGTGGCTGTGGAAAGGATGAGGTAACATCGGTTAAGCATAAATAAATGCCCATTCCTATGCCAGAGGAATCCGTACTATACTAACTATATTAGAGCTAACGTATAATGTAACAATACACCTGGGGTCTAGTTACATGAGATGCTACCCTTTAGTATTTTATTCATTTAGGACCTTCAACAAAAAATATATAAATACAATACACGATATAAATAATGAATAACATTGGATCCATTGGCTTTTGTAGAATGGTGCGATGACTAGATCTGATCCACGCGCGCCTCAAAGAGATGTCAGCACATCGTAACGGGGTCCACGAAGACAGAGAAAGAAATACCGTGGCCCGTGGCACACAGGCAAGTGAAAGAACATTGTGGATTTTGGTCAGTAAAAGTCTGACACGCCCTTCAGCTCCGCCCAGACCGGCAGAAGTCATTTGATGATTTCCCATCCGAAAAGAAAAGAAGGACGAATGGAATTGTAGTTTGCTTTACCCACAAGGATTTTTCACACATTCCATCTTAATATTTTCCTTATAATATTTTCGTTCAGGCCTACACCAAATCATAGGGTTACGACAAATAAGGAAACTGTTATGTATTGGTAATTCATAACATTCTCCATAGTGATAATTCCATTATGTCAAGTGCGTCAATGTAATATCAATCAACGGGTAAAAGAGAGATTTCATTCTTGTATATAAGCTACTTTTTGTGGTATATTGTCACAGTCAATTTCAACTTCAAGCTGAGTTAATCATAGTTAGTGTGGAGCAGTAATAACTCGAAGAGACAATGAAGCTGACTGTGCTGTTTGTGATGCTGATGGCGGCGCTCACACTGTTCGTCGGTGCTGGTGAAGCCGCACCACAACCTGCTAAGATCAACATGAAAGCCCTGAAGGGTGCTGGGAAAGTATTTGTAAGTACTTACCTACTTCCAATAATAACATATTATTGCATTTACGGCTCGCTTAGTCCGTTAAACTGTTTTGTTTGGTGTGGTATACCTTCATACCTTGTGGGAAGTGATCACAGCTACGTACGTATATAACACAGGTACAGTAGTGCTAGCCCTGAAAATGTCTCATGCACCAGTACAGTGGCCCCATAGCCTTCAAACTGATTTGCAGCAACGATGCTTGGCGGCAAAAGAACGCGAATAACAACGAATTTTTGTAGCTAGGCGCTGAAAATATATCAAAATTGTTTTCTTTTTACAGAAAAAGGTAGTCAGTGCGGCGAGTGCAGCGGCTACTGCCCACGGGTTTTATACCTCTTACAAGGAGAGCAAACAACAGGGATAGATGAAATATATTGTGTCCAAGTCATTATAATATTTATTTTTGTTATATTAGTGGTAAATAAAATAGTCTGTTATATTTAAATCAAGTTGTTTTATATACAAGCTCAATTATATCCCTACCACCTCCAGAACCTCACCTTATTAACGATATTGTGTATGTATACTTGAACAAAGATTAGATAAAATATTTTTTTAAGACAAAATAAGCAAAATTAATTATGAGGGAACTCTAGTGGTGCTATCTCTGTACAAACGTATTCCGCTGTTTTCTTCGTGGAGAATGCTGTTAGAGCAATTATTTTTAAGGAGAACAAATGAGTCCAGGGGCGACAGACTCGGGGACATCTGGCGCCACTTTTGGACGTCACGGGGGGAATCATACACCTCACTTCCCCCGACCAGAGGATGCCCACAGTGAAGGGCCAGTACCAATCGGGGGTTACGGAAGCAGTGTCCGTGTTCGCATCCCCCGGTGTAGGTGTGCGATGAAACACCGGGGTGGGTTTAAGTCAGTAAAAGTCTGACAGACCCCGTTGCCCGCCCCAGGGCGACGGACATCTATGAGAATTTTCCACCCCGAAAAGAAAAAAAGAGAAAAAAGGCTATCAAGGAGTTCAAACAACAATGATATATGAAGACGAAATGTCTATGCTAGTCAGCAATCTCAAAAATAACTAGGTTATTTTTTCACAACAAATACATTTATTTTATAATTCACTTTAGACCCGTGTTTGCTTGGTTGGTGTTTTGTGATATTTAGGTACATCTTTATTATAAAGCTATCTTCGTATTCAGTTTTAATTTACTACTTTTAACGATGATTTTCTATGTAAAATTATATTTACTATGTCAATTCATAAATGTTTGCGAGCGTACATGGAAAATCGTTGTTAAAAGTATTTAACTAATACTGAATCATCAATCTACATCAATTTAATGTTCTACATCATTTTACTTACTGAGGAACTAAATACATATTTAGTTTCTCAGTAAATAAATAGATGTTAATTCGTAATGAGAAATAATAAAGTTCATAAACTATATTTTAATAGTAGGTAACTTCGGTTTTATTATTGGTAAATAAATATGTACCTAGTTTGTTTGTACATTTAAACCAAGCTGTTGTTACAGCTATTATGAAATTGTATATTTTTAATGTTGGCTTCATTAAGAATTTATGTGTCATTATTTTATTGACGTTACGGTTGGTGCAGTGGCTGAGCTACCGACTGCTACGCTGCGTGTCTTAGGTTCGATTCCCGCACGGAACAAATACCTACATATTTGTATGACCTACAGGTCAGGTTGTTCCGGGGCAGGTTGTTTGTGTACGTGAGAATAACAGTTTCTAAGCACACCCACGATACAGGAGTATCGTGAATCGTCGTCGCCGTAATTCTTAATGTGGATTTATAAAAAAAAATTATTATTATTATTTTTTATTATTTATAAACCAGCGCTTGACCGCAATCCCGCCTGATGGTAAGCAGCGATGCGATCGTTGATGGTAAAGCGTGCTAGTCTATTAAGAGCCTATTCACTCTAGCCTTGAAGACACTCAAATTGTAGTCCGACGGAAACACCGCCACCGGCAAGTTGTTCCAGTCCCTTGATGTACGCGGTATAAAGGGGGAGGCGAAACGCCTCGTCCGGATCGTAGTATTGTTAACAACGTAAGGGTGGAAACTCGCCGTACGACGGGTCGTCCGATGGTGGATTGATTGATTGATTGGCATTTAGTTTTTCAAAAACAGTTTTTTATGTGTTTTATCGACGTTTGTGTTTCTTAACACTGTTGTGTTTGTTACCTTGGCAAAATTGAGCGCAATTTTCAAAAACTAGTTTCGTCATGGCACCAACGCTGCACAGACAGCATTCAAGATTAATTACGTGTAAATTACGTCTAGTATACAGTATATGAATGAAAAGTGTGTTTTTGTTGTGACCGTCCTTCCACGACGACCGGGACCGAACTTACGTTCTGAATTTCGTATCTCAACAGTGTGTTCCGTGACCAATCGAAAGTGAAAGTCGATAATAAAATCGATGACTTGAAAAACGTATTAGATTTATCCTAAACTACGTTTATACATGCAGCAGCCTTCAACGTAAGTGGAAATTCTCTGCCACCCACCATGCTTATAAGTCCTTGCTCAAACTAAATTCTGTTTTTATTCTGAACTTGGAAAACTTTTTACGGGGAAAAATTCGCCTTTAAACAGTTCACTGATTCCCTTTCCCAGGACTTTTATACCAGAAGATGTACTTTTGCCATTTTAGTGGAAGTTTTCTAATAAAAATGTAGATACAATATTTATTAAGATGTGATCTTTATAACATTATACACAACAATAAAGAGCAACAACAACATCAACATTTGACCTTTTGTAAAATTCGAACGGGAGATTTTATTTCAGCAACTACGCAAAAGGCAAAACGTAAATGGGGATAAAAATTATATTGAATAATCATACCCACCCTGAAAATTGAAAAGAAGCCGAGGACCGAATGCGATTTTTATGAACACGCTGACAGCATATGCCGAAAAATTTCAAAGAACACACACTTGCCTAAACTTGCCTTGCAGACATACTTGCCTAAATCCAAAATTCGGAAATTTATTGGATATTTGGCGTTTCATCGAAAGCCAAAGGTAAGACAAAACCATAGAATTTCACTAGACTATTGTCATGATATGTGACTGTGGTTTGGCAGTATCCCTTCAACCATTTTGAATTGCTACCACGTTAGCATCGCATATTCTATCACATCGCTATCACTAACGATGTACGATATCATAAAGTAGTAAACTTACTTACCTACTATCACCAAATATGGTACAATGATCAATGGTAACGTTCCGTCTAACTACTCACAATCATTACTTTCGTTTTTGTAATGACACATCTAGCTTTTTTTTCCAACATCTAGGTCCTTTTTCCCTCGGGGTCCATCAAATAAGGGGCGGGGACTTCCCCATGTCCCTCGCCCCTAGACCCGAACTTCTAGGTCCTGGGTCAATCTTTTAAAATATTTTATCTAAGTTATTGGTTTTATCTTAATATATTATGTTATACATATATTTGAAGGTCATTAAAAGTTATTTATTCACATTGTTTATTATTTGTGGTTCAACATGTAGTGACTACACAAACATATGAAACATTAGGTATATGTATATACACTTCACTGTAGTGTGTATGACAAAACAGCCGCGGACAATTCGACCCTAAAATCTGACTTGGGCCCCTCTAGGCCAGTAGCTGGGCACTCCATACACGACATCGTTAATAAGATGAGGATCTGGAGATGGTACGGATATAATTGAGTTTGTATATAAAACAACTTGATTTAAATATAACAGACTATTTTATTTACTACTAATATAACAAAAATAAATATCATAACGATCTAGTTACTCCTAAGATTGATAAATTCAGGACAGATATTTTATCTATCCCTGTTGTTTGCTCTCCTTATAAGAGGTATAAAACCCGTGGGCTGTAGCCGCTGTACTTTTCTGTAAAAAAGACCTTTTTCTGTAAAAAAGAAAACATTTTTTATAAATTTGCAATAACTACAATAACTCGTTGTTATTCGCGTTCTTTTGACGCCAAGCGGTGCAAGGTATAAACGCAATAGATTATTGGTATTAGAAGTAGGTAAGTACTTACAAATATTTTCCCAACACCTTTCAGTGCTTTCAAGTTGATCTTAGCAGGTTGTGGTGCGGCTTCACCAGCACCGGCGAACAGCGTGAGCGCCGCCATCAGCATCACAAACAGCACAGTCAGCTTCATTGTTTCTTCTAGTTATTACTGCTCCACACTAACTACGAGGAACTCAGCTTCGAGTTGAAGTTGACTGTGACAATATACCACCAACAGTTTAGCTTATAAATACAAGACACAAAACTCAATTTTACCCGTTTATGACGCAACGGGATTTTGAGAGTGACATGTGCGCACCATATTAGGAATGCAGGAAACAATAATTACGTACATGTTATACTTAATATGACGTTTCTATTTTGCCCTTCAAGACATTATGCTGTGTTTCCTTTAATATAGGGACTAGGATCACCAAAAACCTAATAATTACTACCAAACTCAATATACTACCACAAATCAAAGCAGATTTAATTAATTATTTAAATATATTAATTATATGAATGCCTTAAAGTCCGAATGACGACGAAAAGCTTATTCATTATGATACAATTTGATTAATATACCTACTAGTATCTTTATTCTAAATTTCCCATTGACAGCGATTCGGACGAATTTTTTTATGTTTAATGAGCTCCTGGTAATTCTTTAATTTTTGTTGTGAACACACTTATGTAATATATTTGTAATCCCTACTGATGGCTGGAGAAAGGGTGATGTAACATCGGTTAAAAATAAACAAATTCCCATTCCTATGAGAAAGGAATCCTTACTATCCCAACTATATTAGAGCTAACGTATAATGTAACAATACACCTGGGGTCTAGTTACATGAGATGCTATCCTTTACTGTATTTAGGACCTTCAACTTAATATATATAAACACAATACACGATATAAATAATGAGTAACATTGGGTCCATTGGTTTTTGTAGAATCGTGGGATAAATAAATCTGATCCATGCGCGCCCCAAAGAGATGTCAGCACGTCGTGACGGGTCCACGAAGACCGAAGCCTGACAGGGCCGCGGGTTGTTGGCTCTGGTGCACAGACATGTGAAAGAACGTGGGTGGATTTCAGTCAGTAAAAGTTTGACAAGCCCTTCCATTCCACCCAGAGCGGCAGAGATCATTTGATGATTCCCCAGCCGAAAAAAAGAAGGACGAATAGATTTTAGTACATGTAGCTTGCTTTACCCACAAACAATTTTCACACATTCCATCTTATTATGTATTTTCTTCATAATGTTTCCGTTCAGGCCTTTCCGACAAATGAGGAAACTCTTAAATAGGTAAGTATTTGTAATATTAATAACATTCCCCATAGTTATAATTCCATTATGTCAAATGCGTCAATATTATATCATTCAACGGGTAAAAGAAAGATTTTACTCTTGTATATTTAAGCTACTTTTTGTGATATATTGTCACAGTCAATTTCAACTTGAGCCTGAGTTACTCATAGTTAGCGTGAAGCAGTAATAATTACAAGAAACAATGAAGCTGACTGTGTTGTTTGTGATGCTGATGGCGGCGCTCACGCTGTTCGCCGGTGCTGGTGAAGCCGCACCACAACCTGCTAAGATCAACTTGAAAGCACTGAAAGGTGCTGGGAAAGTATTTGTAAGTACTTACCTACTTCTAATAATAATAATGTATTGCATTTACGGCTCGCTTAGTCGGTTAATCCATTTTGTTTGGTTTACCTTCTTATCTTGTGGGAAGTGATCACAGCTACGTATGTATATACCACAGGTACTGTGGTGCTAGCCCTGAAAATGTCTCATGCATCAGTACAGCGGCCCCATAGTCTTCAAACTGAAACGCAGCAACGATGCTTGGCGGCAAAAGAACGCGAATAACAACGAATTTTTGTAGCTAGGCACTGAAAATATATCAAAATTGTTTTCTTTTTACAGAAAAAGGTAGTCAGTGCGGCGAGTGCAGCGGCTACTGCCCACGGGTTTTATACCTCTTACAAGGAGAGCAAACAACAGGGATAGATAAAATATCAGTCATAGATTTATCAATTTTAGGAATAAATAAGTCATTAAGATATTTATTTTTGTTATATTAGTGGTAAATAAAATAGTCTGTTATATTTAAATCAAGTTGTTTTATATACAAGCTACCACCACTAGAAACTCATCTTATTAACGATATCATGTATGCTTCAACACAGGTAAGATAAAATATTTTATTAATATTAACCCGGTTTCTCGTTTACGCGTGTAAATGGTTCTCTGAGAAGCTAAAACGAATACTGGCAAAAGCAGTATAAATTCCAAGTAATCTATTGCATGAACTTATAGCTCGCTTGTTTCGATTATGCAGAGGTGTTTTAAGGTACCTATTTACCGATGTGGTGGGAAGTGACAATGATATCGATGTGGTGGGAAGTGACAATAATATCGATGTGGTGGGAAATGACAATGATATCGATGTGGTGGGAAGTGAAAATGATACCGATGAATGTCTGCAATGCTACAGGCATTACCTACAGTCCGTTGCCATCGCAGAGCAGAAAATAGTTACCTCATGTGTGTACCTGGGCCCTGCTCCCTCAAACTGGACAATAGACCAATACTGCTTATCGTTAAGGCAACGGCAGTTTAGAGGTATGAGGAACAGCGTGTAAAGTTTACTCATTCTCTGTAGAAAAGTTAGGATCGTCCGACCAGACGGAAGGAGAAGCCGATGTGTGAGTAAAAAAATGATCGCCAAGTTTGGTGCAGCAGATAAAGGACTGGAATTCCAACAAGCACGGTCAGCGAGGCAATTACGTAACAGATTATCCCTCGGAATCGATTTCAATTTGATAGGTTAATAACATTCATTGCGTTATTTAAGTATTGTGTAGACAAATTTTTGCAGTGGTTTAGAAATTTGCTTCAAAATGATGCAGATTCTGATCAATAGTTTGTTACGTAATTAGGGTGCAGATCAGGCTACCAAGGAAAACAAATAACAGTGATAGATGAAGATGAAATATCTATGCTAGTCTGCATTATCAGAAATAACAAAGTTATTTTACACAACAAATACCTACATTTATTTGTCAGTGCGCTGCCATTAATGTCACATCTATTAAAACACACTTTAGATCCGTGTTTGCTCGGTTGGTGTTTAGTTGATATTTACTCTTTATTTTAAAGCAATCTTCGTATTCAGTATTAATGTATTACTTTCAACGACGATTTTCTATATAGGCTCGCAAACATTTTAAAATTAAAGTTTTGTGACGTGCAAACGTCAAAAATGTATGGTTAAGCAGTCCCTAATGACTAGTTAAGTTTAAGCTACGTTTATAAATAAAGGGATTTATGTATATTTAGTTTCCCAGTAAGTGAATTGGTGTTAATTCTTAATGAGAAATAATAAAGTTCTTAAACCATATTCTAACAGTTATTTCTGTTTTATTATTGTTAAATAAATATTTAGTTTGTTTGTTACTTTTAAACCAAGCTATTGATATAGCTATTACAAGCCATAGCTTTACAAAATTCTGAATATCTTTTGTTTCAAACCGAGCTGTCGTTATAAACAGCTTTTTGTGATTATCTCCCTAAGAATGTACACGAATTATCACCATGGTACAAGAAGGAAAGAGTCAGCGGAGTACTGTTGTAAGACTAGGCGTATCTTTATTCCCGATCCAATAAGTACTCCAGCGACTTCAGTAGACCGGCATGAACATCAGAAGACCAGGGAATGGCAGGGCACGGTGCACAACTGTATGAGAAGACCGATTCATCGTGAGCACTATGTTAAGAAATTGACATCTCAAGGCTGTTCAGGTCCGAAATAGTCTTAAAGAAATTCACCACAACAGTGTGAGTTCTATATAAAGCTTTATAGGCCAACAAATGGCCCTAAACTGCTCAGAGAACATGGAGTTGCCAAGTTGCGATTTGCTCGAGAATACATCCAATGGATGAAGATTAGTACAAAGTTGTGTCTTCCGATGAGTCTAGGTTTTTTTTAATCACATACGATGAGAAACGAAGAGTATATAGGCAACCAGGTGAACGTTATCATCAAAGCTGTTGTTGTGAAGAAAAGGTGCCATTTGGTGGAGGGTCAATAATGATATGGACTGAGATATCTTCAGAGAGTTGTACGGAGTTAGTGATTATAGAAAACGGTTCTTTGACGGCTCCCAATACGTAGAGGAGTTTTTAAATGAGCATGTTGGTCCTTTCCTGGTAAATATGGCCGCAAATTCCATTATTATGCACAGTAATGCGCGACCACACAATGCACATTTGGTCAACACGTATATTCAAGACGTCGGCGGTATCACCCGCATGGAATGGTCATCTCGTAGCCCGGACAAAAATCCCATAGAGCATTTACGGGACCAGCTCGGGAGATGCGTTAAAATCGTATTAGAAGTTTGGTTTACAGCATATTTCGATGAATGCCGTAAGCCTTTTTTTTCCGGAGTGGAAAACCCTCATGGTTGTCCGCCGCTGTTTTGAGTCACACCTACACCGGGGGTAGCGAGAGCGAACACTCTCGCAGCCCCCGCTTGGTGCCGGCGCGCCACTGTGGGCCACCTCGGGTCAGGGGGGAGAAATGAGGTGTTTGACTCCCCACGTGAAGTCAAAGACTGGCACGCGTGAACACTTCGCGCCACTACCTCGGATCCTGATGTTTGGGGAGGGGGGGGGGCGAAAGACATCCCCTAGTCTGTCTCCCCTGGACCCATTAAGGGGGACTGTAAGAGGGCGTTATCCGCCCTTCGCCGATGCCGCGCCGTGTCCTCCCGGTTGTCGACGCAGTGGTGACATCGGGCGTCCGGCTCCTTGTTTATGCGACACAGTTACTATCCGAAGCAACCATGCCCCGAGAGTACCAGTGTCACCCGAAACTTCAGTGAACCGTCCCTTCTCCCGGGCCAGACCGCCAGTACCGGCCGGATCGCCTCTTTGGTGGTGAAGCCGGCAGTAGGGCGTGAAAGCCTGTCCCGCCATACTGCCACCAGAACCTCGGAGAGCAGCGACCAACGCTGCTTGAGCTGCTTGGGCATTCGCCCCGCTCCCGCGTCTCTTCACGCCACCGGTACAGTGACGCGACGATCTTTACAGCCAGGTGCCAGGGCGGGAATCTAGCCAGTAGGCAAGCCGCCTCATAGGAGATCGTGCATAACTAGACTTTCCGATGAATGCCGTAAGACTGTTCCAACCTTTTACTAATACTTGGTGAAACTAGCGTCGCCGTGATTTTGAGCATTGCTTCGTATTTGAACACAAAATTTCTCAAAGTAGCTCGTGACATTATAGTTCATGTAGCAGCATATTTTATGAACTGAATATAAATAAGTTATGTAATTTAGATACTTGTCCACTCAACCGTACATATTGGGATAATATTAACGGTTAAATGGATAAGTTCGCCGAGTAGAAAGGTCGGCACAGTCTTAATATGTTGAGGCTTTACTCATCCGAAACCTTCTCTTTGGGAGAGGTAGGCCTCGGTCGAATTTTCAAATGCGGGAGGGAGTGTATAGGCACATCCGGAATCAGGACCGCAAGTGGGGTGGAAATATTATAATTAAGTACTTCCCCCACTAATCGAAAAGCTACTTACCTCACTAAAATAAATGAAAAAAATAATTTTTATTTATTTTTTTCATATATATACTCGTTGAGTTTTCTAGCAATGTTAAAGACTATGATTTAAATTTTCTTATAATTTAAACACTCACAGAATCTATTGCGATGAAAATGATTTCTGAAATAAGAGAAACACGATCGTGTATTGGCTTTTTATAAATCACAACATGAGTCATTTAATATCGATATCTCACATGATGGCCGTGAATTTCCTTCTAATGCGTTAACTTCAATTCCTATAATTTATCAACCATCAATTATTTTACAAGATAAGTAGCAAAATATACAGTATATAGAAGGTTGAGTCAGATTTGCTTGAAACCTGGTAAAATGGTTCCGCTTATCAAAAAAGAACTATCTTTTTTGATAAGCGGAATCATTTTACCAGGTTTTGCAGTTATCATCATCATCATCTCAGCGTTTATCCCAGCCGCATCCGAAGCTTTTTCAGCTTTGGAGTCTGAGGTCCGCTTTTACCAGTCTAATTGCTGATATGACTAAACTTCGACATCTTCCGTGAAGCGACTGCCGTCTGACCTCCACAACCCGAAGGCGACATCGAAGCATTGCAGCTGACCAATTGTTGGACTTTTTGAGGACAACCCTTTAACGACTGCCACTAGATGTTCGTATGGCAACCGGGACCAACGGCTTAACGTGCTTTCCGAGGCACGACCAGACCAGTGCAAATATTCATATTCATGCATACAAATATTTGCACTGTGCGGGGATCGAACCCGCGCCACCTTGCGCAGCGGCCGCATCCGCTACCGCTACGCCACGGAGAAATTTTGTAAATATCTATTTACAACATTATTTTATATCATTAACATTATCATTTTTAACATTATTTAAAAAAGATCTAATTAAAAACCACAAAGTTATGAGCTTGTTATTCTACTTGGTTGTCCCAACAAAAATGTGGCCAAAGCTCCACAAGGGCGCGGTTCGTTGACCTCTAGCGTCAGCTGTGGTGTGCGGCGCACACGTGTCACGTTCACATTCTTTACTTAAAAATACTGGACACGTGTTTCGGGTTTCGCATAAACAAAACATAATGTTGTATATAGCTGAACAAATCGATTTGTCAAGACTTCATAGAACTTGTATAGTGCAAACTAAAACAACAGTAGGTATATTCGTAACTAAAAACTCAAAATTGAGATACGGGACCAAGAAAGCAATAGGCATCTACCAGGGTTCTCCCGGCGCAGAAATTAAGACGTGCCGATTTATTTTAATTGTGTACGTGACTTGCCAGATTTTTCCTTAGATACGCACAAATTAATTATGAGCTGATGCTGTGGATTTTTCGTTACGTCATTAGGTAAGTACTCACCAGCTCATAATTGGCACTTGATACATCGAAATCAAATAAATAGATGAGCATCTAATGTTAAATGTTACTTGTGCATTTTCCTCGACCACTCTAAGTTAACTGTTTTATTAAAAAAGCGAAATAAGAAAATCAGTCAACATGAAATTCACCGCTTTCTTCATGGTGATTCTGGCGGTGTTGGTGATTCTGGCCAGCACAGCTAAAGCTAACCCTAAAGTAAAGGCTGGATCAGTTGTTGTAAGTATTGTTCGTGAAATATTTCTATGCCTGGCTTGATCCTATTAGGAATTAATGAGGAAAGGGATGTAGACCCCTGAAAGTTTGGCAGCAACAGATAATTAGTCTAATTAGGCGACTTTTGAGTCAATATACACACATCAAAAGTGTCTAGGGAACGATGACGTCTGATACAATCGTCTCAGCATAAATTTGAGCGTTGAGGTTGCCTCTGATCCAAATCAACTCAGTTCTTCCGCCGATCCAAATACCCGCCCATACCATGATGGTTCCACCACTATAAGGATGGACTTCCTGGCAGGATTTTAATCGCTGTTGGCGTCCAGGGGTTCTCCAGTGTCGTATACGTCTTGTATCCGGTCTCATACCAAAACGAGACTCATCAGAAAAGCACACGAAACGCCATTGTTCTTCTGCCCAATTTCTGTGTTCAAGAGCCCATTGATATCGAATCCTACGATTGTGCATTGCTATAGGTGGTACCCGTAGCGGTCTTCGGGAATGAAGGTTCACTTCATGCAAGCGGTTTCTGACTGTTTGGTCGCTAATTAAGTTCCCTGAAGAGTGATGAAGCCTCACGGCTAACATCATGGCGGTTATTGTTGGAGCTCTTCGAGTTAAGATTTGAATGTATCGGTCTTGTCTCCGTGTGGTGCAGCGATACCGTCCTCCATGGCGCTCAGCCACGGTACCAGTGCTTCGGTAACGTGTCCAAAGTCGACTGATAACACTCTGACTTGTATTCAGAGCTAAAGCCACAGTACGTTGCCGGGAACCAGCTTCTATCATTCCCACGGCTCTGAGCATTTCTTCCCTGCTTAAATGACGTCGCCGCTCCATAATAACGTTGGTTTTAATCAGTAGTAGGGAAACAGTAGCACTAATAATGTCTTCAATGCGTTGTATGTTTTTATAGGGAAAATATTGACAGCTGATTTTCATCTTTTACTCGAATTTGATTCACAGTTCCTGATTCAAATTATGAAATGCACCAAAAAGGATCCATATAAATTTATAAAATCATAAATTTATTACAAAGCCACATCTCAATCTCAAGAAATCCGCATAAAAATGCTTGATCCCTAGACACTTTTGATGTGTGTATATTCTCAATTCCAAGCAATACCTACATATATTCAAAAGGTTTTTGTTTTTGGGATCGTTATTGATGTACAAACTTTTCGCTTTTCACGAAAAAAAAAACTGTTTTCTTTTATCTTTCATAAATATTGACATTTCTGTGAAGTAAGAGTACCTACACAAAAAAATCGGGTTTAAACTGATGTTTCATGTGTGGCCTACCTCCCCACAGAGACTAATTTTTTTGTCTTACTGTGTTTAGTGCCATCTTGAATTTCGATCTCTCTTTATACACATACGGAAATATAATATTATGTACATAAAATATTGTACACATCGTCAGGCCGGGAAAGAGCAGCTTGATCAATAGGTACTACGGATGATAAAACGGTAACAACAATGTCAGTAGGTGGTGATAAGTTTCTCAATTTGACAAACGAGAGATCGAGGAACGGACCGTCGATGTTTACGGTTTGACACTGATAGATTAGAAACTATTGGGATTTAATACATTAAAGGTCATTTGATCGATATCATAACGGAGTGGTATTTGGAACAGGTATAATTCATATGGAAAACCTACAGAAAAAATATCAAAACTATCAGTTGTCTTTATTTTAATGGTGGATATATATTAATACATTTTTTATTTAATGTATAAAAAATATAAATTTTGTGGGGCAACTTTATTATCTACTAAATTTGTCAGACCTCTATACCAATTCTATACTGATAAAAAATTTAAGAGTTTGTTTATTCGTTTGAACTACACACATCAAAAGTGTCTAGGGATCAAGCATTTTTATGCGGATTTCTTGAGATTGAGATGTGGCTTTGTAATAAATTTATGATTTTATAAATTTATATGGATCCTTTTTGGTGCATTTCATAATTTGAATCAGGAACTGTGAATCAAATTCGAGTAAAAGATGAAAATCAGCTGTCAATATTTTCCCTATAAAAACATACAACGCATTGAAGACATTATTAGTGCTACTGTTTCCCTACTACTGATTAAAACCAACGTTATTATGGAGCGGCGACGTCATTTAAGCAGGGAAGAAATGCTCAGAGCCGTGGGAATGATAGAAGCTGGTTCCCGGCAACGTACTGTGGCTTTAGCTCTGAATACAAGTCAGAGTGTTATCAGTCGACTTTGGACACGTTACCGAAGCACTGGTACCGTGGCTGAGCGCCATGGAGGACGGTATCGCTGCACCACACGGAGACAAGACCGATACATTCAAATCTTAACTCGAAGAGCTCCAACAATAACCGCCATGATGTTAGCCGTGAGGCTTCATCACTCTTCAGGGAACTTAATTAGCGACCAAACAGTCAGAAACCGCTTGCATGAAGTGAACCTTCATTCCCGAAGACCGCTACGGGTACCACCTATAGCAATGCACAATCGTAGGATTCGATATCAATGGGCTCTTGAACACAGAAATTGGGCAGAAGAACAATGGCGTTTCGTGTGCTTTTCTGATGAGTCTCGTTTTGGTATGAGACCGGATACAAGACGTATACGACACTGGAGAACCCCTGGACGCCAACAGCGATTAAAATCCTGCCAGGAAGTCCATCCTTATAGTGGTGGAACCATCATGGTATGGGCGGGTATTTGGATCGGCGGAAGAACTGAGTTGATTTGGATCAGAGGCAACCTCAACGCTCAAATTTATGCTGAAACGATTGTATCAGACGTCATCGTTCCTCTACAAGTGCAAATCGGTCCCTTATTTCAGTTAATGCATGATAATGCACGACCGCACACCGCAAGAGTTGTAAGACAGACTCTCGCCGCAGCTAACATCAATGTCCTGCCCTGGCCTGCTCAGTCGCCAGACTTGAACCCGATTGAGCATGCATGGGATATGCTACAGAGAAGAGCTCTGCCGAATATGGAGGGTATCCAGTCGCAAGAAGACCTTTTTTTGTTGTTGCAACGAACATGGGCGGCCATTCCACAGCGTGATTTGGATGAACTCATTTTGAGTATGCCAAACCGATGTTCTTGTGTTGTTAGTGTTCGCGGTAGAAACACGGATTATTAATTGTTTAAGTTACCCAATAAAATTTTAGAGAAAACTGTTATTTCAGTCTTTTTTTCGAACTTTTGTGTTAGTGGTTCAAATGTCAAATATCCCTTTATTAGGAAAATGGCAAATTTCTTTATTAATGCAAAGGTGACTTGGTTTATCGTTACTGTGACAAACGAAAACACTTTATTTGATGAATCCTTAAAGAAAATTTTAATTAATATCAATCAGGAGAAAAGTTATTGCAAAAATATATGTTGATCCCTAGACACTTTTGATGTGTGTATATACAACCCGAGTACAAAAAAAAATGCTTTTGATAGTCCATTTCTTAAGGAAGGAATACCTAATAGGCCATCTTGTTAGAACTAGTTACAAGCTAACAACGAGCCGAGCGAAAAGAAAAAAAATACAGAAAAGATCGGGCAGATTATCGGGAAGATGGGCTAGATCGGCTGAACAATAAATTACACGCGGACGAAGACACGAACAGAATCTCGTAATAGTACCTGATTATACCTTTTGCTTTTACAGAAGACTGGTCTTAGAGCAGTGAATGCAGCAGGCACTGCCCACGACGCTTATAAGGCAATCAAAAACAAGAAGAATCAAGGCTAGCCCTCGGGATTACCAATCTGACTACTTACCCACTTGTTCTACTAACTAAAGCTTGGTCTACTAGCACTGTTCCTTATCGTTATTGCTGTAATAAAATCATGTACCTATGTATTATATGCTGAAATATAATTTATCTGAATTAGTTGTACTTTTGTCATTCATCATCATCATTTCAGTCGAAAGACGCCCCCTGCTAGGCTTCCATAAGTAAAAGTAATTGTCATTAAAGTACCAAAGTTTCTTTACGGTTATAATAAAGGGTAATGGATTCATAGGCAGAAGCTGGAGGAACAGAAACGAGATTTACATGAGGATGGCCTGTGCTTAGCAGTGGGTAAAGTGGGGCCGTACATGTGTGTGAATGGGCTGATTTCTAAATGTTCCGCAAGTAATCAATAGAATACAAGAGCGTTTCAATGAAATTACAGCAATATTAGGAGTTGAAGGGAACGTGGATTGAACTGTCACTCTAACTAATGCTAGGGATTGACACTATTGACAGTTCATTCTGTAACAAACTCACCATTTATTTATTTATTTTATTTTTATTTATTTATTCATGTTAATACGGCTTCCAAAAGCCAATTACATTAACATACATACAAAATTAAATAACACAAATAGGTACATAATGAAATTCAAATAATAATATAAATCAAAATATAAACAGAAAAAAAGACAAATCAGAGGAACAATAAAAACGGGAATAAAATAAAATCTAAAAATTAAAACAGTAAACGAACTAATTATTTTCTTTTTCGCAGAACGCTAAGCAAGCGCGCATTAAAATTTTAAATTCATCCGCGAATATATCACAGTTCGGGTTAGCTTCCACGAGGCTATTCAGCGCGGAAAGAACGCGAGGTATAGGGGATGACGCACGGGCTACCGTGCGACATGTAGGCACAGCTAGCAGACGGTGTCTGCGGCCACGAAGATAGTTACCAGGAACGTGAAGACGAATCAGCTCATTGAGGAGATCACTGGCATCTGTTGTCCCTCTAGGTACATATTTTTAACATTGTTTTCATTTGGTCATACGCTCTCCTCGTTTCTAACATATTATACCCTAAGCATCCTGAGATAAATTTAGTTGGGTATAAAAATGGATAATATCCAAAACTGATTTTATATAAGAATCGCAAAAATGCCTTTTGAACTTTTTCAAGTAATAGTGCGTAAGTAGGCTCATGTGGATTCCAGACGCAGGAGCTCGCCTCCAACTTGCTTCTGACAAGAGTGCTGTACAAGAGTCGTACGACATGTCCGTTCCGAAAATCGCGCGAGTTTCTGAGGACAAATCCAAGTCTTTTATAGGACTCTTTAGCAACGGTGACAATATGATCGAGAAATGTCATCTTCTGGTCAAATACGACACCCAGGTTTTTATAGTTGTTGCCCTTGTTATAATAGTGCCATTTATTTTATATTCAAAGTTAATTGGATGTCGAATTCGGCCAAAAGTCATGACATAACACTTAGAAGAATTGTATGCCATCTTATTAGATACTCCCCAATCGTAAACTGCATCTATGTATCTCTGTATAGCCTCACAATCCGATATAGTGTTGACAGACGCGTACAATTTAAGGTCATCCGCATACAGAAGACATTTGGCATGTTTGGGAATAGTCGGCAAATCATTAACCATCAGAAGAAACAATAACGGCCCGAGGATTGATCCCTGACTTACTCCTGAACGAGTGTGGTAGGCACTGGACTCATAAATTCCTAACCTAACAAACTGCTGGCGATCGCGAAGATAATCAGCCAGCAGGTGCAGAAGGCCAGGACAAATCCTATGGTGCTGAGCTTTGCAAGCAAGATGTCATTATTTACTCGGTCAAACGCTTTTTGAAAATCAAAGTACAACACATCCACTTGGCGTCGCTCGTCAAGCTGCACAGTAATATATTCAGTTAAAGTCAGCAAGTTAGTCTCTACAGATCTCCTGCGTCTAAACCCATGTTGAGCTTCACTTAGATGTTTTTCTTAATTCACAAGGATTGGTTTTAATACTATTTTCTACGCGCTTAATATATGTTTGGTAAGCTTCCGCGACACGATGCTTCAAGGAAGCCCTGAGAGCAGCGAAGACCTTGTAGTCCTCGCGGCAACCAGAGCGCTTCCAAGTTGCATGCAACTTAAGTTTGAGTTTGATGTCATTAGTTATATCAGGAGTAAACCATACCGGGTACCGTTTAGTGACAGTTTTTGAACGATGTTTTTTTTGAAAACCATGAAAACTTAGGTAAAGGGAACGTGGATTGAACTGTCATTCTAACTAATGCTAGGGATTGACACTATTATCACTCCATTCTGTAACAAACTCACCATGAAAACTTAGGTAAAGTGAACTTGGATTGAACTGTCACTCTAACTAATGCTAGGGATTGACAGTTCATTCTGTAACAAACTCACCGTGAAAACTTAGGTGAAGGGAACGTGGATTGAACTGTTATTCTAACTAATGCTATGACTTGACACTATTGACAGTTTATGCTGTAACAAACTCACCATAAAACTTAGATAAAGAGAACGTGGATTGAACTGTCATTCTAACTAATGCTAGGGATTGACAGTTCATTCTGTAACAAACTCACCGTGAAAACTTAGGTGAAGGGAACGTGGATTGAACTGTTATTCTAACTAATGCTATGACTTGACACTATTGACAGTTTATGCTGTAACAAACTCACCATAAAACTTAGATAAAGAGAACGTGGATTGAACTGTCATTCTAACTAATGCTAGGGATTGACAGTTCATTCTGTAACAAACTCACCATGAAAGCTTAGGTAAAGTGAACGTGGATTGAACTGTCATTCTAACTAATGCCAGGGATTGACAGTTTATTTTGTAACAAACTCACCGTGAAAACTTAAGTAAAGTGAACGTGGATTGAACTGTCATTCTAACTAATGCTAGGACTTGACACTATTGACAGTTTATGCTGTAACAAACTCACCGTGAAAACTTAGATAAAGGGAACGTGGATTGAACTGTCATTCTAACTAATGCTAGGGATTGACAGTTCATTCTGTAACAAACTCACCGTGAAAACTTAGGTAAAGTGAACGTGGATTGAACTGTCATTCTAACTAATGCTAGGGATTGACACTATTGACAGTTCATTCCAAGCTCACTTCATCTAACTTCTCACGGTGGGATTTTTACAGAACCGATGAGCTATAGGAGACTTGCGGTTCTTCCCGGAATCATGTAGTTAATACACAGAACAATTAAATACATCAATAAGTAAGCATATTCAAATATTCCTACATTTTTCCCTTCAACCTCGTTGCCTGGCAAAGCATCCAATCAGCATTAAGGAATGGAGAACAAACCAAATTCAGAAGTTTTCTATGCTCTCGTCATTATACTTTTTCTTTCTCTGCGTAACCCTGGTTGAATAACATCAAGTAACCGAAATCCAACCGCCACCGGCCGGTGAGCGTGAACATCTGGTGAAGGCGGAGGCCTCTACCAAATATTCTGGATGGAGCTCCAATCTCATCATCATCATCATCTCAGCGTTTCGCATCCCGGTTGCATCCGCGGCTTTCGCGTTGGAGCCCGGGGTCCGCTTTCCTGCACATTCTTCTCCATTTCGCACGATCTTTAGCATCCTGTGGTAAGAGCTTGTTGGCACGCATGTCATCTCTCACAACGTCAAGCCAGCACTTCTTTGGTCTACCCCGCTTGTTCCGGCCCGGCGGAGGCGCCATGGCAAGATATTTGTTACCCACGTAACATGCCGGTTTGCGTAACACGTGGTCGTACCAGCATAGGCGACCCTCCTGCAGTTTGCAATGTCACGGACACGAAGGCTGCCCCGGATGCGGGAGTTCCTGATGCGGTCTTTCCGCGTAACTCCACACATCCACCGCAGCATATTCATCTCCGTAAGACGCAGCTGCTGCTTGTGTCGCTCAAGCACAGGCCACGCCTCACTGCCATACAGGAGAACAGGTCTAATGATGGTTTTATAGACCTGCCCCTTAAGCTTACACACAAATGACACCTGTCACCTCACGCCATTTCGCCCAAGCTGCATAAATACGTGCCTTGACGTCGCAATCAATGTCGCCGGACGCGTGAAGCACAGACCCCAAGTATTTAAACTGGTCCGTGCACTCGACCATGTCTCCGCCTATGCACACAGACATGGGGTCTGTCGTGTTGCTGGCCAAGTACACGGTCTTCGCCACGTTGAGTTTAAGACCCCCGTTCTCAAGCGAGCCCTTCCACGCATTCACACGCCGCACCAACCGTTCCGTGGATGGAGCTCCAATCTACCGCACCAGAAATACAGGTAAGAGTCAAAAATGCATTACCACTTTTGAACTTTATTGCAATAACAATAAGTGTCAAAAGTGTTACTCCACTTTTGACCTTTGCTATTTATCGCCGGAAGCACCTGTAAACCAACCTCTTCATTATTTGTTTGTGTTTGCTCGCGGTTTCTCTCGATGTTCCAATTTCAATATATAACTAACGTGCGTCTATTTTACAGTCGATAAATCAAAGAAATATAAATACTACAACATTTTTGGATAATCTAACCAAAACATGGGGTAAGATTATATTTTGCACTTAGATATAAAGAAAAAATGGACTTGGCAATCTCCAGATGGATCATACAAAAATGAAATAGATTACATAGCAACTAATAACAGAAAACCTTTTCAGAACATAAACATTCTAAGCCAATTTAATTTTAACACCAACCATAGAATGGTCAGAGCAACAATAAATAGTACAGAACCAAAAAGAAGCAGAAATAAATATAAGGTAATAACTAATACTACCATACAGCAAATAGTATCGAAAAACAAGATAGTTAACGATTATGACAAAGAAATTAACGAAATATTTGGATTATCACAAAATAAAGTGACGAAACCTAAAACAAGCTATACCGAAAATGAAACCAAAACTCTAATAGAAGAAAGAAAGCTACTTTTAAAATTGAAAAAAGACAAACAAAACCTAAAAGCCATTACAGATATAAGTAAAAAAATCAGCAACAGTATCAAGAAAGACAGAACTATAAGAAGAATAGATACTATCAACTACCATATAAAAAAGACGGGAGGAGTCAAAAAAGCTTTGAAAGAACTCGTAGAGTCAAAAAAATGGATACCAAACATTAGAAATAAAACTGGAAAGCAGGAGACAAAAAGAAGAAATATAATCCAAGTAGCAACTGATTTCTACAGGACACTCTATGCAGCAGAACCGAACACCAAGAAAGTAGCTATAAACCTTGACGACGATGAGGTAGAAGATATACCAGAGTTTCTGCAAGCAGAAATAGAAAAAGCAATACAGAGTCAAAAAACCGATAAAGCACCAGGGCCAGATCAGATAACAAACGAAATGTTAAAAATTGCTTTAACAATACCTGGAAATCTAAAGAAACTTACAGACATGTATAACACCATCCTAAGAACAGAGTTAATACCATCGCAATGGACCAAAAGTACAATCATACTACTACACAAGAAAGGAGATAGGGATAACATTGAAAATTATAGACCCATAAGTTTGATGTCAAACATATATAAGGTGTTTTCTAAACTGATTTTAAACAGACTTACAGGGCTATTCGACCAGCAGCAACCAATTGAACAAGCAGGATTTAGAGCAGGGTTTTCTACGGTTGATCACATGCATGTCTTAAAACAATTAATAGAAAAATGTGAAGAGTACGGTAAAGCGTTATATATAGCATTCGTAGATTATAGCAAAGCATTTGACTCAATATGTCACGACTCGCTTTGGAAGGCCTTAGTCGACCAAGGAATTCCTAAAAAATACATACGCATTCTAAAAAACATATATGAGAAAAGCACTGCACAAATAAAATTAGAAACAACTGGGGAAGAATTCCAAATAGCGAAAGGTGTAAGGCAAGGAGACCCGCTATCTCCAAAACTTTTCTCTGCAATCTTGGAAAGTGTATTTAAGGGTCTGGAGTGGGAAGAAGCTGGCATAAACATAGACGGCAAAAAACTCAACCATTTAAGATTCGCAGACGACCTAGTCCTGACTACTGACAACGCTACTATGCTTCAACATATGCTGCAACAGTTGGCAGAGGGAAGCAGAACAGTAGGTCTTACTATGAATGGATCTAAAACAAAAGTAATGACAAATAGAGAAGAAACAGCTATAAAAGTGAATGATTTAGATATCGAATACGTGGGAACCTATACATACCTAGGACAAGTAATTTCATTTAGAGACCAAACAAACATAGAAATCGAAAGAAGAGTAGCTAATGCATGGAACAGATATTGGTCACTTAAGGAGATATTTAAAAGCGATCACTTTCCCATGGCAGCGAAGAAAAAAGTGTTCAACTCATGTGTCTTGCCATGCCTGACATATGGATGCCAAACCTGGGCACTGAGCCAAAAACATCTTCTAAGACTGAGAACATGTCAGAGGGGTATGGAAAGAAGCATGACAGGCGTTACAAAAAGAGATCACATCAGATCAGAAGATATACGATCCATAACAAAGGTAGAAGACATAGTAAAGAAAGTAAGACAGTTGAAATGGAGATGGGCAGGACATATGACTAGAGATAGCAGAATGAAGTGGACCAAAATCATAACGGATTGGCTACCACGTGATGGTAAAAGGAAAAGAGGCAGGCAGGCAAAAAGATGGATGGACGATATAAAAAAAGTCGGAGAAGCGATCTGGTCAAGAAAAGCCAAAGACAGAGACGAGTGGAAAAAGCTGGAAGAGGCCTATGTGTCACAGGACACGCTGATCACTGAACAGGTTTATCGAAGTGTTAATTTGTAAATTAGGTTAAGTACTTAATTTAGTTCAGCAATAAAGGCTTATATATATATATTTATCGCCGGAAGCACCTGTAAACCAACCTCTTCATTATTTGTTTGTGTTTGCTCGCGGTTTCTCTCGATGTTCCGATTTCAATATATAACTAACGTGCGTCTATTTTACAGTCGATAAATCAAAGAAATATAAATACTACAACATTTTTGGATAATCTAACCAAAACATGGGGTAAGATTATATTTTGCACTTAGATCGCTACCGATGCTTTGTCATCAGTTTATTTTTACCAGTATTACAAACCGATGTTTGACACTACATACATCAAAGCAAATAATAAAATATCATAAAAAATGTTTATTTTTTGCAATTAGGCTGTTAAACTGCACTTTAGGAACACACCTACTAGTACGGACGACAGCAGGTTAAGCTACCCGAAATTGTCAGATATTCCCAATCAACCTTGAGATTACCTAAGGCTCAAGGCAGCTTTAGAGATAAAATTGAAAAAATCTACTAAGGAAATCTGACAGATTATAGTAGCTTGATGTGCTGTTGTCTGTCATGTCTACTAAAGTTATTAACAATAGAACACATCGTATGACATTAGTAAGTTAATTAGAATCTTAATAGTATTTGAATTGTTTTAATGATAACAAGAAGTTTGTCTTAATTTAGAACTAATTAATAAAAAAGATGGGATAAGCGCCAACGAGGCACATTCGAGTGCCGCTAATGAAAGCATACACAAGTAAAAATAATAATAATAAAGAATATTACATACAAGATACGCGCTAAAAACATAACCCTTCCTGGCAGTCGGGTAAAAATGCATTTGCTCAAACTGTTTTTCTCGTTTTCGTGACTCTGGTTATGATGTTCAATGTGGAAGCTAAACCTAAATCAATACTCGGGACTTTGGTATGTACCACCTATATTCTCACCTAGCTCCATAAAGAATAGAGATAAACAAACCAATTTAGGGTTATCACAACTCGCGTTTTACAAACCTCCTGTTATTTACATGATTATCGACTTTTACGTGCTAAGTATTTGTAAACAATTCCTATTGCAGCGTATTTCAATAGAATCACTAAAATAACATGCATAATAACTTGGTATTTCGAAAATCCATTAAAAAGTCGACATAATTTTACATGATAGCCCTACAGAAAAAGAAAGATGGATGAAATCCAGGTATGAAACACATTTTGTGGAATTCAACAAATTGAATAAAGTTGAGGCATTTGTCAACAAGTTTTCGCGTATTTTAATTACTTTCAAATCAACAGCATAACAAATGCATTATAATACTTTCAAGTGTGGACTAAGTATAATAGGTATGTATCAAAAAATGTAACCTATTAGGAAATTAGCTTACATGTCTGTCATATTCCATTCAAATCGGTTAAGCGTTCTATGCAAATCATAAATATCTAAACAAATAAACTGTTTACATTAGTGGGAAGTAGAATTATTACTTTTATGAAAATCGTCTATCTAGAAAAGGTTGTTAACATCTGTCTTTTAGGCGTAAACTACTCGTTGCCAAGCAACGGTTTGTCTACATCTATTCTTTATCGAATTTGGCCGACATATAGATATAAAGTATGTTATCACGATGTCAAATTCTTTAACTACCATAAAAATGCTGAAGGAATAAGAGCTCAACCTGACACTTCACACATCATAAGAAATATTATACTTATATAAGATTCCTGTCTTCTCATCTAGAGAAGTTCTTATTTATCGCTTTATGTGTATATTTGCGAGATTATTTATTACCTTGGAAAGTTTTACCTAGAAAAGAGAATAGACAAGGTTTAGTTCAGAGAATAGACTAGATGACCTTGTTGGTCATCTAGTCTGTTCTCTAAAATAAACCCTCATTCACAACACTATTGCTATACCATGTCCATTAAGTAAACCGTTTTTTGACAGCTGTCTTAGAACATACATATTCTAGATTAAAAAATAGACATAAAACTGCTTTATCTTAAATTATTTACTGTTTCTTACAGATTTTTTTTCAATATTGACAAAATAGTGCTGTAACACAAATTTTTCCCATCTCTTGAATTTCTGTTTTTTTTTTTTTTAACCGACTAAAAAAGTGCTTTTCTTCTAGAACCAGGGGGGTCCACTTAGAACATCAGCAACTGAAGCAAAAATACTAATCACATCTATGAACTTGAACAGCATACCTAAACATTGGTACCCATGGCGAAAGGCGCCCTCGAGAGGGCTCTCTTTTACCCTATTATTATTATACTCTTTGTCTAGAACCATGTGTTTACTCTATGAGTATAGTTTACGCACCCATGATCCTGCCACCATAAAGAACTCCGAACAAGTATTTGAAGACTAAACACAAAAACACGGCAAGTTAGCATAAAACTACTTTCTTATTGCAAACCTTGAAGTTCAGTTATCATATTTCCAAAGGTCTGCAGAATAATCTCATTACCAATGGTTTCTGGGTATTATTGACGCTACCGCAGCAGAATTGTACAGATTCGTTCGTTTTTAGATTTATTCGTTAGGCATAAGAATAGGTTTTTATCTTACGCGGTGAAACAATGGGGCGCAGCTAGTATCCAAATTGAGAGGGAGGGAGAAGGCGCGGCTACCTGGCATTTCCGATGACACAGGTACTCTCGGGTCATAATTGCTTCAGAAGGTACCTGTGTCGCATAAACAGGGAGCCGGACGCTCGGTGTCACCACTGCATCGACTGCCGGAAGGACACGGCGCGGCATATGCTCATCTCTGAAGTAGGCAGTGATCTGTCGCTGCCGGCCGTAATTAATGGTTGGCAGCGAAGAGTCCTGGGATGCGATGGTTTCCTTCTGCGTAACCGTCGTCTCACAGAAGGAGACTGCAGAAAGGGAGTGGGAGATCTCGTCTACTCACCCGGCAGCAGACGCACCGGGCGTCAGCGGATAAAGCCCTCTTCCAGTCCCTTAAATGGGTCCAAGAGTGACAGACTCGGGGTCGCCTGTTCCACGCGCGCCTCTCTTAGGGCCGGTGCTCACTGACTGCGTGGCACGGCATGGCACAGCAGGTTGTGTAGTGGCATCTCACGGCGTGCTGTGGCATCCTGCGGCATTCCGTGGCATACCGTGGCGTTTCAGCCATGCGTTCCTTTTCATATGTTGATCTATGTAGAAACGGGAGGAGACATTGTATATACATTGATACGAACCAACCAGATTAATAAGTTTTTCTTCATCCATTTTTCCGTATTTTACGTGAAAGTAATATTACTATATCGCGTACGCACGTGCTAATCACTTGCCACGCACAGTCAATGTCAGGGACAAAAAATGGCGCGCGCCGTGTGTTTTCTCGCCCCACCGAAATGCTGCACAATTTTCAACCTTATTTCAACTATTTTTTTCCACTTGGTAAAAAAAGGTTCGATTCCAAGCGATTCGAATACATGTGGCATTGTTGAGACTGGCTATCCTGGTCTATTTTCAAAAAGCACAGTCACGCACGCTTTTATTTTTGTTTATGATGTGTTTAAAAAATTAATCGTAAGAAGATAGATCTATGATGAAAAACATTACAAAGTAATGTGTTAGTTGAGCCTGTTGTTGAAGTATAAAATAAATAAAACAAATTGCTCAATTAAAATAAATTCAACAATTGGTATTGCTCTCAAATTGCTCTCTAAATATGTATATTCCCAGCTGAGCACGTCATTGTTTGCTGTTGAAACAAGCAAACAAATCTTGCAATCAATGTAGGTACTCTATTTATTTTGCAATCACGGTAGACTCAAAGGAAAATTACAAAGAGATTGTTTTCCAATAATTGACTACTTAAGCAATATTGGGGTATAAACATCAAAATATTTTTATTTCATATAAACTTACATGGGAGCTTATGTAATGTCAGTAGGTTGGTGCAGGGTTCCTATTGGTTCCGGGAGGCAGCCAGTTTGGCATCAGCGGGCGGATCCTTAGTGGCCGGAAGGATCCGCCGCCTGGGCTTGAGGGTGGCGCTGCACAAAACGGAGGCCGTGTTCTTCCACGGCCCCCGGCAGCGCCCCCCACATGACGCCCACATTTTTGTGGAGGGCGTCAGGGTCGGGGTCGAGGCCCAGATGAAGTATCTGGGCCTCACGTTGGACAGCAGGTGGCGCTTCGGCCCGCACTTTAGCGGGCTGTCGACGCGCCTGCTGAAAGCTGCGGACGCCCTCTCATGGCTCATGCCGAACATGGGAGGGCCAAGCATGCGGTGCCGGCGTCTGTACGCCGGCATTCTGCGGAGTATGGCCCTTTATGGGGCCCCCATTTGGGCGGACTCCCTCCATAGGAGGGAGAATGCCACCGCTCTTCGGGCGCCCCAAAGGGCCATCGCCCAGCGGGCAGCGCGGGCCTACCGCACAGTAGGCTTCGCTTCGGCATGCGCTCTGGCGGGCACCCCGCCTTGGGAGCTCGAGGCGTGGGTGCTCGCCAGAGTGTACGAGTGGACGGCGGGGCGCAGGGCGCTGGGCGAGCGTCCGGCCCCCGAATTGAGGGAGGCCGTCCGGCGGGAGGCGAGGGTCGCTCTTGTCCAGGAGTGGACGCGGGACCTCGCCTCCGCCGTCTTCGGCCGCCGTACCCTCGACGCCATCGGGCCGGTCCTGGAGGACTGGCTCGACAGGCGTCACGGGTTCCTCTCCTTCCGTCTGGTGCAGGTACTCTCCGGTCACGGCTGCTTCGGCAGGTACCTGCACCGGATAGGACGAGAGGAGACACCGTCGTGCCACGGTTGTGGCGCGGCGGAGGACACGGCGGAACACACCCTCGCGGTGTGCCCGTCGTGGGCCGTGCCGCGCCGCGGTCTTGTCACGGCGGTTGGTGGGAACCTCTCGCTGCCCGCCATCGTCAGAGCAATGGTGGGGAGCGAGGAGGCTTGGGTGGCGATGGCCTCCTTCTGCGAGGTCGTGATGTCGCAGAAGGAGGCAGCGGAGCGCGAGCGGGAGGAGGATCCCCTCGCTCCGGCGCTCCGCAGGCGGCGTAGGGGGAGGAGAAGGCGGGATTTCGCCCGCTTTCTCCCTCCCTGAGGTGAGCGGCGGGGGAGAGGTAGCTCAGGCTGCGCTAGTTTCCCACTCCCCCGCCACTATGGCGATGCCGGAGTGCCGCTGTGGGTTTAGTGGGTATTCCCAGCTACGGCTGGGTGAGTCCCACACACGCCCTTCGGGGTAAGGTGCGTAAATGCATTCCCACAGCGTTAACAAAAAAAAAAAAAAAAAAGGCTTCCTATTGGTTGTTTTCTATGGAGGAGATTGAAAGAGCCAGCAAGAAACTACACGGTTACGCTTTTAAAAGTAATTACCTTTTTTAAATTATACTGTATTACTTGGTCGTGCCTCGGAAAGCACGTTAAGCCGTTGGTCCCGGTTGCCATACGAACATCTAGTGGCAGCCGTTACGGGTTGTTGGAGCCCTCAAAAGTCCTACAATTGGTCTAACTGTAGTGCTTCGATGTCGCCTTCGGGTTGTGGAGGTCAGACGGCAGTCGCTTCATGGAAAATGTCGAAGTTTTTTTATATCAGCAGCTGGACTGGTAAAGCGAACCCCAGACTTCAAAGCTGAAAAGGCTTCGGATGCGACTGGGATTAACACTGGGATGATGATGACTTGGTATGGAAGAATTGTGTGGCCTACACAGTTCTTCCATACCTAGTAATACTCAGGTCAGTCAGGTATCTAATAGACTAGGCTATAACAAAAAAACCAAAAGTGGACACACAGCCTATTTCCAAGCTTTAGATACGAACGACAGCAGATCAAGCCATCCGAAACTGTCAAATATTCCCAATCAATCTTTTATAATTTAGAGATAAAGTTGGAATTCTAATAAAGGGCATAAGGGATTTGTGCTGTCGTCTGCACAATCATGCAACGGCACATCAGTGGTAACAGTTTGACATTGACAGGACCACTTTATCGTAGCATCAAGAGCTACCTATCCTACCATTGATTCGTAGTTGGTACCTAAGTCGCTAAGTCGATTGGTACTGCAAGTACGGACAGTTTACAGGCATCTCATGAAGACGTGGCAACAACAATCATGTCCGTTTTAACAATTGCCAGCAAGAGGTGGAATCTGGACTGTTTTAAATAGACGTCAGTTTATTCTTGCTTGCCAATGACGCGATCATAAGTATACTATGACGTGTTAAGACCATTATTTAATGATGTTGTGAAAAAAGAATAGAGCTATTCATCCTGTATGGTGGTGTATCCTGTGTTCAACCATCATGGTTCCAATGTCAGACAAAGATAGAGATCTTTGTCTGACATTGGAACCATGATGGTTTTAACAAAGCATAGTAACACCCTAGGCTGCCTGCGTACGTAAACTGTGAACATGTGTGACTTCTAATATAATTTGGAAAATATACAACGTTAATATTAGTTTATGCGGTACCCGAAATATGTGTCCAGTATATTTAAGTAAAGGATCCATGTACAAAATTTCAAAAAGATAACATGGAAAACCACAAAGTTATGAGCTTGTTATCTTACTTGGTTGTCCCAACAAAAATATGGTCAACGCACCGCTCAACCGCCCGCGTCGCGCGGGGTTGGCTCTTGGTCACGCCACAATAACGGCGGTAAATCCCCTCTTTGAGGAGTGGCTACAGAGGCGCCACGGCGCCCTCACCTTCCGCCTGTCACAGGTGCTCACCTAACACGGTTGTTTCGGAAGGTTCCTGTTCCGGATAAGGCGGGAGGAAACGCCATGGTGTCACCATTGTGTGGATCGCTCTGATGGCACGATGGAGCATACGATGGAGATCTGCCCGGGTTGGGTAAAGCACCGCCGTATCCCGTGGTGGCGATCGGCGGCGATCTCTCGCGTCCGACCATGGTCCAGGCCATGGTCCCTCTCCTTCTGTGAAGCTGTGATGCTGGAAAGGAGGAGGCGCGGAGCGCGTGAGTAACAATTTCTAAATAATTATGTATTCGGGAAAAAATATACCATGGTTCAAAAATTATTACAGTTGCTTATTCTGAACAAACTATATTCAGGTTTCCTATAATGTCAAAATAACGTTGTATAAGATGACACCACACATGATGACACATGTTTATAAATTTTTTGATCTCTCAGAGCTCGCAGCCTGGTAGGATCTACGTCGCGGCAGCTCAGCTTGCCGTGAAATTACTCAGCAACTAAGTTACGCGTGCTACCGTCGAATAGTAGTCATCATCAACCTTTTTATCGTCTCACTGCTGGGCACAGGTCTCCCCCAGAAAAGGAATAGTATTAATTCAAATTAATTCTTAATTAATTTGTTGACAAATGAAAAACTTATATGCAACTTACTTATAGCGACATTAAACACTATTTTTAATTGATTATCGTCGGGTTTAGTGGGAACTACGTGGTTGACGCAGTAGTTGTGCGATCGACTACTGCGTTGCGTCTCGTGGGTTCGATTCGAAAATAAAAACACTTGCAACCATGACAGCGAACCGCTGTCAGTTGACTGACTACTTAATATTTTTACACATATAAATAAATAAACATTCATTCTACGTTACAAGTCATAGTAATTACGGTCTCTAATTAGAAAGGCAATTGTGAAAAGAATAATTATAATTAGTAGAATTAAGATGTGTGCATTTAGTGTCTTTATCAATGAACGCATTGATAAAGACAAATTACTAAACACTAGTAAATAGGGCCCTTTGAGGGTATGATGAGCAACAGAGATAGGACCTAATTGACATACCAATCAGTCTAAAAGATGTTCTCATACTAATAACACATTATTAGGAATTTGTTGTTTAAAGTGTACAAATTAAAATATTTAAAAAAAATGCTTTACATCACAGCATTGCTCATCGTGTACATTGCTCTGACTAAGTTGCTGAAAGAGGAAGCTGAACCTACAATAGTATTAAATCCCGGTCCAATAAAAAGAACGGAGAGTTTCAGGTATGTTTCGGCTTATACTATACAATATTATAAGTAGAAGTATCCATGTTTTGAAATATAATTATTGCATCGAAATGAAGCAGAGTGGATAGCAATCCCACTCTGCTTCGCTTCGGTGCAATAATTAGTTTATAACCCTTTCTACTAGCAAGTAGAAATATGTATATTATATGGTTATAAACTGTTTGTGTGTAGGGCATGCAATTTCCGTAATTTTTGTTTTACCGGTAAAAAACCGGTCAATGAAATATTTTTACCGGTCAACCGGTAAAAACGGTAAATATATATATATATATATATATATATATATATATATATATATATATATATATATATATACAATATGTAAAGAAAACCCTGTCCGACCCATAAGGATAATAAAGGTTAGGTAAACACCTGACCAAATATGATATAAAATTTTACATAATCATCATAGTAACAATACTAATGAATTTTGAAATAACCCTTTTTTCCCGGGAATTAATTCCAATTTCCCCGAAATTTGGTAATTTTTTAAAAAGTGACAACACCGGTATTATTATAAGCGAATAGCGACGCGACCACGTCACAGGTGCCGCGTGCCCTGCCCCCCACCGCCCGCTGAAGGGTGTTGCTTACCGCACATGTATTAAGTTACCTCGTGTTGGGAAATAATATTTATTTTTTTAGGGGGATTTTTTTTTTAAGTTTAGCCTGTCTTTGTGGGCATTAGTAGTATCAGTTATCGATACCTAACAATACCTTCACGGATCGGACAGGGTTTTCTTTACATATTGTATATATATTCATAAATATGTAATAATATGATTGGGTAGTCTTAAAGCAAAAAGTAAATACGTATACAAGGTACAATGGTAATGAACATGTTAAATATTGCTTAAAATGAGCATAAGAACACAATTTTTAAAAACATGACCTTTTCTTTGGCGCATTCAAGCTTAAATGTCGCACCTTTATATTAATTTAGACAATTTTCATTTTCAAAACGCAGCCAGCCAACGAATGCTGGTAAATCTACATCAAGCCCATGTAGGACCCGAAAAATCCTAAATGTAGCTTGCTAAACGTCCACGCGATCTTTGGTGTCAAGTAGGTATACTGGCTTGCACCAGTTCTCATTAGCCAAGGAGAGCGGAGTGAGTTCCTTGTCAACCGCGACCACATCTCAATGCATTCCCACGTCGGTTTTTAGGAAATATTCCCTGAGACTGCATATCTCACGATTGTGGAGGGTCTTAACATTTATAAAGCTTCGACCTTCACATTTTCTCGGGGTACACAGCCTCATAACCGATGACAGTGGGTGATGCAATTGATTTATAGTCAGCACCGTACGGACCCTCCTATCTAGGGCGTCGACTTCGGTCTGAGTCCGTTTGAGTATGCCGAAAGAGTACATAAAACCGGCATGATCCAACCGTTGAAGGTGCGTACCTTATTTCCGCTTGATAAAAGACTATTTATTACTTATTTCAGCGATGCGAATATGATGAAGAAATGCGAAGCGTTTTTTCAGCGATTGCTGCATACCAGTAACATTGATACGTTGGGTATCAACGTTACTGGTATTAAGCAATCGACATACCCAATATTTATAGGTTTCAGATGCAGAGAGCGCTCTAAGGTTTATGGAACCCGAACACTACTGAAAGTTTCAGTAATTTTCAGTAGCTCCTTCAGTTGAAAATTGTTGGGAGCAATGAATTTTAAGTCACTTATGTAAAGGAAGTGCGATATAACCTGACCACCTCCCCTCAGCCGATAGTCTAGCCTTATTATAATCTATCCAACATATCGATAGATCCTTTCGGGAACGACGAACTTGTTTGGTATTGGCCATGTTATTAAGAAGTAGCTCCTTAGTACGGCGGGAGCCGCTCCTACATCCATTTTGAGAGGCAATCATGATGAGTTACTGTCAATATGTTTGTTAATTTGAATTTTAAAAATGGATATAAGAACTTTAAAGATCGTCGATAAACAAGTGATCGCCCTATAATTTTTGGGTTTCACGGTGCTACCTGATTTACGGACCAGGTGGGTTACTCTAGTTGTTAGGAACTGAGGTAGCGAACCAGACTTAAGCGAGTGTGGAATGTTGAAAACCATTTGATCCAAAAAAGTGATTGACAGGCACCAACCAGATACTGCACCAGAATGAACACATGGCATCGTTATTCAGTAGATAAGTGTCAGCCACACCTTGGTCTTTTCATTCGCAGTCCTTATAAACCCACCTTTCATTGTTCTGGAAAGTGCAATTCTGGGTGTATCGTACACTTTCTGCTTCAGGAAGTCGATGTGCTCCCTGGGCTGACATGGGTCGTATAATCCTGTAGGCTGATATTTGTACCTGAAAACGTCCGCCTTACAAAGCGTACCACTCTAGGACGAGTATCACACTCCCTGAAGCAGATTAGTTTACCGATGAGTGCTCTGGCCCTACCAATACGGCATTCAATCCTGCACTGCCAAGCTAGTAAGACTGGTTACGTTCGTCTAGCTCTGGAGTCATTGAAAAATTTGACATGACTTCGATAGTCGTTGTACAGTACAGTTATACAAACTAATGAATGACACGAAACGTCACAACGCTTACTTCAAAGCTACTGTCAAGTTTCAAACATCTATACTAATATATAAAGCTGAAGAGTTTGTTTGTTTGTTTGTGCGCGCTAATCTCGGGAACTACTGGTCCGATTTAAAAAATTCTTTTTGCGTTGGATAGCCCATTAATCCAGGAAGGCTTTAGGCTACATAACGTCACACTGCGACCAATAGGAGCGGGGCATAACTAACTCCACGCGAACGACGTCGCTGGCGACCACTAGTTATATATAATGGAAAGTTTGATGTATGCGTGAATAAATGAACAATGTTGCCCAAAAACATAAAACCGGGAAATTACCGGTTTTATATTTTTTACCGGTAATTTTATAATGACGAAGAAAGGCGATTTACCGGTAAAAATGAAAACCGGTAAACCGGTATTGCATGCCCTATTTGTGTGCCAAGTTTCATTCAGATTCGCTAGGTGTTTTTACTTGGGAAAGTAACAAACATCGATATATACATTGATCCATGTATCCTCACAAAGTTTCGTATTACTATAATAGTAGGAAATACAAAGTCAACTCCAAGTCCTACAAAAAGGCGCTTAAGAAGGCTCGCTTCGACCGCATTACCCATAATGGCAACAAGTTATCTGCGCAGCCATCCGGTAGAATATCTTTTTGGTCCCTTGCCAAATCGGTCGAGGCGAACTTCTGTCGGCACACACTGCTTCCGCTGGTTAGGTCTGGTGGAACCTCTTTGTATCTCTCTTTGCCCATAATTCGCGTCTTGATACTGGCAGTGCTACTCCACCTAATTTACCTCCTTGCGGAACTTCAATGCCCGAGGTTCGCATTAGGAACAAGGAGGTTCTGGGAGTACTGTGTCGCCTGGACCTGAATAAGGCTAGTGGTCCAGATGGTATACCAGCGATTGCGATTCTTAAAGCATGTACGCCCGAGTTGTCTCCTATATTGACGTGCTTGTGTCGCCTTTCATTTAGGACTGGTATAGTGCCCAAGTCCTGGAAACTTGCCAATGTGCAGCCCGTACCCAAAAAGGGTGGTCGTGCCGATCCTACCAACTATCGGCCGATTTCAATCACCTCCATACTTTGTAAAATTATGGAGCGTGTGTTGAACTCGCACCTCTTAGCATACCTGGAAGGTAACGATTTCCTCAGTGACCGACAGTACGGGTTTCGCCGCAATCGGTCAACTGGGGACCTACTAGTGTATGCCACTCACTTGTGGAGCTAGACCCTCGAGAGAAATGGGGAAGCGATTGCTGTCTCCGGGTAAGACACGCTGGCCTTTTGAGTAAGCATCCAGTGTACGGCATTGCCCCTGGCCTGGCTAGCTGGGTAAAAGATTTCCTGACTGAACGGTCTATATTAACAATGTGCTGATGCCCGGTATCTATGGGTCTGCAGATGATAGCACAGTTGTGGAGAGATACCTCCCGGATGGTCGGGCTAGTAAGGAATCAATCCAGTCCGAAAGAGAGGCTATGGTAGAGCGAACGAATGTTGCACTACAGGCAGTCTCCTAATGGGGCAATGCCAATCTCGTAGCATTCAATGCCGCCAAAATAGGTTAAAGCAACCAAAGAGTACGCACTACCAAAGAGTACGAATTGCTCATAACTCGTATATTTTATCCGTATTAGCCACCATGAGATGGCGGTCAGTTGCCTGTGACACGAGGAGCTAACAGACATGGATTCAACTTGCTGAGCTTTGTTTTTTTTTTATTTTCATAGCAATTTATAGATTTTGGACATGTTTGTAAACTTTAAGTAACACAACTTGAGACTAATAATATAAGGTTTGCATTAACATAATACTCGAGGATGTTGGTTTTTCGTCAAATTCACTGTTTATATTTTCGTTTGGTTTGAGGTTATAAGTCATGCCATTGTATTTATTTATCTATCGCGGCGGCAAATTTAAAAATATTCTTTTCGTAGGAGTGCGCACCCAAAGAGCACGCGCGCTCACTCTTACTTTCTATGAAATAAAATCAATGCGAATGCTTTATAGTAGCTTACATTTTTTTTTTATTTTCTTTTGAAGAAAGCCGCGATGTCAGGTTATAAAAATAAATCTTAAAATCTGAAAACTACTTCACTGAAGATATTTTGAGAGAAAAGTTAGAACAGGGACAGAGTAAGAGGTCTATTGCTAAGTCACTGAACATTCGCTCTTTAGGCAGATTTTACAATATACTAAGTCTGCGTCAACCTGAAAAAACAAGCTTAGCTCGTGCTGCTGGACCATCGTTATAATCGGGTTCATGCGCACTCTTAGCTTATATAGAGCATCCCTTGTGCGTCCTCTTAGCTACAAGGTACCTTAAGAGTGCGCATGATCCACGTCCCCAAATATCTGATTGAATTTAATAATAGAAAAATGTTACCAAATAACCAATAATTAAAATTCAAAACTATTAAACTGAAAGTTTATTTTTAATAAATAATAGTTTGTAACTTGCGCACTCTTTGGTACCTTTACCCTACGCCTTCAGCTTTTGGGAGTTTAGATTTCCTCGAACCTAAACTTTGCGCGGTTCAATGAGTCCAAGGCCAATATGGCTGCCAGAAAACTTGGCGTTATCGCAAAGGTCCGGCTGTACTTCACAACCAGGGCAGCTTCTCATGTTGTACAAAGCACAGGTCCGTTCGTGTGTGAAGTACTGCAGCCACATTTGGGCTGGTGCTGCTAAGTGTCACCTGACCACTTGGGATTCAGCGGAGAGGCGGGCGAAGAGGCTAATTGGTGACCCTGATTTAACTCGAGACGGTCTTCAAAGCCTAGAGCACAGGCGTTGAGTAGCCAGCCTTTTGATGTTCTATAGGATGCATTTTGGGGAGTGTGCGAGGGAATTGCATGATTTAATTCCCCCATCTCCGTTCCACCAGCGGACGACCCGTCGTACGGCGAGTTTCCACCCTTATTTTGTTAACACCACTACGATCCGGACAAAGCGTTTCGCCTCCTCCTTTATACCGCGTACATCGAGGGACTGGAACAATTTGCCAGCGGCAGTGTTTCCGTCGGACTACAATTTGAGTGTCTTCAAGGCTAGAGTGAATAGGCTCTTAATAAACTAGTGCGCTTTACCATCAACGATTGCTTCACTGCTTACCCTCAGGCAGGATTGCGGTCAAGCGCTAGTTTATAATTTGTAAAAAAAAATAGAATTTTTGGAATAAATAGGAAGTTAAATGTATTTACTGAGGGTATTTACAGGGTTGCGGGTTGGTTAAAAACGAAACCGTGGCCCTGGCCGTCGCACAGGCAACTGAAGAGTCACGGGTGGGTTTTAGTCAGTAAAAGTCTGACACGCCCTTCCGCTCCGTCCAGAGGGGGAGAAGCCATTTGATGATTTCCCATCCTAACAAAAAAAAAATGGAGAGTTTGCTGGCTAGCTATATATAGTAGATTGCTTTCAATATGCACGATACACATGATAGAGCGGGCGTGACGGGGCAGATTGGAAGTACAAGAAATTTTACGCGGACGAAGTGCACAGAAACTAGTTTATTATATAGCATCTGATGATAACTTTTCCTTTTACAGAAGACGGTCCTAGAGCAGTGAATGCAGAAAGCACTGCCCATGACGCTTATAAGGCATTTAAAGACAAGATGAAGCAAGGCTAGCCGTCGTGATCACCATGCTGACTGCTTACCTACTTCCAGCTTGAGACTTTTCCTATTATTTTATTTTATTGTTGTAATAAAATTATGTATTTATTTATAAGCTAAAATATAGTTGATCAACTGAAATAGTTGTATTTAAATGGTTCCCATTTCTGGAAAGGTTGTCTGTAAAAGATGGCTCTTAGCGATAAGACCGCCCATTGTGTCACCCTTTGTAAAATATTTTTATTTATGTTCTGTAATCTATATGGTGTAGATAATAAAGAGTTATTCTATTCTACGTATAACTATTAAAGGACAATTGATAATTGGGCAGAAGCTGGATGAGACTGGATTAGAAAAGTGAAAATTGATAAAAGGAAGGCCTATGCTTAGCAGTGGATGAAGTGGGACCATGCATGTTGATGTATAGGCACTAACTGTCCACTATTAATTAACACAATATAATGCCGTTTTAATGAAATGCACAGCAAAATTAGAAAGTGAAGAACAACAGTCACGCTTTTATTTCTGTTTATTTTGATATGTGTCATTGAACGAAAGTGTTAAAAGATGGTTCTATGATGAAGAACATTACATGGTAATTTGGTAGTTGAGCCTATTTTTGAGGTACGAAATATATTTTTTGATCTGTAGAGCTCGCAGCCCAGCAGAATCTACGTCGCGGCACACCCAGCTTAGCGCAAAATTAGTCAACAACAAATTATTAATCTATTTGTTGACAAAAGAAAAACATATGGGCAACTTTTAGCCAAATTAAACACTATCTTTGATTGATGAACATCGGGTTAATGGGATCTTGCAAACTAATGATAGCAATCCGCTGTGCGTTGCCTTTCTACGAAATATTCAATGAATTAATTGATAAAGACATCCGGCAAAACGTTAGTAAATAGGATCTTTTAGGGTATGATGTGCAACAAAGATACGAGCTCAGTGACACTGACATACCAATCAATATAAAAGATGATCTCGTAATATTATGAGATTATTTAGTTGTTATTTGAAGTGTACATAAATACTTAACATTAAAATAAAGTTTTCAAAACTATATTATATCACAGCGTTATTCATCGTATACATTACCTACTCTAGCTAAGTTGCTGAACATGGAAGCAAAAGAAAGAGGACTTTCGGTATGTTTGAGCTTATTCTGTACAATATAATAAGTAGATCGCTAGTAGATACATTACACTTTATTAGTATTGTTTTCAAAAGTCAACTGTGGTGTAGGTACCCTCACGCGGCGAGTACGTATAACCAGATATACGAACGTAAACGAGACAAAAGGAATATGTAAGGATCGCGGCAGCCATGCCTCTGGTCGCCCCAAGAGACGCTCTGTTCGGGAGACAACATAGGACCCCCTCCAGGCCGGTGAGCAGTCGCGACTCAAAGAGATGTCAGTTAGCACATCGTGACAAGGTTCACGAAGACCGATGCCTGGGTCAGGGTTGCGGGTTGGTTAAAAGAGAAACCGTGACCCTGGCGCACAGGCAAGTGAAGAAACACAGGTAGGGCTTAGTCAGTAAAAGTCTGACATGCCCTTCCACTTCGCCCAGAGTGGGAGAGGTCAATTAATGATTTCCCATCCACGCCAAAAAAAAAGGATAATATGAAGCACACCACACAAATACGTGCGTGAAATTCTGGAACTGCCGTTAGAAAAATCCTATAACTTCCATTAAAGTCAGATAAAAGTAATGGAAAAACGATGGATACATAAAAATTTTATGTATCCATCGTTTTTGTTCGAATATTATCCATTGCATAATATTTATCTCTATAGGCAGATACGATTTTCCAAAGGTAGATCCTTGGGTTATTTTTTAATTCATCCTACTACCCCCTATCTACCTAATATCTCATGTAATTCATGGAATTTCTGAAAACAACTGACCTTTACCACCTAGATAAAAACAATGAACCAATAAAAATTGTTTTCCTACACCTACTTTACGTTAAAATACCTTTGTACCCGCCAATCGAAGAAAGGGGAGTAATTATGTTCGAGCATGTCACAAACTAGTAGCCGCCAGCGACTTCGTTCGCGTGGAGGTGATTATATTCCACCAATATTGGTCGTAGCATGATGTTATATAGCCTAAAGCCTTTCTGAATTAATGGGCTATTCAACGCAAAAAGAATTTTTCGAATCGGAGCTGTAGTTCCTGAGATTCAAAAAACAAACAAACACACTCTTCAGCTTTATATATTAGTATAGATATGCTTGAAAAACATTACATTGACATAGTGTATGTATGTCCATTTCCTTGGCACGCCCTACAGCCTACACTGCATTACGGATTTTGACATGCGATGTGTCATTTGATTCATCTTATCTGTGTGGGACCAATGTGAACCGGTCTAAAAATATAATATGCAAGTTAAACATAAATACAACGCAACTAATGAAACCCAGTCTATTCTAAAACTCGTGGAAACTTGGCGAAGTGATCTTATGTTGAGATTTTTACGGAACATATGTACAGTAAGGGTCAAAAGACGAGTACCACTTTTGACACTTATTGTTAGTGCAATAAGGTTCAAAAATGGTAATGCACTTATTACTTTTACTATTACTACTACTTATTACTTACAGATTTTTACAGATTACAGCTGAATTTACAGGTAAGGGTACCTGTAAATTCTTGTAGTTTTAATTTGTAATTGTTTATGTTTTTACTCAAAGCCCACACACACTGTGTAGCTAAGCATATTGTACGTTACAAAATTGCATCGCTGACAGGGGTGTCCGGCACTGGTACAGCTACACAGGAGCTAAACTTAGTATTCAGGAACACTGTTGGAGCTGCTGAACCTTGGACAAAGCTATCTTTGCAATGTGTAGATTCAATTTCTTGTATAATTGCATGGCACACGTGTGAGCACAATGTACTTGCTGTAAAGCAGCTATTTGTTTGGTTATTTTAATTTCTGAATTGTTGTTATTTTTTTGTGTTTTCCATAATGGACGCTCTCAGCGGACAATATATTTCCGCATCGTTCTCACACGGTTGATTTCAACATGAATGATGTAATCGTGTGTGTTCTCGTCGTCCAAGATACCACAGTGTCTCAAGACTAAAGTCTTTGACCAGTGTGTGTTGCCATTGATGACTTACGGAACTGAAACGTGGTCGCTCACAATGGGCCTCATACGAAGGCTCAGAGTCACACAAAGGGCAATGGAAAGAGCTATGCTCGGAGTTTCTCTGCGTGATCGAATCAGAAATGAGGAAATCCGCAGATGTACCAAAGTCCAAACCGATGGCCGATGGGGCAGATGGGGCAGATGCTTAACTAAGTACAATTCAAAACAAAACTCTTTCAAACTTACGATTTAATTTAAATCCAACACAAGTAACACTTAAAATACACTTTGAGGAGTAGAAAGTATGATAGCCAACCGTACTTTAAAATAGAGTAAGTACGGTACAGGGTGTATCGGACATCGTAACGCAAACTTCGCGAAAAGGCTACACCGCATGCCACTAACAAAATTATGATAGTCATTTATGTCGTTAATGAGCGATTACAGAATTAACAGTGTTTAAAAAAAGTATCGGCTCGGCCTTTGAACGTTGCAAGCGTGCCACCGTGCGTGTTTGTAGGTATGACGTGGACCCCTGATGCGAACTCTATAAAAACAGCTGATACGATAGTTTTCACTGCTTACCATCAGGCGGGATTGCGGTCAAGAGCTTGTTTATAACTTATAAAAAAAAAAAATTGTTCACATTGCGCTTTTTGTGGAAACAACGAATTAATTAATTTTTACTTTAAAATATTTTTGGGTTATAAAAGTATAGATAGCAATTATGAACGGTCTAAAGTGAAAAAAACTGCTTTTTTTTATCGGGAAAAAGCCAACGCGGAATTCCACCACCGGGGGTTCAGAAGTTTGTGCGTCGATGTCAGATGATATCATACTAACTGCGCCCCGCGGTTTTACCCGCATAAGTAGCTGGAATATAAAAAGAAATATTAAAACCTATTCTCATATCTAATGAATGTATGTACGAAATTTAATTAAAATCGGTTCAGCCATTTTGGAGGAGTTCGAGGAAAAACACTGTGACGGGAGAATTCTATATAGATAGGCGTAATGTATAACTAACAGGATATGCTTAAATACTCTTTTTTACACAATTTTTTACTGTACTCGTACCAGTCACGTTATATTATGCAAACAACCCTTTATCAGAACCAAAATGCTGACTATTTACTTTTATAAACATAAATTCAGTGTTAAAATGTTTGGACTGGTACAATTATTAAAAAAAAATCGTATACATACATACATTCCTCCCTTTTATTACCTTTTAATTACCTACCTTCTTTGAAATCCGGAATATTCTATTTCATCGCTGTTAATAGAAAACGTGGGCAAAAAAGCCATTCCCGTGAATTTCGGCAAAAATATTCACAAAGAATGCCAAGTCAAATCGAAGTGATGCAAAGAAGTGGGTAAAGGAAAGTATAAATTTCACTTGGACAAAGTCGCAAGCAGAAGCTAGTGATGTTACAAAACGGTTAGGTACGGACGACATCAGGTCCAGCTACCCGAAACTGTCAAATACCTATTCGCACTCTACCTTCAGTCTTAATGCTGTAGCAATCATGGCCGTACCGGGGGGGCAGGGGAGGCAGCTGTCCTCTAAGGAAATCTCGCAGAACACGTATGAACTTCCCTAATTACTAAATTTTATTTATTTTATTTATTTATTTTGGTCCACCAACAACTGTTTACACTGGATATGGTACATAAAGTAACATGTTATTTTAAAAGGTGACAGAGTAGTGTAACAATCACTTACAGGTGAACTCCACATGCATACAAAAATGGAGTTGTACAGGAATTAAACTAAATTAAAACTTAAACTAAGTTATTGGACAAAAAAAAGCATCTTTCATTTATTGCCAGAAAGTGAGTGCTAATTAATTTAAATCCGGAAGATATTTGTAAAATGTGGCTTTCAATTTGCTAAAGGAGTCAAAGTGCAGATCAATTTGATTGCTACAATTGTTCACCACCTCACAAAATCTAGCATATGGGGAATTGGCGCCTAAAACAGTTCTCCTTTGTGGTGGCCACAGTGGTGTTATTGGATTGCGAGGAATTCTTGAGGGGGCACGGAAATTAAAAGTGTTTAATATCTGGGGGCAGTCAATTTTATGGGTCATTACTTTGCACACAAACATTGCGTCGTTTAGCCGTCGGCGTTTCTCCAGGGAGACCATGTTGTAGTGTTTCAGTCTATCACTATAAGAACGTATTTTTTTTGCCAAGCCGCTGGAAAACACCAAATGCCATAGAAAACGCTTTTGAACATGTTCAAGCCGCAAGGAATGTGAAGCATAGTGTGGCCTCCAAATTACGCTACAGTACTCCAACACGCTTCGAATTAGGCCGTTATACAACATCATTTTAGTCTTACAACACTTAAAATGTTTGGTATTTCTAATAACAAAACCCAGCATCTTAGAGGATTTCTTTATGACATTGTCTACATGCGGAATAAATGTCAGTTTTCTATCAAAAATAACACCAAGATCCCTAATTGTGTCCAGTTCGCCAACTTTGACCCCATCAATATAATAATTGTGTTTAATTAAATTGTGATTTCTCGTAAATTTAATGTGATAACATTTGCTTGAATTTAAGTACATATCGTTTGTATCACACCAATTTATCAGCCTATTCAGATCCCATTGTAATTCGATGGCATCGTCCTTCGATTTAACAATTTTAATAAATTTTAAGTCGTCTGCATACATAAATAAACTTGAGTTGTGAAAACAGCTAGGAATGTCATTAATAAAGTAATTGAATAAAACTGGACCCAAATGCGATCCCTGCGGTACACCCGATGAAATATATCGTGAGTGTGAATGAAAACCGTTGACCACTACAAAGAAGGACCTATCCACCAGATACGAACCCAGCCATGTAAGCAGTGACCCAGTGATACCGTATGCTCGTAATTTCAAAATTAATAAACTATGTGAGACCTTGTCGAAAGCTTTACTAAAATCTGTGTAAATAACATTAGCCTGGTAGCCTGAATCAATCGCTTTTACTAACAGTTCCGTGAATAACACAAGATTAGTACTTGTAGACCTAGACCCCACAAAGCCATGCTGATCATCACTCAAGTAAACTTTCAAGTGCTTTTGAATGAAGGGACAGATGAGAGACTCAAAGACCTTAGCGAGAGTCGACAAGATCGATATCGGTCTATAGTTAGAAACTGCGTCATCATTGTTCGATTTATGGATGGGCACAACCTTAGCCACCTTCCATTTTGATGGAAAAACGCCAGATCCTAAGGATTTATTGAAGATTAGCGATAATGGAATAACCAGCTCGGTTGCGCACTCATAGATAAAGATCGGTGGTATTCCATCAGGCCCAGCACCCTTACTACAATCCAGACTTTTTAGCTTCTTGTATATAGTTTCATGGTTAATAACAATATTAGATAAACTCAAACTATAGTTTTGAAGGTTATTTAAGTCTGCATCGTGTTTATTATGCTCGTTCTGAGTAGAGCTATAGACAGAAGAAAAATAAGATGCAAAAAACTCGCATATCTCTGTCCCGTCAGAAGATCTATTGATGCCGTCGGTCATAGATACCGGATATGTACTAGACCCGCCCCGCTTGGATTTTATATAGGTCCAAAACAACTTTGGGTTATTCACAAGTTCGGCTTCCATTTGCTTTGAATAATTATTGTAACAGACAGTAGCGAATTCACAGCAGCGCTTGCTAATTATTTTCAATTGAATTTTATCTAAAGGGTTCTTATACACATTGTAACGTTTTCTGATATTATTTTTTGAATTTAACATTTTAATTAGTTTTTGGTTAAACCATGGGGGATATTTCCTATTTTTTGATATTCGGTTCGATACAATTTTTTTTTATTACTCCATTAATATAATCGTAAAATATCCGTACCATCTCATTTACGTCATGCTGCCCCTCAAATAATTCCTCCCAGTCGAGTTCTTTTATGTAGTTACGAATCGGTATATAATTGGTTTTATGAAAATTAGGCCTTTCAATGACAGTATTATATGGAAGTTTAGCTTCTTTTTTTAGAGAAATAACTATGTCTAGAGGTGGATGATGTTGGTCAATATTGCAGATTGAACCAATAGCCTGGCTTACATTACACAATGAATGGTTACACAATACCAGATCAAGTATGCGGCCTGAGGCATTATTAACGTTGTTAAATTGTGTGAGTTTGTTGACATAAGTAAAATCTAACAAAGCTTCCCCAGTGTTGAGTAGCTTAAGACTATTACCTGAATTGCCGATCATTTTCCAGTCAACATTACCTAAGTTGAAATCGCCTGTAATACATACGTATGAATCACTAAACTGTTCAAGGGCTGCATTACACTTATCCAAGAATTTTTCCAAATAAGTAATGCGTACTGGAGGCGGCAGATATACTGCACAGAGAGCCATTCGACGGACAGGGTGAGCAGCAGGAAGATCCAAAAGAACCCAAAGGTCTTCACAACTACTTTCGAGTTGCACAGACCGCTTAGAGTTGATTATTTTATTGACAGCTATTAAAACTCCTCCGCCTTCTTTACCACTTTGCAAACCCGAACTTTCTCTGTCTCTCCTGTAAACTACGTATCTGTCATCGAAAAGCTCACTGCTTTGCACGGTGTCATTAAGCCAAGTCTCGGACAGAACTATTATATCATAGTTATTACAATACACATTGCGACTAACCATATGCGTTTTTGTTCTTAAACCTCTACAGTTTTGATAAAATATTTGTAAATTATCGAATTCTGATTAATATTACAGTTAAAGTTACATGTATATTTAGCAAAATGAGAGAAAGAGAAAAAGAACTGTTTAAGCGAATCATGTTAACTTATCTAGAGAGTCCAAATCTTTAATGAGAATATGGTCGGCTTCCGGGGTCCTCCTGACAAAAATCCTGCCGTTTCGTACCCATACGAATCTGTATTCCTTGTCCTTTGCTTTTTGTCTAGCAGCAGCATGGAGCGCCTTATTGTAAGGAGATAAATGTTCGAGCACATACACTGGTTTCTTGTCTCCAGCTATCCCAAGATCGGCGCTATTGAGTTTCTCATTATTCTTTTTTTTTCTGTTTATTGTAATTGATTACCGACGCCAGAAGATTATCGCGAGTTCTTGGGGAGGCCAGCTGCACGACAATAGAGCGCGGGCGGGCAGTAGTAGCTTGGAGTTTGGCTACGCGCGTACAGTGAAGAATATCATTGTCATTTAGCGCGCATCCCACAACTGAACCGAGCTGCTTCACGATAGTATTAATGTTCTCTTGCTTATTTTCAGGTAGACATTGGATTTCAATATTACTCGAGCGAGACTGCTGTTCTATATAATTTATGCGTACCTTCAAGTCTGACATTGATTGTCTGAGATCATTATTTTCTTTGGTAATGTCTTTTATAGCAGTTTTTACCGCTTTGTGTTCGGATTGGTAATCTTCAAACTCCTTAGTGTGAAAATCTAGTGATGCAGCCAGTTCTTTTATATCTTGCCTTATGGGTTCAAGTTCCTTGTTGACGATACTAAGTATGGTCTTATTAATTTGCTGAAGCATGGAGGCAAACTCAGTCTTCATGACTTCTTGAATAATGGTACGCACGTCTTCAGTGGTTACCAGTGATGTCTGAGGGGGTGAATTTAAGGCCGGTCTCTTATTCCCTCGTGTAGTGGAAACATTCCGTTTCGGCGTGCATTCCGGTTTGGAGGTTTTCGAAACGACACTCATACAACTTGAACATTTCCATGTGCAGTAAGCCGCTGAATCGGTTGAAATTATCGGCTGAATAGATTGGCACTCGAAATGATAAAACTTGTTGCATTTAATGCAGTTTATAAATTCCTTGTTATCTGCAGTTTCATTATCTATAGCACAGCAACCCCACGAACGTATTGGTGTAGACATGACGTCCCAAATTGTATTGTTCCCAACCTGTTATTAGTCAGTTACGCAGTTTAATGTTATGGTTCACAGGCCTAGACACTAAAAAAGGCCCTTCAAGATTCAGTACTACTTGCCAAGCAAAAAGGCACACTAAAAAAGGCCCGCGGTAGGTGACTCCAGCTGTACGAGCGACTAAGTTCGCGAGAAGAACGTCGTAACCGCCGTGTAATATAGGGCGCTTGCGCGTTTTAACGCGCTGCGCTATTATAACTCGCGATTGACGGTAGACGGAAAATCCTTCGAGATATGATTTCGTCTAGATTTTTTAAATTCCTCACTAGTTCACCACACTTTTTCACCAAGCCAATTGCGACAAAGTACGTCTATCAGTTTTGCACTATATACACCCTTTTCACGCACTTTTTGCACAGTTTTTAGATATTTATGTGGAGCAACAACAAACAGCGGTTACTTGTACAACGAATAATGGCTATAAGACACATAAACAAAATATAAACGGGACTTATCTGTAACTTTTAACCACGCAGTAGACACTAGCAAAATGTACGGTATAATTGCCAAAAAACCGCGTGCGACTACAGCGCTCACACAGATTACCCACTCTCCACAAATTTGACTTCCCCAATACCTGACTGACCCCCCTCCCTAGGCCAGAAGCTGGGTACGGCGGTACGCTCATGGTAGCAATATACAAACAATTTTAGAAGCGAGTTTATTTAGAGAGGGTTCGCATGATGCGATGCGCAAACAGGGTCAGAAAAATAGGAATCATATTCAATAAAAACATTATTTCGAAATATTGATGGCTGAGGAAAACTCTCTATGATACGAGAGATCCATACTTCCATAACAATTTAGTCTAACTAATCCTGTTATGAGATATATGTTCGAGACCTTGTTAAGGAAACCTGGTATTTCGGATATTTTGTCGAAACCAATACTGTTACAGGTATGTGATACGTTAGTATAGCGAGCCGATTTAATGGCAGCATTAATTCAACAGTATACGATATCGCGTATTCGCATTACACACATAATGTATGTATAAGTGTTGATATTACTGGTGAACATATTTTAATTTCATGAAGTATTATAATTTACTTTATTTATTCTCATATCGAAAAATTAAAAATATAAAACCAAAAAGGAGTTTATATTGACGTACTTTACCAATAGTATATCGAAAGGAAATTAAAAAATTAAATTATAACATTATTTGTCTTACAAAATAATGTTATAATATTTTTTTTTTCATTACGGTACAAACCATAGACAGCCATTGATATAATATTAAACTAAGGTAGATAAGTCACTAGGCGAGCTCCCGTCGGGCGCCGACTTGTTATGCGGACGACACGCTTGTCACTGCCCGGGGGAGCTCGCACAGGGAGGCGACGTTGATAGCCACGGCTGCGGTATCACAGGTGGTGACCCGCATCCGGCGCCTGGGCCTGGAGGTGGCCCTTGACAAGTCGGAGGCCATGGTTTTCCATGGCCCCCGGCGTGCGCCGGCGCCGGGATCACATATCGTGGTCAGTGGTGCCCGGATAGCTGTCGAGTCCACCATGAAGTATCTGGGATTGGTGCTCGACAGCCGATGGGAATTCGGACCCCACTTCCGGCGGCTGGCGCCCAAGCTGATGGGTGCAGCAGGCGCGCTGTCAACGTTGCTTCCCAACATGGGGGGCCCGAGCGCCGCCTGTAGGCGGTTATACGTGGGAATCGTGCGGTCCATGGCCCTGTATGGGGCCCCTGTGTGGGCGATGGACCTGACGGCCGGAACACTCGCCATTCTGCGCAAGCCGCAGAGGGCGATGGCCGTCAGGGTCGTCCGCGGGTATCGCACGATTTCCTACGAGGCGGCTTGCGTCCTGGCCGGATCCCCGCCCTGGGACCTAGAGGCGAAAGTACTCGCGTCATTGTACCGATGGCGCGAGGAAGAGCGGACACGGGGCTCCAGTCCGGCGCAGCGGCAGATCGAGCTGCGCCGAGGGGAGCTCCGTCAGGTTCTGGTGGCGGACTGGCGGCAGAGGCTTATGAGCCCTACTGCCGGCCTCGCTACCGTCGAGGCGATCCGGCCAGTACTCGACGACTGGCTCGGGAGAAGGCACGGCTCCCTGTCGTTCAGGGTGACGCAGGTGCTGTCGGGGCACGGCTGCTTCGGCAAGTACCTGTGTCGCCTAGGCAGGGAGCCGGACGCTCGGTGCCACCACTGCGTCCAATGCGGGGAGGACACGGCGCAGCACACGCTCTCCGAGTGTGTAGCTTGGGAGGAGCAGCGCCGTGTCCTCACAAATGAAGTAGGAGGCGACCTGACGCTGCCGGCAGTAGTGCGGAGGATGGCCGGCAGCGCAGAGTCGTGGGACGCGGTGGTGTCCTTCTGCGAGGACGTGATGTCGCAGAAGGAAGCTGCGGAACGGGAGAGGGAGATCTCAACTCCCTTCCCGGGCCGCAGAAGACGCACCGGGCGCCGAAGAAGGGCGGATAACGCCCTCTTCCGCCCCCCATGAATGGGTCCAGGGGCGAGGGACATGGGGAAGTCCCCGCCCCCTATTGATGGACCCCGAGGCGGAGGCGCGCGCGAGTGTCAGCGCGCGCCTCTGAGGCGATGCACGGGGTAGCTTAACACCCCACTACCCCGTGCAGGAGACGAGGCCCGGACAGACCGGACCAGCACGAGAGTGTGGGGCTGCGGAAGAATTTAGACTCCCGCGGTCCCACGCGCGCTCGTGATAGAAGAGACACCGGGGTGGTTTTAGTCAGTAAAAGTCTGACAGACCCCGTCGCCCACCCTAGGGCGGCGGACATCCTATGAGGATTTCCACCCCGAAAAAAAAAAAAAAAAGGTAGATAAGTCACTAGCGCATTGAACTTGAAGCGTACAAAATATCATATCTGTTTAATATTATATCAATGTAGACAGTACTATTTCATTTTTTATCTGTGGCTGCGAGCGCTTTGACGCGTGCGCTGTGATGCAGGGTGCAGAGTTGTTAACATTTTGCATATTACAATTATGAAACTGAATAAATGGAATTGTGTTGCGTTGGCGTTAGACGCACTGAGATTAGATAAAGTAGTGTATGAAACTGTACATAATTAGGTATTACACACTCGTGTGATACTATTAAAAAACTCGCTTCGCTCGTTTTTTAAACTCACACTCGTACTTAGTAACCCTCATTATGTATTAGTATCATAAACTACTATTCTTTTTTCTTTCTTGAACCAGCCTGTATTTAAAGAAACTGTAGCTAAGAGGTCAATTGTTAGCCACGCTGTTATAGCAGCAATAAGACCCGTCATAGAGGCGTGAACCCTGAGGTGGCATGGCGCTTCCGACTGACGTAGGTTCTGCCGGGTCTCTGGCCACAGCTGCTTTGGATCTATGTCGTATATGTCCTTGGTAGATACCGGTGTGTTACCACTGTGCAGCTTGCCTGGAGGATACGACGCAATATACGCTGAAGGAGTACCAAGCTGCCCCTAGTTGGGAACGTTTGGACCGCCCATTGGTCTGTTCGGTCCAAACGATCCCAACTAGTCGCAATCATTCGACAAAAATGTGTTCGCCTATTAGGGGCTGGTCCCGGGTTGCGCCATGACCTTATCGTGGCAATGTCTCGCTCCTAACCTCCGCTCAATCGATAGACACCAAAAAAACAACTATCATAACATGACATTAATGAAATCAAAACGAATAACATGAAAAGAGGATACAAATTGAACAAAGGAGAGATTCAAATTACGTATTGTTTTATGTTTTTATTATAACTGGCTACTACGTGTGTAATATTATATTATATCACCATTATAGCCGCACGTTGTATGGAGTTTAGACTCAGGTCCAGCCTAATGTCGGTTGCACTTACTTGTTGTATAACGTTATTTTTTGTATATGCGAAACCCGGAACGTGTCCAGTATTTTTATGTAAAGAATTTATATACAAAATTTCAAAAAGATATGATGAAAAAACAATACAATAATATGGTCAGCGCGCCACTTGGAGCCTAAGGTCCATATTACAGAACGTTACTCAAAACTCAAGTTCTACTTAAGTCTCGTTTCAAGCCATTTGATTGGTTGAAACTAGTTTTAAGTAATGTTTAAGCAGAGATCAATGCTTGAGTTTCCTTCTGCAATACGGACTTTAGACACTATGATGCTCTGTAAACTGTGTTAGTCGCTCGGTAACCACACTGCAACATTCTTTATTAAATTTGGGAAAAATATAACTTGGTGTAAAAATTATTGGAATCGATTCAGTTGCTTATTCTGAACCAACTATATTCAGGTTGCCTATAGATAAAAAATAACATTGTATTTATTACATTTAGTGTATCTTATTTACTGCCTCGTGGACCAGTGGTGGCCCAATAGTAGGTAACGGCTCCGATTTACAAGTTGTAGGTAGGTTGTGGGCACGAGATCAGGCAGACGCTTTGTAAATAAGTTCATCACCGTTGCTCTCAAACGGTGAAGGAAAACATTGTAAGGAGACACACGACATTTCTTGTAATCAAAAACGCACTGGGCCCGCGCTATAGATTACGGCTAACGACACCTTCTCGCAGTAAGGCCACTATCAAACGGACTGCACCACAAGAACCGCACGCAGTTGCTATATTCAACTGAATGCAGTTGTCTGCTGTCGGATCTGACTTTACGCAGTTGACGCCAAGCATCTAAACCCGGAGCCAGTGTTAGGTTTCACGTAGAAATGGAAGCACAGACATTACTTCTCTAATAATATTAATTCTTTAATATTACTTCTTTAATATTAATTTGAGTGTCTTCAAGGCTAGAGTGAATAGGCTCTTAATAAACTAGTGCGCTTTACCATCAACGATTGCGTCACTGCTTACCATCAGGCAGGATTGCGGTCAAGCGCTGGTTTATAACATGTAAAAAAAAAAAACAAATATTATCATAAATCTTTTGAAATGAAATGAAATTGTTTATCAAGTAGGATCACTGATCACTTTTACACGTCATGTTTATTTTTTATTTTATTTTTTTTAACTAGATGAAGCTGGCATTTCCTAACTGCTTACCTCTGAGCAGAAATCGCCGAAACCAACTCAAGGACCATCGTCTTTTTTCAAGTCCAGACATTAAAAATGAAAATGTTTACAATAATTTACCTCACAATTACACAGAGCGAGCAGCTCAGTCCCAAGCTTTTTTGTCATCTAAATAATCTGTGATTTTATAACACCCCTTTTTGCGAAGTTTGACCTTCATATGGTTCTTAAATCGTTTAATGGGTAAGTTTCGAATGAGTGTTTTGTTCTAAGAATATACTATTATTCTTTATTATCCTTTTTATTCTTTTCTGAAAAATTTGGGATCATTACTTCGCATACAAAAGCCCAATCATTATTGCGCTTTATTTTGGCACTATATTCTTGAGCTTTTTATTTCCTTATGCTGACTTTACTTTTTATTAATGAAATAACGAAGTCGGTGAGTCGAAAACCTTTTTTCAAACTATTCGACGCAAGCGACGCGTGTTCAGCTCCAGAACTTACTGCAGACCAAAGAGTATAATAACTGCAGACTAACTGCATGCGATACTATAGATCGCGCCAAACATCTAGTCCGCTCTGAAGTTGCTTCGCGCATTTGTACAGTCACGCATACTATTTAAATCTTTATATATATAATTCTGCTGTACGTGTGTATGTCATTGAACTCATCCTAAATGGCTTGACTGATTTTAATGAATTTTTCTGTATGCGTTTGAGTGGCGACCTGGATAGTTTAGATTCACAAATCAGCCCGGCAGATGGCGCTGATCGCTTGAAGAAGCATGTGATCTCGGAAACGGCCCTAACGATTTCGCTGAAATTTAATATGTAGGGGTTTTCGGGGACGAGAAATCGATCTAAATCAGTGTTATGTCTGGGGATGCGCATATTTTCGATTTTTCTCTTTCGCAATATTTCACGCATAATATGGGCGCTAATTTCGCGCGGCTTGACATAGCGGCTGTGGCATAGTCGATAGTGGTATGGTCTACTCGCGATGGCTGGTGTTCCTTGGTTCAAACCCGGGCAATCACAAGTTTTTTTTTTTGGTTTTAGACAAGTTTATACTTAGCTTTTTTTAATTTTTGTAGTTACTTAAAAAAATAAATTGTACATAAGAACTAAAAGGGGAAAAAATAAAAAAAAAATTAATTCTTTTTATTTAACTAAAATTGTACTTATGAACTAAAAGAGAAAAAAATCGATAGAATAAATAAATATTTAAGATTTTTTATTTAACTTAAAGAGACTGAAACAAGAGCTATAGGGGGGGAGAGAGGTATGATATCTTTGTTACAAATGTAGATGACAATGCTTTCCATGGGTATATTCCTAAATCTGCTGTACGTGTGTACGTCACTGAATTCCTCCTAAAGGGCTGGTCCGATTTGAATGAAGTCTATGTATATAAATGAAAGTCGTGTTAGTTACTCTATTTATAACTCAAGAACCGCTTAACCAGTATTTTTTTTTTTTTTGGGACAAAACCCGCCACACTTTTCCCAACCCACTGCAACTCCTGAAAGCCAGAATCAACAGTGGAGACCGCCAGAAAAACGCCGAGCAATGAAGCTCGACGAGTCCCGGAGAAATGTTTCAACTGTCTTGGGTCCCGCAACGAAATTAATCAGAAAAGAATAGCGGAGGAGTAAGAAAAAAGATATTTTTTCCACTTCCCTCCATAATAAGCAGGAGACAGAATAGAACTAGGCCAATCGGCACAAAGGGACATTATTGCAACTGGGAGAAGCCCAGATTGCCAAGCACCACGGAATAACATTTGATCAAGTTAATGGGTCCTAAGTAGGTATTTGCTGTTACAATTGATTCCAATAATAGGTATGGCAAAAGCGCCTGAACGCACGGAAATTAGTTCTAGTTTCAACAAGGTCCGTATAATAAACAACTCCGGATGTAACTTGTACACTATCCAACATAATATTGCGTTCATTCTGCCAAAGAATACACTCCCACAAGATGTGATGTGCGGACTGTTCAAATTCACAGTTCGATGTAGAACACTGACACAAAGGCGAAGGAACAAGTTTAAAAGAATACAGTTTACTTTTAAAGTTGCCATGACCTGTGAGAAATTGGGCAACGCAGTGGTCAACCTCCAGCCATGTCTTAGCCAGCCGATCGCCAACGGATGGAAAGAACAGATGGAGGTGCCGGCCCTTGATGGAATTATCCCACCTACTTTGCCATTCGGATAAGAGGTCCTCCCAGACGTCAGTCTGAGGTTTAAATAATCTAGAAATTCTATTGAGGTCGCGTTGTGTAACAAAGTTAGTGTCCATGGCCTCCCCCGTCGCGGAGTAGTACATTGAAGCACGTCGCTGTACTTCAAGATCGACTGGAAGTACACCTGCCAGAACGGGTAAGGCCTCAGTACTGACCGTTCTATACGCCTTGCATAAAAATATCAATGCCAAACGTTGGCTTTGAAGCAGTTTACGTCGCGCCGCCCCTATGCTGGCCCTATCGGCCCAAACAGGTGCACCGTAGCACATACATCCTAAGTAGGTAGCTCCATATATAGTTTTTAAAGTTAGGAATGATAGACCCCAAGTTGCTTTGGATATTCTAGTTAGGGCATAAAAGTTCCTTTTAGCTTTTTCGCCAACTATTTTTATATGTTCGATAAATGAAAAATTCCTTTCTAAGACCATACCAAGGTAGCATACGGATTGCTGTTTTTTAACGGGAACGTTATTAAATTTAATAGTAGGCAATGATTTAAGATTACCTTTTAGTAGAAGTTGATAGGTTTTATGCGGCGCAAACGCTAGGCGGTTACGATCACCCCACTGAGATATTAGATTTAGGCAAGTATGGGCCAAGTTCTCAAGTCCGGCTCGGGTACTTGATTGAATGAGCAGTAGGCCATCGTCCGCGTAACCAGTAAGTGAACAGCCGCAAGGAAGCGGGATCGCGAGAAAATCATCAAAACCCAAATTCCATAAATAAGGACCGACAACTGAACCCTGAGGACATCCCATGGTTAGTGCTTTAGTACTAGAAAAATGACCGAGCTTAAGTACCGCGGAACCGTTTATAAAGTACGAGTAAACGAGATTATATATGTTTCTATAGCAACCGCGGTTTTTTAATTTTAACAACAGCATAGGCCACCAAGCGTTATCAAAAGCCCCAGAAATATCCAAAAAGATACCAATCACGTACTTGTGTTCCGACTGGTTAACGGTTCTTCTGACAGAAAGCGCCGCGTCGACTGTTGATTTACCGATGGTGAAGCCATATTGATTACTATGAAATTTTGGACCGTTCGGTAGTAACCGTGGAACGATGAGGCGCTCAAGAAGTTTCCCCAAAGATGGTAGAAGCGTGATAGGCCGATATGACTTCGGATCATCCGGTGGTTTATCACCACACTTTGGTATTATTCGTATGAAACCGCGTCGCCATTTACGAGGAAAAACGCCTTCAGCAATGCATCGGTTATATACAGTTAAGATGGCATCACCCGCTGTTTTACACGCTTCTTTAATCATCCTATTAGATATTTTATCTTCCCCTGATGATTTGTTGACCGGTAGTTTTCTAACAATATTTATAAATTCGTCATTAGATGGTACGTCTGACATTGGTGATTCAGGTGGCACAGGAGCCCACGCTCGAATCTGTTGGTGGTAGTCGCTATCGTTAGCCGGTGAATCATCAGGGATAAGTGTATTAATTAGTACTTTTGTTGTTTCCTCTATGCCCGTGGTATGCTTATCATTGACCTTAATGTTTTGAACGTATGCAAGGTCGACCGATCTGTTAGCTTTAAATTCGTGATATAAGGGAGACCACGGACCCTCCCTGTCAAGTTTGTCAACGATTTTCCGCAACAAGTTACCCTTAGATTTTTCCACCGATGCTTTGTAGCGTGACTTGGCAACTCTAAAAGCATTTAAAGCGGACGTAAGAAGATCTCCAGTAATCTTTCGGCTCTTGAGTTTATTTAACTGTCTACGCGCTCTGCGATATCTTTTGCGCTGTTCAACTAAATAATCACTCCACCAGTCACATCTACGAATATTGGTCATAGATCCACGACCAATGGCGATGTCAGCACAGTAGGTAAAGGTTTCTGACATAATGTCAGCACTTTCTTCGGCTGACAGCCCGTCCCGAGTGAACTCCTTGGCGTGACACGCAAAAAGCGAGCCAAAAAATTCCCAGTTCGCACCTTTACATCTATATCTGAAATTACCAGGAATATGAGACGGACCCTGAATATAACCAGGAACAAATTCGTACACGATCAGGCGATGATCACTACAAGACGCGTCCGGTAGGACACGCCACCTATCCAAACGTACGTCGGCACTAGAAAGTGTGACGTCAATACAAGATTCGCCTATTTGGCTGCAAAAAGTAGGTGGTGCATCGGGGGTATTATGAATCGAAAGGTTCATCTCAGCAATGAAATCCTCAACAGCGCAGCGTCGTTCGGTATCGGTTGCCCGAACCTTGCCATACCACAGAGACGATGACGCGTTGACATCCGCGCCAACGATCACTTTGCAGCCCGCGAGTGACCGCAAGACATGACGGAGATTATGTATATGAGGAGTAACAGGATCTGAATATTGAAAGTAACAGCTTACAACGAATACTTTAAAAGAAGCTGATGAGACTTCAGCAACCGCACAGTGTGGCGTCATGAGGTCACGTATAGACGTTACTGTAAAGTTAGAAGACCGCGCAACATAAATTCCGGCTCGCGCCCTACAATCCAGCTGCACTACCCTGTGACGTAAACTTGAGTTTTGATATTGTTCTTGAATGAGTACAAGGTCTAAGTTGTAGTCAATAATTAATTTATCTAACTCTGATGTCGCCACCTTATCGTTGTGAAGGTTTAATTGCCCTATGCTTAGACTATCCATCTTAATTAGTAATTAGTATGTAGGATAAGTTGTTCGAGTTTTAATTTATAGGTACCGCACTGTTCAGACCCGCAGCGATGGTCAAAAGGTTTTTTAAAACGTTTACACGCCGCGCAAACCGGGGTAAAATTTAAATCGTCCTTATGCGGACAAACATTGGTTTCGTGGGCCTCAGAACATATAGCGCAGGTTGGTGATTTATTAGCGCAATGCTTTTTCACGTGACCGAATTGCTGACAATACGCGCAACGAACTACCTCGATATCATCAACAAAACGGCACGTGGCCCAGTCAATAAATAACTTATCCTTGGTAGACACAAGATGTTTCCGTACCTCAGGTTCAATCTCTATTCCTAACCATTTACGACCGTTATTGGTAGAACGCCTACGGACTATTTTCGTGGATTTAATGAAGTCGTCTTCTTTTATTGGCAACTCGTTTTTAATATTTTGGCGGTATATGGCTTGCAAAAAATTGTTGTCTTCCATAGAGGCGGGAATGTCCTTGACTAATAGACGGGGTCGGCGACCTTTTGGTTTTTCTAAACGAAGACCCGCAGACTTTATAGCGTCTACCGATTCTAGTCTTTTCAATTGGTTTTCATTTGCAACGCGCAGTACAACGCCTGATTTGGCGGTTTTTTTAATACCGACTATTTGAAAACCATCGTCACTCGGTCTAATCGCCTTCATAAGAGCTTGTTTAGTGGCGGAAGATGACGCATAGTCAGCTGATCGCTCCTGGGTCGGATAGGCGACGAGACAAGGAAGAGGTACTCTAGATTCAATAGCCGGGGTAACTTTAGGCAACCGCAGTTTCAAAGAATCCGCGTACGACATGTTTTTGTCCTCATTAACGGTTTTAGCGTAGGATTTTAATTTAATTATTTCCAATTCGCGCTCGGTGTTAGCAAGCTTTGTCTCGTTACACGCAGATTTTAAAGCTAACAAAGACACGATACTTGTAACTCGTTGAGTCATATCCATAATTGCTGATTTGTTCGCGACATTTATACGAGAACCGTTATCATTAACAAGCTCGTTGATTTTGGCCAGGTACACAGACGCCTCGGTCATCAAATCGCAATAATTACTGTTCCCGTCGCTACGATTGGAAATATTTAATGTAGGCGACTTTTCGGGAGAATTGGGTGCAGTTTGTAAACGCTTCGACCTATCATCTATTAAATTGTCGGTCGGAGACATTTCACAAAACAAACGCTTAGCGGATGCTTGCGGCGGCGACCTAAAGGTCTTGTTATCTCTGCGGAAAATGTCCCCCCCACGATCAGGGGGGTCATTGGAAGTTGACATAGCTAATTAATTAACAAGAAAAACAAATCTAAGTTAACGAAAAGAAAAAAAAACAAAACCGTCGCGCGGAGAAAAGAAAAATAAATTACGTTACCCTCACAAGTAAGAAAATAAATGTACTCACCGAAATTATTTGATTTACAATAAATACCAAACAAACACTAAGAATAAACTTACTATACCAAGCCAGACACAATTTCACAGTCTAGAATGAAAACACGAGCCGGAAACTAACAATCGGAACGCGATATTCGTAAATATACCCGGAGCGTATTAATTTCAAACCACACGGCGCGGGCGCGCGGAGGGGCGCTTAACCAGTATGGCTTAAAATAATTGTTAGGGAGGTAGATAAGAACTGGGAGAAGGACATATCACATAGGATACTTTTTAACCCGTTCCCGTTGTTCCCGTCGTTCCCGTGTGACGTGACATAAGACATGGTATAACAAAACGCAACTGACATGGAATAACAAAACAACTCAGTCAAAATATAAGTTAGCGGTTCATTTATTAAAAATGGTACAAACACACTGCTGCACTACTCAGCTTATTAAAAAAAAAAGTCTTACTGGTTGAATGTTGATGCATTCATTTAAAGCAAGTTATATAAACACTCTCTGCCGGTTTATTTTTTTTAATAAAAGCCCCAAAGCAAACTTCAACTTCAAAATTTCTAATATTGTATTGCTGTGCCATTTACCACTTCACTACATACTATAAAACAAAGTTACTTTCTCTTTCCCTATGTCCCTTTGTATGATTAAATCTTTAAAACTGCGAAACATATTTTGATGAGGTTTCTTTTAATAGATAGAGTAATTAAAAATAAACGTTTATATGTATAATAACATCCATTAAATTGTGGAGAAACACTATCCCTCGCCCACATGTGGGAGTGACGAGAGGAGGCATAACTCCGTTGCCACGAAAAATCGCAGTACAGCGGACAGAGCTCCGGCGGGATCTCATGGCGACATGGAAAGTGTCTGGATTGTCGCAATCCAGCACTGAGCACGCCACAATAGCGGCGATAACTCTCTTTGAGGAGTAGCTAGAGAGGAGCCACGGCATCCTCACCTTCCGACTGACGTAGGTCGTCACCGGACACGGCTGTTTCGGGAGGTTCCTGTTCCGTATAAGGCGGGAGGAAACGCCAGGTTGACCACTGTGTGCATCGCCCTGAGGACACGGTGGAGCATATGGTGGAGGTCTGCCCGACTTGGATAGAGCACAGCCGTGTCCTCGTGGCGGCGATCGGCGGCGATCTCTCGCGTCCGACCCTGGACCGGGCCATAGTCCGGAGCAAGAGTGCATGGCAAGCTTTCACCTCCTTCTATGAAGCAGTGATGATGGCAAAGGAGGAGGCGGAGTGCGTGAGGGAGCGGAAATCCCACTACACTCACGCCTCAAACCGCCACAGGAAGCGCCCTGGTCGGGAGGCAACATCGGACTCCCGACCGCAGTAGGCGCGGGCTTGCGGGCGGCGAGCGATAGGTAGCTCGCCTCCTGGTAAGAACCAGGCCCGGGTTGACGGCGCGTTGTGTTTTACACGCGCCTCAAAGAGATGTCAGCACACCTTGACGGGGTCCACGAGGACTGGTCCACAGGGTTGCGGGTTGGTTAAAAAAGAAACCATGGCACTGGCCGTGGGTTTAAGTCAATAAAAGTCTGACAAGCCCTTCCGCTCCGCCCAGAGTGGGAGAGGTCATTTGATGATTTCCCACCCAAAACAAAAAAAAAGAACTGAAGAAGAGCAAGAAATTGCACTTGAAGAGCGCAGCCTTAGTATGGTTCGACTTCGTGCTTCTCACTCACCAGAGCAAAGGGAGGCAGCCGGTGAAACGGCTCGGTTGGCAGTGCAAAATCGTCGAGCAAACCTCAGAGATCAAGCGCTAGATAATTTACGAAGCACAAGAAGAAATTTCTCAAATACTGATTTGAATCGGGCAGCGTTTCAATACGCATATAATATAGCGCAATGGCGTTCACATTGGGCCAATGGATGTTGTTTGCGAGTATTGTAGCACATTAAAGATTTCCAGAGAACCGCCAGGATTTCAGGATCAGGAAAATATTATCCTAATTTAAAAAGTAGTACTGTGTATTGTCTTTAAGGCGGAACGAAGTTCGCCGGGTCAGCTAGTAGGTATATATATATTTAAATATATGTATAAATACGCATACCTACTATATATATATTTATACATATATACATATATATGTATAACAGTGGCGAAGAGTCCATACAAGCCGATTCCCACCGGGTTACCTTTCAAAAATCAGTTCCATATTCATACAAAAGTATTTACATTCTATTTCATTAACAAAGTATTATTAATCAAATGCCTGCGCGATTTACAATAGCAATAGTAATTCTTAGCAATACCCTAAGTATCACATTTCATTTTATAGTCGTAAATTAATCAGCGATTCAATTTTTCGTACCTAAATTACATTAAAGGTAACTCGACGATTTACAGCTTATCTCGGCCAACGTTTTACTATGAGGCGAAAAGAGACAGAGCGTGTCAAACCATCTCTTTCTAATGCTCGCTAACTGTACGTAAAATTTAAAGAAAGATAAGGCTGATCGCGACCGGCTTGCAGTTCTCTCCTCTCCTCTATTAGAAAGAGACAAAGAAATTATTGTTATTGAACCACGGCACGGGAGAAAGAAAACACGACAAAATTTAAAAGAATTAGCGTTATAATGAAATCCTTCGCAAGTCATATTCTTTTTATTTTGGCATATTTTCGCGTTCCATTTCGTTTGGTTGAAAATAGATTATTTTTAGTATGTGACGTGTGTTCCTATACCACTGGTGCGTGATAATTTCGTTTGTTATATTTTAATATTTGTGTTATTTAAACTGTGACTGATTCTGTAAGGTAATTTAATCGCAGATTTGGTTAAATACTGTGGATTTTGTTTGTTATTATGGCTTATATTATTCTACCGGCAATATTATTCTTATCTGAAGACCTCCTCCAAGATATCCTGCAGTAGGTAAGTGTTTATGTGTTTATTTTTTTGGACCGGCTTCCCTTTTTCAAAATTTCACCCTTCGCCACTGATGTATAAATACACTTGCAATACAATTGCGCGAAGCAACTTCAGAGCGAACCAGATGTTTGGCGCGATCTATACACAACTGTAGCCGAACGCGTGAAGTTGAAGGCACGACTGCATACAGTTGATATTGACTTCTCAGGACTGCAGCCGACAGCGTGCAGTTGGCATTATGACTGCACGAAGTCGAACGTACAACTGCATGCAGTTGAATATAGGTAGCAACGGCATGCACGGGTGCAGTCCGTATGGTAGGGGCCTTAGGAGGCGTGTGTCCTAGCAGTGCCCAGGGATTATACGTGTATACTTGCTTTGTAGTTCTATTGGTCCAGTGGCGCTGGTCAAGCAGTGTTAAAGAATTATTTCATCCGGATTTGTGCCCTATTATATTATACCTAGGTGGACTTCGGCCTAACCCTTCGAGGTTAAAGACGTGATGTTACGTAGGTATATATTTAAGATACGTAAGGCGGAGCCCGTGAGGCAACGGGAATCCCAGCGCCCTCATGCCACTAGCCGCCGTAGGAGACGCCCTGGTCGGGAGACGACACCAAACTCCCAGCCACCTTAGGCACGCACCTGCGGGCGGTGAGCAGTGGGCAGCTTGCCGCCCAGTAAGGACCAGGCCCGAGTCGACGGCGCGTCGTGTTTCACGCACACATCCAACAGATGTCAGCACATCATGACGGGGTCTACGAAGACTGGACAAGAAACCGTGGCCCTGGCCGTCGCACAGGCAAGTGATGAAACACGGATGGGTTTTAGTCAGTAAAAGTCTGACACGCCCTTCCGCTCCGCAAAGAGCGGGAGAAGTCATTAGATGATTTCCCATCCAAAAAAAAAAGGTACGTAACAGTAGTAAGTTGAAACATGTACATGTTTTGTTACACAGATCATAACAGATTTCCTTTGTTACAAGAAACGTGAGTACCTATACCCACTAGTGACCCTGAAAAGAGCACGAGTTTACTTGAATTACGAATAAAACCACGGGTAGAATATTTTTCATTTTATCTATGTATATTGCTTTTTTATATCGCAAAAAACGTACTTATTAGTTTTTTCCTTTATATTTCATAACATCCGTCGCTTGTACAAAAATGAAATTCTAAAAAAAATCATATTCGTGAAATATAAAAAATGTTTTACAAAAATGAAACAACTGGCTTCCAAAGAAAGACTTACATTAAATTATTTCTAAAAATTAAATCTATAAAAATTATCTACAAATCAGTAAATTAGATCTATAAAAATAAAATCTATTGTAGGGAAGCCTCTCTTAAATATTTATTTAAACCTCTTTTTGGTACTTGTTGTAACTTAATATGTGAAAACATCAACTATCTAGTTATCACAGTGGAGTATTAGTAATTGGGCCCTATTTTTATCAAAGTATAAAAATGGGTACAGATCCCTAAAAAAGGAGATCTCATTGGGCATTAAAATCCCACACCTTTGTCAATAGGAAAAGTGTCAAAAAGTCTGGCAACTTTCCAATGTAGAGTTTCGATACACACTAAATATAGGCTACCCATGAATAAATAAGTAGGTAAAAACATCAAAATACGATTGAAAATGAGGGTAAAAAGACTCAAGAAATTACAGCGTACATTTTTAACCACAAATGAACGTGGAATGAATACATAAAATCACAAAATGTTGCCAATACACTTGAAGTAAGATTGAATATTTTTTCAGCGATCTGGAAATCCGATCCAAAACGAAGTTTAAGATATAAATTTTCAGATAAGTATTAAATTCTAGCTAAAAATCTGAAGGACAATCTTATAATTACAGAAATTCAATATCGAGTCGCAATCTGACCTTAGCGATAATCAATATCAAAAACTTGTCAAATGTTAAGAATGATGTTAAAATTAAGAAGCAAATTTGACTTATCGAGACGGAGATCTGCGGTCATTATCGTCATCATTTCAACCGAAAGGTCAGTCTGACTGACAGACTGCTGAACATAGGCCTCCCCCAAGAATCGCCACGACGACCGGTCCTGCGCCTGCCGCATCCAGCGGTTTCCCGCGACCTTCACCATGTCATCGGTCCACCTTGTCGGAGCCTACCCACGCTGCGTCTTCCGGTGCATAGTCGCCACTCGAGAAGCCGTCGGCCCCATCGGGCATCGGTCCTACGGACAATGTGGCCCGCCCACTGCCACGTTCTTCGGGCTATGTCGGTTACTCTCGTTCTGCAGTGCGAGTCTGTAACACTCACTCACTCACTCGTAGAAACTTATGTAAAGTGAACGTGGAGTGAACTATCATTCTAAATGCGGATCTGAGTCTGCATGTTTGTGTATGTGAGTATAAATACATATTTGTAAACGCACCTACGATACAGGAGTAATTCCTAGGGTGTGGCAACGTTATTAGACAAAAAATCTAAGGCTGGCCGGATTGACGCTTTTGACAACTCACTTCACCAAGGTTTCACGGTAAGATTTTTACAAAAAGATTTATACGATCAGCACATTCTGGACGTTCTCAAAGTTAATGAGGATTTCCCCTCTGATAAAGCATGATTTGAATAGAAAAATAAGAAGCGAGGGTATTGCGTGATTTAATTCCCCCATCTTCGTTCTTTTGTCGTTGACACTACAACGATACGAACGAAGCATTCCGCCTCGTCTTAACCGCGTATTGACTGGAACAATTTGCCAGCGGCGGCGGTGTGTCTTCAAGGCTAGAGTGAATAGGCTCTTAATAAACTAGTACGCTTTACCATTAACGATTGCATCACTGCTTAAGCACTAGTTTATAATTTTTAAATAAAAATCGACACTCTCTAAACACATCATCATTTCTAAACGATTATAGTATACAGCGGGTCGCTTTAATGGCGATATAAACTTAACAAAAGTGTATTGTTCGCTACATTATTTGCAACCGAACAGCTCAGCACTTCTATATATGTATTTCCATAAGTGCACTCAGACAGACTAATCAAAACTATTACCAATTAGTAAGTGTTCGGCACCTAATCGCTCCACCCAACTCAAATCAAACTAGATCAAACCATCTTAATTAGCATACTAGCATATTATGATTATCATTAAGTTATTAAAGATAGTCTTTAAGCCATACCAATATGCATCAGTAAACCAGTCGAATAAAAATCTCGAATCATCGAAGTTAGAACTTCGTGCTATACCAAACAGGTGCTAGATTTTACGTGTACGATTTCCCATTTTCGTTTTTTGAACTTATTTTAATTTAGGTAATTTCACGTTATTGTTTGTAATTTTGTTTTCAATTTTCTAAAATAGTACGTACCTCTCTATGAAAAATCAAAGATTACCTATACCTATTTTCGCACTTGTCTTTCAAATTTGACATTAATCAATCTGGCAATCCAATACAAGCAACGTATTGTCAACTTGTTCTTGGAATATAAATGCATAGGTGTACATGGTGGATAAGCTTTACATTTAAAGAAACATTTAACTTGGTGTCAAGAAGTAGAAGGTACTAAGTTATGAGAAATCATCGCTGATAAATAAAAAAAATTACGGACAACCGCACACAATGCCTACCTAAAGTGTTTACATGGGGAATGAATCGTTGCCTTATCTCTAGGATTAACAGAAAGGAAGTGAAGGTAGGATTAACTCACTGCGGTCATCAATCAAAATTCAATTAAAATCCTGTCAATGGAAGGCCATTTTAAATAATGCCCTTTGACGAGCAGGCTCTGACTGTTTATATTTTAATCGCTTGTAGCTCAGCTCTCAATCTTAATGCCTCGAGAACGTACTAGCCGAAAAAATTCCTGTGTTGTCTGGTGGTGAAAAGGTAACAGGCAGGAACAGGTATATCATCATCATCATCATTATAAACCTTTTTATCGTCCCACTGCTGGGCACAGGTCTCCTCTCATACAGAGAAGGATTGAGCGTAATCAGGTTTAAGCTTTGATATTATTATGAATTATTCTTACTTAGCACTGAATTGGAATGCTCTGTAATAGTCCTATAATTGTATGTTTGTAAATAAATAAATAAATATTCATAATATATATTATGTAGTATGTGATCGTGCTCGAAAAATTACACTTATATTAAAGCACAGGCGTAGTGTAGCCAGCCTGTCGGTATTTTATAGGAAGCATTATGAAGAGTGAGCTCGGGAATTCTATCAACTTTCGGGCTTCTAACCACAGTCAAAAGTTCACGAATGATGATGAGCCTGGACCAATGGCTTAACGTGCATTCCGACACACGGAAGGTTGTTGGTATATGAAGATGGTCACCTATCCACGGACCATCTAGCTTAACCTGATGATCGACCCGTCCGGCGCTTATTACGGAAAGCACAATTACATATATTTACAACAATAAAACTCTTTGAAAATATTTCGCAGAGAGCTGTTTTCATGAATTTCTAGTTTGTGACTCCTGACTCGTGAGGTTACAAAGCTATGTGGAGTCTGTGGAGAGACATCGCTAACGACTCTCGAAAGCAGAGATAAAGTGTGCGAATAGTAAATGTAAGTTGCGGTAAGTAGGTTAATGTTAGGCATCTCTGTGGATACCTATCTACTAGAAGAATTCTACAATGTACCATTATAACGCCGACATTAATTTACAAAGGACGATGGGCAAGAATGTATGGACCGTGGTACCCGCTCCAATAGTCATCATTAATATATCATTGAAAAGACATTTTGATGCAGAAAAACGTCTACCAATGTCCCTATTCACGTTTGGGAAGCACCAATCTCACTCAAGTTTTATAAATGAGAATTTACTACAAATCTATACTAATTAGTATAATAAAGCTGAAGAGTTTGTTTGTTTTTTGAACGCGCTAATCTCAGGAACTACTGGTCCGATTTGAAAAATTCTTTATGCGTTGGATAGCCCATTAGTCCAGGAAGGATATATAACATCACGCTGCGACCAACAGGCGCGGAACATAACTAACTCCACGCGAACGAAGTCGCTGGTGGTCGCTAGTTTCTTATATTATTAAAATAAATCTAGAATAAGATAGACTTAGACGATGTTATAACACACTTAGGATTCTATTATTAAAAGAAGTAAGAAATAAGCATTCATCAAATAAAAATCATATATTTTAGCAATAAATGAATAGATTTAAAACAGTACATATCAGTATCAACTATAATAGCATTGAGGAAGGATGCTGGAGCATTAAATCCCGTATGCCTCGAAAAACCTAGGTAAGTACCACCTTCAATACGATGCACACAAGTGCCCATCGCCCGATTATACATGTGCAATACTGTTAGACAAACTCAAACAGCAGCTAAACGTCGTCACGAGGAAGACGTAAGGAATTTAAGACTTTATCATGCACCCGATGGCAAGAAAACATGAACGAAAATGCAGAAAATATTACCTTATCCATGTAAGAAAATGAGTGCCTCATTTTCTTACACAGATAAGTGGTACTTAGTATCCTCTTTTTCTTACATGGATAAGGGGTACCTAATATAGTCGTATACGTATATTTATCGCCGGGGCCACGGGACTTTGTAAACAGGTTACCGTGGCCCTGGAACGCAAAGGGCAACCGAAGGAATAGGGTTTTTATTAGTTGGCAAGACTGTCGTTTATCTCCAAACGCAATCAGATTTGAGATTGGCGGCTATAACAAATAATGTTTCTCTTGGTAAGACCTTTTAATCGACAGTACAATCATACCTATTGGAGCCAAGTACCATTTTACCCATTCTACTTTGCCACACAGGTTAGGTAAGGCCCTCTTCACATGCACGCCGTACCATGTGAAGTAGAAATTTAAGAGCAACAATGAGAACTTTCACATGGCGCGGCGACCGTGCCGTGACCGCGTGTCGCCCGTCCTTACCCACTATAAGCACGGTTTCGAGGCGGCAATAGTCTTTTCAGTCATGTATAGACTTGTATATACGCGTTCACATGAACACGGTACAGCGCAGCGAGTGCAAATGCCATTTAACCCATTGATATAATATTAATCAATGATTTAATCGCTAAAATCATAGGTGAACGAACGATTCTTGCAGAGTGTCTGACGAAATCGATGTTGATTTGCTGATTGTGCTAATTGAAGCGCGTATATACCTATCTATACTAATATATAAAGCTGAAGAGTTTGTTTGTTGGTTCGCGCTAATCTCGGGAACTACCTACTGGTCCGATTTGAAAAATTCTTTTTGCGTTGGATAGCCCAATAATTCAGGAAGGCTTTAGGCTATATAACATCACGCTGCGACCACTAGGAGCGGAGCATAACTAACTCCACGCGAACGAAGTCGCTGGTTTTTTTTTTTTTTGATATGGCATCTCGTAGGTGGCCATTAGAGGCCGTAACTACTTAACCGGACTTTCCTGTGGATGCCTTAATTAAAATTAAAACCTCCAGCCAGGGGCACTTAAAACTAAATTAAAATTGGGCGACTACGCACTAAGGGCACCCCCTGTGGGGTACGAACCTCGGCTTAGGGCGTCGCTAGAGAGGACAGCAAGGGACGGCTGGATCGAATGTATTCTTAATGGTTTGATGACCACCGCGTTTCCTAGTACCTACTAGCTCTGAGAAGAAACGCCGAAACAAATCCCTTCTAAAAAGAAGGCCTTCGAAAGGCCTTCATCGGACAAGGGATGGGGGAGGGGATTACTACGTGGAGCGCGTCGCGATGGACCTCGGCGGGGTCAAGGTCGGTAGGTCGGTCTGTTTTTGTGTAATGTGCTGGTGGCCCTATTGGCCTCTTGGAGGAGGGTAATGGGGTCATCGGGGTCTGTGAGGGCATGCCGAGGGCGGCGAAGTCGGGAGATGGTGGAGGGAGTGTAATTGGCAGCCGCTGCTATAAGAGGATTGCGGTGCTTGGCAGCAGTGTCAAAGAAACGCTTGGAAAGGCGTTTCATGAACTGCTGGATGGTGGGGATTTTGAGATCAAGATGGAGGATCTCATTCCGAACGAAACAAGGGGCGTTTGTGGCTTTACGGAGGAATCGGTTTAGGACTTGCATCCTATGGATATGACGTGGCTTGGCATGTGCGAAAACTGGTAAAGCGTAGGTCATAATCGGGCGTATGCAAGCTTTGTACAAGCGCATTTTGCACCTGAGCGATAGCTTTCTACGCGGGTTGAGGACGGGGTGGAGTCGACCTAGAGCGAAGGCGGCGCGAGCGCGGACCGTCTCAATGTGCTCTGAGAAGTTGAGGTTTTGATCGAGAGTCACACCTAGGTACTTGGCTTGCTTCTCCCAAGGGATCGGCTTGCCGTCCAAGGTGATGGGTCGTGGAAGGTTGACACTGACCCGCGGTTTCCTGTAGAGTACCGCTTGGCTTTTTAGGGGGTTGACTTCAACCCTCCATTCCATAAACCAGTCAGCGAGCTTGTTGACCGCGAATTGAAGATGGAGGCGAATCCAGTCTGGACTGCGTCCCGAGCAGTAGATGGCTGTGTCGTCTGCGAACAGAGCGAGTTGAGCCTTACTGTTTCGCGAAGTCGCTGGCGGCCGCTAGTATGGGATAAAACCAGCGTCTTATAAAGACAGCAATAAGACAAAAGAAGCGTGGAAAGTATTGTGTAAGATTAAATAGTAGTTTCAAAGAACTAGATGATAATGAAAAAGTTTCTCTTAATACTCTGATAATACTGCGTCCGTTCGTCGCCGCCATCGCCGGCTAACGTGCGTAAACCGTGTACATGTGAAAGAGCTACGACAGTGGCCGGGTGCATGTGAAAAGGGCCTAAGCCTAGTGGCCAGTTGTCATAAAAATTATAACAACATAAAATACTTAATTCGAAATTTAAAATCTACCCACCGCCTCCTAAAGCGCTCGCCGACCCTGTTTAACATTTTATGATACAAGTGCGGAGTAAACGATTATAGAAGGTAACCTCACCATACCTTCAACAATAATCACTCATGTAATACATAAGTTTGTTCCTCGGGAGCAAATTGTTTTTCACGGAGTTCCAAAAAAGAAACAGTACAATATCGAATATCTGCCCATTAGCGAAGTTTTCTTTATGAGAGAAAATAAAACAAAAATGAAAAAAATATAACTACGAGGTAGGGAACTGGTATCAGCTTTATGTATATCTGATAACATTTTTTTCAGTTAATTTGATTGTATTGACTGAAGTCGACTGAATTCAGTCGCTTGAATTCATTTGTCTGAATTCACTAATAATTTTAAAAATAATATCAAATAAGATACTAAGTATATAAATCAGTTAAGTATTGAATTTGTTAGTGGAGTAAAGTGCGCCGGTTTTTAGAATTCTTCTTAACTTACACCATGTAAATTACAGATATAAATGTAGAAACTTTACATAAGATGAAACAATGAGAGTTCTGATCTCTAAAGGCGATCTTAATCGATCTTACATTTATTTTTCCTAATTCAGTTCCTACGAAAAACTTACGTTTTATTCTGCCTTTCTTCCTTCTTTATGCTATCATTCACTTCTTCTGCTTCACATCATTCTTTATACAAACCATTTATCCTCTTTATCGTCTTCTTATCCCTGTTCATCCATCGGGATACAGAGGCAAAGGAAGGAATTCTATTTTATGCGCCCTTCGTTTTTATCAATAGATTGTTTTATTTTTTTAGGTATCCCTTGTCACCATCCAAATACCAAGCTAAATTTTTCAGTCACTGGCGCCCCCTTCAAATTTCCCTTTAGACAGAATTAAAGTATGAGCACGTTATTAAGAAAAGAGATGGACTTACATGCGCATAAGCAAGCGTTTTTGGAACATTGTCGCGCACGTTCAGATGTGGTTTCGGTAGAAATTATTTTTACAAAAACTGGGAATTTAATTTTCTTAAAATGTGAAAAATAACTTCAAGACAATTAAGTACTTAATTTTTACTATCAATGACGATAATTACAGGATTTTTTCAATAATTAAGACTTTTGAAATGACTATAATATAATTAGCGACCTGCTGATACTGCATACACTACAGAAAAACTGTGAACGTATAAAAAGCATAGCGGCCCGCCGCCGCCCCTGCTTACCATCAGGCGGGATTGCGGTCAAGCGCTCGTTTATAATTTATTTAAAAAAAAAAACATATACTGTAAAGGGCAAGACAAATTTATTATAGGTATTAAATTGGATAAGGATTAATGCTGTACTGATTAAATCGCTTCGAAAATTAGCCGTTATTTATCATAAAAAGTAAATGACAAAAAAACATTATTGTAGGATATCCATAAGTGATAGACATATACCATTGCGGACTTTTTTGTAGACCTTTTGAATATGTACAATATTTAGTACTTACATTATTTTGATAAATCTGGTTTCACTGCAAACGTGGCAGAAATGTAATTATTTACGACATCACATTAGAAACCTCAAAAATAATAGTATTTCTCCACAATTTAGTTGATTTTATTATACATATAAACCTTCCTCTTTACTCACTCTATTTATTAAAAAAAAAAAACGCATCAAAATCCGTTGCGGAGTTTTAAGATTTAATAGGGAAAAAGAAAGTGACTTTGTTTTATAATAAACTTTGCGATTTCTCAATGCGCGACTCACAAAAAACGATCCGATCAAACCGTGGTTGGGTACATGATTTTCTTCCAGAACCAGGCCTTCTCTCGACGGAACCATTCTCCTGATATCGCTGCCAGGTCCTTTGGACCGTCGACCGACTAACATTTAGCCTCCTAGCCATGAAGCATTGGCTGCAATCCTCTTCAAGTAGTGCGATAATTTTGGTAGCTTATACCACTTTTAATACAGCAATAAATAAAGCTTTGACAGTCAAGGATATGAAATTAATCCATAAAAATTGAATAAAAGTTATGAAAGTCGATATTAACTTCTGGATCTTCGCGCCAAAAATGTGTTTTCTGTAAAAATGAGCATCAAATGAAAATTTGAATTTGATTTTTTTGACTGAGAGTGCCATCATCTGCCTTAAGCAAACTGTTCAGTACTACACATCTAGGAATATACCTGTGTACGCATGTTTTTTAGACTTCTCAAAGGCTTTTGATATGGTGTGCTATGATAAGCTATGGCACAAGTTGCGACACGAGACGACATTGTCACATGATGTCATATCATTGTTTGAGTATTGGTACAGTTATCAGCGGAATAGTGTCAGATGGGCCGGATCTTATTCGGATGTCTACAGGTTAGAGTGCGGGGTGAGGCAAGGGGGGTTAACCTCGCCGCGTCTCTTCAACCTGTATATGAACCAGTTAATTGTGGAGCTTGGCAGCACTAACGTCGGTTGTTCTATTGATGGGGTTTGTATGAACAACATCAGTTACGCGGATGACATGGTACTGCTGAGTCCCTTGCTCTCTGCTCTGCGTAAACTTTTGAGCGTTTGTGAATCCTACGCAGAGGTCCATAGACTTAGATATAATCCGAGGAAGAGTGTATACATGGTCTTTAAAGCGGGGGCAAAAAGCTACTCATCTGTGCCTCCGGTCACTCTTTGCGGGTCACTGTTAACCAAGGTAGATCAGTTCAAGTATCTGGGTCACTGGGTCACTGAGGATTTATCTGATATTGCGGATATTGAGAGAGAGCGTAGGGCGTTGTCGGTCCGCTGCAACATGTTGGCTCGCAGTTTTGCACGTTGTTCTACGAAGGTGAAGGTAACCCTATTTAAGGCATACTGCCAGACCTTCTACACGTGTAGCCTGTGGACCAACGTCACTCAGCGGGCGTACAACGCTCTGCGTGTCCAGTACAACAACGCGTTTAGGATTCTGTTGGGCCTGCCACGGTTTTGTAGCGCGTCATCGATGTTTGCCGAGGCTAGAAACGAGGATTTCCACGGTATCATAAGAAGCAGGAGTGCGTCGCTTCTGCACCGTACCCGTGGTAGTTCGAATGGGCTCCTGACGGTGTTGTCCGAGCGGTGGAACGCCTTTTTTAAGGAGGTGGCTGCAGTTGCATGCTAGCCCCTGCAATTATTATTTAATGTAATTTTAATAATGTGGTTTTGGTTTTTAATTATTACGTATTGTTATTTAAATTGTGATTTGTGATTATTTTTTGTTTTCTGATTTTTATTTTTACTTTTTTTTTGTGATTATTTTGATATATTTTTGACATTTGATATTCTTTTTTAATGTTATTAATTTCAGTTTCTTTAATTTTGTGTAATTTATGGACCAAATAATAATAATAATTATTAGAACTTACTTTTTTAAATACCACGGCAACTTTAAAACCGGTCAGTATCGTGTACAAACGATTAAAACCTTTTTTGTATTGTATCTTTTTAAAGATGAATGAAAATCAAAACCGCCCGGGTTTTTTTGCAAATGAGTGTGTGTAGTGATTATGTAAGTTGATATTTATGGCATGTTTTCAATTTCAACCTATATATTCATATTATACTTTCCCGTACTTTTCTTCTTTCATGATCGTTTATTTACCATGTGAAGTGAGGCAAAATAAACACGTTTTATTCTTTAAACCAGTTTTCCTTAGCTTTCGTAAGATCATCTCATGTGTGTGCACAAAGCTTCGTCTAATTTGCCTCATATTGCAATAAAATGGCTTCAGCAAGCAATATCCAGGTTTCCTTTGACACCTTGTTCGTAAATACGATATTCATATATAACACCGTTGAAGCACAATGTAAGTATATACGTATTTTACGGTTACTCGTGATGCGTGTAATATTTTGCATATTGTGATGAGCTACAGAATCACTAATGTAATGGCATGCGAGCGTTTGTTTGTAATCGATGTCAGGATAGCACAAAGAAAGTTGATTATATAGGAGGCCTTTGCCCAGCCGTGAGATAAAATCATCATCGTCATCATCATTTCAGCCGAAAGACGTCTACTGCTGGACATGGCCTCCCCCAAGGATCTCCACGACGACCGGTCCTGCACCTACTGCATTCAGCGGTTTCCCGCGACCTTCACCAGGTCGTCGGTCTACCTTGTCGGGGGCCTACCCATGCTGCGTCTTCCGGTGCGTGGTCGCCACTTGAGAAGCCGTCGGCCCCATCGGGCATCGGTCCTACGGGCAATGTGCCCGGCACACTGTCACTTTAGTGTTGCGATTCTTCGGGCTATGTCCGTTACTCTCGTTCTTCTGCGGATCTCCTCATTCCTGATTCAATCACGCACGAAATAAAATAGGCTAAAAAAAGTATTAATTAGTTACCTATTAGTTGTTATTTACATACATCATTTCCGGAGGGGCAAAGCCGCGGGCAGAGGTTAGTCCTGTATAACAGGAATTTAAATATAATATAAGGAAGTATAATGTTATTATTAGCTGCTACTATTAAGGAAAATGTAGCGATATCATTTTATGCCGAGCACGTGGCATGAGCGCTAGGACTGCCAATATGTGGCTCTTTATTGTTACGTAATAATTGTCAAGACTGACAAATTAATTGTTAAGCAAATTGACTACCAACTTAAAACTTACTAAAAACTGCACCCTTAGTTCCTAACGCACTATTACAACCAATTTAAATCATTTCATCATCTCCTCAGAAATGAGGAGATCCGCAGAAGAACGAGATTAACCGACATAGCCCGAAGAATTGCAACACTAAAGTGGTAGTGGACTGGGCAAATTGCCCGTAGGACCGATGCCCGATAGGGCCGACGGGTGCTCGAGTGGCGACCACGCACTGGAAGACGCAGCGTGGGTAGGCCCCCGATAAGGTGGACCGACGACCTTGTGAAAGTCGCGCGAAACCGCTGGGTGAGGAAGGCGCAGGGCCAGTCGTTGTGGAGATCCTTGGGGGAGGCCTATGCCCAGCAGTGGACGTCTTTCGGCTGAAATTATGTTAATAATCATTTTGAAGCATATTGCTAGTCCTTTGCTAAATACGTTCTAAAAACATATCGGTTCAACAACGTAAATAACGAAATTAATGTTAATGAACTGTCAAAGTGTTTCTTTCTTCTTTTCTTTAGAGTGAATACTACTTACTTAAACTCTTCAATGGCCTCTGTGGTTAGATACCATAATTTTGCCAATAACATGTGTAACAAATTATAGAAATTCTTTAAAAAATTATTTCACAATAATGGCGGATATCGCCAATGACAGTTGAAAAAACGGCTGCGTGGGCCGACTGAGAGGAGATTTGATGCTAAGCCATTAAGTATGTGGCCACTATGCTGCGATATTTCAATGTTCTATAAGCATTATTTTTATTCACTGAATGTACTTTTTACTACATAAATCACGCGCTTTTGTTTAGTAAAAGACACTATAAATAATTTTAAAATTCCAATGAAAAATGCGCGTAACACTCATCTTAGCTTCCTGTCAAAAAAAATAACCTGTCAAAATGTTATCCGCATACACAAATCCTAGCTGCCATTCTTTGACAGTTGTACAAACTGTATATAACCCAGAATATTCACGCAGAATTTCAATTTGCTTAAGGATTAATTTCCGTGATTGTACCTACCTACAATAATTTATTGCAATTTATGGCTACACGCTTAACCGAGGCAGATGTGAGTGACGGGTCAATTGGCTCGTGGCTTAGCGAAGCAGATCACTGTCAGGATCGATTCTTATTGACTTCAAATTTATTGTTATCATCTTCGTTTTCCTGCCATTATCGGGACATTTACATAATTATGTCTCAGTATTATTTTGTTTAATCCATATTCCATACTAATATTATAAATGCGAAAGTAACTCTGTCTGTCTGTCTATCTGTCTGTCTGTTACGCTTTCCCGCCTAAACCTCTCAACCGATTTTGATGAAATTTGGCACAGACAATCTTTAGACCCTGGGAAAGAACATAGGCTACCTTTTATCCCGGAAAAATATGATGTTCCCGAGGGAAATCTAAAAAGCGCGATATAACCGAACTACACGCGGGCGAAACCGCTGGCGGAAAGCTAGTAGATTATATTTAAAAAAAAAACAGAAACTAATAAAACTGGACAGTTACGATGAAGAAAGTCATATAAAATAGACCAAGTTTTCGTTTCTTTTAGGATGAAACCACCTGTGCTGATCCCATGGGTGTCGTAAAGACTTTCGCTTGGAGAAGAAGTGTTAGACTTAGGGATTGAAACAATCCAGGAGCTTGTTTCGATGTTTAATCCAAATTGTTTTGTGTGGCAAACTGTTTTATCAGGGTTGTCAGTCTGGTTAAGACTGAAAACCCTGATAAAACATTTAGCGCAATTTTTTTTTATTATCCATACTAATATTATAAATGCGAAAGTAACTCTGGCTGTCTGTCTGTTACGCTTTCCCGCTTAAACCTCTCAACCGATTTTGATGAAATTTGGCACAGACAATCTTTAGACCCTGAGAAAGGACACAGGCTACCTTTTATCCTGGAAAATTTTGATATTCCCGAGGGAAATGTAAAAAGCTCGATTTAACCGAACTACACGCGGGCGAAGCCGCGGGCGGAAAACTAGTTATACATATATTATGATTTTACATTTTGGAAAATAGATAAGAATGTTATAAATAATAACGTAAAATGAAAATGAAATAAGTTCATAAAACGTTATTCCATACTAATACATAAAGCTGAAGAGTTTGTTTGTTTGAACGCGCTAATCTCAGGAACTACTGGTCCGATTTGAAAAAATATTTTTGCGTTGGATAGCCCATTAATCCAGGAAGCCTTAAGGCTATATAACATTACGCTGCGACCAATAAGAGCGGAGCATAACTAACTCCACGCGAACGAAGCGCTGGCGCCCACTAGTTTAAAAATATACATTTAGAATTTAGCGCCTGTTTGGCTTAGCACTTACTTCTGAGTTGGTTGAAATTTGGTTGATTTGGGATATACTATAATCTAATACATATATAGACTTTTTTAACATATAATGTAAACTAGTGCTTTACCGCCTGATGGTAAGCACTGATGCAATCGTTGAAGGTAAAGCGCGCTAATTTATTAAAAGCCTATTCATTCCCTTGAAGACACTTAAATAGTAGTCAGACGGAAAAACCGCCGCCGACAAATTGTTCCAGTCCGCGGTATAAAAATCGTTGCGAAACGCAGCGAATTAAGTATAATATAAAGTGTATGCAAAATCCATACTAATAATATAAATGCGAAAGTATCTCTGTCTGTCTGTATGTCTGTCCGGCTTTAACGCCTAAACTACTCAACCGATTGTAATGAATTTTGGTACACAGATAGTCTAGAGCTTGAGAAAGGACGGCTACCTTTTATCCCGGAAAAATTTGATATTCCCGAGGGAAATCTAAAAAGCGCGTTATAACCGAACTCCACGCGGCGAAGCCGCGGCCGGAAAGCTAGTATAAAATATGTATAGGATATCTTTATATCCTTGGTAGTAACACACGAATAAAACGAGTGATAGGCTTTTTTAACCGACTTCAAAAAGGAGGAGGTTACTCAATTCGACCGTATATATGCTTTTTTTTTATGTTTGTTCGCGCATAACTTCGTCGTTTATGTACCGATTTTGATAATTCTTTTTTTGTTGGAAAGAAGACATTCCCAAGGTGGTCCCATGATAAGGACATCAGGGTCTGATGATGGAAGACCAGAGAAATCAAGGGGAACTTTCAAAAATCGTAGGGGCGATTAGTGCATTCCTTAGTATTTTCATTAGGTATTTTAAAGCACTACAATTTGATAAAGGTCTGGAGTAGATCTGATGATGGAACCGGGAGACAGTCGAAGGAACTCCTCAACAATTCACAGCAGCTGCCTTGTGTTTGGGCTTTATTTGTATTGAGATTAATTGATTATAGATTAATTTGTATTGATAAGAACTTTACACCTAGATGGGTTGTGACTGTCATAAGAGCTCTGATGATGAAGACAAAGGCCAGTTCCGGGAACTCCTCAACGGTTTGCAGTAGCTACTTTGTGTTTGGTTTTAATTAATTTATATTGATGAGAACTTTGCACCCATTGGGTTAAAATAATGGTCTGCACTTAATCTGATGATGAAGACCATAGGCAGTCGAGAGAATTCTTCAAAATTACGGGTAAAAATTAAAGTAAACAAAATTACGTCATTTCCAAACTATATTTGCGTCAGCTTCCAGTCTGACCGGGTGTAACTGAATACATAGTACCAACTTTTCACAACTAAAAAGTGTATAATAAAAACTTTTTTACAAAAAAACAACCGACTTCTAAAAACCACTACAAGTGAAAAATAACTAATTTCGGAAGTCGGTGTCAAAAACTAATATACAAAAACCAAAGACACCGACTTCCGAAATTAGTTATTTTTCACTTTGTAGTGGTTTTTAGAAGTCGGTTGTTTTTTTGTAAAAAAGTTTTTTATAATTGTTCATATTATGTGGCGTTATAAAAACTAGTAAAAAGGGTATAACTCCGTCTATAGCCGCAAACAAATAAGAGAGATAACGAGGTTGATAATGGATTATTTATTTATTAAACAAATACCTTCCCATGATATGTCGTTTATAACAGAGTCGATTCACACACTCGCACTACTCGCGGTCGAGTACGGTCGCGTTTTGCACTGCACTATAAGAATATTATATTCGCGACTCGCGCGGCTCTAGCCGCTGCCCAGTTTCCGCTATCAGTGCTCAAGCGCTTTTAGCCAACGAAGTGCGGGCATTTATCAAACATGACATCGACTATATGGACGAGGTCAGCATCTTGCAGATTTGTAAGTCATCGTTCAAGGAGGATGAGATTATCAGTGCCAAATTGCTGCTGTTCACAACGCTCGGCAAAGTCAGCCAGATGCCATCTCGTCGAAGGGATGGCACAGAGAGGGGTCTCCAGGACATCATTACGTTGTTGAAGGAGAAAGACCCGGACGAAGTGCCTGATTTCGTGGCGAAGGATCTGCACAAGCTGCCTCCCGTCACGTTTGACCATGTGGACGTCACCAGGCTGCTAAAGGATATTACACTCCTGCAGCAAAGCCAGGCCGAGATGCAGCATCAGCTGGAGGTGTCTAACAAAACTATCGGCGATCTACGGGCAGAAGTAGTGTTGTTGCGCAATGCAATTTCTGCAAGTAGGTTACCGACCGATGACGCCGCAAATGTTAACACCCGTCGTGGTGCACAAAACGCCTCCATCTGCAGTTTCGAGTCGGCGGGCTCGAATGTGTCACCAGACGCCGAGAATGCTTGCGTTGCAACGCGTGCCGCCGCCGTCCCTGCCTCGACACCGGTGGAGGCAACGACGTGTGTAGTTTCGTCGACCCCCAAACGAGCCTACGCTGCAATAACAGCCGCTAAAAAGCCTGTTGAGTCACAAAACTCGCAGGTAAAACGAGCGGAAAAACCGACAGGGGATATACAGAGCCGGTCGAAACCAAACCTGGTTTCGAGTAAACTGGGTCCAGAGAAGGACACGTGCGATAAGGATGGTTTCATCAAGGTAGAGAAGAAGAAGAAGAAGCCTCCTTGTCGGAACCAGTGCGGTACTGCGCTGGCAGGACCTAACATGCTGCTGCGTCCAGCAGTACCGACGACGATGTTATACGTGTCCAGACTGCATCACTCCACGAAGGCTGAGGAGATAGTGGAGTATCTGCGCGTCAAGTTTAAATGCACTCTGAGGGTCGAGGTGTTGGAGCCGCACCACAGCACGTACTTCAAGTCGTTCGTGGTACGTGTTCCGATTCCGACGCATGATCTCGACAAGTTTCTGAAAGAAGAGCTATGGCCGAAGGGTGTTGTGTACCGCCGGTTTCGTGGCCGGCTGCGTGACACCAGTCAGCGAAACACGACGCCGATGATCCGTGTACAGTAGTTTTAGTTAACGTTATATGTATTTATAGTATTTTAAGTTTTTATGTTAATATAGTATTTTATATGTTTATATGGGCCTTGATGCCTGAAATAAATGAATAAATAAATAAAATAAAGATTGATTTTCTAAATAAGTAAATCAACAATATGCATTTGTTTCATCGGCTTAATTATTTTGTTATTAATTATACTCACTTGAAGTGCCTTTACGGAAAGTAACAAATCTTAATGAAAAAATATTTATCTTAATAAAATCCTACTTTAACTTGCACCCGCGTTAAATCCATTCAAGTTTCCGGGATAAAAATTATGGGTTTACGATGATAATTATTGTACCAATTTCCCTAAATCTTTTCGGGGAAAGGAGTAAAGGAAAATTGTATAATTATGATTCAATTAGGCTCAGGTGGATACTTGAGCCCAATTGAATGATAAAGAAAAAAACACTCGAATATTTTGCATTTAAATTGAGTGTAGCATATTTGACTATATTTTCTCCGGAGGATGGCAGAAAAGGATGGAAAAACACAGCTTGTTTTATTTTCTAACAACGTTTCCTAGTAAAGACGTTTTAATGGAAACGTTAGCAGAATATGTTTAATGATTCATTAGTAAAACAATCCGTTATTTTGGAACCAGCATGGGTAACCACGTATGACGTAAAAGCATTAATGAATTACAGGAAAAGGACCTATATTCTTAATCCGTATTCTCAGTTGTGATTTTTCGTACATACTGCGTCTATAAGCTTATTGTTACTGATTAATACGGTAAACCCTGCCATAATGTTATTCGTTAATATTATAAAGTATTGGAGAGCCGGCTGTCTGTGATACAATAATTTTCATTGACACATACAACAGTAACTGACAGCCTCCGTGGCGTAGCGGTAGCGAACGCGGTCGCTGCGCAAGGAGGCGCGGGTTAGATCCCCGCGCAGTGCAAATATTTGTATGCATGAATATGAATATTTGCACTGGTCTGGTCGTGCCTCGGAAAGCACGTTAAGCCGTTGGTCCCGGTTGCCATACGAACATCTAATGGCAATCGTTACGGGTTGTTGGAGCCCTTAAAAGTCCAACAAAAGGTCTAGCTGCAATACTTCGACATCGCCTTCGGGTTGTGGAGGTCAGACGGCAGTCGTTTCACGGAAAATATCCAGGTTTAGTCAAAATCAGCAGTTAGACTGGTAAAGCGGACTCGAAACTCCAAAGCTGAAAAAGCTTCGGATGCGACTGGGAGCAACGCGGAGATGATGATGATGAATGTTATTCGTAAATATAAAAGAGAAATGAAATTCTGATGATTCACCGTATGTTGTTTATGCTTCTTCTTTTAAATAGCGGTCGATTGTTTTAAGTATTTGTCATTTATTATGAAGCTGTTCGGTATCATGGTACTGTTGATGGCAATGTTGACGTTGATGTCGGGCGGAGCTAGCGCCAGCCCTAGAGGCTTCGCCAGCGCTATCAAGAAGGGTGGCAAAGTTATTGTGATCGTTTTTTTCATACTAACTGATTTTTGGCTTCATTCAGAGAATAACTGTTCGTTTTGTATCGTCTTTATATTCCATAACTTTTATACTAAGTTGACTTCGCGAATATTCTGCTTTGATTAAATATAACGAGAACATGTAGGCCTCTTCTCATTTCAACGACAATCAACGTCAAATCATTACCAAAAATTTTCGAATTATGAAATTTTTTTGAATTGTTCTCAAAATTACACGAATTGCGCTTTTGGTTGTTCTATTTTACCATAGATGTAGATCTTAATTGATAAAATATTGTATGAGTATTATTTTTGGTTTTCAGAAACACCGGACTCAGCACAATCGGTGTCATAGGAACTGGCAACCAAATATACCAAGAATCCAAACAACAGTAGAAAGTGGCTATTTCTCTTTATTTATTTCTTCCCCTTCATGATGACAGAAGGCATTAGTACAGGCCATAAGATCTACTACCAGAACCACAGCTAGAAGAAACCACACCAACCACTGATAGTGTAATATTAATTTATTGAAAATTATACCAATATTGAGGATTACTAATATTCAGGTTGAAGATGCCTCTAACAATCACTCCCGGTTTTAACCGCATGGATCACGGAGACATCATTGAACACTTGCCTTTTGGTTGACATTATGAAGTCTATCTCGTTTTTAGTCTGACCGTTAGTGTCCACGTCTCGGTTCCGTAAGTCATGACGGGTAGGACGCACTGGTTGATGATTTTAGTCTTCAAACATTGGGGTGTGGGAGACGAAAATACCCGACGAAGTTTACCAAATGCTGCTTATAATATGAACAAAACTAAAACTTGGGAGAGAGGTGTAGAAATGACTCTACCCTAATTGTTTCGAAAATAACTGCATTTTCCGCTTAAATGCAAACCTTCTGGCAGTCATCCTGATATCAAAAGAAAGCGCATTCCACAGAAGAATGGATGGCATATGAAATGAAGAATGAACAAAGTCAGACGTATGTGAAGGACAGTGTAAGAGAAGATTGTTAGAAGAACGCAGCAGGTTCTTGGTGTGTGAAGATCATAAAATATAGGTATTGGAAGTGATTCCAATACCTATATTTTATGTTATCCTATATTAATTAAGAATTGAGAAAAGCGTGGTCAAGTCGCGCAAATTTTTTCTCTGTTCAATGGGCATCCATTTGAGTTCAGACCTAGCTCGACACATGGTCATATTTCCTGAGATTGAATATGAACCGAATTCCTGGCTATGTGACCGAAAAACTCAAGTATTCTGCGCAGACAGATAGTTGACAGTCTGGCCTTGATAGTATTTAGCTCGCGTAATATTGAGACGTTTGTTCGAAAAGCAGTCCTAGGAATCTGTAACATTTTCCTCCAACATCACATTTCGAAGACATTAATGCGGTTGCGGTCAGCCTTTTTCAAATTCTGAAGATTGAAAAAACAAAAGAATTAACTTGTCTGATCTTGGCTCTGTGTGAGATGATGCGATCTCTCCATATACATTACAGCTGAGACATGAAGTTTTCCTCATTCCTATGCATGCGTTGAAGTCAAAAATTATCGATGTCAATTTTATTGTATGTATAATACACACCCAAAGTAACCTTTACCATCACAGCAACTATTACAGTATAAACTTCTAATCTAGTACAACATGAAAAATATAAAATCCCTAAATAAAATCTAATTAAATTAAAATAATAAGGAATTAACATTCAAATTATCAATGATAAAATAAATCTTACTAGAGGACAAAAATTATAACAAATATAATATCATCGGAAAAAAGATGTCAATTTTGTTGTATGAATTATGCATTACCTTTATCACGCAACCAAAGTTACTTTTATCGTACACCCAAAGTTGCTTCTATCATACACGCAAAGTTGCTTTTATATTATACCCAAAGTTGCTTCTATCGTACACTCAAACTTGCTTCTATAGTACACCCAAAGTTGCTTCTATCGGATACATAAAATTACTACTCTGATACACAAAAAGTTGCTTCTATCGTACACCCTAAGTGGCTTCTATCGTACACCCAAAGTTGCCTCTATCGTACACACACAGTTACTTCTATCGTACCCAAAGTTCGCCAGTTATGAGGACACTTCCCTGCTAATACGTACGGAAAAAAGCGTTATTACGTGAATGAATTTGCATATATTTTACACCTGGACGCTTACCATAATAACGTGACGTCACGTTACATATTAAAAGACGCACAGTGGCAACTCCTAAATAAGTAAGTCTTCACGTGGCAGAGGGTTAGCCTATTTTTACTCTAAGAATCAACATTGCCATGCAACGTGGCTATTAAACATTCCTACTTTACACTAGATGTTGAATAGTCTTTTCAGGTTTGTATTAAAGAAAGAGAGCCTTGGTTAGGATACGATGATGGACCAGGTTAAGCTATGCATACCAGTCGTTACTACGTGCACAATCCCGAAAGTCTGGTAACCAGTCTTACAAAGATACCCACCCAGTAACTGAATTGTGGGGGCACATTGACAGTCGCCCCATAGTTAGTGATACTGAGCTGCATTTGGTTACACTCAAAGCCGACCCCAACAAAGTAATTTTACCTACTTTGTTGGGGTCGGCTTTGAGTAGGCAGAAAACCACGCCTGACCTAAGAAGATTTTATATTGAATAGTTGCTTGAAATATTTTAAAGATATTTAATGAAAAACATCGCACAGTCTAAACTTCTCGGTATTGGCTAGAAATGTGAACTTTTGCACAAGAGTTCCTTATGCAGCTAAAGTGAACTAAATAAGGAATTTAGAATTCACCAGTCACCACCAGTCAATCAATCACTGGTCATCGTGGAAAGCCTTGGGGGAGGAATTTGTCCAGCAGTGGACATCTATAGGCTGAAGAAGAAGACCTTCTATAAAAGGTAAAGAAATTACACAACATAAAGTAGATATTTGTCTAACTGTCCATAACCTCATTTTTTTTAAAGTACCTATTCAAATTTTCATCCGTTATTTAGCCCTATTTGGAATTCATCATTTTTGACGACATAAAAGGAAATAAATTGGTCTCACGGCTATTTATCTTACTCAACAGACATCCGTGATAATGGGGAGTTTATTGTGCCACTTCTTCTTCACAGCAAAAGGACTAGAAAATAGAGAGGGGCGGGCATAAGTGTCGTTGTGTTATTCTAATTTGAATAAATGATTTTTAATTTTGATTTAATAAATATAATATGTTTATAACTCGCCTTTATATTACCAAGTTAATACATTATTCGGATATTAAGTATTTAATATGGCTATTACAAGAATATCAAATATATAGCAGATACTGATAACCAAAAAATATTTAAGATCTTGACATATGTAATACCTAGGTAACTGAATTTAAAAACAAAATAATATAAGTACAGAAATGATGGGAAATGATTGATGATTTATTCTAATAAAATGCTACGAGTATAATATTTTACAAATAAATAATTACGTAATGACATTTTACAGCGATTTTCATAAATAGGTATATAAAATATAATTTTTAATAATCATAATCTAATAATCATTTTGTTGTATAACAACCATATTACAAATTGCGTGGTAATTTAAGAAAATAATTTGAAAGATAGTCGTTTTTCGATTTTTTTAAGAGCGTTTTTAATATAATAATGTATCAGTGGGTGGTATGGTAGAAGATGAATCTTTGATTGGTTTCTTCTAGATGTGGTTCAATTGGTAGATCTCATGATCCGTTGCAATGTCGCCAGTGAGCCAGTCACCATCAAGGCGAAGAAATAAATAAACATTCTCTACTGTTGTTTTGATTCTTGATATATTTGGTGGCCAATTTCTGAAAAAAAAAAAAATAATTAAAAACTCTCATCATCATCATCTCAGCGTTAATCCCAGTCGCATCCGCAGCTTTTTCAGCTTTTTGGAGTCTGGGGTCCGCTTTACCAGTCTAACTGCTGATTTTGGCTAAACTTCGACATTTTCCGTGAAGCGACTGCCGTCTGACCTCCACAAGCCGAAGGCGATATCGAAGCATTGCAGTTAGACCACTTTTGAGGGCTCCAACAACCCGTAACGACTGCCACTAGATGTTCGTATGGCAACCGGGGCCAACGGCTTAACGTGCTTTCCGAGGCACGACCAGACCAGTGCAAATATTCATATTCATACATACAAATATTTGCACTGTGCGGGGATCGAACCCGCGCCTCCTTGCGGCCGCGTTCGCTACCGCTACGCCACGGAGGCTGTCATGGAGCTTCGACACAGGCCCTTTAATTAAAAACTCTAGTCTATGTAAAGTGGGTAAGTACAAATTCTCAAGTGCATGTGTCTTATTAAATTACAAATACTTTTGAAAAAGTCAAATTAAGTTAAAAGTTATAAAATCCATAGTGGAAACAAAACGAAAATCTGCTACAGAAATTGAGAATTTGATGACACCGGAATATTAAACACAAAAATTATTTTTTTTTAAATAATCCTTTTTTTTGGGATGGGAAATCATCAAATGACTTCTCCCGTTTTGGGCAGAGCGGAAGGGCGTGTCAGACTTTTACTGACTAAAACCCACCCGTGTTTCTTCACTTGCCTGTGCGACGGCCAGGGCCACGGTTTCTTGTTTAACCAACCCGCAACCCTGACCCAGTAGGCATCGGTCTTCGTGGACCCCGTCACGACCTGCTGACATCTCTTTGAGGCGCGCGTGATACACGACGCGCCGTCGTCGACTCGGGCTTGGTCCTTACCGAGCGGCGAGCTGTCCCACTGCTCACCGCCCCGCCCGCAGGCCCGCGCCTACGATGGCTGGGAGTTTAGTGTCATCTCCCGACCAGGGCGTCTCCTGCAGCGGCTAGTGGCGTGAGGTCGCTGGGATTAATAATAAATAATCCTCACAATAACTTTGCGTAGCCTTAGGGCTGGCACTAGCTCCACCCGACATCAGAAATAGCACTACCATCAACAGCACTACGAGACCGAACAGCTTCATGATGAAAGTTAAATGTTTAAAACAAATGACTCTTTTATAACTAAAGAATCCCAAACTTCCAATGGTGATCAGAATTCGAATTGTCTTTATATGCTCACGAAAGTAACATTTCCCACGGTACATGAGGGTTTTCCGTGTTAGTCATTTCACTATGTTTAGTTGATGTTTGTATAGGAAAGCACAAACACTATAAGGATATAATAAATGAAATGGTTACAGATGTTTCAATGAAGATTTTGCGTCATATGTAGTTAAATGCTATTGAGCTATGTAAACAAATTTTTATATGATATCAACGTTTTTGTGTGAAATTTTACTAAGGCTCACTGCTTTATAAGAATGCTATACGTTCTCCTATTAGAAGAAATGGAACTAACTGCGAGGGTTCACTTTGGAGCATACGGTAATAGAGGTGTGCCCGTCTTACGCGGAGCACCACCGTGTGTTCGCGGAGGCAATCGGAGGCGGAGATCTCTGGCATCCGGCCCTGGTCCAGGCCATAGTTCGGGGCGAGACTGCATGGAAGACCGTTACGATCAGCCGAATCCCGGCCACCTTAGGCACAGACTCGCGGGCGGCGAGCAATGGGTATCTCGCCGCCCAGTAATGACCAGGCTCGGGTGGACAGCGCGTTGTATTTCACGCGCAATTCAAGGCCGCTGCCAGGACCTGACAGGGCCACGGATTGGTCGAAAGAAATACCGTGACCCCTGACACAGGCAAATGAAGGAACAAGGATGGGCTTTAGTCAGTAAACGTCTGACACGCCCTTCCACACCGCCCAGAAAGAAAGAAGTCGTTAGATGATTTCATACACACATTCCAAAAAAGCCACTCACAAGACAAGCGCCTCCGCCTCCGCCTCCGTTAACCTCCCCAAACTCGTCGCCACTGCATCTGCCTCCGTCTCCGCTGACAAGGAATCCGTTACAACCCAAGTATGTACGTCGACTGTTCCAGCGACACGAATCCTGACTCTGCATGCATATGCACACATCGTACACATTGATTATTGAAACCCAAATTTCCAAACGTGATATTACATAAATAAAATGTAACTATAATTTTATTATATTACCTACAGCACTTCCTTGTGAACGAAGCCGCGGACAGAAGCTAGAGTAAGAAGAAATATTTTTTACTACCTATACGAGTAGGCACTAGGCAGGTACCTGTAAGTACAGATATTATGTAAGTACTGAACAATGCGTTCAAGTCTTATGTTCATGTTGTTTATAATCAAGAGGATTATAAATATACTACCCAATATAAATGCAAATATTTCGGTATGTATTTACTTGTTTGTTAGTAATTAATATTTTTGGAGACTAGATTATGCAAAGCAGCTTTAACAAATAGTGAACTATTAGCATAATTTCATGCAGCAGAGCGATTCTGTAAGCATTAAGCGCTCTACACACCAAAGCCGTCGGCAGCATCTGTCGGCAACATTTTGCCGGCGGGCTAGGTTGGCGGCTCGACATCAGAAACTTATTTGGCAGTTAAAATACTAGCACGTCACTATAGCTGAAATGCGCCGGGCAACTGAGCGCTTGCGTACGCTACCCGCCGGCAAGCCGCCGACATGTTGGCGGGTAAAGCGCGCGTGCGGAGGTTGCCGACATGCTTCTTTCAACATTAAGCCTGCGGGCTGTGCCGCCGGGTATCGTACGCAAGCGCTCAGTTGCCCGGCGACATTTGAGCTGTAGTGACGTGCTAGTATTTAGGCGGCTTTGGTGTGTAGTGATAAGTTAGGTAAAGTGAGCTATCATTCCAACTAATGCCAGTGATCGACGCTATTGACAGCTCACTCTAAGAACACCTAACTTTTCGTGATAAGATTCGTATAGAATAGATTGGCTGAACTTCGATCGATTCTATTCGAATAATCGATCGGCTGGCTGGTTGATTATGTGCTACAGGTAATATTTACAAACATATAAAACTATAAATTATCATCAAAAAATTCTTAATGTACCCAAGAGACTGGCAGCATTGCCGCGTTGAATGGTAATTCTTAGCCTCTCGCCAAGATAAAAGCCAGCCCTTGGGTCAAGGGAAGTGTCAAGCCGCTTAGGTAGTTTATTAAATAAGCAATGAACACTCAGGTCCCATGGCCCGAGGGATTTCAACCCCAAACGGCTCGAAAATTTAATTTCATATATGTCGGCGCAAGGCTAACTTATACCTTTATGATATTAACCTTAAGTTCAGACTTCACAGTTAATATGACTGGCTAGCTGTAAATTGGTTTAGATTTATTTGTGGTTGTCAGTTTGCTCCTTTTTCAATGTAGAAATCCAGGTTAGGATTTCCGGTTCCTTTGATAGCAACCCCTAATTGAGGGTTTATCCAAACTGAGGTCCAATAAAATAGTTATCTATAGTTAATTCATTTCATGATTAATAAGCGACATACGTATTGTAAAGCATGTCGCTGGATGGATTTGGATTAATAATGGTTTAATAGAAATACTTTTGATAAAACAACAAAAAACATGGCGCAGGTAAAAATGTTTAAAACATGTTAAGCAATGAATAATGAATTCAATGTTAAAACCGAGTGTTAGAAATAGTAAAACGAATTACTAAATTATAGTTTGTAACTCTAATTATTGTTACCTGCAAATTGTTATAAAGGCAGTGTAACGACTTGTACAAAGCCATGACGTATTTCATAAAGAAAAAGCCTAGCGGCTGAGAGATCGGATTGTCAACGAGAATTTGACGAACATGTGGTTTTTCACTAGAATATCTTGTAAGTACAATTACTGTTATTCATTAAGATGCATAAGTTTATTTCATGGTGTTTGTGATCGCTGTAAGCGAGAACAATAAAAATGTACGTAAAAACAATTAGTTGTATTCATTTTTGCTACATCTGAGCCTAGTGTTGGAGACAATGGTTTCTACTAATTCCAATGGCCATGGTACTTCGTCATCAGAAGTGGGATGAATCCCACTACCGACCGACCATCTGGCTGAACAGTCTAAAAAAAAAAAAAGAAAATCGCTTCTGATAATGGGGTACTGATGGAGATTTTCCCTCAGATGTTGCAAATAATGAATCACAGGTCCGTTCCTATGATGATTGATGACACAACTAGATACACCCATAGTAAAAATAATTGCTGTGTTTTTGTCGTCTTACGATTCGGACACCAATATTGGGATTAGACTGTAGTGATCAAATGAATGAATTGAAAAAGGTCGAACGTTTGTTTATTCATGGTTTCTCTCGCTCACGCTCCAATACCGTTGAGTACATGCAGGCATTTCCCATTGCTACCGTTTGGACTCAGCAACGTTGTATCAGTCTATCAGCTTTGTATAAATACGGTAACTATAGCAGATATATGTTGATGATGTTTTGTCAAAATGTAGGGTATTTACTTAGGGCCTAGCTCATGTGGGACGCGTATTAATTGCCCTTCAAACAGCCTGTTTTTAGATCACTGTCACTATGAAAATGCCATTATAAAACGCAAAGTCAATAGTTCAGATACACGTGGTGGCGTAGTGGTTAAAACACCAGCCTCTCAAGTATGAGTGTGCGGTTTCGATTCCAGGTTAGGCAAGTACCAATGTAACTTTTCTAAGTTATATGTTCTTTCTAAGTATATCTTGGATACCAATGACTGATTACAAGTTGAGTGACTGATGACAAAACATCTTGAGGAAACCTTTACTTTAAGTCTGAAATCGCCAACACGCATTGAGCAAGCGTGGTAATTGCGCTCAATCCTTCCCTGTATGAGAGGAGACTTGTACCCAGCAGTGGAACAATAAAATAAAAGGGGTTGACGATGATCAAGTCAGAGTAAGTCCAAGTCCATAGTCCTAGTCCAATTAAGGTGGACACTTTAAGGGAGGCAACAATCTCGAAAACTGTTAATGAAGATGGACAATTTAACGGATTACCTGAATATTTTAGGTGCTTCATTACCAATTTTTGTGTATGATAGTTCCACTTTACAAACTGATTTAGAACAAAATGTAGTGAGAATGGAATGAAAGGCATGATGTAGCTTGAAACCATATCATAAAATACCTGTTTACTGCCCCTACCCTTATGCTATTTCAGATAGACGCATCAAACGATCCCGACCGCCGCCAGCAGCATTAACTACGGGGAGATGCTCATGCAGACCGTTGGCGATTGCCACTATACAGTCGCGTACATGACTCAGCGCACCACCGACGCAGAGAGTCGCTACACCTCGTATGAGCTTGAGGTCTTGGTGGAATCTATTCACTGAAAAATTGAGCAGCTCCACGATGACGTAATGCCCGCTCTTATAGGCACCGTCTTGGCGGAAGATGTACTTAAGAAAAACTCTTATGGATTCTATACTCGGTATATGTAAACCAGTTGCAGTCCCTAGATCATTCCAGTGGAGCCTGATTAACTCTTCTGTTGTTACTCTGAAACACCCCTGATGGGAGGTAAACTTAAAGAAACCGAATAAAACGTATGGGCTGCTCAAAATGAAACAATCGTCACGACTTACTTTTGAATTTTCAATGAGTCCGTCAGTCAGAAAGATGAAAAATCGCTAGTGAACGAGCACGTGAAAAGATACTAGCAGAGCGCGAACGTGAGCTGGCACGCATACAGCAGGCAGCAGACGAGGCGGAGCTACGTGCAAAACTCGCTTCTCCCGGAGCACAGTCTGATAAGTACAGTAGTAGTAGATCATCTTCCCACAGGCATCGAGTCACAACATGGGTCGACAACCAACACGTAAGTGACGCCCCTCTCGACCCACGTCCTTATGTTGTGCCACGTAACGAGCAACTAGCGATGGACATCACCGTTTCTACGCCTGCTAACAAGATTCCAGCTCCTGCTAATAACAGTTATTTAGATCCTATTTCACGGCTGACAAGGTGATTTGTAGCTTACATGATCGCCACAAACGCCTCGAACTTATGCCGTTTACAGGCAATATTAACGACTGGCTGGCATTCAAATGTACTTATGAAAAGACTAAAGATTCTTTCACTCCCGCAGAGAACATTGCTCGACTTGTTGCCGCCATCCGTGACAACGCCCGGGTTACTATTTTATCCGTTTTGTTCGAAGCAAAAGACCCGGACGAGGCTATAACGGCTCTGGAGCAGAACTACGCATGGCCAGAACTCGTGGTTGCCCAGGAGATCGCCGCTCTACGGAATATAAAGATAAGTAATATCGAGCATTTAAACACGTTGGCTAATAAATTACGAAATTGTGTAGCTATAATTAAATGGCTCAAGCAGGATGAGTATTTGTCCTCGATCGAACTTCTTCGCACGCTGCTTTCTAAGCTTAGCGAAAACACGAGAGATTGATTTACTGACTACGCCTCTGCTCATAAACCTTTTGAGCCATTCCTAACTAAACTGGAGTTGCTCTCTAGATTCTTAATTGTTGAAGCCGAGCGGCAGCTCAATAAGTACAACTATCTAGTTGACACGGCTCGTCATACAGTAAGCCTTCACTTTACAAACCCCCAGTTTCTAAGTTTACATGTCAAGAGGTTTGACCATTCATGCTACTACTTCAAAAGATAAAGCAACGGAGTGTTCATTCTGTAAACAGGGTTCACACTCTGTAAAAACCTGTAAGGCATATTTGTCCCTCACAGTAGAAGACAGATGGCGCTGGGTTAAGGAAACTAAAACTTATTATAGATGTCTCAAATCTCAGCCACATACATGGAGTACTTGCAGAGTAAAACGTTGCGGCCATCAGGCTGCTCGAGGCGACATCACGCTCTTCTTCAAATTTATGTGGCTGCAGGTGACAACAAACAAATCAAAATTGTTTATTTCAAATTAACCATCCGTTGGTGCTTTTGAATAGTCAATGTCGGTCAGTCCAAGAAAAGTGAAACTAAATTGCACGTTCTCCATAGAGATCTACGCTTTAGAACATGTCGTGCGCTTGTTCTGTAAACCAGAACAAATCGTAATAGAAGCGGTCGATAGTTTTTTGGTGAATTGAAAGTCTACTCAAGCCGTTTTGGAATTACAATCATTTATTATTATTATTCATTAACAATCATTCCATTACTTCAGGAGTAAGCCGAGCAAAGAAACATGTGAACTACTAGGAACTACTCGCGCAAAGCCCACTAACAGCTGCGTCGAGCATCACGACGAGGCGAGCGGGATACCGTGTCGGCGAATAAGCAAGTGTCTTCAGCAAGAGCCCGCGCGGGTTGGCTGAAGACTTGTCACCTCAAATCATCACTATACCGCCGTCGGTGGAGCCACGGTCGTATACCGCTAAAGCTGTCCAGCTACTGGATCCTTAAAATAAGTTAAGTTAATAAGATAAGTTGCCTTAAGTTCACCCTAATCAGCTGTATAAATAGCAGCACAAAATCTTTCTTTCCTTTTCCTTTCCTTTTAGAGCCTCTGTGGACCACGGCGTAATATGGCCGCCCAGACCACAGCATCACCCTAGTTCCCTATTCCTTTAGAGCCTCTGTGGACCACGGCGTAATATGGCCGCCCAGACCACAGCATCATTCCTATCCTATCTACGAGAAATAAAGTCATGCATGTATGCGTGTAGCATTTGCAAAGACAATATAAAAAAAAAAAACCTTTTTCCTTTCCTTTTAGAGCCTCTGTGGACCACGGCGTAATATGGCCGCCCAGACCACAGCATCACCCTAGTTCCCTATTCCTTTAGAGCCTCTGTGGACCACGGCGTAATATGGCCGCCCAGACCACAGCATCATTCCTATCCTATCTACGAGAAATAAAGTCATGCATGTATGCGTGTAGCATTTGCAAAGACAATATAAAAAAAAAAAACCTTTTTCCTTTCCTTTTAGAGCCTCTGTGGACCACGGCGTAATATGGCCGCCCAGACCACAGCATCACCCTAGTTCCCTATTCCTTTAGAGCCTCTGTGGACCACGGCGTAATATGGCCGCCCAGACCACAGCATCATTCCTATCCTATCTACGAGAAATAAAGTCATGCATGTATGCGTGTAACATTTGCAAAGACAATATAAAAAAAAAACCTTTTTCCTTTCCTTTTAGAGCCTCTGTGGACCACGGCGTAATATGGCCGCCCAGACCACAGCATCACCCTAGTTCCCTATTCCTTTAGAGCCTCTGTGGACCACGGCGTAATATGGCCGCCCAGACCACAGCATCATTCCTAACCTAACTACGAGAAATCTACGAGATATAAAGTCACGCATCTATGCGTGGAACATTTGCAGTGACATAACTAAATAAACGTGCGAGTAAGCGTGTAGCGTTACAGGCACTTCAATATTTTCACACACTTCTCTCTAAATCTTATTTATGTATTACTCATATGAACTGTAATCTTTTCAAATTTACTTCGATATCTAAGAAGTATTCTAAGTTATCTAAGAAGTATTCTAAGTTATCTTAGAATACTTTACTGTATAACCTATTGTTTAAAATTAACAAGATATGCAAGTAATGGCTGATAACGTGGATTGTTGGGATCGGTTGTCATTGAAACTTTCAGGCTAAATTATGCTAAGGCAAACAACCTTTTCGAACTTATTTTGAAAGAAGAACAGTAACTCCAACCACAAACAGGTTTTCAGCCGTACCTGTGAATTGGTACAAAGCTAAAAAAAAAAAAACAATATTTTCAGGACCGCGACTGGTGCAGAGCACGCACACCGTCTCGCAGCATGGCCGTGTCGGCGCAAGGCTAACTTATACCTTTATGATATTAACCTTAAGTTCAGACTTCACAGTTAATATGACTGGCTAGCTGTAAATTGGTTTAGATTTATTTGTGGTTGTCAGTTTGCTCCTTTTTCAATGTAGAAATCCAGGTTAGGATTTCCGGTTCCTTTGATAGCAACCCCTAATTGAGGGTTTATCCAAACTGAGGTCCAATAAAATAGTTATCTATAGTTAATTCATTTCATGATTAATAAGCGACACACGTATTGTAAAGCATGTCGCTGGATGGATTTGGATTAATAATGGTTTAATAGAAATACTTTTGATAAAACAACAAAAAACATGGCGCAGGTAAAAATGTTTAAAACATGTTAAGCAATGAATAATGAATTCAATGTTAAAACCGAGTGTTAGAAATAGTAAAACGAATTACTAAATTATAGTTTGTAACTCTAATTATTGTTACCTGCAAATTGTTATAAAGGCAGTGTAACGACTTGTACAAAGCCATGACGTATTTCATAAAGAAAAAGCCTAGCGGCTGAGAGATCGGATTGTCAACGAGAATTTGACGAACATGTGGTTTTTCACTAGAATATCTTGTAAGTACAATTACTGTTATTCATTAAGATGCATAAGTTTATTTCATGGTGTTTGTGATCGCTGTAAGCGAGAACAATAAAAATGTACGTAAAAACAATTAGTTGTATTCATTTTTGCTACATCTGAGCCTAGTGTTGGAGACAATGGTTTCTACTAATTCCAATGGCCATGGTACTTCGTCATATATAATAAGGTTGTTATATTTTCGCCGTTTGATGTTTTCCGCAGTTGCAGCAGCAAAGTCAGCACAGCATGCGGCCCTGTTAGGACAAAACGCTGCAATCTGGAAAACGTCATTTTGAAAAAAACGTATTTAAAAGTTTAAATCTTTAACTCGCTACCATTTGGAGATGTTTCATTTTGGGCCACCACTATGTACACTATATAGAAAAAAAGGAAAAAAATAATAGATTTGCATAAAAATACTACTAAATTAATTTGAATAGAAATACAAGTATCTAATAATTAATTTTTATAAATATAATATAAATTAATTGAAACAGTTTTTAGTGAGATAACCCTTTTAAAGGTAGCCATGACACTTTTTATGACGTTTGATTGGCGACTTTGACAGTTCTATTTTCCCGTTGTGTTCGTGTCGAGTGTTTATTTGAGTTGATTGTGTTTATTTAATAGGCCGTATGTTCGGAATTCATGTTTTGTTTTTTTCGCAGTCATATGGTAGATAATATAGATACGATAGCCTTAGATACATGACACGTTAATCAAATGTCACTGTCAAAATCTTATTTCACTTATTGCTGACCACCATATTTATTAGTAGTTTGTGTTGCACTCCTTGGCCGAGTTAAATTGAATCTGTACAAAAACTAAGCCAAAATATAGGAAATTAACATTAATAACAGTTAACTATAGCGTAACTATACCTAACATTAAGTGTACAATGTGCTGGCCCAGGCTCCATACATTTCTGAAACATATAAATTAGAATAATCCAATATAGATAACAATTTGTTTTTTTTTTTTTTGATATATTTGGCATAGCATTTACTTATTTTCATTTTAACATAATTTAATCGTATATGCTATAGATACCTAATTCAACCTAAGCTTGGAATGTTTTACCAAATACAAACACGTGCGCGGCTCACCCGCACGTCCCGCTACCCTCTTACTTGTCACGGAAAAAAACGCTGCAATCTAGAATGCCGCGTTTTGTCAGAACATTTTATTGGAACTCTGGGTTGCAATAAAGTGTAAAATTGAGTCCTTTTGTTACTGGAAGCCATTATTGAACTGTAAATCAAACCTGTACCAAGCTAACATCGCGTAGATTATTTAGCGATGTATTACCATAAAACGATGTAACCCGGGTTGCATTGTTTTGTCATAACAGGGTCGCACGCTGAGCCAGGAAGATTTGATGGCGCAAGAGTATCGACGCAAGTTGCGTTCCACACTAAAGGCCTACCCATCTTGTAAGGAAATAAGGACAATAGTTATGTGCTGCACATTTCACAAATGGGGTAACGGTTTTGATCTCAAAACAGCCGGTGTCAACTTTGTATGGAAGCCTTGAGAATACCTACAAGGGCTGAATTTTGGGCGATGTTGCTATATAAATTAATATGTCAAGTTATTTGTATGGCAACACTCTTGAATCACGTGACCGATCATGGCGTCCGCTTAAACAATATGGCGTCACCCGATGTAAACAATCTAAACACGATTCCATATTTCATCGATTTGCTTGTAATTACATAAGTGCTATAACAATTGAGTCGAGCTCTGCTCCTCCGTTCAAAGTTGTTACAAAGTTCCGCGAATCGTGGTTCGCATTGTGAGATACTAGCCCCGCACGATGATATTGCGATGGAACCTTGTCACAATAACAGCGTTGTGACGTCATCTGTCACACAAAAGGACAGCTAGCAAAAGAATGTTAAATGCAAAATTAATATTAGGGTTAAGGGTTTATTTGTATTTTATAATTTTATTACACTCTTTATAAAGAGTGTATGTATAAATTAATATTAGGGTTAAGGGTTTATTTGTATTTTATAATTTTATTACATTCTTTATAAAGAGTGTATGTATAATAAAATTAATATTAATTTTGCATTTAACATTCTTTCTTAGGTATACTTACTCACCCATATTCCGACAAATAAACTTTCATTATTAAAAAATTCAAGGAAATAATTTTTGTAGACGTAAGAAAAATATACTTATTCGTATATCTTTCTTACATGTATACTATGTTTTTCTAACTACATTTCTGTTAATTTGCGAGCGGGAATTGAACCAGAGTCCACTGTGTAGTAGTCATGTTTTAATTACTACCTACATCTATCAGCTTATAAATAAAACCAGGATAATATGTAAAAAAAATGTATATAGTCTACCGAATCATAACTGCTTTCTGTGTCTGTCGTTTCCGATTCACTGTCGTCGCCGTATTTATGACAAATAACTCGTCAATTATTCGATCTTTATTCCAATAGGTATTCCTCTTCAAGCCGTTTAACATGATTGACTTCCTTTCGCCAGTCATCTGGAGTTATTGACGCCAACGACTCCAACGTCAGAGCTTCAATGCGACTTTCCAAGTGCTCCACATTCTTTTCTGACACCCTCATCTTTACCAGATTCCAGATGAACTCAATGGGGTTGAGGTCACAGTTGTAAGGTGGTAATCTAACGACTTCATGGCCATTGCCAGCTAATAAATTGTCAATTTTATAATTTTTCGGCGGTCTGTGCCGTTTAATTAATAAATACAGTTCTGGTTTTGTACTGTCGTTGGGAAAGTCTCAACAATCAACTGTTTTTTATTGTTCATACTTGGTGGCCTATTCTCATCCCTACTGTGATAAGGGGCGTTGTCCATCACAATTTTGGAGTTGCGTGGTATGTTGGGTACTATTTTGTCTGTAAGCCACTTGGTGAAATACTCAGCATTCATTTGATCATAGTAATCCCCCGTTTTGGTGTCTGCTTTAAACATTAAAAGGGCATTGTCCGCTTTAACTTCCCGCGTGAACTATTATCCATCGGCGGCCGGGGCTGTCGTTCCGTCTCACTCCATCGGTTGCTGTTTGCCAACATTTTTCTACCGTGTAGTGTGCATGTATCCACATTTCATCGAGATAAATAACGGGTCTTTTGTTATTACCAAGCGAGTCATTTTCTTTCATACGTCGTAAATATTTAGCCCTCCACGCTTGAATTTGGGGTCTTTGAATTAGGGCCAGTCTTTTTTGTAGCACCGTTTAAATTGCCTAAATCACACTTAATTATTTTTCTTAATGTAGTTTCACTACCAGTATAATTAAGGTCTACTTTTGAAGCCGCCAAGATTTTGCGCATTGTAGGTATTTCTCTCCTCACCGTACACATTGAATCTATAATATTTCTTAAAGCTGTTAAGGAAAACCCGTCGAAATATTTCTTCTTTTGTCTTTTTCCTTTAGTAGGAGTTCTCATTTTGCTGCTACTGGCTGTTGCTGACTCATGCTCTCGTCTCAATTTCGTCACAGTATTTTTTGCAACGCCTGTGGCACATGCCACACACTCTGTGACTTTGATAGAATTTTGCAAAATATTTTTAATAACTGTAAGCAGTTGCTTCGGTATTAAAATGTCCGAAGCACTTTTTAAAGCACGGTTTATACTTTCAAGAACTAACTTACAATCCTCCTTCTCTTTAGCAAAATAATTGTCCACTTTAATTATAATTTCACGAGCACGACTATTAATTAATTTCTTACTCATTTTAACGAGTAACAGTTAACAAAACTAAACAACAAAACTCAAGAACAACAATAAAACAGGATAACAAAAACAAAAAGCTAACAAAAATATTCGATGTGCGTAAGTGGGTAAGCGCGGACTGAACTTGCGAACGGTACCGACGGTGCGAGTTCGACTACGTCACCAATATGGCCGCCAATCGCAATATCATCGTGCGGGGCTTATAGTGACTCTAACATTACTGTTGTTTTTCGTGAGACATTGACTCTGAACCTTAACTTATGTGTAAAAGAAAGCAAGAAACTGTATCCGTACACCAATAGGATCATAACGCGCCTAGACTATTCCTCTATCAAAGCAGAAATTGACCAAAGTGATTTTAACTTTGTTTTGAATGAAACTGACGCGAATATTGCGACTGATAATTTGATCTCGGTAATTAGTAATATAGTTATAAAGCACACAACTCAGAAACAAACTGGTAGACGAAACCGTATTCTGAAACCGTGGATCACTCGAGGATTGCTTCGGTGTATATGGAACCGCGATAGGATGCACCTTAAATTGAGGAAAAATCGTGATAACGTAATTCTTCAAACGACATATAAAAGGTACCGAAACTTTTGTGATTCACTACTCAGAAAGTTAAAACTGGAATATGAAAAAGATCTGTTTACTAAGGCTCAATCTAATCCAAAAGCAATATGGGATATTGTAAACCGACTCTCAGGCAGGAAGTGTCACTCAGGCCCTGCAAGGGAACTATTTAAATTATCAGCGGAAGCTAAATTGTCAGCGAATAGTGTCAACAAGTATTTTGTCAATATTGGGAAGGACCTGGCCGCGAAGCTGGTCCCCCCTGAAAATTGTCCAGAATCCTGCCAAGTCAAGGAAAATACTTCACAGTGCAACTCTCTCTGGATACCGTCGGTGAGTCATGAACAAGTTTCATCTATTATAAATACTCTTCGTAATAACTGTGCAACGGGCTGGGATAAAATTCCAGCCTTGGTAATTAAGCTCTCACGGGAAGTCCTGGTGCCGCCTATTGCGCACATTTGCAATGTCTCGATTGCCACTGGCGTTTTTCCCAACGGGCTAAAAAGGGCAATAGTGACCCCTGTATATAAGGGTGGGGACAGAGATCAGCTTACGAATTATAGGCCTATTTCTGTACTGAGCACATTATCGAAGATACTAGAAAAAATTCTTAATAACTGTTTGACAAATTATCTCACCAAATTTAAAATAATCTCAGAAAACCAGTATGGATTTAGGCCGGGTGTGTCAACTGAGGATGCTGTAACCAATTTCAGTTCCATGGTTGCCAATAAATTGGACAAGAGCTACAAGTGCTATGGTGTATTTCTGGACGTATCAAAAGCTTTCGATACGGTTTCTGTCCCAATCCTTATATCTAAACTACAGCACATTGGAGTCCGCGGTTTGGCATTGGATATATTTATAGATTACCTGACAAGTCGTACCCAGGCAGTTAAAATTGATACAGTGGTGAGTGATGACGAGGAAATAAAATTTGGAGTCCCGCAAGGGAGTATTCTCGGACCCACATTGTTTATAGTCTACATCAATGACTTATGTAAGATTAAATTGAAGAACTGTGACATTTTTACATATGCAGATGATACAGCACTCTTAGTGTATGGGAATACCTGGGATGAAGCTAAGATATATACCGAGAGTAATATGAGGGAAGTCATGTTGTGGTTAACCTCAAATCTACTTACGCTGAATGTGGATAAAACTAAATATATTCGTTTTTAACTCCCCAATACCACAAAACCCTCAGTAGAAACGGTAACCCTTAAAGCCCACAGTTGTGCTAGGTCAACAGTAACTTGTTGTTGTCTACCCATTACGAATGTGACCAGTATAAAGTATCTTGGCGTTGTCGTTGATGAACGATTAGACTGGCGTCCACAAGTTGAGACCCTCACCGGACGTGTCAGGAAACTAATATACGCGTTTAAGAACCTTCGACACTCTGCTGACCGTATGCTATTGAGTGCAATCTATATAGCATTGGGTCAATCAATTTTGGGTTATTGCATTCCTGCGTGGGGTGGAACCTACAAAACTTTGCTTCTAAAATTGGAGAGGGCACAGAGGTCTATTCTCAAGATTATACATGGTAAGCCACGATATTATTTTACCGCTGAACTATACAAGGAGGCCAAGGTTTTGACGGTGCGACAGCTGTTTATTCTCCGCACGATACTCCGAAGACATTCACTACTTCCCTTAAATAAGGAAAGTTTAAATAAGCGAAGTGGTGCTCTTGTTTGCCCCTCTGTGCAATGTAAAACAGCTTTCGCACAGCGAAAATACAATGCATTAAGCTCCAGGCTTTACAACAAAGTTAACAAAACGATCTCACTATACAAACTTAATAAGTATAATCTTAAAAATAAATTAAATAATTGGTTGATGTCGTTGAGTTATGACGAAACTGAGAAACTTTTGGAAATAGTAAAATGAAAGGATTAGTGTCGGAATTTTGTAAAACTGTTATTTTTATTTTTAAATTGTAAACTTTAATGAAATTCAAAAAGGCGGTGATATGTATATGTATATTGACATTTAAAACGGCCGACCGCCGACTACCCAAGATACGAGCATGTCTCAGTTTGGGAGTCGTTTGTCTCAAATTTATTTGCTGTACATTTTACCTTTCCTAAATATATGTAACTCCTAAATATATGTAAATATATGTAACCAATGATCCTGAACCTATTTATTTTGTGGCTGTTGTGACCAGTGTTTGTGAACCTCAGTTCTGCTATGGCATATGCGATGATGATACGAAATTTATAAAAATTATTATGTAATATATAAAATATTGGCTAACCAATACTTTTATTTCCAATCTCTATTCCCAGATAAAATAAAGGGACTAGAATTGAATCTAGCACCTTGATAACGTTTTACAATTTATGTTATATTGTTATTTCATATGACCGGCCGCACATTGCATTCTGTATGAATGTAATTTGTATGGACGGCGCCCGTCAGATATTTTTCTATTACAAAGTTTTTTCTCTAAGCTAGATTCATTCTATTTTCCGTTTCTGATACATTCAGATCGGGACGGTGGTCTCGAGAGGAGGAAAAAATCTCGAGGCTGCACTCCTGGTCTGGATGTGTCTATTAAAATGTTAAAACTTAAAATACAATAGTCATCATGAAGTGGTTTAAATTTCCCGCCCTACTACGCCGACATAGTTTACCTTGGGCTAAATTAAGATGGCAGCACTTCCAAACTAAAATTCGTTCCTACTTTTTTTGTATGAAGTTGACCTTCTTCTCCGCTAGGAGTAATTGTGTTCTGTGTCTCAAAAACATAATCTTATTTGCAACCAAAATATAGTAAGATATCTAGACATGATTGCGGTCTTGTAATATAACGCATGCATAATCATCCTAAGATAATGATGCCAAAGTTGGGGCATATGGCTCATCTGTGGGAGGAAATAGGCCACAACCAGCTAAGCAGACTCGGATTAGCGGATGGCACATATCTTCAAGTTTTTATTGATTCTAAGACGATGCCCGTATACTGTTTTTCACAGTGTTTTTTCTTCGCCATTTTGAGAGCAGTTTTGATGGAATGAAATAGGCTTACTAAGTAAAATCACAGGTTTGAATTCACAATCTACAACTCGTCAATCGAGATTGCTACTCGTGAACTCCCCTCTGTGAGAGCTATTAATGCAAAGAAACTTGAAATACAGGAATAAATTGATAAAACTACGCTTACAAAACAAAACGTTACACGGAAGAACAAAACATTAGGAAGATCAAGATAAATGTTTCCCTGTCACCATTATGTAAATAAAGACGATATCTCAATGGGAGAACTCTTGGGAATACCTATTTCGCTTCGTTATAACTTTCGATATTGTTACGAATGGACCTTATGTCGATGGCATAAGGTTCAATATCGCGTGACATGCAGTGTGTCACTTTTAAGCCCTACTTCGCTAGATCTAGACATGTCCTAGGTATAATAATAAAACGCATTGCTAGACTTAGGACGGCCTATCGAATGGTACAGGTATCAACAGTTTTGTCAACAAAGTGTCGACATCGAAATTTCTAGAAACCCGTTTCCGGGAATTACCGTAGGTACTTCCGAGTGACCTCGAAGTTATGTGCTATTATTATTACGTCTAGAGGAATCTGGAATGTTCGATCAGCTGGACTATATAAGGCGCTGCGACGCCGACGCAGGGTCAGTCTGCACTCGACTAGCGATACGAAAACAGCGACAGTTAAGAAGCGATCTTAAAGAAGACCTACTGCGACAATTATAACGAGAACTTCGAGTACTACGTAAAGTAACATCTGTACTGTTATTGTGTGTTTACAACACGGACTTCGTGGACGTAAGGGAAGACTTCGGTGCAACGTCAGCGACATTCTACTTGTCATTGCCTACAATCGACTGTACCTTCGTTGCCAATAAACTTCGTAACCCTTAACCGGCGTATAAGTACCCATAGCCCGTAACAATTGGTGTCAGAAGCGGCATGCCGGTCACGCCAAGGGAAGACGAAGGAGTTCGCACGCGACGACAAGCAGCGATGGATTTGGCGCGTCAAGAGGAAGAATCGCTTGGTGTCCCTGCACCCGAAACAGAAGCGGCCGTCGTAACACCTATTAGCGCGCCTACTACCACTACTATTCCCGAAAGCAGTGGATGCGATTTATCGGCGTTGCTGGCTCAATTAACGATGCAAATAAAAGGTATGGCAGAATCCCAGGCAAAATCCCAGGCAGAAATCCAGGCACAAATCAAAAGTGTTGCAGAATCTCAAGCAAAATCCCAGGCAAAAATAGACAGATCCCAGGCAGAAACCCGAGCTCAAAATAAAAGCAACACAACAAGATGCACGTATGGACCAGCAAGATACGCGCATAGACAAACAAGAAGCGCGTATGGACCACCAAGATACGCGTATAGACAAACAGGATGCTCGTATAGACAAACATGATGCGCGTTTCGAGACACTAGACAGCACCATCATGGAGTGTGAGAAAGAAATAAAATTCCTCCATGATAAGGTACAGAAAGGAGGCATCAAAGGGGTGATACCTAGTGCTTTGCCGACGTTCCAAGTACCTCATTTTGATGGAACAACGTCATGGGTGGCCTTCCGTCTACAGTTTGAAAAAGTCGCAAAAGGCAACAATTGGGACGACGATCAAGCTCTAACGGCCCTTATGCTTGCTTTGCGTGGTGATGCCGTACGAATCCTCGAGAATATTTCCGGCGATTGCAATACCCTAGCCTGTCTGTTAGAAGCGTTGGAGACTAGATATGGAGAGAAACACCTGGAACATGTCTACAGGGCTCAACTCCGCGAACGCACACAGAAGAGCAGCGAGGGTTTGCAACAATGGGCCACGGAAATAGAACGTATGGTTCGGAAGGCGTATGCATCAACACCGGGATTGATTGGCGCTACTACTCTACGATTATTTACCGATGGAATTCGAGATGCAGAAGTCAGGGCTGCAGTACGTCTGGGTCACCATCAGACCCTGAAGGCAGCTTTGACGCATGCTCTGGAGGTGGAAGCAGTACGTCAAGATGGCCCACAACACGACCGTATTCGAGAAGTGACCGCACATATAAAAGCTCGACGAGGACCAACTTGCTATGAGTGCGGCGAAAAGGGGCACATTCGAATTGATTGTCCCAGGAAGGCCAAGGGAAGAAGAACGTCTTGGTCACGTGAGGAGGTTCCGGTGATGGCGTGGCGCAAGCGCGATGCGAAGGTGCAGCGCCCGTGCGAGCGAGTCGAGTGGCGTGAGCGGAGCGACCGGAGCGGGCACCGCGAGCGACCCGCTGAACGAGGGCGGGAACGCGTCAAGGACCTGGAGCGAGACCGAGACCGGGAACGCGAACGTCCCGGCAACCGAGAACACGAGCGCGAGCGGTCGCGCGGAAGGTCGTGGAGTGACGCAGACGCACGGCGGGACAAGGAAGTCGAGGACGAGGCGCGTAAGAAGAAGCGCCTCGAGAAAAAGGCAAGACAAAAGGACCGCCGTCGCCAGGTTACTTCAGGAAGTAAGGGCCGACATTGTGACAAACAGGAAAAGAAAGAGAACGTACGGATTATCCAGGTGAACGCTTTGGATAAAGACTGGGATAATCAATCATTGGAAGATGCACAGAAGGAAGATAGTGACTTGAAGACAGTAATTGAATGGAAGAAACGTGGCCAAAGGCCCACTTGGAGTGAAATATCAGCGCTTAGCCCAACAGCAAAAAGTTACTGGGCTCAATGGGACAGCCTGATAATTGATAATGGAGTTCTCAAGAGGAAATGGGAATCGCCCAGTGGACAGGGGGTCACCTTACAGATAGTTGTCCCCTGCGATAAAGTCGCGTCGGTGCTAAGACAGGTGCACGACGGAGTATCCGGAGGACATCTAGGAGTAAAGAAAACCCTGGAGAAGGTGAGGAAAAGATTCTACTGGGTGCATTGCCGCGAAGACGTAGAGGACTGGTGTAGAAAATGCGTAACTTGCTCCTCAGTAAAGGGACCGCAAACGAGAGCCAGAGGTCTGCTGAAAGTGTATAATGTTGGTGCACCTTGGGAAAGAGTTGCTGTCGATATAGCTGGGCCATTCCCTGTTACTGAAGAAGGGAATAGGTATATCATCGTCATGCAAGACTATTTCAGCAAATGGCCAGAAGCTTTTGCAGTACCTAACCAAGAAGCTCATACAGTCGCCAAAAAGCTAGTTCACGAGGTGTTCTGTCGTTTTGGCGTTCCCTTGGAGTTACATTCTGACCAGGGTAGAAACTTTGAGTCTTCGCTATTTCAAGAGGTTTGCCAACTACTCGGGACACATAAGACTCGTACAACACCGTATCACCCACAGTCAGATGGAATGGTCGAAAGATTCAATCAGACGTTGGAGAATCATTTGGCCAAAGTAGTGGAAGAACATCAAAGGGATTGGGACCAATACATTCCACTCTTTTTAATGTCATACCGCTCAGCAACACATGACAGCACAAATTACACACCGGCGAAAGTCAACTTCGGCCGAGAAATTAGACTACCCATAGATGCACTAATCGGAACACCTCCCGATACTCCTATCCTAGCCGTCGACTATGTGGCCGGCCTGCGGCGTAAATTAGATGGAATACATGAGCTAGTGAGAGAGAATGGTCTGAAAACCAGTGAGAAGATGAAGATCCGATACGACCGCAAAGCTAACGTGCCCGGATTTGAAGAGGGAACTTTAGTATGGTTACATAATCCCATTAGAAGAAAAGGAAAGAGTCCAAAGTTCCAAGCCAAATGGGAGGGTCCGTACACGATAGTAACCAGAATAAACGATGTCACCTACCGGATTAAGAAAGGACCTAGAGGGAAGCTGAAGGTCGTACACGTTGACCGCCTAGCTCGCTATTATGGATTAAATCATGCTCGGGACGAGCATGACTAAGAAGGGGGCAATGTTACGAATGGACCTTATGTCGATGGCATAAGGTTCAATATCGCGTGACATGCAGTGTGTCACTTTTAAGCCCTACTTCGCTAGATCTAGACATGTCCTAGGTATAATAATAAAACGCATTGCTAGACTTAGGACGGCCTATCGAATGGTACAGGTATCAACAGTTTTGTCAACAAAGTGTCGACATCGAAATTTATAGAAACCCGTTTCCGGGAATTACCGTAGGTACTTCCGAGTGACCTCGAAGTTATGTGCTATTATTATTACGTCTAGAGGAATCTGGAATGTTCGATCAGCTGGACTATATAAGGCGCTGCGACGCCGACGCAGAGTCAGTCTGCACTCGACTAGCGATACGAAAACAGCGACAGTTAAGAAGCGATCTTAAAGAAGACCTACTGCGACAATTATAACGAGAACTTCGAGTACTACGTAAAGTAACATCTGTACTGTTATTGTGTGTTTACAACACGGACTTCGTGGACGTAAGGGAAGACTTCGGTGCAACGTCAGCGACATTCTACTTGTCATTGCCTACAATCGACTGTACCTTCGTTGCCAATAAACTTCGTAACCCTTAACCGGCGTATAAGTACCCATAGCCCGTAACAATATTATTATTTTTCCTCTATCATATTTTTTTTACTTTTCTTCCATTTCTGCCTTCTCCGTCCAATTGGTTAAAAACGTGTCCCTCTCGTCACGTTAGAGTTCCTTAGCCCTACCTCGGTGACGACGCCTTCAGATATTATTTAAGTAGCGTAAAATAAATTAGACCAGCGAAACATTATGTAGATAAACTATACAGGAAATATGAGTTTATGGAAAAATAACGTTAATTTCTTCACAATAAAGTTCAGTTTACGTTATAACTTCAAGCATTTTAATAAGTTTCGCAGTAGCGCTAGTCACATAGAAATCAACTTAAATATCATTGAAATAAAGTTGAAATTTGTTTTACTTGAAACTGTAGGGTAATTGCTTAACATTCTATCAGTAGCAATGGGTTTCATTTTGACAGTTTTATGTCCGTATTCCAGAAGGAAACTCAAGCATTGATCTTTGTTCAAACATTACCTAAAACTAGTTTCAACCAATCAAATGGCTTCAAACGAGACTTAAGTAGAGCTTAGGTTTTGGGTGACGTTTTGTAATATGGACCTTACAATATTCATTGCGTGATTTACCTTGTTTAGCAGACAGATTTTTCGTAGCAGATGCTTCGTGAAAGGCAATGGATTAACAATATGCTTCACAATGATTTCCATTGATAGTTATAGTGTGTTACGTACGGTGCTGGGTATAGATCTTAGTGTATTTAATTATTTACCATAGATATAACATGCTTAGAACGAGTAGGTAGATACTGTCTTAGCAGAATGATACATAACATATTGTAACATAATATAACGCCTGTTCGGTGAAGGGAAAGGGCCAAATTTGAGCGAACATACATATGTACACTCAAATTTCACCAGTAATAGTGGGCAAACTTATAGCCAACAATCGGGCAGTAGTCGTGGTGGCCTAGTGGTTAAAACACCAGGCCCTCAATTGTGAGTTGCGGATTCGATTCCAGGTCAGGCAAGTACCAATGCAACTTTTCTAAGTTATATGTACTTTCTAAGTATATCTTGGACACCACTGACTGATTACAAGGTAAAGGAAAAAATCTTGAAGAAACCTGTACTTTAAGTCTGAAATTGCCAACCAGTATTGAGCAAGCGTGGTGATTACGCTCAACCGTTCTCTGTATGAGAGGAGACCTGTGCCCAGCAGTGAGCCGATAAAAGATTTATGATGATGATGACGATGAATCGGGCACAATTCCAGACTTAGGGCTGCTACTGAGAAATTCCAAATAGAAAAATCGAAGAACCTCATGACCACCAGACAAACGAGTTATAATAATCTATACTAATATATAAATCTGAAGAGTTTGTTTGTTTGTTTGAACGCGCTAATCTCAGGAACTACAGGTCCGATTTTAAAAATTATTTTAGCGTTGGATAGCCCATTAATCCCGAAAGGCTTAAGGCCATCTAAAAGCGCTGCAACAAATAGGAGCGGAGCATATAAATAAAAACATATCGAAAGTTTCGATATGTTTTTTAAAAAAATATATGTTATTTTCTATTATGGCCACGACCCGGCTTTCTTTTTCTAGAACTGTCCCGGATTTGATAAATTCCTATCTGGCATTTCGATTCGAAACCGACGCGGGTGAACCGCGAGGCGCAGCTAGTATTCTATAATATTACTTGCGGCCTGCAGTTATAAGCCCTGCACTCGTATAAGTTTCTTTCCTATGGGAATATCGGGATAAAAAAAACTATTCTATATGTTATTCCCGGTTATAATCCATCTGTGTGCCAAACATCCAAACCCATTCAAAAAAAATTATATAAAAGAATAACATGCATAACTCCGTACAAGTTTTCACATTTAAAACACTTATTAGGTAGTATGATTTATATTCTACGCATGTACCGGCAATATATTACGATCAATCAGTGCGTAAAGATCGTTGTACGTCATATAACGCTCCGTTCATTCTTATTACTGGGAAATAAATAACAATAGACACAAAGAATCACAAAAAATCTCAGATGATGAAATACCTCAGATGTCTTCATAAGCCTAGACGCCTACAGAGGCAGACATATATGAAGACATCTGAGGTCTTATTCCATATGAACAGAATTTTATGTAAAAAGACAAGACGAAATAGAGGGTTTATTTTTGGTCATAGCAACAGCTGATCGATTGCTGTGACGTGTGTCAGGATACTGTTGGAATGTAGAATTTGGACGTCATAATTACTATATTAATTTATTCTTTATTCTGTTTTTTAATCTCGTAGACTAAATTGACACATGCAAATGTCAAATTTACATTATTAATTTTGTACTATTACGTTTTTAATAAGTACCTACACATTATTTCAGGATAACTTATTGTAAAAAAACGATGCTTGATTTTATGAACGCTAAGTTTCGGTTGTGCTACGTTACTACTTAAGAATTGCAATAAACTGCCAACACTCGTAATGTCAGTTTAGTCTACCAGATTAAAAAACAGAGTATAGCTGAACTAGTTGTTGTGAGTACAGATAATGAAAAACCTTAGCATAAACTACACCGTGTAAAGGCTAATCAAATAAAGCAGTCTGCTTCGAATATACTTGTAAGATAAAAATGTAATTTACTTGTGCTAGACTAATCTCAAAGTCGCTCTTTTGCTTTGCAATGGACGAGGTACTCTTACTGAGGTATCTTAACAGTTTTGCACACAACTAGATTTAGAATTACGTTATTTTACTTTGTTGGAAGGTATACCTTAGCATCTTAGAGCAAGTTCATTACATTTAAAGCGTCTTATTTTGATACTCAGATTTTTAGTAGAGTAAAATTTTCTTGATACTTGAGCTATAAGTACGCATTACTGAAATTCCAATATTATTCTTGTTTGAGCGGAGCATTTTAACACCTGTAGCTAATAACTAGTAAAAAAAAACTACTCCAATAACTAGTAAAAAAAAACTATAGGTTGGTAGAGGGATATCAATATATCCTACTGTTCAATGCAACCTCCAAGGTAATTGCGCAACAAACTATCAATAGCATTGGGTTTCATTTTGACATTTCAGCAACATTCAATGCATTACTTTGTTGAGTAGACACATTTTTCGTACATATTGAAAAGCGAGTTACGCAATTAGGGTTTTCTAAGGCAATGCCTTTCAGCTATCTCTGTATAGAGCTACCAATTACCAATCTTTACTAAAGGAGCCCGCTCTAATCGCCATCTCAGTCTGTGACTGTAATATTTTGCCATTAAGCGGCACCCTGGTTCTTAATTCAAGCTTATTGAACGCCTCGCTATTTATCAAAAAAATCTAAGCCTACCCATAGTTCATGTTGTGTACTGAAACACAGCGTGTGTGGCGTCTCGGTTTATCGGTCATTCGTTGTCATTTATTGGCATGTCATTGGGACAGGTCATGAAATCTATCAACAAGACCACTATGAATTTTTGTAAAACATCTTCCATAAATTCTTCACCCACGCCACCGGTACAGTATTAGGTATTTTATAAATTTATATGCAATGCACATAATGACAGTAGTTAGATTTTTACAAGATCTTTGACAGCATAACAAAATCAAATTAAAGAAATATTAAAGTTAATATTGATACCATTTCTATGACCATAGTAAAATCGACGTTATTTAAACTTAATTGAATTCATTAATTTACTTACTGACAGACAACCTGCCACATTTCAACCCCCGAATTGCAACATGAAGTTACAAACAAGTACTGACCGACATTACTAATGTTTTAGCAACGTTATAATCAAACCGTACCCTATTATTGTTATACTCTTTGATCAAACCTAAGCAATGTGTCTAGAGAGGAGTTTGTTGCAAGAATCGCACTACGTGCTTAGCATTCATAATAGCTGCCAGTTTAACCAAAGGCCGCTGAACCAATTTATGAGCGCAATTGTAATGTCACTTCTGCTATTAATTGATTTTCCAATATAACATGTTTTTCAAAATATCTCGCTCGTACTTATACGTCAAGGTGGTTAAACAGAGTGTGTAGCTAATCATATTATGTGAACAAATTACATTTATACTTACCCACATTTATACAAACGTAAAAATATCGCTGCGGTAGTACAACTCGCAATTGATTTTCAACTTTAGGTGCTGAACAGAGGATTCAGAATCCAACTGAGTGCATCCTAGCGCGTCAATAACGCACTGTTCGTTTTTCAATAGTCAGCTCTGAACAGTGCATTCCGAATAAATCTGGACTTATTCCAGCCGATCGATCCTGAAATAATTCTCTGCCTAAAAATTTCAGTGAAGTAACCTTTTTTTTATGTTCTGGATGGGAAATCATCAAATGTCCTCTCCACCTCTGGGCCGAGCGAAAGGGCGTGTCAGACTTTTACTGGCTAAAACCTACCTGTTGTTAGCGAAGACCGGTACCCCACCTCAAAATTACTATAAAAGGCGCGGTATACCCGCACTCTGGCAGTATATACCCCCTCCAAAATTAGCAAGCTTCGCCGACCTAGGCATGTTCTCACCGACCCTGATGACCCCATTACCCTCCTCCAAGAGGCCAATAGGGCCACTAGTACAAAACACAAAAAACCGACCTACCGACCTCGCCGCCGAGGTCCGACGCGACGCGTTCAACGTAGTAATCGCCCCCCCCGTCCCTTGTCCGATGTAGGCCAGCCCGCGCCGCAGCTGAGCCAGTAAATATAAATTCCCAACTATGACCTCTGAGTTTGTTTCGGACGTTTCTTCTCAGAGCTAGTACTAGGAAACGCCGCGGTCATCAAACCGAAATAAAAATAAAAATTCGATCCAGCCGTCCCTTGCTGTTCTTCTAGCGACACCCTAAGCCGAGGTTCGTACCCCACAGGGGGTGCCCTTAGCGTGTAGTCGCTTAGCTTTTAGTAGCCCTGGCTGGAGGCTTTAAATTCACTTAAGGCAGCCACAGGATAGTCCGGTTAACTAGTACCGGCCTCTCAAGGTCAACTAGGAGATGCCATATTAAAAAAAAAAAAAGCACTCTGGCAGTTGTTCGACAAGCATCACTCGGAGCGGTAACGTCGTGCGAACTCTGTGAGACCTATATTTTCCATATTAATTAATAGCTGATTGCTATAGTTTGACATTTTATTGTGTACTCAGTGATTGTTATTCTGTTCCTATCTAAATTAATAAATTCTGGTTGTAACTTAAATGGATAATACACGAATATTGTAACATCTACCTCTCGGTTGGTTTCTTTTAATAAACACCACTGCTGATTCTTTAACAATCAGAAGTGGGATAAAGAACTACACTGCTCACATTTTTCGTTATAAATCAAGGAACAGAATAACAGTCACTTACAGCCATTATTTTTGTACTTGTGTGGGTACTTGTGAGAGTGAGATCACTTGTACCTATACATTTTTAATAGCTTCACATTCAGTGGGTTTGTTGTTTAGTTTGTTGTTTAGACAGCAAACGTGGTCGTTGTAACAGTCGTTACGACAGTCGCGGTAAGCTTACATCGTGATTATAGTTATCATCACAATAGACAGTTAAGTGTCTAATAGTGTACGTAAATAAGTGAATCGTGTAGCGTGCGTCATTCATCACCACCGGGACGTCGCCGCCGTTTAGTTTCACTTTTGCCTAGTTGACTGAATTTGAACATATGTCACCGACTCTCAGACATAACTACCGTCGTTATTCGCGCTCATGTTCTAGTACACAGCGGCGGCTGTGTACTTTACGAGTATCGAAACGTGTATTTGAGCAAATTTCGTTGCATAAGTCTGACCGCTTGGTTAGGGACTAAAATTATTATTCAAATACAGAATAAGCAACGGTAACGGACCGTGTTGTGGAAAAATACCGCGGTTAAATCTCAACATTTTTATATTTCGAACTTTGATCCTACCTTACATAATATTGATGATTGGTGTGCAGAGATCGGTTGCGCTAAAGTTCTCAACAATCAATTAAAGTAATTATGAGTGCTTGTCGCGTATTGGTAATTGCTGGAAAGGTGACGCTCGATCGTGGTTAAGCCATGATGAATGGGTAACCAATGACCGATCGTGGAGTAACTTCAAGAAAGAATTTAAGTCATTGTGTCCACAAAAGATTAACTAAGCTCAAATACTTCATGAGCTCATGAACACTACGTCAGATAAATTTCTATCTTACACGAAGTATGCGCGTCAAGCACTACTAAAATAACACACGGTAAAAGAGCTATACTAAATCTCAGATATATTTGGCATAAAGTAGGTAACAAGTGTATCATGATAAAAAGCGACCTCGCACGACAGCTCATTTAACAAGGAATGGATTACAAACCTTTATTAATCTTTAAAACTAAATTTAAAATCTAATCTTATGATCGGCGGTTTTTATTCTCGTTAACGATAAATATTTATAGGAAAGGTATGTTTGGTCGATTATCCAGTCTAGTTGGGAACACATATTCTTTATTTTTGTTTTGCTTGCTTTACTTTTAATAATAAGTGTTCTTTTGTGTTCCCTTGGACGACAATGAGTCTGGAAAAAATTAAACTTAAATTTGAAATGGTGACTTCGAATGGTGACGAACGTGCCATAAAGAAGATTTGCTGAAGTTAGGCAACAACTGGAGAATATTGTCTATTATATCACCTTCCATGAAAATCTATGGACTTTTGCCTTATAGCCATCTTACCGAAGCTATCCAGTTTTGAAAAATGGATATTTTACTTTTCAAAGTCAAAGTCAAAAAGTCTAAAGTCAAAGTATTTTATTTGTGAAACAGAGGTAATATGGTAATTGTATGTATCACTATGTTTTGCCTTGTAAGGCGTACAGATTATTTAAGAACAATATTAGTCATTTAAATTAACAATTGAACATTTCTTTACTTTAAACTATTTTCATCTAAAAACTCATTGATAGAATAGTAACTAACTTTTCGTAGTCTCTTTTGGCGTTAATTTATGGGTATCTTTATGTACATAATTATATTTCCTCAACATTCCATATATGGATCTTGTAGATATACCAGTAAACTCGGAAGTCGTTTTGATCATAGCTGAGTTCGCGCGGTATTCGTTCTCAGGTCATTTTTAATACTCTTAATTACACTACATATTTCTAATATTCTTAAATACGTTTAGTATTTATGCCCCTCTCGCCAACAGACAAATTTGTCGGTTTTCTCTTTTTGACTGAAGAATGCAATGATTGCTGGACACATAACCAAGAATTTAAATGTTACCAGTACTGCCCAGTACTTATAAAATACAAAACTTAATATGAAACAGTTACACATATTTTTCCTCACTACTCCCAACCCAGTACAACAATAGGACCGATCAGTTCAAAGACTTGTTCCGGGTATTGTAATACAAGCTCTACTAGCACGGACGTAAGGTACATTTTGATCCGTTACGAGTACGCCTAGCTTCGGTAGGCTGATTAAGGTCACGTGCCATGTAAGGTATGATGAACATTAGCGCGTTGTTATTAGGCTTAAATTTGCTAATTTGCAGTCACAGAATGAAATCTCTGTAGGTAGGTATTTATTTTGTGACTTAACGTAAACGATATTGATAGCATAGCTTTTAATCTTAAAATATATGTTAAAATATGGATATTACTACTTCCAAGGAAATTTCCACGAATAACCTACCATTTTAGAAAATCTGTAGGGTGGGGCATAATAACGTAAAAATATTTCATATAGATAAAAGACATAATTATAATCAAGAATGTTTACATTTAATTGAGTAGGTACGTAAACAGATGATCTTTAATTCAACCCCGTTATTAGTATTTATTCTAAGTAAGCATTTAAAATAAACCAACCCGCTTGAGGTTCAATGATTCGGTTTCGTCACCGTCTTGTTTGGGCTGGTTTCGGCTGATCCATTCTTACTTCTTTATTCATTATAATTAATACAATCTACGTACAAGTGCGCGCGGTAGCCACTAGTTTCATTTCGGGCTACTTATATTAAACCTACCCGAAAATTTGACAATAATCGTAATTTGGATAAATTTGCCTCACCTATTAGTACCGCTAAGAAGCATCATTTGTATAATTCTACTAAAACGGAAAACAAGTGTTTTCATTGCAGCCAAATGGGTCATTATAAGGATAAGTGCCCCAAAAAGCGAAATATTACTATCGATAAATGTAACACTGGTACTAAACCAGTCTGTTCTTTCTCAAAGAAGTTAGGGCATAGGGAAAGCGACTGTTTCACTTAAACTCGATCGAGTCGCAGGCTAGCAGCAATAAACAGCGCTAAGTTAACCTGTGTCGCGAACTTTCCACGGATAATAATTACATTAGTACTGCTGTAATTTACAAAGGTCATTAATCAATCAATCAGCTGAAATTCCGGGCATACCGGTTGACATCCTTATAGATGGCGGTGCACTTAATGTATCTTTGATTTCGTCGCTGACTGTAAATTATTTCTCTGATTCGCGTAAGCCAATTAATTGTTTTTATGGAAGAAATATGACTGAAAATTAGGCCGAGTGATGGATAGGCCGAGTTGTGGATAAGTGAAGGCCTTGACTGAATTAGCCTTTCCGCAGAATTTAAAGCACAACAAGGATTCTCCAAACCACTTCAATAAGGGGTGAGTTATTTTAACACCCCGATTTAGTGGTGTTCGTGCCCCATATTGTAGCACTGATACCATTATTATTGTGCACCGATATTGGGATACTTGTTTGCCCATACATTGTGGAACTTTATTTTAAATGCCTCGACATTATGATTATCTGTAACCCCGATAGTGGTTGCCGGATGATGTTGTTGTTTCAGTAATGATTGAGGTCCAGAAATATTTCATTGGTGATTCAATTTACAAACTGCTGCCCATTTTTGTGCATTTGCTAGTAGATTCATTAGGTGTCATGTTTTTATAATTTAGATGCGTTCTCTAAATTCTTTCTGTGGGCGTATGGAGTGCAACCATCGTCAGGAAAAGTGGCCGAGTGTTATGTGGAAACCGCAGTTGATTCTAAATATCTCAAAACACAGAACAGCTCAGTATTTAGCACCAAACCTATTGATGGGTATTGATGTTGTGACACCACTTATTCGTACCTTAGTGTGTGAGTGGCCTTTGAAGGTTGTAGCCCTAATCGGGAAGCCCTTCGCGAAATGAGTCGTCGAAGAATATCTGAACGTCTTCATTCAAAAGAAGGACAACAGGATACCAGTTCTAGTAGCGATGGTTCCGTTTGACTAAAACAATTACATGGTACCTACTTAATTATAATTATCAATAATCACATACATTAACCTACATGTCAACTTACAGCTTAGACGCCGCCAGTTTAGGTTGAAGAGATACTCATTGAAAACTATTGCGGATATTCCCCTAGCGAGGATGGTATGCAACAATTTTATAAGAGTAATAACTTCAGCTTCGGCGTGCAGTGAGTAATTTTATTTATTTATTAACAAAGGTACACCAACCGCTTCTGTATATAAATTAACAAATACAGTTGTTATGAGTAAAAGGCTTATACAGTTGCCAATAACAGGTGAACCAACATTTTGCCAATAACAGGTGAACCAACATTCACGAACATAAGTGGTAAGTTAAACTAAATAAATGCTAGTACTAATATTGAGTGGAAATAAACTATAAAAAGATAATAATATTAAAATAGAGTAATAGTATTATGACATCAACCCCAAGTATGGTGAAATAAAATCGAGTCTCCTAGAGTAGACAGTTAATCATTATGCTCAACCCTAACAATGATTGAGCCCTATTGTTTAATTCTGTTTATAATTTACATTCTTGTTTTTCTTTTAATATCGTCTATATAAATAAAAATCCGACCACAAAATGATGCATGCTGTGGCAACCTATAATTAAGTCTGCACTCAACTTAGGATTTTATATTATTGTAATATACAAATATAATAATTATCCCCTAATGTGGATATGCATAATAACTCCCTAAAATAATTATCCCCTAGTGTGGATATGCATAATAACTCCCTAAAATAATTATCCCCTAGTGTGGATATGCATAAATATACAAATATAATAATTATCCCCTAGTGTGGATATGCATAATAACTCCCTAAAATAATTATCCCCTAGTGTGGATATGCATAAATATACAAATATAATAATTATCCCCTAGTGTGGATATGCATAATAACTCCCTAATGGTGTGGTCGTGTGCTAATTTATTAAAAACATTATAGGTAATATTTATTCAACCCCAAGTGTGGTTTGAATATAATGAGCCCCAAGTGTGGTTCCAATGAGCCCCAAGTGTGGTTCCAACGTAATGAGCCCCAAGTGTGGTTCCAACGTAATGAGCCCCAAGTGTGGTTCCAACGTAATGAGCCCCAAGTGTGGTTCCAACGTAATGAGCCCCAAGTGTGGTTCCAACGTAATGAGCCCCAAGTGTGGTTCCAACGTAATGAGCCCCAAGTGTGGTTCCAACGTAATGAGCCCCAAGTGTGGTTCCAACGTAATGAGCCCCAAGTGTGGTTCCAACGTAATGAGCCCCAAGTGTGGTTCCAACGTAATGAGCCCCAAGTGTGGTTCCAACGTAATGAGCCCCAAGTGTGGTTCCAACAATGAGCCCCAAGTGTGGTTCCAACGTAATGAGCCCCAAGTGTGGTTCCAACGTAATGAGCCCCAAGTGTGGTTCCAACAATGAGCCCCAAGTGTGGTTCCAACAATGAGCCCCAAGTGTGGTTCCAACAATGAGCCCCAAGTGTGGTTCCAACGTAATGAGCCCCAAGTGTGGTTCCAACGTAATGAGCCCCAAGTGTGGTTCCAACGTAATGAGCCCCAAGTGTGGTTCCAACGTAATGAGCCCCAAGTGTGGTTCCAACAATGAGCCCCAAGTGTGGTTCCAACGTAATGAGCCCCAAGTGTGGTTCCAACGTAATGAGCCCCAAGTGTGGTTCCAACGTAATGAGCCCCAAGTGTGGTTCCAACGTAATGAGCCCCAAGTGTGGTTCCAACGTAATGAGCCCCAAGTGTGGTTCCAACGTAATGAGCCCCAAGTGTGGTTCCAACGTAATGAGCCCCAAGTGTGGTTCGAATATAATGAGCCCCAAGTGTGGTTCGAATATAATGAGCCCCAAGTGTGGTTCGAATATAATAAGCCCCTAGTGTGGTTTGAACATAATAAGCCCCAAGTGTGGTTCGAATATAATAAGCCCCAAGTGTGGTTTAAACATAATAAGCCCCAAGTGTGGTTTTAACATAATGAGCCCCAAGTGTGGTTCGAATATAATAAGCCCCTAGTGTGGTTTGAACATAATGAGCCCCAAGTGTGGTTCGAATATAATAAGCCCCAAGTGTGGTTTAAACATAATAAGCCCCAAGTGTGGTTTGAACATAATAAGCCCCAAGTGTGGTTTAAACATAATAAGCCCCAAGTGTGGTTTGAACATAATAAGCCCCTAGTGTGGCTAAAGAAGAAAGATAAGTATTTGCCCCTTGTGTGGTAATGTATTCTATTCACAAGCAATTATTCTATCAGTATTGAAACATTTACCTGAATTAAAGAAATATATATATATATATATATTCAAGTAATTAAACTAATAAACAATTTCAATTCAATTTTAGCAATGTTTAGCCGTATTTTTTTAATTCAGTAAGAGAGGTTACAGAACCAAATGTACTTTGCTTTAAGTTAAAGTGTGATTGATATCGATTAACTTTGATTGCTAGTATTTTTTTTTGTAGTGAAAAGTTCATTATTGAGTTCTTGAATTATCTATTGTATAATATTGTGTGTGTAATATTTTTTATGTTAATAGGTATATTTGCTGTCATAGTCCACCTGTATGAGGACATACAGCATGAACGAATGGCCGATCGGTGTTGGGGATGAGGACATCCCCAGGGCAGAATGGCCGCCTGTTAGCGAAGACCGGTACCCCACCTCAAAATTACTATAAAAGGCGCGGTATACCCGCACTCTGGCAGTTGTTCGACAAGCATCACTCGGAGCGGTAACGTCGTGCGAACTCTGTGAGACCTATATTTTCCATATTAATTAATAGCTGATTGCTATAGTTTGACATTTTATTGTGTACTCAGTGATTGTTATTCTGTTCCTATCTAAATTAATAAATTCTGGTTGTAACTTAAATGGATAATACACGAATATTGTAACATCTACCTCTCGGTTGGTTTCTTTTAATAAACACCACTGCTGATTCTTTAACACTGTGTTACTTCACTTGCCTGTGCGCCAGGGTCTCGGTTTCTTTTTTAAACAACCCGCAACCCTGACCTAGAAGGCACCGGTCTTCGTGGACCCCGTCACGATGTTACATCTCTTTGAGGCGCGCGTGATACACAACGCGCCGTTGACCCTTACCATGGTCCTTAGCGGCAGCGAGGTCCTTACTCGCCAGCCTGGTTGAAGTAACTTTAAAGTTTGCTGTTAGTAGTGTCAATCCCTTAGCTGGAAAACAGAGACCTGTTTTCCAGCTAATGGAAACCACAAAAATCAGAGGAGGTATTCAACAGTGACTATATTCGAATATTGACTTTAACCCTAAAAGGTGATCTTCCATTGTTCTGTGCAAGTCATTGCGTATTTCCATACGCTTAGAATAAGGAAATATTATTTTAATGTAGTAATTGACGAATAAATCAAATAATTTGATGGATTTTTCATTTTAATTCATTACGTAACATGATTGTTTTTATTGATTCGATTTCTAATTATTATTCTATACCAACCGCAATTATTGCTCTATATGTGAATAAAAATAAATGTAACACAGACAACCCTGTTCCTCACACTTTCGCCAAGATTACATTAAAAAAAACTTTACCCTGGACTATAGTATCACAGTCTAAAAATCATACAGTCGTCCGACGAAGACGTCTAGACAGAGCAATCGTGCGGGGTGTGAGGGACGAGACGCGGGTAAGCGGCACCCGAGCTGCGAACAAAACGATGTTCGTAGCTCGGTATCTATCATTAAGGGCTAACACGTGTTTGTTTTTTATTTGTTTGTTTTATAATTTGATATGAGTGTCAATTTTTGAGTATAATTGGGGTGCTTGTAACGAAGAAGCCATCATTTTTGACATCCGAAATGGCGGACGTCATTTTTTAATAATTTAATATGGGTGTCAATTAAGTAAATATAATTGTGGTGCTTGTTACAAAAAAGCTATCCTTTCTGAAATCCAAGCTGGCGGACGCCAATTTAAATGTATATTAATATGATATGGGTGTTAATTCTGAGGTCGATTGGAGTGCTGGTTACGAAAATGCCATCTAAATAACTTAAATCACTCTCGAGTTGTTCCCTTAGTAAAAATATCAAATTAATTAAATATAATACAGCTATCGATGTTGAACTGCAATAAATAAATAATTTCATAAATATTGTTTATTTTTGACAACCCTGGCCGATGTGTTACTATGTAGACGATGTCGGCATTTTACACGAGATCAAAGGCGTCGACCTACTGTATGATTTTTATACTGTGATAGTATTGTCTAATTGTTTGATAAATTTACTATATCCTACTTTCCTTACAAGTTTAGAAAAGGGGCTTTATAATTAGCATTTAAATAATTTGTTGTAAATTACGTAATGATAAGTTCATTAGGTGCTTCAAATTGAATTAGAGACTTCAATCTCTTATAAATTATGCCGCGTAAATCGATTTGTATTCTAAAACCTAATTAATTGCTTTTCGATAGCTATCTTCTGAAAACTGGAAATTGGGACAAATACTAAAATGAATTTCGAATTTGTTTTCGACAAATTGATATTAATCTTATTAAACGAGCTTCGGGTGGAGGTAATTTATTTATGTAGGGGATTCATAATTAGATTAATTACATTTCAAGTAGTACAATTCTAAAGGTCCTAAAATAACAACAACAACTGCTAGTAGTAATCATATTTATTTTAGAAGGGCATGTGAAATGTTTATGTCATATTTTTTGCTTAGTAAAAAAACATATATACTTACCTGAACTAAACATACGTACCTGAACTAACCTCTTCCTGTATTCTAAAAAATAAAATAGACAGCTTGTGAATGGGTCAAGGAGACAAAAAAAAAACATATAACCAGAAACGATTTCACTCATTTATTAAGTTAAATCGTTTATGTTTTTTTTTCCTTCTTTGCCCTTTTATAAGCTGTCTATTTTATGTTTTAGTAGGTATATAGGAAGAGTTTTTTTTTTTACAAAACAAAAAATTAACTTTATACATAATTTTCTGCCCGGTTTTTTTTTCATGTCTCTTTGCATAAAAGTCTTGGTGGGCTAGTGGTTAAAACACCAGCCTCTCAACTCAAGTATGAGTGTGCGGGCTCGATTCCAGGTCAGGCAAGTACCAATGTAACTTTTCTAAGTTATATGTACTTTCTAAGTATATCTTGGACACCAATGACTGATTAAAAGGTGAAGGAAAACTTCTTGAGGAAACCTGGACTTTAAGTCTGAAATCGCCAACCCGCATTGAGCAAGTGTGGTGATTACGCTCAATCCTTCTCTGTATTAGAGGAGACTTGTGCCCAGCTGTGGGATGATAAAAATGGTTGATGATAATTACATACATACTTGTACGTAAATAAACTACATTTTAAATGAATGTTTATATTATTCGAAGATTTTCTAAGCAGTCTCGGTTTAAAAAAGCCTTCAGAAATGATGCACTTCCGTCAAGACTGTAACGTGCACAAAGGAATCCAAGACAACAAAATTCTTCTGTTACCATATTCCATATAAAATTGAAGTATTAGAAACTACTGCTGTAATATACACTATGTAACAAAAACCCTGTTGTTCCTTTCAGGGACATATGTATATATTTACTTACAAGCACATAATTAATGAAATTATAATTTAAAAAAAGTAATTATTGTCTAGTCGAGGGGTCAACATCAAATAACTATTAAAATCGGCACATTCGACAAAATATTTAGAATATCTGATTTTATAAGTTAAAGATATTGCCTGGAACGTTCTACGTATGTCTTCTTCAAGCATAATTGCAAAGGTAAGAAATTAGTTAAAGATTACAAATATTAATAATTAAATATTTATTTTAATTATAATTTTTGTTGGACAAATTTTAATAAATGATATGTTTTATTACATCCGTATACCGATTCTTAAAACGTAGGCAGAAGGAACAACAGGGTTTTTGTTAGGTACATATTGTATAGTTTTTTTAGTCCTTAGTTGTTACATTTGCAGTATATAACAAAACACATATAAAGTAGACATATACGTGGGTCACTCAGAAAGTTTTGCGTTAATAAAACAAAAGAACTCTATTGGTACATACAGTATGTTAACTAACAGAGGGCGTTCCCGTTAACCCGAAATAGTTTATCATACATACATAAAAAAAAAAAAATTCCATTCGAAAACAAAATGTTTTAAAAATTTTTCAATATGAAAATATTCAATAAAAATTTTAAATTGACATGTAAAAGAAACACACTGTACACGTGAACTTGAAAGACGGCAACGTCGTAATTTATTTATGATACTACGCTACTATTTTGATTTAAAACAGGAGGTTTTAAATTTATTTTCAATTATATTTTTTTTTTATTCGGATTATTTTATGCTTATTTTTCTATGCTGATATTTTTATTTTAATCTATTAATGATATATATTAACGAGTTTAAGGGAACGCCCTCTGTTATTTAACATACTGTATATTCTTATTACCAGCCTCTATACAAAGTTTAATCCCATCTGAACCAGTTTTCGGAACCATTTTTAGCCTGCTCGAACGCTGACAGCGCATCATCCGACAAAAAAAATTGTATCCCTTTGAGCTGGTCTTTTATTTTTGGCAATAAGAATAAGTCAGAACTGTAAGGAGGGTGACCCAGGAGTTTGACCGGTGAAGAGTAACCCGGAGCTCTGTGTTTGGTCGCTTGTTGCTCATAACAGAGAAAACTTCTGTCAAGCATTTGGAACATTCAGCGTTAATGCTTCTTTGGTTTCAACACGAAAGGAATTGACACCAAGTAGCCAGTCAAACTGAAAAAGCTCACGATCAAAATCGTACCCCCGCTTCTACATCGATTCACTTTGGTATCGTTGATTCATTTTGAAACACCCAAACCGTCAACTGGCGCTTCGTTTCTGGATCGTATTGGTAAATCTAAGATATTCGTGTGTGTTCGTTACAGGTGATGAATCTTGGATTTATCAATACGATCCCGAAATGAAGCGCCAGTTGACGGTTTGGGTGTTTGTGACCCACGTAAATGTCTAATTTATATTTATTTTATTATATACAGCAAATGTAACAACTAAGGACTAAAGAAACTATATATTACAGCAGTAGTTTCTAATACTTCAATTTTATATGGAATTTGGTAACAGAAGAATTTTGTTGTCTTGAATTCCTTTTCCTTTCTTTTTTTTTTTTCCGTCTTTTCTCAGTCTTGACGTAAGTGCATCATTTGCTTTGTTGTATACATGTAAAGTGAAGCACCAAACCGGTATCAGTCGTTTGAAATAACCCGCATACCTCAACATGACACTGTTCGGCACAAGTGGTTCTGGTAGTGTTCCCCATGCTGATGACCTGAGCAAGTCCCAAAGGCGGTAGCGGTGCATTGAAAGAGGGAGCCGGAGCTAATGTTAGTTTTTTTTTTTTTATAATTAATATTATGTATTTGGGTCTCGAAGTTACAGTATCAGTGCCCTGTCTGGATTTTTAGGTACTGCCTTACTCTTTACACTGTCATGATATCATTGTCCTTGTAACCAAGGTATTGCCGAGTGATGGAGGCCTAGTGCTGCACCCCCATATATGTATATCCCATTTCAAGTTAAATAAATATGAACTTTCTTTCAACAGCAATTACATTGATTTGAGCGTGACTAGTATACTAATGAAAATGCATCATCATCATCTTAGCGTATAATCCCGGTCGCATCCGCGACTTTCGCTTTGGAGCCCGGGGTCCGCTTTCCTACTAATACGCCTCCATTTCGCACGATCTCTGGCATCCCGTGGTGTGAGATTGTTGGCACGCATGTCATCTCTTACAACGTCAAACCACCACTTCTTTGGTCTACCTCGCTTGTTCCAGCCCGGCGGAGGCGCCATGGCAAGACATTTGTTACCCACGTAACCTGCCGGTTTACGTAAGTCGTGACCGTACCAGCACAGGCGACTCTCTTGCAGTTTGTCTGCTATGTCACGGACACGGAGACTGCCACGGATGCGGGAGTTTCTAATGCGGTCCTTGCGCGTAACTCCACACATCCACCGCAGCATATTCATCTCCGTGACACGCAGCTCCTGCTTGTGCCGCTCAAGCACAGGCCACGCCTCACTGCCATACAGAAGGACAGGTCTAATGATGGTCTTACAGACCTGTCCCATAAGCTTAACCGGCATTTTGAGGTCACAAATGACACCTGTCAGCTCACGCCATTTTGCCCAAGCGGCAGAAATGCGTGACTAATGAAAATGCATATTATAGCGTTAACGAACTTTTGTGTGGGAATTAAAGTTATTTTTCCATTAATTCATGTTTGTGTAAATTTTTGGCGACTATGTCGCAATTTTCTATACAATAAAGAACGTAATTATTTTGAGACTTGTCAGTGGCAGTAAACCAAGGCAACGTTATTAGAATGAGAATAAAGATCCTCTGTCAGGATAAAAACGCAAAAACAGAAGTAAAATCAAATACATTAATATTTTTTTATAACTCACTTGTGATCATGAAAATATTTTTTACCTCTGGAAGATTTATACGTTTCCACCTAAGGGTCGAAATATGGAATGCAAAGGTTGGATTTTTCAAATTCATTCATTCAAACAATTCTCAATAACTTAGTCTTTTTTTACAAAAAATGGAATCGGGGAAAAATGGAAGCTGCAATCGGAGCCATTGGCGCACTCGGCATGAAGTCATGAAGACGTCTACGAACACATTAAGAACAGGGGATAACTTGATTTTTTTTGTGATTAAACCTCCAATTCTTTTTTTATTATTATTATAAACTAGTGCTTTACCGCTATCCCGGATGACGGGAAGCAGGGATGCAATCATTGAGGGTAGGTAAAGCGTACTAGTTTATTATGTGCTTATTCACTCTAGCCTTGAAGGGACTTAAATTGCAATCAGACGGGAAGACCATCGAAGGCAAATTGTTCCAGTAATTTTATGTAGGCGGTATAAAAGTCGAGGTAAAAGGCCAAGGAGAGGTAGAAGGCTTCGTCCGGGTCATAGCGGTGTCAGCAATGAACTCCCCGTTGCCGTCGCCGATGAACGGTGATGACGAAATTCATGCATTTCCCGTGCACACTTCAAAATGCATGCGTTTAGATGTTGATATTAAATAAAATAGCATTAAATTAATTAATTAAATGCTTTAATTTGTCAAATCCTTAATCTCATGCACTAAGGTCCGTATTACAGAACGTTACTCAAGCATTGATCTCTGCTTAAGCATTATTTAAAACTAGTTTCAACCAATCAAATGGCTTGAAACGAGACTTAAGTAGAGCTTGAGTTTTGAGTTATGTTCTGTAATACGGACCTAAGACTCGGCCAAAATTATCACAAAGGCATAAAGCATCTTACGCTTCCACGCTTATGAATCACAGTCACAGAAAATATCTTAATAATAAGGCAATAGAAATGCTATCTATAGTCTTTTAATACAGAGACGCGTGTCGCAGTTACCACCACATAAATAAACAATAGAAACCCACTATCACTTCTTTTATTTTTAGATTTCGTGATACAGCCGGGATATACAAAAATACAATACAAAAATATTTATTTCATCTTAAACATTGTGTCATACATAATACTCGTGTCGGAGTTGTCCCTCCCTTTCCTTATTTGTGTTTCCTTATGTTTCCTATCTTAACAATGAAAGTTATAAAGCTAGTGAATATAGAGAAGAAATAGAGACAAAAAATTTTAAGTATACATAAATGCAAGATAAACAAACCCATAGAAACGATCTGAATCGCAAGCCAAAACAGTCTGTACACTCCGTGAACGAGTAATGTGCCGACGACAGCTGGTCAAGCTACCCTAAACTGTCAAATATTCCCTATCAACCTTAAGCTTTACAGCTTTAACAATAAAGTTGAAGATTTAAAAAAGAAATATCACATATTGTGGTAGCTTGAAGTCCTGTCGTCTGTACATACCAACAAACACAGACTTACCTTTGGCTTTTTTCCCACGTTAAGCCAGAAACTATAGAATATATGAATTTGAACTAAGTGTACAGTTATGGTACAGTCGCCAGTAGATCAAACCACTGGATACTGTAAAACTATTCAAATTAACCTTGAACCTTAATCCTTTAGGGATAAAGATGAAAATCTATTAAAGAATTTAACAGATTGTAGTAATTTAATGTGCTGGTCTCTGAACATTAATTATTTGCTCCCTCTTTGTGAAACACGGCCGGGTGGACTATGTTCCCGGAAAAAAATGTGCTCACATTTAGAGACTATCAACAAGAAGGGAATAACAGAATTACCTCGAACCTTCTTTGAATATTTAAGAATTGGCATTCTCAGAAGTGTGTGCTAATAAGTAGTAGAGTTTCTTTAAGGTTTGTTCTCGTAAGTTATCTCTAGTCAATAATCCTCGTTTTCGCTGCAATTTAGCTTTAGACTACGATACTTATCAACATTCTATAGACCAGTAGAGGATAAGTGTAGGATTTCTAAATAAATGAAATGAATAAATCCATTTTAAACAGGTTTTTGAGGTCGCAAGAATTTATAGGGCAATGCGGAGCCGGTGGGTAGTTTTGTCCTGTGTCCCGCTGTAAATGTGTTTTTGGTAACTTACGTGTACATTAATTCTTTTGGTGGTCTACATTTGCTAGAGACATCTTGAATCTCATTTAAAACAAAATGTACGAGCAACCTTAATAAAGGTAGCGGTAGTACCTACGCCTATTTTAATTGTATTTATGTATCTAAGTGAGTGTATTATACACTCACTTAGATACATAATATACAACATTATTTTTTGTTTATGCGAAACCCGAAACACATGTCCAGTATTTTTAAGTAAAGAACCATGTACAAAATTTCAAAAAAATATCATGCTAAGCTACAAAGTCTTGAACTTGTTATCTTACTTGGTTGTCCCAACAATAAAATGGTCAACGCTCCGCTTGGGTGTGCAAACTATGCGTTGACCTATGGCGTGAGCTGTTGCCTGGGCGTGCACGCTTGGTAAGCACACTGCAACAACTTCTATATGTAAAAAAAATACTTCTAATTTTCCTACATTTTGACAAGCTTATTGATAAACGTTTAAAATTACGAATATAATTAGCTTTCAGATTTCCAATAAAACGAAAATCATTGGTTAAATGCGTTGCTGGTGTTAATAAATCATATTAAATCGCTTATAAAGCACCACTGCCTCCTGCCAAATGATTTGTTGAGACCACATTGAGACACACCTACCTACATAATGTTTTTATTAGAAAACACACACCTGTGTCACCCATTCCTTTGAATAATAAATGATACAGGTATCTAATAAAATAAGAATCTTTCGATCGAATAAACCTTAGGAAAGGATTTTAAGAGTCATCTGCTTTATAATAATCATCTGTGTCTTTATAATAAGCATTTGTAGTTTTTTTTTTTTTAACGTATTATAAACTAGCGCTTGACCGCAATCCTGCCTGATGGTAAGCAGTGACGCAATCGTTGATGGTAAAGCGCACTAGTTTATTAAGAGCCTATTCACTCTAGCCTTGAAGACACTCAAATTCAGTTACATTGCATTAAGTACTGACAGTCAATTTTACATTGGAATAGTCGAAAATAAGACGCATTTAAAGTATTTATTACTGTACTGTGTATCGCCAACCCGCATTGAGCAAGCGTGGTGATTACGCACAATCCTTCTCTGTATGAGGGGAAACCTGTACCCAGCAGTGGGACGATAAAAAGGTTTATGATGATGATGATGGTTATTGTAAGATCTAAAACCCATTCACTAATCTATACTAATATATAAAGCTGAAGAGTTTATTTGTTTGAACGCGCTAATCTCGGGAACAACTGGTCTGATTTGAAAAATTCTTTTTGCGCCATATAACATCACGCTGCGACCAATAGGAGCAGAGCATACCCAACTCCACGCGAACGAAGTCGCTGGCGGCCACTAGTGGACAAAGATACTTCATAAACCAAACTACACACACACACACACACACACACACACACACACACACACACACACACACACACACACACACACACACACACACACACACACACACTTCATATTTAAATCTGATAGGGTCATACCAAAACCCGTTTCTTGACCAAAGATGATTAGTTTAGACTGATTAGGTCATTGATCACGGATCGTTTCGCAGAATATTCGTGTTGTTTTCACCCTATTTGCAAATGAAAGCTTGACCAGCGTTGAGTTTATTTATAAATTTTCAGATTATGCCTTTGAATGCTTGTATCTACACTTAGAAACCTATTGGAATAAGTTGATTTTAGAAGTACTTTTTACTAATCTAGAAATAAAATAAAGGTATTTGTTTATAATGCCAAAATAGCAGCTTTCTCCTAAATGCATATGAAATTATATACGGTATAGATAGATACAAAAATTATCAATTTTTAACATTTTAGTGTGTCTGTCAGATTTTTCCGGCTAATGTCCGAAACGACTGGACCGACAGGACTCACACTGCCAGATAGTTGATGCTAAGTATAAGGAGTAACTAAATTAGAAAAAAAAAGAAAATCTAAAGTATTAATATCACTCGAACGCAGTAACGGGCAACAACTAGTTTCATATACAGCTACACAATTTAAAGCAAGCCTGTTAACATTTCCACAGCTTGAAATAAAATGTTGCTTCTCCCGTTTCTTCAGGCACGAATGGACTTCGTGAATTTCAATAAAAGATCCTAAATAGTTAAAATGTCGCTGTATTTACCTAATTTTCATTTTGACAATTTTAAAAACTTGTATTATACATTATATTAATGGATAATATATAGCAAAGTTTTTAGAATGGACTGATTGGTCCATTCAGTCAGTTAGCGGGAAAGTGTAACAGACAGAGTTACTTTCGCATTTATAATATTAGTATGAATCCATACTAATATTATAAATGCGAAAGTAACTCTCTCTTAAACCTCTCAAGCGATTTTGATGAAATTTGGCACAGACAATCTTTAGACCCTGAGAAAGGACATAGGCTACCTTTTATCTCGGAAAAAATATCCCGAAAAAAAACTACCTTTGGTTGAAAAAATAATATATTCGCGAGGGAAATCTAAAAAGCGCGATTTAACTGAATTCTACGCGGGCGAAGCCGCAGGCGGAAACCTAGTTGTAGATAATTATGCGCACCATTTACGCTATTGTCAACGTATGAGCTTTAAGATTAAGGAAAACATCTGATGGTTTTCCACAGTGCGCAGGATTCTCCTTAAGGTTAGTCATCAAGCGTGTTTTGTGATATATAAGTTAGCCATGGCGTCTAAAGGCTTTCATTCATTTGTGGTGAAGTACTCAGTGACCCGCACATCTCAACATGAAACTATTCGGCTTAGTAGTTCTGGTCCTGGTGGTGTTCGCCATGCTGATGGGCGACGCTAGCGCAAATCCCAAGGGAGGTGCCAATGCTTTGAAAAAGGGAGCTAAAGCTATTGTGAGTATATTGTTTTATCTTTTTCACTTCTTGGGAACATTCTGTGACACCAGTAGTGCGATTCTGTAACCATCTCACCCATGGGCGTAGTCAGTCTTGGGCTCAGGATGGGGCAGCAGTCAGCCTATCCCCCCCCCCCTCCCCTTCTCCTGGTATTTTTTTCTTTTTTGGGTAATTGGGCAACTTATAGATCAGAGTACAGTTAGTCGGTCGTGGTGGCCTAGTGGTTAAAAGACCAGCCTCTCAAGTATGAGTGCTCGGGTTCGATTCCAGGTCAGGCAAGTACCAATGTAACTTTTCTAAAGTTATATGTACTTTCTAAGTATATCTTGGACACCAATGACTGAAGGTGAAGGAAAACATCTTGAGGAAACCTGGACTTTGTAAAGTCTGAAATCGCCAACCCGCATTGAGCAAGCGTGGTGATTACGCTCAATCCTTCTCTGTATGAGAGGAGACCTGTGCCCAGCAGTGGGACAATAAAAAGGTTGATGATGACAGTTAGCCATCTTTCTAAGTATATCTTGGACACCAATGACTGATTACAAGGTGAAGGAAAACATCTAGAGGAAACCTGGACCGCCACCTGAAAACGCCAAGTCGCCAACCCGCATTGAGCAAGCGTGGTGAATGGTGATTACGCCCAATCCTTCTCTGTATGAGAGGAGACCTGTGCCCAGCAGTGGGACGATAAAAAGGTTGATGATGATGATGATAGATCAGAGCCAGGCCGATGATCTCACCATTAAAACGCAGGTGAAGTGAGCGTGGCGTGAGTTGTCATTCCAACTAATGCTAGGGATGGACACTAATGATAACTCACCTTTACACTGTCAAATTATTATAGAATTGATTTAGATCAGCCGGGTTCGATCACCGCACAGTGCAAATATTTGTATGCATGAATATAAATATTTGCACTGATCTGGTCGTGCCTCAAAATGCACGTTAAGCCGTTGGTCCCGGTTGCCATACGAACATCTAATGGCAGTCGTTACGGGTTGTTGGAGCCCCCAAAAGTAAAACAATTGGTCTTACTGGAATGCTTTGATATCGCCTTCGGGTTGTGGAGGTCAGACGGCAGTCGCTTCACGGAAAATATCGAAGTTTAACCAAAATCAGCAGTTGGACTGGTAAAGCGGACCCCAGACTCCAAAGCTGAAAAGCTTCCGATGCGAGTGGGATTAACGCTGAGATGATGATGAGGATTATTATAGAATTGATCGGTTGATATTGGGGTCTACTTTTTCTTCGTAAAACTTTATAGAATGGAAGTATAATTGTATTTTGAATTTCCGGAGATTCCTTTCTTATTATACCTACGTTTATCTTTCTTATATTTTAACATCAAATCTTAGACCAGTATTGTTTAGATATATGTATATCGATAAGAATGACGGTACATTTAGACTGGTAAAAGCCGACCCCAGACTGCAAAGCTGAAAAAGCTTCGGATGCGACTGGGATTAACGTTGAGATGATGATGATGATCTTTAATTATTTAATTAGTATATTCTTGTTACAGAAAGCCGGAATCGGTGCTATAGGAGCCATCGGCACCGGCCATGAAATTTACGAACAAGTAAAGAACAGGAGGGGCTAAACACGCCGATTGAAACCTTCGCACGGTGCAAATATTGTGATAATAAAAAAAAAACAAATATTACTGTTAAACTTCGTAAATATTAAATTAAAAAACTATAATTATCTATAAAATGTTTTCTTATTTCTTTTTCCCTTGAGTAAAATACAAAACACAGACACACGAGTACCTGCATGATGCATAATTTTATTATGCATCGTGAGTGAAAAACGGATACGGATGCAAACGTGTCCTTCTTTCACAAATCAAATCAAATCAAAAGTCATTTATTCAAATTAGGCTGAGAACACATCCTTGTGTCCACATTAACATTTAGAAACAATCAACCGGAGAGGGATACTAGAATATCTTTAACAATTCAATGGTTACACGTCAGTGAAGGACGTTAGTAGGCAGTGGGATCACATAAATGTGTAACGCATTATAAAATAAACACATGGACATCCATGCCAACAATCTCACACCACGGGATGCCAGAGATCGTGCGAAATGGGGGCGTATTTGTAGGAAATCGGACCCAACGCAAAAGCCACGGATGCAACCGGGATTATACGCTGAGATGAAGATGATGATGCATTCTAAAATAAAAATTAAATAAAAATTTAATTGTTCGGCAAAATCACTCACGTATGAGCTGCAAGGACTACTTGGATTATAAGTCCAACAATCCGTAGACTGACCAGCAGAGGCAGCAGGGTAATAGCGTAATACACAATCAGTAGCAATGGGTTTCATTTTGTTCAGCAACATTCATTGCGGACTGCTATATAATGTGAAGAAAAGTAAGTGCATGGTGTTTCAGGGTGGGCCTAGGAAAGTTTTAGAAATGCCACCAATAAAGTTGATCGGCTCTCCCTTGGAAAGGGTGGAGATTTTTAAATATTTGGGGCATTTCGTGACTTCTACCTTGAGGGATGATGCAGACATTGAGCGGGAACGGAGGGCGCTGTCGGTCAGAGCGAACATGGTTATCCGCAGGTTTGCTCGGTGCTCTATAGATGTAAAAATAACGTTTTTTAGAGCCTACTGCACTACACTATACACGTGCAGCTTGTGGACTGACTATACGCAACGGTCTTACAGCGCCTTTCGTGTTCAGTTCAACAACGCGTTCAGGATGTTGTTGGCGCTCCCCCGCTATTGCAGTGCTTCGGCTATGTTTGCGGAAGCGCGCGTGGATTGCTTCCACGCCACTATGCGCAAGAGGAGTGCCTCGCTGGTGCGGCGAGTGCGGGGGAGCGCAAACAGCTTGTTGGCCGCGCTTGCGGTAAGGTTTGATTGTTCCATCATCTCCCACTGTTGTAAGCGGCATGTGGTTGGCTGATGTGACTCAATTGTTATGGTAATTATGTCTTTTTATTGTTTTATTTAACAATGTTTTGATTTTATATTGTAATATTTTGTTTTTTAATGTATTGAAATTTTTGATTTGAGTGTTGTAGTGTAATGTGACTATGTGTGTATTAATTGTTTATGAGTCAGTGTTACTTGAAATAAAATTAATATTATTATTGCGTTATGTGCCTAAGTCGTTGAGCGTTGTGATCATCATCACAGCGTTAATCCCAGTCGCATCCGAAGCTTTTTCAGCTTTGGATGGTACTTCTCAACAAATAGATCTGACAAAAATGGTGTTGTTTTCTAGCCAAGGGGAAACGACGGAAATTATTTTTTGCAACTATGGACGATTGAGGTTCCTGATTTCCCAGGATGCGGGCTACGCAGATCTGTTGGGGTTGTCTTCGAGAAGACCCTAAATTCTTCTCATCTTTGTACAGTTTATAAATATGTCAGTAGTAAACTGTCCACGTCCTCACTTCTTGAATCTGAGTTTATACTTATTTAGAAGGATTATTGAAATATAAAATGAAAGGCACCCAGTTACTTCAAAAACCGCTTCAAGAAGCTATAATGTTAAAATATTGAGGCATTTAAATAAAGACTTCAAAACTTTCCAGATTTCCGTAAACGTAAAACCTTCGCTTTTACTAGCCCACGTTCGCAAGGACGAGTTGTGGGTTTTTATCACGCGCAGTATGTTCACTTTTCAGTGTTGAGCTGAGCGTTGAGAATCAAGTAGAGTTAAAAAAAAAACTAGCGCATTGAAAACCCAGTATCCGAAAAATCATCGCTGCGGAAAAACGCGCCAATATGAACCTAGGCATAAGCCTAGGTTCATATTGGCGCGTTTGCCACTGCATATAAATGCAGTGCTGACTTTAATAAATCAAATCAAATCAATGATGAATGAATTTAGTGATACGGGTGTCTAATAAAATAACTATTGACCAGGTAAACTGTAGAAAAGGGTTTTGAGGGTTAAAAAGGGATCTGATCGCACTGTGCCCATCTGTCGTTCAAAAAACAAAACGTTTGCAGTTACAGATTTTTGCAGGATAGGTATTATATTATTTGTATATTATTATTTGCTGGATAGTAATTTTGGATGCATATTTTTATATAATGTTGTTGCTAATTTATATATTAGCAACAACAAAAAATATATATACAACGTGTAACAAAAAGGGTATATACATACCAAGGGCATGGCATCTTTAGATGATATCAAACGATATCGGAAGGGTTTCGACTCAAAATAAAATACTCAAAAAATTGGTACCAAATTTTCGGTTTCGTGTGTTTCTTAAAATAAAATCATAACAAACGTGGCAGCACACTACATACGTTAATAACTACTCGTTACCCGTCACGTTACTCGCCAAAATCCGATAAATGTTGTCAATATCTCTGTGCGACTAGTATGATAGTAGCCTATCTCAGGCGGTGTTTTTCCTCATAACTTCCTAACATAAAGAGATAGGATTAAAAAACCCTTCAAATATCGTTTGATATCATGTAAAGATGCCATGCCTTTCTTATGTATATACCCTTTATGTTACACGTTGTATATATTATATTGCAAAAAAAAATATTGTCAGACCAGGCTCCATAGAGATGATAGCATATTTGAGCGAGATGATGCTATGTTAAACCCAACAACGATGCTACGCCAGAGGGAGATTGATTTGGAGACCATATACGACTAAACTCCCGACATTTTTTTATGACCACCCAGAATGACTGTGAGGGCAGAAAGGTGGTTAGGTTATGTATCGCAACTGAAATCTTACAGAGAAATGCGAATCAATCGATTTCAGAGTTATTAAAATGGATTCAACTCGAGTACTTATGAAACTTATGACTGAGTACTTTGACTTGAAAGATTAACACTGACTTCTTAGATACCTACTATTATAATTAGAACAATACTTGAAATTTTGAAATTATTAACCATTGATATAATACTTATTAAACTAAGGTAGATATGTCACTAGCGCGCTGAAAATGAAGCGTACAAAAGAAGGTAAGTCCAGTATCTTGCTTTAGTCACTCTCGATACTCTCGTTCCGTACGCGCGTCTGTCCTCGGTGGCTAACTGAAATCTTACAGAGAAATGCGAATCAATCGATTTCAGAGTTATTAAAATGGATTCAACTCGAGTACTTATGAAACTTATGACTTATGACTGCCTCGGTGGTTAAGAAAATCTTAATAAGATTTTCTTATTTCTATAATAAGGCAGTCATAAGTCATAATAAGGCAGTCATAAGTCATAAGTTTCATAAGTACTCGAGTTGAATCCATTTTAATAACTCTGAAATCGATTGATTCGCATTTCTCTGTAAGATTTCAGTTGCGATACAAAAAAATATTGTCAGACCAGACCATCTATGGAGCCTGGTCTGACAATATTTTTTTTTGCAATATATATATATATATATTGTTGTTGCTAATTTATACATTAGCAACAACATTATATAAAAATATGCATCCAAAATTACTATCCAGCAAATAATAATATACAAATAATATAATAGGTAGGTACCTATCCTGCAAAAATCTGTAACTGCAAACGTTTTGTTTTTTGAACGACAGATGGGCACAGTGCGATCAGATCCCTTTTTAACCCTCAAAACCCTTTTCTACAGTTTACCTGGTCAATAGTTATTTTATTAGATACCCGTATCACTAAATTCATTCATCATTGATTTGATTTGATTTATTAAAGTCAACACTGCATTTATATCATTATATACAGTGGCAAACGCGCCAATATGAACCTAGGCTTATGCCTAGGTTCATATTGGCGCGTTTGTAATCTATGTCTAATGCCTTCGCATCTTTTTCACACTCGCAAGAAATACAATTAGCTCTCTCTTTTTTACTTACTATGGCAACCTAAGCATCATTTGTAAGAATGTTTGACAAAATAATCGAAACTATATTATTTATCTAAATATTTTGAAATAATTACTTATGATATGTGATTCCATCTTCTTCCTCAGCCTATAGATGTCCACTGCTGGACAAAGGCCTCCCCCAAGGCTTTCCACGATGACCGGTCTTGTGCTGCCCGCATCCATCGGCTTCCCGCGACCTTCACCAGGTCATCGGTCCACCTTGTCGGGGGTCTCCCTACGCTGCATCTTCCAGTACGTGGCCGCCACTCCAGAACCTTGCTGCCCCATCGGCCATCGGTTCTACGAGCAATGTGCCCTGCCCACTGCCACTTGAGTTTAGCGACTCGCAGAGCTATGTCGGTGACTTTGGTTCTTCTGCGGATCTCCTCATTTCTGATTCGATCACGCAGAGAAACTCCTAGCATAGCTCTTTCCATTGCCCTTTGTGTGACTCTGAGCCTTCGTATGAGGCCCATTGTGAGCGACCACGTTTCAGTTCCGTAAGTCATCACTGGCAACACACACTGGTCAAAGACTTTCGTCTTGAGACACTGTGGTATCTTGGACGACGAGAAGATGTAGCGTAGCTTCCCGAACGCTGCCCAACTGAGCTGGATTCGCCGAGACACCTCTTTCTCGAAGTTGGACCTACCTAGTTGGACTTTCTGTCCCAGGTATATATACTCGTCAACAACTTCGAGTGCAGAGCAACCAACTACAATTGGAGTCCCAAGTCCCAAGTCTTCCAGGGTCTCAGCCATGACCACGATATCATCTGCGAAACGGAGATTAGTGATGTACTCGCCGTTGATGTTGATGCCAAGTCCTTTCCAGTCCAGGAGCTTGAAGACATCTTCCAACGCAGCAGTGAACAATTTAGGAGATATGACATCTCCTTGACCTTGATCTCCTTGATTCCATGACTTTTGTTGATTTTTCTAAAATAATTCGTGCATTTACGCAGTACACAAAACGCCATTTTGAATGCGAAAAAGATTTTCTTAGCCACCAAGGACACACGCGCGTACGGAACGAGAGTATCGGGAGTGACTAAAGCGACTTGCAGGACTTACGTTCTTTTGTACGCTTCATTTTCAGTGCGCTAGTGACGTATCTATTTAATATTTTATCAACGATAATAATAAAAAAGAGCGACTTACAAACCGATGTAATGTGAACTTGTACAGACGACATCACATCAAGCTAAGTACCACAATCTGTCAAATTTCTATATTGCATAGATCTTCACCTTTATGGCTAAGGCATTAAGGCTAAAGGTTGAATGGGAATATCTGACAGTTTCGGATAGCTTGACCTAGGTAAGTACTAAAATTCTTGGTAAATAAATATCATTTCATTGTATTCATGCAAATAGATACAATTATTGTATAAAATATTTTTTCTTTATACGAAACCTGAATATAGTTTCTTTATATGTTTGCATTAGTTGTTAAGCAACTGAATTAATTCCAATCATTTTTACACCATGTTAGATTTTTTCCCAAATACATTTAGAATTTTTTGCAGTGTGGTTACCGAGCGCCCAGTTTACGGTTGCGGGCGAGTGGTGCGTTGATCATATTTTTATTGGGACAACCAGGTAAGAGAACATGCTCATAACTTTGTGGCTTTTCATGATATCTTTTTGAAATTGTATACCTATGTATATGTGTGTTTGTATATGTGTATGTGTTTTGGGTTTTGCATATACTTACAAAAAATAACGTTGTATAGGTAATTAACAAGTCCTAAAAACCGCTCTGAATACATAAAGTACAAAATATAAATAAGTGCTAAGAGTATCTCAAATACTGATGGATCTAACACCCACTCGTTACTTGATTATATCTAAACCTGATAGGTATTCCAAACTAGCCCCTTAATCGGCGAACACATTTTTGTCAAATGATTGCGACTAGTTGGTATCAGTTGGGATCGTTCGGACCGCCCATTGGTTCGTTCAGTCCAAACGATCCCAACTAGTCGCAATCATTTGACAAAAATGTGTTCGCCGATAAGGGGGCAGGGTTTCTATTTAAAATATTGGTTTCATCTTAGTCGCGACCGAAAACTTATTGGATATTGCCTATGGAAGTAAGTGAGTAAAATTAAAATTATTTCTGTTACCTCAGGGATGATTTATCAATCCTGTGCTAAATAACTTTATTCAAGTACCTAATAATTTTGAAATTTTTACAGTTATTTCATATAAAAAATTCCAAACGTCAATTTTATTGTGATTACTGAAATAATTTTGTGTTTTTACCTATTAGCTTGGGGACCTACTTTTCTTCATTGCAAAAAATGAAAACGAAAAGTAGGTGAGCTGTACGCATTGTTGCAATTTCTCTACTTTGATTTTATTTTACATAGTTTTCTTTAGACATAGCTAAATGTTCTTCATTTTCTCCCCTTTTTCAAACACCAATAACAAGACCTTCCATAAAAGATCCTATGTTTTTTTAAATAATAAAGGTAATATTAAAAATGATTATCTTTATTCATGAATACGAGACAGCGATACAAAGTAACAACAATAATTTTGACAACAGACAAAAGTTACTTTGACAATATAATTTAAATAATTGAAGAATGTGAAATGGTAAGATTGTGGTCTGGTTGTCTAATTAAAATGTCTTCTTCGTGTCGCTGAAACGACAATTATTTACATTTTATTGTATATTTATGTATTCCAAAACTTCGTTACCGCCAGCTGTGTGCTGAGGAAGCGCAGAGGTCACCACCAGCTGATGCTTTAGAGCACAAAGGACAGGATAAGGGATAGGTTATAATTTTTCTTTTCACAAACAACAAACATTTGTAACGACTGTGACACAGTTTTTACTAGTATAGTCGTCAACGTTATCTCTTATAAATAAGGAATGTATTTATTATCATGATTTTGTATATAGAATAAGAGAAATTTATGATTCTTGGAGTGATCAATAAATTATTATTACTACTGTTTAAACATTCTGTTATCGTTAAGATGCATCCTATAGTCCATGCATAAGCTTAAGTTTAAGGAAAACGACTGATGGTTTTCCACAGTGCGCTGGATTGTCCATCAAGCGTGTTTTGTGGTATATAAGTTAGCCATGGCGACTAAAGGCTCTCATTCATTTGTGGTGAAGTACCCAGTGACCCGCACATCTCAACATGAAACTGTTCGGCTTAGTAGTTCTGGTCCTAGCGGTGTTCGCCATGCTGATGGGCGGCACCAGCGCAAATCCCAAGGGCGGTGGCAGTGCTTTGAAAAAGGGAGCCAAAGCTATTGTGAGTATATTGTTTTTTCTTTTTCACTTTTTGGGAACTTTCTGTGAGGCCAGCAGTGCGATTCTGTAACCATCTCACCTTGAAAACGCACGAAGTGAGCGTGGAGTGAGTTGTCATCCCAACTAGTCCTAGGGATGGTCACTAATGATAACTCACTCTCAAATCACTTCACCTAACCTTCGCACTGTGTGATTTTTATAGAATTGATCGACTGATAAAATGAGGGCTACTTTTTTCGTAAAACTTTATAAAATCGAACAATAATTATATTGGCCTCGATTCCCTTTGTTCACAAACCAAACTAAGTTTAAGTTCAGTGCATATTTTCCTTTATATTTTGTTAAGAAAAGGACAGAATATAATAGATATTTGAGTTTAGACCTGTCAAATTGGTCCACGCTTGACGTAAATTAATGTATTGTTACGAATGGACCTTATGTCGATGGCATAAGGTTCAATATCGCGTGACATGCAGTGTGTCACTTTTAAGTCCTATTTCGCTAGATCTAGACATTTCCTAGGTACAATAATAAAACGCATTGCTAGACTTAGGACGGCCTATCGAATGGTACAGGTCTCAACAGTTTTGTCAACAAAGTGTCGACATCGAAATTTCTAGAAACCCGTTTCCGGGAATTACCGTAGGTACTTCCGAGTGACCTCGAACTTATGTGCTATTATTATTACGTCTAGAGGAATCTGGAATGTTCGATCAGCTGGCCTATATAAAGCGGCGCGACGCCGACACACAGTCAGTCTACACTCGACTAGCGATACGAAAACAGCGACAGTTAAGAAGCGATCTTAAAGAAGACCTACTGCGACAATTATAAAGAGAACTGTAAGTACTACGTGAAGAAACATCTGTAGCGTTATTGTGTGTTTACAACACGGACTTCGTGGACGTAAGAGAAGACTTCAGTACGACATCAGCTACGTTCTACTTGTCATTGCCTACAATCGACTGTACCTTCGTTGCCAATAAACTTCGTAACCCTTAACCGGCGTTTAAGTACCCCTAGCCCGTAACAATTGGTGTCAGAAGCGGCATGCCGGTCACGCCAAGGGAAGACGAAAGAGTTCGCACGCGACGACAAGCAGCGATGGATTTGGCGCGTCAAGAGGAAGAATCGCTTGGTGTCCCTGCACCCGAAACAGAAGCGGCCGTCGTAACACCTATTAGTGCGCCTACTACCACTACTATTCCCGGAAGCAGTGGATGCGATTTATCGGCGTTGCTGGCCCATTTGACGGTGCAAATAAAAAGTATGGCAGAGTCCCAGGCAGCAACCCAGGCACAGATTAAAAGTGTGGAAGAAATCCAGGCACAGATACAACAATCTCAGGCGGTAACCCAGGCACAAATAAAGGAATCCCAGCAGCTGGTATTAGAATTAAATGAAAAATGGGAAAAAACCAAAGAAGAGGTCAACGAACTTAAAATAAAAACAGCACAACAAGATGCCCGTATGGACCAGCAAGATACGCGCATAGACCAGCAAGACGCTCGTATAGACAAATATGATGCGCGTTTCGATAAATTAGACAATACCATCATGGAGTTTGGGAAGGAAGTAGAATTTTTGCATGAGAAGGTACAAAAAGGAGTTATTAAAGGTGTGGTACCGGTACCCAGTGCTTTGCCGACTTTCAAGGTACCTCATTTTGACGGGACAACGTCATGGGTGGCCTTCCGTCTACAGTTTGAAAAGGTCGCAAAAGGCAACAATTGGGACGACGATCAAGCTGTAACCGCCCTTACGCTTGCTCTGCGTGGTGAGGCGGTCCAAATCCTCGAAAATATTTCCGGCGATTGCAATACCCTAGCCTGTCTGTTAGAAGCGTTGGAGTTGGATATGGAGAGAAACACCTGGAACATGTCTACAGGGCTCAACTCCGCGACCGCACACAGAAAAGCAGTGAGGGTTTGCAACAATGGGCATCGGAAATAGAACGTATTGTTCGGAGGGCGTATGCTTCAACGCCGGGAGCAATTGATGCTACTACGGTGCAAGCTTTTACTGATGGAATTCGAGATGCGGAAGTCAGGGCTGCGGTTCGTCTGGGGCACCATCAGACTCTGGAGGCAGCCTTGACACACGCTCTGGAGGTGGAAGCAGTACGCCAAGATGGCCGACCACACCACCGTATTCGTGAGGTAACCGCACAAATGAAACCCCGACAAGAGCCAACATGCTATGAGTGCGGTGAAAAAGGGCATATTCGGATCAATTGTCCCAGGAAGGCTAAGGGAAGAAGCACTTCTGGGACACAGGTGGAAGCCGAGGATTTAAACTAGGAACAGCCAGGGCTATGGGGCAAGTACTGGCTGGTCGACATGTAGCCCCCATTATAACAGTATCACAAGTGGGTGACGGAAACAGTCTCATTATAGAAGGAGAACTGAATGGTAAATCCTGCAGTTTCACATTGGATACTGGCGCATCAAGAACCATTGCACGACCGGAGCTATTTCCTCGGACCATAGTATGGAAAAGAGGATCTTCACAATGCCGATTACAAACCGCCACTGGCCAACCAGTACTCGTCCTTGGTGAAACGAATGTGACCTTGAAAATAGGTGATAAGATATTTACGCACCCTGTTTTAGTAGCGAATATTACAGATGATTGCATAATAGGACTGGACTTTTTGAAGAAACAACAGTGCATCCTTAATGTAGCAAAAGGAGTATTGAGTTTCCCAGAACAAGAAGTATTTCTTCAAGGTGGAAAACAAGGGTCAGTGTACTGTTTAAGGAGAACGGTATTACCACCAAGATCAGAAACCTTAGTAGATATTAGACTATCACCAATAGGATGCCGTAAACGTTGCATTATAATTGAAGATTCTGGAGATCACCCAGACTGGATAACAGCAAGGACACTGATGATGATTTCCGATAAACCAAAAGTGCGCATTATCAACGTTAGTAACAAAGAAGTAATCCTTGAAAAGAATTGCATCGTGGGTGTTTGCGACCATGTAGCATCGTTGAGAAAAACAGAGGCGCACGAAAAGGAACGTGATAAGCAGTGGCAGGAACATGTATCGACACTACTCGAAAATTGTAAGGGCAATTTAAACAAGTTCGAAAGTCACAAAGTTAAGCAACTGTTGTATAAATTTCATGACATCTTCTCTAAGACCGACAGTGACGTGGGAAGGACCGGGCTCGTCAAACACCATATAGATACGGGCGATACACAGCCGATAAGACAGAGACCACGTCGTATCCCCTTTGCAAGAGAACAGGAAGTGTCGAAAATGTTAAGAGATATGGAGAAAAATCGGATTATCGAAGCGTCTACCAGCCCTTGGTCATCTCCAGTTGTCCTAGTCAAGAAAAAGGATGGCAGTACAAGGTTTTGCGTTGACTACAGGATGTTGAATGATGCCACGAAAAAGGACAGTTATCCCCTGCCACGTATAGATGACACTTTGGACTTGCTAAGTGGCATGAAATGGTTCTCCACAGTTGACCTTAAAAGTGGATACTGGCAGGTGGAAATCTGTCAGCAGGATAAAGAAAAGACCGCTTTCACCACTGGTCCTGGGAACGGTCTCTGGCAATTCAATGTCATGCCTTTTGGACTGTGCAATGCTCCAGCTACATTTGAGCGCCTAATGGAGCGCATCTTGGTGGGGTTGCTTGGTGATGCATGCCTGGTCTATTTGGATGACATCATCATTATGGGACGAAACTTCGCAGAGCACCTACGCAATTTGGAGAAAGTCTTTCAGAAACTGCGTGAAGCGAATTTAAAACTCAGTCCTAGTAAGTGTACACTATTCCAGAAAGAGGTTGGATACTTGGGACACATTATTTCGGCGCAAGGAATTCGAACAGATCCTGAAAAAATAAAAGCCGTGTCGAAGTGGCCTACGCCTCGTAATAAAACTGAGGTACGCTCTTTCTTGGGTCTGTGTGCATATTACCGTCGGTTTGTGAAGAACTTCTCCGAGTTAGCGAAACCGTTGCATCGTTTAACAGAGGAAAAGTGTCTATTTGAATGGAACTCTGACTGCGAACAGGCATTTGCTCTACTGAAAACTCACTTGTGTGAGGCTCCTGTACTAGGTTACCCTAGTAGGGAAGGCCGATTTTTGGTAGATACAGATGCCAGCAATGTGGGTATTGGAGGAGTTCTCTCTCAAACACAAGGAGATAGGCAGGTCGTTATCGCATATTTCAGCAAATGCCTTTCCAAGCCAGAAAGAAATTACTGTGTTACCCGCCGAGAACTTCTAGCCGTTGTTAAGACCTTACAACACTTCAAGAAATATTTGATTGGGAGGCAGTTTACACTTCGTACCGATCACGCTGCCTTACTGTGGCTCCTCCAGTTCAAAGACCCTGAAGGACAAGTAGCAAGGTGGATAGAGCAGCTGCAAGAATTTGACTTTGTCATTGAACATCGGAAAGGCAAGTCACACAATAATGCTGATGCTTTGTCTAGACGACCTTGCGAAGAATCTTGCCGACATTGTACCAAACAGGAAAAGAAAGAGAACGTAAGGATTATCCAGGTGAATGCTTTGGACGAAGACTGGGATAATCAATCATTGGAAGACGCACAAAAGGAAGATAGTGACTTGAAGACAGTAATCGAATGGAAACAACGTGGCCAGAGGCCCGCTTGGAGTGAAATATCAGCGCTTAGCCCAGCAGCAAAAAGTTACTGGGCCCAATGGGACAGCCTGATAATTGATAATGGAGTTCTCAAAAGGAAATGGGAATCACCCAGTGGACAGGAGGTCACCTTACAGATAGTTGTTCCCGGTGATAAAGTCGCGTCAGTGCTACGACAGGTGCACGACGGAGTATCCGGAGGACATCTAGGAGTAAAGAAAACCCTGGAGAAGGTGAGAAAAAGATTCTATTGGGTGCATTGCCGCGAAGACGTAGAGGACTGGTGTAGAAAATGTGCAGCCTGCTCCTCAGTAAAGGGACCGCAAACGAGAGCCAGAGGTCGGCTGAAAGTGTACAATGTTGGTGCACCATGGGAAAGAGTTGCTGTCGATATAGCTGGGCCATTCCCTGTTACTGAAGAAGGGAATAGGTATATCATCGTCATGCAAGACTATTTCAGCAAATGGCCAGAAGCTTTTGCAGTACCTAACCAGGAAGCTCATACAGTCGCCAAAAAGCTAGTTCACGAGGTGTTCTGTCGATTTGGCGTTCCCTTGGAGTTACACTCTGACCAGGGTAGAAACTTCGAGTCTTCACTATTTCAAGAGGTTTGCCAACTACTCGGGATACATAAGACTCGTACAACACCGTATCACCCACAGTCAGATGGAATGGTCGAAAGATTCAATCAGACGTTGGAGAATCATTTGGCCAAAGTAGTGGAAGAACACCAGAGGGATTGGGACCAATACATTCCACTCTTCTTAATGTCATATCGCTCTGCAACACATGATAGCACAAATTGCACACCGGCGAAAGTCAACTTCGGCCGAGAAATTAGACTACCCATAGATGCACTAACCGGAACACCTCCCGATACTCCTATCCTAGCCGTCGACTATGTGGCCCACCTACGGCGTAAATTAGATGGAATACATGAGCTAGTGAGAAAGAATGGTCTGAAAACCAGTGAGAAAATGAAAATCCGATACGACCGCAAAGCTAACGTGCCCGGATTTGAAGAGGGAACTTTGGTATGGTTACATAATCCCATAAGGAGAAAAGGAAAGAGTCCGAAATTTCAAGCCAAATGGGAGGGTCCGTACACGATAGTAACCAGAATAAACGATGTCACCTACAGGATTAAGAAAGGGCCTAGAGGGAAGCTGAAGATCGTACACGTAGACCGCCTAGCTCGCTATTATGGATCAAATCATGCTCGGGACGAGCATGACTAAGAAGGGGGCAATGTTACGAATGGACCTTATGTCGATGGCATAAGGTTCAATATCGCGTGACATGCAGTGTGTCACTTTTAAGTCCTATTTCGCTAGATCTAGACATTTCCTAGGTACAATAATAAAACGCATTGCTAGACTTAGGACGGCCTATCGAATGGTACAGGTCTCAACAGTTTTGTCAACAAAGTGTCGACATCGAAATTTCTAGAAACCCGTTTCCGGGAATTACCGTAGGTACTTCCGAGTGACCTCGAACTTATGTGCTATTATTATTACGTCTAGAGGAATCTGGAATGTTCGATCAGCTGGCCTATATAAAGCGGCGCGACGCCGACGCAGAGTCAGTCTACACTCGACTAGCGATACGAAAACAGCGACAGTTAAGAAGCGATCTTAAAGAAGACCTACTGCGACAATTATAAAGAGAACTGTAAGTACTACGTGAAGAAACATCTGTAGCGTTATTGTGTGTTTACAACACGGACTTCGTGGACGTAAGAGAAGACTTCAGTACGACATCAGCTACGTTCTACTTGTCATTGCCTACAATCGACTGTACCTTCGTTGCCAATAAACTTCGTAACCCTTAACCGGCGTTTAAGTACCCCTAGCCCGTAACAGTATTTTTGGTCGCCATGTTTATAATGGAGTTAAAACTGTCTATGGAATATCTTAATTTGGCAGGATTAAACTGTTATCTTCTATCCTTTTCTTAATGAAATAGATGCACTGAACGTACCTAATACTAGTTTAGTTTATGAAAAGAAGAATCGGCGCCATGGTGAATTTCCACGATTCTTTTTTTTAATAAAACAACAATAACTATTTAACTTAGACCAGTATCTATTGTTTATATAAAGATAAGAATGACGGTATCTCATATACCTACATATATGTATATTGTTGGAAAACTTTGTCTTGACTTGCTTTCACTGATGGCTCAATAAATCCGCACGTATCTTTAATTACCTACTTAATTTGTTACAGAAAGCCGGAATCGGAGCTATAGGCGCCATCGGCACCGGCCACGAAATCTACGAACAAGTAAAGAACAGGAAGGGCTAAACATGCCGAGAGAAGCCATCGTACTGTGCAACTATTGTGATAAAGAAAATCCAAATATTACTGTTACTAAAACCATGCTATTATTGACATTAATTACAATGTTAACTATTGTTTATAAGTGTTAAATCAATATATTATACCAAAACATCATAATATGCTTTAATTTGTCTTAAGCAAAAAATAATTAAAAATACACTTTTCTGATATTCCCTAGCTTAACTCTCTCTCCCTCTGATCGATTATATGAATACTTCGACACACAAAAATCTATTAAGATTTCTGTGATTCGACACTATTGCATAACTTGCAAGACTTGCCCTTATTTTTACCCGACTACGGCAAAGCAAAAGGAGGGTTATGATTTTGACAGGCTATGTATGTATGTATGTATGTATGTATGTATGTATGTATGTATGTATGTATGTATGTATGTATGTATGTTCATCTGTTCCCTCGTAACTTCTAAACTACTTATTCGAATTCGATAAATGACATATCATTAGAAGCGTCTTAATTGTCTGCTGGTTATAGGCTTTATGGAGTTTCACAAAATCTAACGTGGCGCCCTCTAGCGGACAAAATATACAGAGTAAAAAAAAAAGTTAAGATAAATATGCCGTGTTTGGTATCATTTGAAAGGGCTTAACTTGTAGATTTTGAATATATATATATATATTACTAGCATTTGCTTGTGACTTTACCTGTATTCATCGGCTGATTGCATATAATTCACATCTTTTCGTTCATAGATAGCTTCTTTACTACTTATCAGAATAAGACCACTGCAGAACCATTAGAAGGGCCTTGATATTCTGTTGGTTATGAGCTTTAGAGCTTGTCACCAAATTTAGTATTACGCCCTCTAGCGGACAAAAAGTTCTATGTTAATACAAAATTAAAATAAATATACCGTATTTGGTATCATCTAAAAGAGCATCACGAGTACTTTATGTTTGGACATAATCCCAAGTAATGCTTCGTAGAAATTTGAATGTAAACCAGGGTTTGGTAAACGGAGCGATGGGAGTGGTGAAGGCCTTCGAATGGCCTGCTCTTCGGCGCGATCAGTTGGAACAGGAGAACAGCCAAGCGCTGTTCTCATACAATTTGACGACGCATCCATAAAAGCAGATACTAACGGACTTATCAAAATCGAGCCTTGCCTCACTGAATTTGATGGCTTGAGGGGTTCTGGGCAAATTCAGCGTAAAATGCTCCCGCTGATTCTTTCTTGGGGTTGTACTGTACATAAATTAGAAAGTTGTACTCTAGATAAAAAAGTTACAGATCTAGGAAAGTCATTGTTTGCTAAAGGACAGGCCTATGTCGCTCTCAGTAGAGTTAAAACCATAGAGGGATTATTTATAAGTGCCTTGGATCATAATAACTTACTTAAAAATCCACATGACAGTCGATCGTTAGCAGAATTAGATAGATTAAGAAATCTTCCCAGGTCCTCTTAATATAAGTTTTTTTTTTTTTTAATAATTATAAACTAGCCCTTGACTGCAATCCCGCCTGATGGTGAGCAGTGACGCAATCCTTGATGCTTGCGCACTAGTTTATTAAGCCTATTCACTTAAAAAACTTAGGAATAGCAAGGATGACGGCAGTTGAGCCAGGTGATGCAATGTTAAATCCAAGACCAACACGACCAACCATGCTGCGCCAGAGGGAGATTGATCTGGAGACTCCCCACGACCAAACTCCCGACACAACAACATTTGGCGCATCGTACTCACCACACAACGCAACACAAAGTGCTCAGACGCGTCCTCTGTACGGCTTCACCAGACATCATGCTGGAACACGACGAATCGCTTGGCGGCAAGACTTTGTCTGGTGGGTGGTAACTTCTGCCGGCAGCCGATGTTATGGCCTACCACCGTTAGAAAAACATCCAATCTATTTATACTAACGGCCTCATCCACTAATTCATGACCCATTCGGTGCCATCGACGCAAATGTGCGTCGCTACTACGAAAAACCGGGAGCTTCATGCGGGAAAACCGTTGCTATACGCGCTACGCTCCAAGCGCTACGAAATAGTAAAATAGGACATCTCTACATATTACTATACGCCGATACATAAGTCAAAAGAGATGTCGTAGGTTAACTACCTAGTTTTTAGTTCGTCAATTTAACTTGTTGTGTTCGCGCACGCGTACCGAGCGGACGTCTTGTGTTCGTTACCGAATATTTTTTAAAGTCAAGAATGTCGTTTAATTGCAATGGTTGTGGTGAGGACTTAACTGGCCTGCCATTTATTGAGTGTTCCAAAAAGACTTGCAATAAAGTGTATGAAATAAAGTGCCTTGGACTTACTACCGAAAATTTCGAAAATTTCTCTCAGGAATATAAGGATCAATGGGTATGTCCTGAGTGTGTTTGTTCAGAACGCAAGCCAAATCGAAATGCTGACACACCAGTGAGTAGAACATCTGGGCAAGCAAGCACTTCTTCAATATGCAGCAATGTCAACACTCAGCGAGGCAGCCGCATAAAGAAAGCACAATCACCGATGATGGAACAAAAATCCAACTTGCAAGAGGAGATGAAGAGCTTTCGATTGGAGGTAATCGCACGCTTAGATAGCCAGACCACTATTATGGAAAATATGCAGGAATTATTTGATTGTACGAAGAATGAGTTGCAACAGTTACGTTTATATGTGAAGGTACTCGAAAAAAAAGTTGATCAAGTTTTTGCATTAGAAAATCGGATTAAGGAACTAAGCACGCGAAATCAATATTTGGAACACCAAATAAATATCTCCACAGCATCACAAGCATTGAAGGAGACTGTGAAATGTCCTAAAGCATTGAATTATGCCGAAGCGACTTGTAAACAACCCAAATCAGCTGTTACATCAAGTGTGGCCATGAAAACAGTGGAACAACCAAGGACGAGCGAAGTATCGCAAGCAAAGGAGAAGGATGTATCTGTGTCAGAGGTTGAGATGAACAGCAAGGCAGATAGTAATGAAGGGTGGAATGTAGTCCATAAGAACAAAAAGAAATTTCTAAATAAAGAAGTTAAAAAAGGCCAGAACTCGACCCTCACAGGTATTCAGGCCATGGAGCGTAAAAAACATCTGCACGTTTGGCGCCTTCATCCGGAAACTACTGTCGAGGGCTTGACCACTTATGTAAAACAAGTTTGTGGATCCGAAATCAATTTAAAAATTGAAAAAATTAAGCATAAGACAGAGAGAGACTACTCTTCTTTTATCGTTGGAATCTCGGAGGGAGTTTACCACAAATTATGTGAGCCAGATGTATGGCCTCTGAATGCAGAATTTTCCGAATGGATTTGGTTTCGGAGATCAACAAATAAACCAAACGACTGGAAATAGAAACATTGGAATTTTCTATCAAAACGCAAGAGGTCTGCGTACAAAGTTAGAAATCTTTAGAAATAACGTATTATCATTTAATTCAGACTTATTTGCTATAACTGAATCAGGCTGCAACGAATCCATTCAAGACGCAGAAATTATCCCTCAAGGATATCAAATAATACGTTGTGATCGAGTGGATGGGCGTAAGCAGGGCGGAGCGTTTCTCGTGGCCACACGCCGCTTCGAGCTGCGACAGGTACTTGTCACAGACGCGTCGATAGACGCCTGTGTATTTGAAATTGTTTGTGCAACGGTTCATTTAAAGAATAGATTTTTGTTTTTATGTTGCGTAGTTTATATTCCACCTGGGAGTTCGGAGTATGATTATATGATTTTGTTTAGGGTAATAGAAAATATGTGTAATAAATATAGACAAGTGATTGTTATGGGAGATTTTAATTTACATTCTTGTCCTGTAAATATTAGCAATTATTATGAATACTTTATGTCATTTTGCGAGTTCACTCAAGGTAACATGGTACCCAATGTCTTAGGCCGACACCTGGATTTAGTTCTGAGTGCGGGTTTTAGCGGAGAAGTGTCAGTAGTATTGGCGGACGACGCGCTCGTTCCTGTCGATCCGTACCACCCGCCACTAGCGGTGAGCGTGCCCCTCGCGCACTTAGACCCCGCGCCTTCCCCGCCTTCGCCCGCCCCCGAATCCTTCTTTAATAGCACGTGTAATAACAGACCGCAGTGGAATTTTTATAAAGCCGATTATCAATTATTGTATTCGATGTTAACTTCTGCTGACTGGAGTATGATGTACGAAATGCATGATTTGGAAGATATTTTAAATTTCTTTTATTTGAAATTAGGCTGTTTTTTAGATGATTGTGTACCAAAGAAAAAGATTTCCCAGGTAAACTCACGTTATGTGTATCCCGAATGGTACACCGGAGAAATTATTAGAGAGATCAAAATTAAAGCAAAACTTCACAAACTGTTTAAAAACTCAAAACGTGACTGCGATTACGAAGAGTACGCTAAATGTAGGACCCGGGTAAAAAAGTCTATCGAAATTGCACACAGAAATCATAAAAATAAAATTCAAAATCAGTTCGCTAAAGATCCAAAATCATTCTGGCAATATATTAGGTCGAAAAAAGTAGAACAAATAGGCAAATTATTATAAAAAATGGGCAAACTCTGACTAATGAGCAGTGTGCTAGGGAATTCGCAGAATTTTTTGAGTCGGTATACAGTCAGGAACCACCGCAACTAGACGTTCAGGCGGCGATGGCGGAGGACGGCAGTACTACCAGTGCACGGGTATCTATAGAGACCTTGAGTCTCAAAGATGTGCAGGATGCGCTGACGAACCTCAAGCCAAAACGATCATCTGGCCCTGACGGTATACCAGCGTTTCTCTTTAGGGATTGTGCTAGAGTTTTAGCAAGCCCGTTGCATTGCATATATAATACGTGCTTAAAGCAATCGACGTTCCCGGATCAGTGGAAAACTACACGTGTCGTTCCAGTACCCAAGGGTAGGGCAGGTCCAGATGTCAGCGGTTATAGGCCGGTTGCAGTGTTGTCGACGCCGGCGAAAGTTTTTGAAGCCGCTATTCAACACTGCATACTGGGGCAAGTCCGAGCGCAACTGTCGGACGCACAGCACGGCTTTCGGCCCGGACGCAGCACTTCAACTAACCTGCTTAACTTCATGGCACAGGTTATACCGGCAGTCGACGCTGGAGTACAAGTAGACGCGGCGTACTTTGATTTTAAAAAAGCTTTTGACACCGTGGACAATGACGTCCTACTAAGAAAGCTGGCTGATATAGGATGTACGCCACACTTGCTACAATTCTTTGTCAGCTATATGAGAGACCGTCAACAGTACGTTGACTACGGTGGGTACGAGTCGAAGCCGTACTTTACCAGGTCCGGAGTAAGCCAGGGCAGCAATTTGGGTCCTCTTGAATTCATCATAATGATAAATAGCTTGCCGGAGGTCGTCAGACATAGCTCATGTCTATTGTTCGCGGATGACCTCAAGTTGCTGCTCGAGGTAAGGGATGAGTTAGACTGTGAGCGACTCCAGGGTGACATTGATAGGGTGGTGAAGTGGAGCCATGATAATAAGCTGTACTTCAACGTGTCCAAATGCTCGGTAATGTCCTTTAGTCGTGCGCGCAACCCTGTCCGCTATGAGTACAAAGCAGAGGCGGTACCACTGCAGCGAGTAACGCAAGTGCGAGACCTAGGGGTATATCTCACTCCAGATCTTACGTTTCGCGAGCATATCACTAAGATATGTAAGAAAGCGTACAGAAACCTCGGCTTTGTTCTTAGGCAGTCACAAGGGTTCACTAATATTACGACTATTAGGGTATTATACGACGCTCTAGTCAGGAGTCACTTGGAGTACGGTGCTGTCATATGGTCTCCACATGAAGCCAAGTACTCTGTCATGCTGGAGCGTGTACAGAACAAGTTCGCGCGTCACTTGTACTTTAGACTGTACGGGGTTTATCCATTGTACCCGCTGATGTACCCCACCCTATTTGTACTGGGCATGGTCGGGTACAATGAATTGAGAGTGCGACGACAATTCACTCTTGTCGTCTATTTAATAAAGTTACTCCGGGGCAAGGAGCATAATCCGGGAGTGCTTCAGTGCTTGCGGTTTAATGTTCCAGATCGCTACGTGTGGAGGCGGCGGCGCCCGCCACTGTTGGCTGTGCCAACTGCCAGAACCAACTTGCTGGCCAAAGCACCTCTCACGCGAGCAATTCGTACTATTAACGAAATTCAGAATAGGTTAGACATTTTTTCGTGTTACTTTGGTGAATTAGCAAAGATAGGTTTATACATAATATGTTATGAAAGCGACAATTAGTGTGTTTATTGTATTGTTATAATTATAAGGATGTATTGTTTTAGTTGTAAGTTTGTGCTAAGTGAAGTAAGTTAAGTTGTATTGTTTATTGTATTGTTATAATCATAAGGATGTATTGTTTTAGTTGTAATTTTGTGTTAAGTGAAGTAAGTTAAGTTATTGTGTAGTTTTTTATAATTTGTGAGCCTTAACTATCGCATTAGGTTTCTAAATCTGTAATGATAGTTTAAGTTTTTAAGATAAATAAATAAATAAATAAATATGTGCGTGTAGATGTAATATGTCAAGTACCTAGTTCTTAGTTCATCAATTTAACTTTTGTTAATACTATGCGCCACAAATATACTTTAACACCATAATAGTACAAATAATAAAAAGTATAAAAACTAAAACCCAACTACGACAAAAAACGACGCTGAAAAAGTATAAAACAAGATTTTCAGAATACTGAACTGAACAAAGTTGCTACATATTTGCATGTCTTACGATACTATTCTGAAGTATGCAATATTCACTATTTAGAGATAAATTTTCATGTTTGGAAAGGCGTAGTCACACGTTACATATACCTACCGTAGCACTTTCATAACGTGTGACTGCGGTTTTCCAAACATGAAAATTTATCTCTAAATAGTGAATATTGCATACTTCAGAATAGTATCGTAAGACATTATTGTCAATTTACAACGAAGGCATCTTGGTAGAGTCTACTGTGTCCATTTACTTGCAACTATATTAGCAACTTTGTTCAGTTCAGTATTCTGAAAATCTTGTTTTATACTTTTTCAGCGTCGTTTTTTGTCGTAGTTGGGTTTTAGTTTTTTAACTTTTTTAACAATGCTATCACCAAGCCAATCCTTTTTCATCTATCTTGGGCTTTATTATATCCCAATGCGGCTGTATATCTGTATTTTATATAGAGCGACTGCCTATCTAACACAATACCCCTTTATAGCACTGGTTGTCAGAATTTCAGCTTTCGGGCTCTTGATCCGCTACCTACTACTGTCAAAAGTAAACGAATGAAGGCCCTTATTTTTGACATTGATATCTACACAAAATTTTCCATCCCCTTAACGGAATTAATTGGACATCCCAGTACCTGAAATTGTAGAATTTAGACGGGAGGCCTATGTCTGGTAGGACAATCTTTGTTTAAAGGATAATGATGATAGAATTTAGTCTTTGTCGTCATTCTTAGTATGTTAGTATACCTGCCCCCTAATCGGCGAACACATTTTTGTCATATGATTGCAACTAGTTGGGATCAGTTGGTATCGTTCGGGCCGCCCATTGGGCCGTTCGGTCCAAACGATCCCAACTAGGCGCAATCATTTGACAAAAATGTATTCGCCGATTAGGGGGCTGCTTAAATAATTATAAAAGTAGGTTGTTTTGAGAGGAGACCAAAACTATAAATGGTAGAGAAAATTCGGAAAATATGTAGATACCTAGGTACATACCTTCCTGGATACTTCAGCTTTAGGGAGTTAAGATTTCCTCGAACCTTAACGTTGGGCGGTTCATTGAGTCCAAGGGCAGGGTGGCTGCCAGGAAACTTGGCGTTATCGCAAAGGTCCGGCAGTACTTCACACCTGAGCAGCTTGTAATGCTTCTTCAAAGCACAGGTGCGTTCGTGTGTGGAGTACTGCAGCCACATTTGGGCTGGTGCTGCTAAGTGTCACCTGGCCACTTTGGATTCAGTGATTGGTGACCCTGATTTAACTCGAGATGGTCTCCAAAGCCTAGAGCATAGGCGTAGAGTAGCCAGCCTTTCGGTGTTCTATAGGATGCATTTTGGGGAGTGTGCGAGGGAATTGCATGGTTTAATTCCCCCATCTCCGTTCCACCATCGGTCGACCCGTCGTACGGCTAGTTTCCATCCTTACGTTGTTAACACCACTACGATCCAGACGAAGCGTTTCGCCTCCTCCTTTATACCGCGTACATCGCGGGACTGGAACAATTTGCCAGCGGCGGTGTTTCCGTTGGACTACAATTTGAGTGTTTTCAAGGCTAGAGTGAATAGGCTCTTAATAAACTAGTGCGCTTTACCATCAACGATTGCGTCACTGCTTACCATCAGGCGGGATTGCGGTCAAGCGCTAGTTTATAATATATACCTATTTAAAAAAATACTTACCTACAGAAGCAGTTAGGTACAAAAGAAACTTTCGCTGGTTTTGTTAATGTTTACATGTAAAGCCTGAACCCTTTTATTGAATGAAACTTTTAAGCGTTTTTAATATGCCTTTCCTTTTTGAACAGAACCTATGAAATACTTGAGTGTTATGGATGAAAACGATCTTTAGCAATACTATGGCTAACCTTTTGTAAATTTCCTTGGCATTCTGTTTATCCTGATCAGTTAACATGTCAGAAATGACTCAGTAATTTCTAGCCGAACTAGTACCATCACCGACAACATCTTCACAACAGACTAATTACAGTGTGTGGATGTGAAGCATGTTACCCTTATTATTTCTTTTTTGTGTCTAATATTCTTTTACGCGTCTACGAAATGTCTTGTATGCGCTTAAATAATTCTTATTAAACTCTCTGAAATGGTAGTGGGCTGGGCACATAGCTCGTAGAGCCGATTGCCCACCGACTCGGATAGCGGTCGGATGACAGATCATCCGAGTCGGTGGGATGACCATTTTGGTCAGAACCAAAATCGCAAGGAAGCGCTGGATGCAGGCCGCATCCAATCGTTCATTTTGGAAATCCTTGGGGGAGGCCTATATCCAGCAGTGGACTTCATGTGGCTGAGATGATGATGACGACGAACAAAAAATACAAATTTGTGCTATTAAGGAAACCATTAACTATTATTGCTTGCACCTTTGGAGGTATGAGGAACAGGGAGTAAAGTTCACTCATTATCACAATATGGCTAAGTTAGTGGTGAAACTGGTACCTGAATGGTCTAGGGAAGCAAAAATCACGTTACACACCGACTACGTAATTTAGGTAAATGCAAGTTCGAGACCAGGCTGAGTGAGAGCAAACTGATACCGCCCTCTTGTCATAATGAATTGCGCCAACTCAGTTCGAGAAGTTCTAGCCACAAACTACCTAGGTACCTACCTACGTGCCGTATAAATAATAATATGACTGCGTTTTCACAACATTGTCTGATGTTCGGATGTTCAACACTTGTTGGCATTCAGCGATGTACGCCAACAAGTGTTGCACGAAGAACGGAGCCCGCGTCCAGGTGCAAGATGGTCTGGGTCTTTTTTCGTGTGGAAAAATCCTCCACAGGCGCCCAGACGCCCGAGCTTAGGCTCGGGCATCTTATAACATCACATCACAATGAACACCTAACGAATTAGTACAATATTTAAATTTAGGGCAGATATAAATTCCGGGCATAATAAAACAGTCGCAAGTTATAATGAGGCTCAATTAACAAGAGATAACTTTCAACCCATTGGTATACCGCTATTTCATTTACATATCCCAGAAGACTTCAACATAGGTGAGTAAATGATATTATAATAAAACAAAATTGTAACTATTGAAATATCATATAATAAGTGAGTAAGTGCTGTTGTATTTAGGTAAGAATAAGAAATAAATGTGACAGAAAGGTATTGTTTTTGGATGTTACAGACTGCAGTTATAAGTAGATATGTGCGAGGCGCTCATTTTTGATAAGAGTTGCCCCACATCCATTTTGGAAATTAATAAAGAATGATTCCGTGTATTGGCATTAACTATAACTTAAATCAAAAATCTTAAAATATGAAGTTAATTATCTATCATTACCGGAATGGTAGCTAGAATGGCGGCCTTATAGCATCAACGAAATCCTGTAAGCAAACGCAGTCATGAGGAACACGCGGTTTGGCAGGGTATTCAGAACAAGGATCCAGAAAAGTCACCCTTTCGGTGCAGCGTTTTCGCTTATTCTCCTTTTTTCTATTTGTATTGCGAACTGTTCCATCACTCGAGGTTTCTGTTGGAAAATCACACAAAGTCAAACTAGAAAAAGGGGAGATCACATTCACACTCTCTACTGTATCTCTCTCTTTTGATAAGATCCGTCTTTCAGAGAATTCGTCGGTGCTGAACATAGAGGTCTGGGTTTCTGATTCTTCATCTTTTAAAACTTTGACTACGCCTCCACGTAAGAGATTTAAGGTCATGCAGCAAGTAGGACAAAGAGCATTATTGATAGTATTATCAACAGAGAATGCTTTCGCATCTACTGAAGTACAGCCTTCAGATTGTGTTTCTATATCTTTTGTATATTTGATATCTTCAAAGAACAGGTCGGAGGGTGGTGGGAGGATAGGTTGGCAGATGTTGCAGTTACAATTAACGTGAGCCAATCGGTTTTTCAACAAGCGAAGTTCTCGCGGCTCATTACTGTACATTGCGTTGAAATGAGGAGGATATAATGTTTGCCACATGATTAAGAGAAGGTGTAGTTGTTTCACCTACAACGTGAATGGTCAAATGCCAGTACTCGGAGTCATCTTTGTTAATTTAACACATTATGGCATTCTGATAAACTTTTTTTTGTTATTTATACGTTTATGTATAGTTCTGTTTCACACGATGTCACAGATATTGACGTCTGTCAGGTTTATACAGATAAAATTCATTGAATAAACTGCGTTCTAGAAGTATTAATGTATGTAGGCCTTAGCCTACATACATTAATACTTCTAGAACGCAGTTATATAAATTTGAACTTCTAGTACTCTTTGGTTATTTCATTAGGTTATTTACATTAAATTATTTCCATACGAATACTGTTAAGTGATATGGAAATAATTTCCATATCACTTAACAGTATTCGTTCCGAGCAACAAGTACCGAACACTGGTGGACTAGGGCGGTGGCCCTCCCCAGGCCTCCATGGCTATAATGTTTTTACCATTGTTATACTCTTTGTTGGTGTTTACCCCACTTGTTATTTGCTTTAACCAAAGAGTTTAACAACCAGTAGGATAAATGTTGAAATACTCTTTGCTTTACCGTAGGTACCTACCTAATGAAATAACCAAAGAGTACTAGAAGTTCATAATGACGAAATAGCCATAGATGATATACTATAACTGGTAGAAGTAGCCTGCTGACTGACGCTGACAAATAGATATTAGAAAAATATGTTGTAACAAAATGTCCTTTCAAATCTGAAATCACCTGAAATAGTTAATAAAACATGGATTTAATAGAGAGCATCTATTACCCGCATAACCCTAAATCGAAACACATGAATGGTAACGTTTGTCTAACAACAAAAGTGGGTACCTCTCCATGTTAAGAAATAATTAAAACAGATACAAATGTCTCAGTAAATCAATTTCATTGGTATTCCTAGCTATCACTAAAACAACATGTTGAATTGGATGGACGGCGCCTGAGAAAGACCAAAGCTCCAGTCAATACATACGGTTTCAAAAATTACAAAGCCTCCATACAATAAACATGAAAGTACTCCATATTTGTGACAATAGTGGCAATAAACAAGCAACAAATCGGATTGAATACAGAATTTCAGGAGGCAAATTGATCTCACGCTCCTTCATTGTTCGAGGAAGAACTTCAGCTGTATATGAGTCGAACTTAGATACATACCTCAGCATTTGTATTTTTTGAGCATCGGTTGAACATTGAAAGTTACAGCCATGTCAAAATATCATATGAAATGCACAGACAGCGACGTGCCACCAAAAAGGACGAAAAAGGTAGCCATAAAAGTTAATCATAAGTACAGACGACAGCACATCAAGCTACTACTCTGTCAGATTTCCATATTAGATTTTCAACTTTATCTCTAAAGCATTAAGGCTCAAGGTTGATAGCCTGGTCCGGGCCATGGTCCGGAGCGAGAGTGCATGGCAGGCCGACACCTCCTTCTGCGAAGCAGTGATACTGACAAAAGAGGTGGCGGTACGCCTGAGGCAACGGGAATCCCAGCGCCCCCACGCCACTAGCCGCCGCAGGAGACGCCCTAATCGGGAGACGACTCCTAACTCCCAGCCACCGTAGGCGCGGGCCTGCGGGCGGTGAGCACTGGGCAGCTCCCCGCCTGATAAGGGCCAGGCCCAAGTCGACGACGCGTCGTGTTTCACGCGCGCCTCATAGAGATGTCAGCACATCGTGACGGGGTCCACGAAGACCGATGCCTCCTGGGTCAAGGTTGCGGGTTGGTTAAACAAGAAACCGTGGCCCTGGCCGTCGCACAGGCATACGAAGAAACACGGGTGGGTTTTAGTCAGTAAAAGTCTGACACGACCTTCCGCTCCGCCCAGAGCCGACGAAGTCATTTGATCATTTCCAATCCCAACAAAAAAAAAGGCTCAAGGTTGATTGGGAAAATCTGATAGTTTGGGGTAGCTTAGCTTGACCTACTGTCGTCCGTACCTAATATTTATTTTAAGTAGCGTGGAGGCACTACGCATTTAGACACGCAACAAAACTAGTACAGAAGTGTGCCCTTCAAGTCACAAAATCTGTCAAATTTCAACTGTATGACTAAACAATTACGGCTCAAGGTTGAGTGAGAATATTTGACAGTTTTGAGTAGCTTGGCCTGCTGTCGTGCGTACAAGAAATTTCTTACAGACTGTAGTAGTATTCATGTGCTACTGTAACTTGCATACTACGTTGTTAGCTAGTTTGTTCTCGCTACGTAATTATACTCCCTATGGAGTTTACACTAAACTTGCTGATGCTACGCAGTCCAGCTGCGCCGTTTACCCAAGCTACGCAGCTCACTATCTACATACACTTTGCGTTTACATAGGTAGGTACACAAGCGAATCGCTATCGACTCATCGAAACAGACAAGTTTTGTCAATAATTTCCCGCTATAGGTATTTAAGTATTTTAATCAGAGCGAAAAATACGTGTAAGTGGTGTCTTGCCAAAACATCTCAAGCAAAGAATGCAATAGCAGATATAGCAGGGTAATTGCGTAACATACTATCAGTAGCAATAGGTTTCATTTTGGCAGTTGAACAAAATTCGTTGCGTTATTTACTTTGTTGAGCAGGCACTTTTTTCGACCATATAGAGTAATGGATTAGCAATATGCTCCATAACGGTTGTAATTGATAGTAATTGTGAATTAGGCTTCAAGTTCCTTCTATTCCGCCGTAATATATTGACCCTTGGTGTAAATGCGTGTGTTGTCAGATTTATTGGTAGAGTAGTAGAGCACACAGAAGAGTTACCGTGATAATCATAGCCAATACAATGCTACCGTCTTCCAGTCTTTATTTCTTTCAGTTACTGCTTGTTCATGTATCTACAGACGACAGCACATCAAGCTACTACAATCTGGCAAATTTCTTTATTAGAGTTTCAACTTTATCGCTAAAGCATTAAGACTCAAAGTTGATTGGGAATATTTGACAGTTTCGTGTAGCTTTACCTACCTGCTGTCGTTCCTACGTTGCTATTTAGATTATTAATGAATTTAATTTCGCAAATATTAATCTTAACATTCTGCAGGGCCGACTCGTAAACGGCTTGAACCGAAATTGGTCATTTTTAATTTAAGTAGGTACCTAGTAATTGACGTGTAAACTCTTTCAAAATTTTGTTCCGATTCACTCCGTTTTACGGTAGCCTACCGTATTTACCTGCAGACAGTGAAAAACCAATTTCATTCTGTTCAAAGCCAACACCGCCTGAAACTCCGAGACAGGATGAAACGGGCCTGTTAGCGAAGATCAATTCTAACCAGCCGTGTTGCTGCGAGGTGGTATCGCGCGCGCTACGCACTGACGACTTGCCCCAGTACCTGGGCATGACCAGTCGCCGCGCGGCGCTCCAGATCGGCGAAGAAGAGTTACTGTACTGCAACCCTGACATAAATTTTGACGACCGGGGTGAAGCTACCACCAACTCAGCAGAATCCAGTCAAAAGAAAAATAAACCACCAGAGAAAAAATAACAACACGTAGCACAAATTTAACACTTAACATCACGCTTTACTTCCACGAAGAGTAAGACAGGGTACAGGATCCGTAGTACGTCCACATTTTGACAGTTATGCCTAAATCTCAAATAATAGTGGGCGAGTCACATAACGATGAGGGTACAAATATAGTTATTTTAATACCCATAACCGCGGAACCGGAACAATTGCCCCAAAACGTAGAAGCTTTTCTTAAGAAGAGCACCCGTTGGATTAGATTCTTAAAATTTGTAAGAAGACATAGGAGAAAATTCTGTCTTTTCTTCTATTTAACACTTGTCCTAACTTTAGCAGCTATTTCTTACAGTTCGTACCGCTATTACAAATATTATTCTGACATAAATAGTGGCGACGATGAAAATAACCCCAGAAATCCCCCAAAAGGCGAACAAAACTAAAAAACCATAACGACTCGAGAATGGTCCCACCTCTAAAGAACCGAGTAACATAAATCCCGACTCTGAGAATGCCATTTGAATAAGCTTCAAACCTCTTAAGAACTTCACTTGTTGTTGTCAGTTGCTGGTGATTTTCTGCTCACTAAATGCTGTGCAAATATAATTATTACTAATACTAACTGTTGGTTAATGTAATAATAAGGACCACAAAGTTTAAAACCCGAGCAGATAATGATAGCAGCTCCATACCCCTTCCAAATAAAACATAATACATTTCAATAAATTCTTATTTTATGATGAAACAGTGTACAAATTATTCACAAACACCGATGACACAAATGCAAGGAAAATACTAGCTTTTTATATAAATTTGGATTTTGGATTAAATTATTAGAAACAGTAAAAATTAACAGAATAAAACTTGTTGCAAATAAAGATTGTTTATATTGTAAAACATTCTGTCATCAATTTCTTGAAGTATGTACAAAAATAATGATTACCAAAGGCCAAGGTAGCACAAATAAATTCTTTTGTAATAGTTAAAATTATACTTCTGGTATACAAAGTTTAACAGAACGGGTAGATATATACACATCAAGGGCACAGCTTCTTTATACTATTTTAAAAGATATTGGAAGGATTTCAACTCAAATACTCTAAAAATTGGTACCTGGGTTTTATGTTTTTCAAATTCAAATAATCAATCAAAGAAGCCATATCCTTGCTATGTATATACATCTTTACTTTTTCTATATACGAAACCTGAATAAACCGATTCAGTTGCTTCTTCCGAACAAACTATGTTCGGAAGAAGCAACTGAATCGGTTCCTATCACTTTTACATCATGTTATATTTTTTCTCAAATACATTTAGAAACTGCTGCAGTATGCTTACCGAGTGCGCAACACAGCTGACGGTAGAGCACAGTGAGACAGCGCGGGCGCGAGCGGGCGAGCGGTGCGTTGACGCATAACTTTGTGGATTTCATACCTTTTTAGAAATTTTGTACAAAGATTCTTTACTTAAAAATAAACACGTGTTTCTGGTTTCGCATATACAAAAAATTACGTTGTATATTAGAACTAAAATCAATCTTCCATATTGTTCGCCGCGTCCTTATTCAGTTCTTCCTGTTCAGCGGCCTTTTTGAATTTCTCACACATATAATTCCAGTACTTGCTACGAATTTTATCGTATTTCCCTGCCAATGCTTGACATAGTGCTACCGCTCTAGTCGCACAGTGAAGAGAGCTGATTTCTCCCTTTTTAACAGCTTCATCACAAATATCTATAAGGAATGCTAACAGGTAAGGAGAACGGCACTTGTTATTATAAAGCTCTTCGCAGAAAGCTGTAACTACCCCATTCCCGCTTAAACCTCGCTTGTCATGTAATAACACGCCTCTTAGATAATTCCAAGCGCTTTCATTGTTCTTGATAAATTTAATCTTTTCCATTGTATAGCAGATTTCTTTTTGTACAGTCAGATCCGACCAGCCTAGATGGTTATTCACGACGAAGTATCGTTGGTTCCACGCCGAATTGTTACGCACATCGTCAGTGATAAGGTTATCAACAAAATCCATTTCCTTCTCGTACAGTCTGTAAAAAAGATTAGAATTTGAGCAACAGTGGGTAATTAAAAGAGACCTTGTAAGAGATGAGGTTTAACTCTACGCAAACTGTCATTATTATTTTATACAATTCTAACATTTCTTTTTACGACAGTGACTCTGATTGCGTAAGTATAATTTATTGTTGTTAGGATCTCTCAAGAGAAGTACAGGGTCAAATACGCGTGATAAGGTAATGTTAACACAAAAAAAAACTAAAATAAAACCTGATTTGCGTAACTCATTTTTAATTAAATATACCGTAAAAAACAGCCTTTAGTAAGGCTGTTTTTTTAGCAGCACAAAAATCTAAAAACAGTAATTTATAAGTGCAAAACTGTCTACTAACACTATAGATCTCATAGTTGTCGGAAATAAAATTATGTATTTACATTTTATTATTATACTACCAGAGGTAATTTTTTTTTTTTTTTTTATTATTATCATACCTATAGGTACCATCATACCAGAAGAATTTTCCGGTCTGTGTATGTCCCTTTGCATTGTGTTAAGAAACACACACAGTTGACGTCGACGCGCGACGAAACACATAGCATGCTTTAAAAACACACCATTAACTTTACACAAAAATTCCATTTCTTTGTGACATCGAAAAGTTCTTAACAATGGCGAATTTTGAAGAAACTTTTTTATTTATACTTTTCACGCAAAGGCACATCAAGTTTACAATCTGTAGGTTTCTTTATTAGATTTTCAACATTATCTCTAAAGCATTAAGGCTTAAGATTGATTGGAAATATTTCACAGTTCCTTGCTGCTGTATTTCACAGCAGATGTCGTCCGTACAAAGGCGAACTTATGCCTCAGGCATTCTCTAGCGGTCAACCATGGGTGATGACGAGTTATATATTTGTCATTGGACATTACTTATAGTCCGTTTGTTAGTTATTTTAGCTGTTCAGTATGCATTACTGTCAAAATCACTGATCATTATTCACATAAGGTACCACTGACATGTCTGTCAAAATCATTAAAATCTTTACGCGCGTTACAATAAGGTTGTTCTTAGACTGCTGCTGTCAGACTTAAAATGACTGTGAACGGACTGTAGTACAAGCTGGTGTAATTTTAATTAGAAAGTTTTGAAAAGCATACCCAAATGTTTTAATTGCCCACTGTCGATGTTGCCACGCGTGATAGTTTTTAGGGTCTTGCATCAGGGCATCTCCTGTTAGCTCCAACTCCTGTGTTGGATCTTGAAGCCATTCTATAAGTACTCTCCTATGATGCCAGACCTATAAAATGATAAATAGGTAAATAAATAAAGAGTTTGTTTAATGAAGTAAATAAGTCAATTGAATTTCGCGGGCTATTTGACGTTTTCCCCTAAAGAGCTTGCAACTAGTGCCCATGTGTGAATCACAGTCCAAGCATACATAAAGCTGGTATAGGCATAGATATAACTCATCATCAACATCTCAGCATTAATCCCAGTTGCATCCGAAGATTTTTCAGCCTTGGAGTCAGTCCAGGCATACATAAAACTGGTATAGGTATAGATAAAACTCATCATCATCGTCATCTCAGCATGAATCCCAGTCGCATCCGAAGCTTTTTCAGCTTTGGAGTCTGGGGTCCGCTTTACCAGTTTAACTGCTGCTTTTGGTTAAACTTTGATATTTTCCGTGAAGCGTCTGCCGTCTGACCTCCACAACCCGAAGGCGATATCGAGGCATTGGAGTTAGACCAATTGTTGGACTTTTGAGGGTTTTAACAACCCATAACGACTGCCATTAGCTGGGACCGGGACCAATGGCTTAACGTGTTTTCCGAGGCACGACCAGACCAGTGTAAATATTTATATTCATGCATACAAATTATTGAACGGCGCGGTGCTCGAACCCGCGCCTCCTTGCGGAGTGACCGCGTTCGCTACCACTACGCCACGGAGGCTGTCAGGCATAGATAAAACTATTGATTTTATATAAATTGAAACAGTAGCAAGTAGCAACATACCTGATAGTTTTTAGGCGAGTTTTTAATTACTAGTTCTACATATTCCAACTCAGATCTCAAATCCGTTCCCAAGGCCTTAAGTAGATCTCTCCTGTAAATATAAAATGACAATATTATAGAAGGCAAAACAAGAAGGAAGAGTTGCTTCCCAGTAGGGTTACCCACTTGTTAAAAGCAACTCCGGTTATAGACCACTATTGCCATGCTATATATAGTAATACATACATATAGCATGGCAATAGTGGTCTATAACCTAAAACAGTTAAATCCAATAAAATCCTCTCTATGGTGGATACATGGTGATGCATATGTAACTATATTCTCGCCAAGTTCCATAAAGAATAGAGATAAACAAACCAATTTAGGGTTATCACAACACACGTTTTACAAATCTCCTGTTATTTACGTGATTGTCGACTTTTACATGCTAACTATTTATTAAGGGTCCGTCCTGTTAATCTGCTCATTTTGATCAATTTTGTTCCATGATTGTGAGAATATGTTACATAATATTAGTAAAATTATGTATGATATGGATGGTACAACTCTTCATCTAGGTGCTAGCTTGACTACTTTTTTCAAGAAACTTCATAATTAGTAGTAAATCTACAATTTCCAATACTCTTTTTCTCAAATTTCACGTTCGAGTGAAGTTTGACCATAGTTTCTGAAGAAACTACAAGCGATTTTGCCTATAAAAAGTACTATTCACATCAGCATATAACTATCTTGCTGCTAGCTTGACCACTTTTTCGAGTTTATTTCATAATTCAGCCAAAAACGAAGACGGAAATTAAGAAATTCAAGGGAAAACTGCAGCCAAACAAGTATGTTTTTTCTATAATAAATCAACTTTTTTTAAAAATTAAAAAATGCCTCATTAATTTTAAGGTATTTTTATAATAGAAACAAAAGTTTATTTTCTAAAAAAAAAATGTTTTTCATCATGAAAATCAATGTCAAAATCTACTATATTTACGAGCGCGCTAACGCAGCCGGCTCAGTGGTAACTCGGCTAGCGCAACGAGTGGACGTATCACTTTGTGTCGCTAGAGCTCGCGAGTTTTTTCGTAGGTTTATGTAAAAAATATACTGCGACTACCACAACTTGGTCCTTTAATAATTTTTCTTTCTTAGTAATATTATATTAGTTGTGAATTATATTAGGATATTTACGACTTATCCCTTGGATTGCTTTAACTAATTTTTAACCGACTTTAAAAATGAAGGAGTATATTTTTTTTGAGTTCGTAGATTTTTCTATCATTTGTGAACCAATTTAAAAATATCTTAGGTTTTTTATTTCTCTATTAAAGTCAATTCACATAATGCTTTTGTTATACCTAAACTCATTTTTTTTTTAAGATAATGGGGCGAAACAAGGGAGAACATTACCAATGTATCAATAAAAGAAAGAGGAATAGAGAGAGAATGGCAAGAGCCAGACAAGTGCTTAAAGAACGTACTTTTAATCAACTGGATACCACTTCGTCATCTACTATCGAAGTCGAAGTTGAGTTGAGTTGAGTTGAGTTGAGTGTCGAAGTTGATGTAGGCACAGTACGTTTCTGCTATCTAATTTTTTTTTAAATAGCCTAATGTATCTCCCTCTGCTATGCAAAGGGAGACACAGTAGGCTAGGCTAGGTAGTAGGGGGGAGGCCTTTTTACTTCCAAACCTCGCTGACCTGTGTTATCTCATGAATAACCTACAATTATTTATTAATTTTATTTTACAAGTCTTTCAATCAAATACAGCTTGCTTTTTGTTTTCTTTATATAATCATATGCTATTTATTGCAGAGTAAAGAAAATAATCGAAAGGGAGTAAGTTATTTATTTAGAAACATACAATTATAGCACTATTACAGAGCATTCCAATTCAGTGCTATAAGTAAGAATAAATTATACAAAACAAAAAAAAAAAAAACAATACATACATAAAGTCAGAATAATTAGTAAAGAAACATTTATAATATATTTACAATATATACTTAGGCTATAATAAACAGGAACAATACCTATATCATTAATTATTATTAGTTGTTTGGCAACAAATTTATTTTCAAGCGATGTCTTTGAAATTGAGTCAAACAAGGTATGTACTGGATGTACTAACTATGCTGCATTTAATGCACATTAAGTAATAATAATTAATTTAATTCACCAGAAACACACATAAGTTTGAATTTTTGTTGTTTCAGCAGTCACCAGTTTCGTCGTAGTTATAGAAGGACGAAGAGTAGTTGATTTTCAGTATTTTTTTGACCAATTTATTAACATATTAGGTCACAATTCAAAATTTGGATGCAATGCATCAAACCACGTTATAATTAAAGAAAAATTGCAAGGGTTTTGTTCAACATTTTCATTGTCACGTGCAATGTGTGGAAGTCAATTCCTGCTAAAGACGTGTCAAATTAAAACAAACAAACTGGACGTTAACCAAAGCGCTGTTTCGGGAGTTATAAGTATCGGATGTGGTCGAACCAACTTAAATGAGCTAGCTGCTTCCATAGATTTGCCACTTATGAATAAATCAAAAGTAAAGTTAAATAAATGTCACGTCAATTTATTTAACTGGTGGAAAACTACAGCCGAAGCCACAATGATAGAAGCTGGTAAGGAAGAGGCTTCTGTAGCTCTCGAAAGTGGCAATGTAAGTCCATCAGGTATACCAACTATAGCCGTAACAGCTGATGCTGCTTGGGGAAAACGTTCATATAAAACAAATTTTTCTTCCGCAGCAGGCGTTGGAGCTATAATAGGGGTGAAAAGTGGCAAATTATTACATGTTGGTATTAAAAATAAATACTGTTTTACATGTTCCCGTGCAGCTAATAAAAATATTACACCCCTGAAACACCGGTGTCAAAAATCATACTGGCTCTTCCACTAGTATGGAGAAATCAATAATCGTTGAGGGATTTAGAGAATCTGTGAAAACACATAATTTAGTGTATGCAAAACTTATTGCTGATGGTGACTCAAGTGTGTATAAAAACATATTGGAAAGCAGGCCATATTCAAACGTTACGGTTGAAAAAGTGGAGTGTTCCAATCACTTAATGCGCAATTATAATGGGAAAAATTTAAGTTTGATGAATATCTTTCATCAAACTTAATTTTTTCCCATTATTTTTATTATTACGTCCATCCCATTAAACGAACGCAAGCTACTACATTCTGATCGAGTGAACCGATTACGCATTGCTGTGAAAGCAGCAGTAAGATTCCGAGGAACTCAAAATGTTCCATTTACTGAGCAAATCAAAAACTTACAAAAAGACATTATCAACAGCCCACAACATATTTATGGAGACCATTCACAGTGTGAAAACTATTACTGCACAGACGAAAAACCAACTTTTGCCTATTGCCCGAAATTGTCGATCCAAGAAAATCTCGTTCAATGCCTCTACGAGACACTTCATTTTAAAATAATAGGAGGCTAATGCCGGCAGCTAGGTCCTGAAGTTCATCTAAGAGATTTCTTTAAGGTATTCTTACGGTTGCTTTAAAATTCTTTGATAAATAATATTTTAAACATGTTTTTGTTTTATATATCGTTTACCTAAATACTGGAAATCTGTCTAACTGGAGGTATCTATCGTAATCCTAAATGCTGCATCCGGTTAGACTGGAAGCCGGTCCGAACATAGTTGGTAAAAAGGCTAGGCAGATGATTATGATATTGTATATGTAGGTACTTACACTACACTTTAATATTAGTATCCATAAACTAATTATTTAGTTATTGCAAAAACTCAAAAGGAAAATTAATTTATTTATATATACTTACTAGAGTAGGTAGGACATAGATATCGACGCTTGAAAGCCAATCATATCTTCTTCTTCTTCTTCAGCCTATAGATGTCCACTGCTGGACAAAGGCCTCCCCCAAGGCTTTCCACGCTGACCGGTCTTGTGTTGCCCGCATCCATCGGCTTCCCGCGACCTTCACCAGGTCATCGGTCCACCTTGTTGGGGGCCTCCCTACGCTGCGTCTTCCAGAACCTACGTGGCCGCCACTCCAGAACCTTACTGCCCCATCGGCCATCGGTTCTACGAGCAATGTGCCCTGCCCACTGCCACTTAAGTTTAGCGACTCGCAGAGCTATGTCGGTGACTTTGGTTCTTCTGCGGATCTCCTCATTTCTGATTCGATCACGCACAGAAACTCCTAGCGCTCTTTCCATTGCCCTTTGTGTGACTCTGAGCCTTCGTATGAGGCCCATTGTGAGCGACCACGTTTCAGTTCCGTAAGTCATCACCGGCAACACACACTGGTCAAAGACTTTAGTCTTGAGACACTGTGGTATCTTGGACGACGAGAAGATGTAGCGTAGCTTCCCGAACGCTGCCCAACCGAGCTGGATTCACCGAGACACCTCTTTCTCGAAGTTGACCTACCTAGTTGGACTGTTTGTCCCAGGTATACATACTCGTCAACAACTTCGAGTGCAGAGCAACCAACTACAATTGGAGTGGGTGCGACATGAGAGTTCGACATGATCTTCGTCTTATCCATGTTCATTTTTAGACCCACTTGTTGGGAAGCTCTGCTGAGGTCATTGAGCATTTTGCCCAAGTCTTCCAGGGTCTCAGCCATGACCACGATATCATCTGCGAAACGGAGATTAGTGATGTTCTCGCCGTTGATGTTGTTGCCAAGTCCTTTCCAGTCCAGGAGCTTGAAGACATCTTCCAGCGCAGCAGTGAACAATTTAGGAGATATGACATCTCCTTGTCTCACTCCACGCTGCAGTTGGATCGGTTTCGAGTCCTGATCCTGGAGACGGACTGACATGCTGGCGTTCTTGTACAAACACTTTATCACCTCAATGTATCGATGGTCAATTTGGCACCGCTGGAGAGACTGTAGCACCACCCAAGTCTCAATCGAATCGAATGCCTTCTCATAGTCCACAAACGCCAGCATAGTGGTTTGTTATACTCCTCGGACTTCTGTATAACTTGCCGCAGCGTATGAATGTGGTCTATGGTGCTAAAGCCTTTTCGGAAGCCTGCTTGTTCGGGAGGCTGGAAGTCGTCGAACCTGCGAGCGAGACGATTCGTGATGACCCTAGAAATCATATCTAAGCGACAAAAGTTCGTAAATTGAGTTATATACACCATTCGAACCGCCAGATTTTTCTGCGTCGTTTGGTGTATAATTGTATATAACTCAATTTACGAATTTTTGTCGCTTAGATATGATTGCCTTTCAAGCGTCGATATATTATCGCGTAATAATTATGTTAACCCTAAAATTTTGTTAATAGATTTCTAAATGTGAGGAATATTAAATTAAACTGATTACTTATTCTGATATTTCATTTTACCGCATATGTTTTTATTTCTTAAATTGCCTATGTAATAAACTATCATTACACCATATTTTTTTAATGTCAAAATGTATCAATATTCATCTAAATTGTGATAAATATACAATGTGCACTCGTTTCCGACTATTCACAAATCATACTTTATATAATTTAGAATAATATCTTCTAAAGGATCAAAAATGTTTAAGCGTTCACTAAGCTCGATATTTACGCGCGTGTGCGTCTAGCTGCTAGAACGATGCACACAAAGATAACATCGCAACGATTTTACCTAAACTGTAGCGAGAGAATTTTGTGCACGGACTCTTAACAATTCCTATTGCAGCATATTTCTATAGAATCACAAAAATAACATGAACAATAACTTGGTATTTCGAGAAACCAGTGAATAAAGTTGAGGCATTTGTCAATACGATTTTGCGTATTTTAATTACTTTCAAATCAACTGCATAATACATGCAGTGTAATACTTTAAAGTATGGACTATGAATCAAAAAATTTAACCTATTATGAAATTAGCTTACATGTGTGTCATATTTCATTCAAATCGGTTAAGCGTTCTATGCAAATCATAAATATCTAAACAAATAACCTGTTTACATTAGTAGGAAGTATAATTATTACTTTTATGAAGATTATCCTACTAGAAAAGATTGTTAACATCTGTCTTTTAGGCGTAAACTACTTGTTGCTTTGCAAAGGTTTGTTTACCTCTATTCTATATTGAATTTGGCCGACATATAGGCCCACATCTAGGGTGGTATTAGATAAATGTTATGCGGATTTGTTGTGTTGGATAAACAGCAATAATAGGATAAATTTGGAGGGGAACTTTAGGATCCTTTTTGTTTTAAAGACCACAATCGATTTTATTTAATGATGTTAACAGGCAATATTTGAATTTTTAAAATGCGAGTGTAGGTGTAGAATGCAGGTGAGTCAATGACTGCTATTGCTATGCTATAACAGAACATCTGAAGGTGAAGTAATATGAATAAAATGTTTATAATTAAAAAAAAAATTGCACAATTGCATGCCGAATCATAATTTTCCATAGATTAAATAAATAACAAACACCTTTTTAGTCTTCTACATATATTGATAAAAAATAAATCAGTCTTCCTAGTCTTTTCCCAACTATATTAGGGTTGGCTTCCAAGCTATGTGGAGGCAGATGAATACCAGTACTTATTAACAGAATTAAAAAAATATGTAAAAGAGGTTTATACCTTGATAGTTTTTATTCATTTGTAACATCGACTCTATGCAGCTTTAGAAAAAGCTGCCTAACTTTTCTGCTATTACACCAAACAAGTTGTAACAATTGACAGAATTTACTCTATAGGAGAAAATCCAAAACTGTTTCTTGGTTACTACATATCATGACAAAGACAGTAGAGAGGTTCTTGACCTGCAGTAAAGCAATATGGACTCTTAGACATGAGACATGATGGCCTTTTTATCTGCATCTATATGTCATTTAACTGGTAGAAAACATAATTATTTTGCCAGCTCTCATACATTTATTACCTTCTACATAATAAATGTATTATGTAATTGAAATATCAATAGGCATAGAACAAGACCAAGTTATTTTCGTGCTAATTAGCAGGGTTGGCGATCATCCAGTCATAGTATTATTAGTATAATTTATAGACCATTCTTCTCTTTAGATAATAGTTTGTGCCACTTTCTATCAGAATCTAATTGGACACTTCATAGCTAGTTTAGATTGAAGGAAAAAAAAGTTTTTCTTCTATAGTGTTTTAGACTCACCTGTATTGCCACACAGTATAGTTAGCTGGGTTTAGTTCCACTGCATCTTTTGTCAGGTGCAAGGCTCTTTCAGACTTCTCATTGTTTTGAAGCACGGCCCGGAAATAATCATATACATCAACAACTGAAACGAAACAAACCATTTTAATGAATTCCTATGTAAATACTGTATTAAGAGCTCAACTGTCAATACACAATTAGTTTTTTATTGCTATTGAACTTATTAATCTTGCTTAACAGAGGAAGGGAAGACAATACATTATTCTTTTCAAGGGGTATAACAAGTTGTAATATTAGTAAGAAATTGGTATTTTTATCATCATTATCATCAGAAGTAGGGAAAAATAATTGTAAATAAGTTGAAACACTGACCATGTACAAATTAATACAAGATTTAATAATCTGGTATTACAAAAATAATCAAGTTATGGTAATAAACAGATCAAGTTTTTATGACTTTTTTGTCCTTTCTAAAGTGAAGGTTACAAGAATTTAAGGAAGCTTACAATTTAATCGCAGGTGTATGAAAACACTTGACTCATCGAAAAGAGTGTAATATTTTTTAAACAAGTGTGTACTTACGTTTATTACGTGTTTAGAGTACTTACATTTTTCTGAATGGGCTATGACGACGACTAGGTTAGGCCCCTCGTCTTCCGGCACAGGTGTCACATCGTTCCATTCCGGACGGTCCATGTAGAACGTCCACGCAACATCGCTATCCCCGCTATCAGACATACTCAATGGGGTTCGAAACCACAACCACAACTAAAAGTCTCAGACAAATTACTCAAGTGTATGTTTACGAACACTATCGCTGGCAGTAGAGGTAATTCATGTGCACATAGAGTATCACGACGTGAACAAACAAGCGCAACTATCTAGGCCGGAGGTATTAGTGGCTTAATTAAACGAGTTGTTCCGTATCTTTATTTATACACACAGGTAATTTTTATTTTATTTATTGTGATTAGTAATTTGGCAAGTGGAAAATATGGCAACTACAGTACATCTACGACAACAAAACTGACAGTGACATTTTTTTTTTTGTTAAATTCTTTCCGTTCTTCTAAACGGAAAAGGCAAAGGCATAGTACGCCATACAGCCTAGTCTTCAGTAAATATATTCTTGAGTAAACTTCTATCCTAACTTATCCTAATTAATCCTAACTTATCCTAGCTTATCCTAAACTTATCCTAACTAATCTAACTCCTTTCGTTTCCCGCGTTTGGACGATAAGGAGGGGCATAGCGTAAAGACATGATGCGGCCACTATGCTACAATATTTCACTGTTCTTTTTGAATTATTCACTGAATGCACTTTTTACTACATTAATCACGCGTTTTTATTTAGTAAACGACACTATAAATAATTTTAAAAGTCCAATGAAAAATGAGCGTGACACGCATCTTGACATTCCCGCCAAACCCAATTGAAATTGAGTAATTGACAAATCCTAGAAGCGTAAATTGTAATGACGTTTGTGATTAGGGCTGCCAGATGAGTAAATTTATATTATACAGCTGGGTCCCAGAACTTAATCAAATCTGACTTAGCAAGAAAAATATTGAACTAAAATAAACAATAATTTACAACAGAACAAGAAGCAATTTTCAAATGTTAGTTTATCTGTTTCGATGTTTATACAGACGTCAGCCCATCAAGCTATTTAATACTGGTATAATGTCCAATTTTTAATTAGTGTTTAACTTTATCGCCGTACCATTAGGTTCAGGGTGTTTGGAAAATTTCACACAGTTTTGGGTAGCTTGACTTAACCCAAAAATGATGGGATTAAAGCATGTAATGTATAATGTAACATATAAGATAATACTTATTCGAGTCGTGGTGACCTAGTGGTTAAAACACCAGCCTCTCAAGTATGAGTGTGCAGGTTCGATTCCAAGTTAGGCAAGTACAAATGTAACTTTTCTAAGTTACATTCACTTTTTAAGCATATCTTGGACACCAATGACGGATTATAAGATGAAGGAAAACATATTGAAGAAACCTGGACTTTAAGTCTAAAATCGCCAACCCGCATTGAGCAAGCGTGGTGAATACGCTCAATCCTTCTCTTTATGAGAGGAGACCTGTGCCCAGCAGTGGGACGATAAAAATGTTAGTGATGATGATGATGATGAAGTTAATATTTATCCCTGTGGTACACCCCCGTGGGATATATCAATCTTACACGAGGGTGAAATTGCCGGCTAAAATTAACCTTTAACTAAACAGGATAGATTTACAAATTATACAGATTTTTTATACAAAACAGACTTACTGACAGCCCTATTTATGACAGCAAACATGACAAGCACTGTCACACTGTGACGTAAAAAGAAGGTAAAACAGCGCGGGATAGTAGCACTTTGAGACCGTTTTCATAAATAAATACGAAGTCGGTCTTTTATTACAAATCCAATGAAGGTCAGTGGGTCAGTGGCCCTACCAGAGGCAGGGCAAGACCTAAATTTGGTGTGGGCAAGACAAATTTCGCGTGGCCCCATGCGTACCAGGGGGAGGCAACTGGCCAGAAATCTCGCAGAACATGGATGAACTCCCCTAATTACTAAACAAAGTTTAAACGAGGAATTATCTCTGACTTTTATATAAACTACGCAGTAGACACTAACGAAATGTACAGTGTAATTGCCAAAAAACCGCGTGCGACTACGGATTTTATATAATAATAAAAGCAAAACAATTAACACTACCGAGTTAATAAAAATAGGTGGGTACAAATAAGATTAAAATTAATGAAAAAGGTCGTATTGTTAGGTGGAGATGACAATACCAATAAATTGATCTATGCATCGGTAAAATATCATGTTAACATATTTTAAAATGTTACAGTTTCTGATTTTTTGTTTATTTTTAAAGTGATATTGCGCCAAAGCATAATGTTTGAACTTAATGCATGAAGCAATGCATACAAATATTTGAAGGCGCGAGGCCCCTTGTACCGCGAGGCCGTAGGCGGTGGCCCACGTCGCCCACGCCTAACGCCGCCTCTGGGCCCTACTATACCTAACGTGTTAGAACCATCATAATCCCTTGGGAAAAAGCATAGCGCTATTCTTTACATATTATAGCTCCATCTTTGTCTGGCACTGGAACTTAGAAGCATGGTGGTTTTGATACATCTTAGTAACCCCTAAGTTAAGGAGGTCCTGTTAGAGGGAAATTAGTGATAGATGTTCTAAAAGAAAAGATTTCCTTTGTACATACAAAGGTGGTTTGATTACAAGGTTTCTGCACTCATTAAATAAAAAACATGTTTTTTGGAAAATAATAATTTTATAAAAAATACTACCATGTAGGTAAATAATTTATGTTAACAACTAACAGGTAACAAATGAAGAGGAATCATTCTATGCATTTACATTTTCTATAAAATAGTCTAACATTATACTCGTCGTTTATTACCAGCCATATGCGAGGCCGAGTCCGTTGGTGTAAGTCATGTGGGACACGGTGGGTGCAGCCGAGTATGCCACTCCAAGAAGACCAGCAGTAGCCACCTTGAAAAACAAAAGAGTAGCTATAATATAAACCAAAATGTAATGTAGTTAGAAAAAAATAGGCGCCATTTTCTAGAAAGGTATGGGAATATAGGATTTTTTTTCTTGCAAACCTCTATGTCAGGGATTGATGGTCCTAAGAGAATGTATCGACTGGTCTGGTATCGACCAATTTTTCCTACTTACCTCCTGCATAATGAATGAAACGATATAATCGGTTTTGATAAGACGATTCGCAGCAAAGTAGTAATGTTTAACCGATAATTGTACCGATAAAAGTACATTAATTAAAATGTTATTACCGTTATTTTCCATCTACGCGCTAACTGTAGATAAATAACCATGAACTCAATAGTAGGTACCTACCTACATGATTCTGGAATTCTAAGAGTAGAAAGTTTTCCTCGGGTATCAAAGAAAATTCTGTTGTTTTTTTTTTTTATGAGAAAAGTGCATAAATATGTAAGCGATTAAAGTTTATGCAAGAACGAAATTTCTTTTATAAACCGTTTCGTTTATATGAGATTGCATTAGTGATAAGGCCGCCCATTGTATATTTTGTAGTGTTGAATGTACTTATTTCTTATTCAATGTAGGTATGTTTTTAGTGTGCAATAAAATATATACAATATGTAAAGAAAACCCTGTCTGATCCGTGAAGGTATTGTTAGGTATCGATAACTGATTCTACTAATGCCCACAAAGCCGGGTTCAACTTAAAAAAAAAAACACTAGAAAAATAAATATTATTTCGCAAAACGAGGTAACTTACGACATGTGCGGTTAGCAATTCATGCGCGGGCGACGGGGGGCAGGACACGCGACACGTGGTCACATGCACATCGCTTATTTAATAATACCGTCAAAATGGTGTTGTCATTTTTTTTTAATCCACCAAATATCGGCGAAGTTGGAATTAATTCGCGGGGGGAAAAAAAGATTATTTCGAAATTCATTAGTATGGTTACTTTACTATGATGATTACGTAAAATTTTATATTACATTTGGTCATGTGTTTACCTAACCTTTATTATCCTTATGAGTCGGAAGGGGTTTTCTTTACATATTGTATAAATAAAGAAAATAAAAAATGTAATCGTCCGATATCCATCCGCGTTGTTAGGTTGAATCAGAATCTTTTAGCGTCAACAACAAAATTCGATTAACACAAATATGATAATGTTGGTACTTGGTATTTTATAATAGAAGCTAACAGTTGAGAGCCATTTGGCACTGTCAACTGATCACTTACTATAGTTTAAATAGATCTTACAGACTTGGTCGACTTTCGCCCGGGCGACTTTGCCTTTATTTTGGTTACTGAGGGACCGAGTCGCCGGCAACCAGTAGGGTAATTGCGTAACAGACTATCAGTAGCAATGGGTTTCCTTTTGACAGTTCAAGAACATTTATTGCGTTATTTACGTTTTTTAGCAGACACATTTTCGAACATATGAAGCAATGGATTGGAAAACTACTTTTACTACTACTACGAAATGATTCCAACCAATAGTAATATTGAGTTACGTAATTATATTATAAAAATAAAATCTCAGTTATTAAGATTTAAAAAACTAAAGTGTTACTTCTTAGACTTTTGTTGCCGACTGTACTAAATCGATGATAAAAAATTGCGCATCGATATCTCATGGACAAATTATCTTACTCGCTAGTTTTAAAATCTTATTCTTTTAAGCAGCAGTCTAGCTATCGCTATCATAAAATACATCACCCTTATGTAGGTATCAGCCTACATGAGAGATCAAAGGCGATGAAAACGGTTTTAAAAATATTTAATTACGGTTTTGGTACTTAATTATACAGAACCATTACGTGTATAGTTACAAACTTCCCCCTTATTCAGAAACGTTGCTTAAAGTTAACTAGTGATTAGCGATTGTTTAACCATACATTTTAGACGTTTGCGCGTTACTTAACTTTAATCATCGTTTATGAACAAACCCCTTAAACACTCCATCATCATCATCTCAGCGTTAATCCCAGTCGCATCCGAAGCTTTTCAGCTTTGGAGTCTGGGGTCCGCTTTACGCGTCGCTAACTGCTGATTTTGGCTAAACTTCGATATTTTTCTAAAAGCGACTGTCGTCTGACCTCCACAACCCGAAGGCGACATCGAAGGATTGCAGTTAGACCAATTGTTGGACTTTTGAGGGCTCCAACAACCCGTAACGACTGCCATTAAATGTTGGTATGGCAACCGGGGCCAACGGCTTAACGTGCTTTCCGAGGCATGACCAGACCAGTGCAAATATTCATATTCATGCATACAAATTAATGTTTGCACTGCAGCGCGGTGATCGAACCTGCGCCTCCTTGCGCCACGGCCGCGTTCGCTACCGCTACACCACGGAGGCTGTCAAACCCCCTAAACACTGTAGTTATTCATAAAGGATTATTAAAGTTAAGTGACGTTAAAAGGTCAAAAATGTATGGTTAAAGAATCACTAATCACTAGTTAACTTTAAGCAACGTTTATGAATAAGGAGGTTTGAGTCGAGTCGAGTGCAAGCAGGGTAGTAGGTGCAGTCACACCCACCAAAGTAAGTAGATAATAACCACAGTCGTCGGATATCGTTGAAGTTTAGTGGGAAACCGATGAATGTTTTCGAGTAAAATTTCATTAAATTATTCATAAATAAATAGTTCATTTATCCAATTAAATTTTCTTCAAAAACTGCAATCGTTTTTAACAGGTGGATAGTTCTCGTAATTTATCTCATCTCGGTGACAAACTATTGTCAGAAACTTGTCAAAATGTGGTGGAAATTATATTAAAGTACATTGAAATATCGCAGTATAGTGACCATCATGACTTTGGCTCAAACCTCCCTCATAGACGGTTCACGCGGCCGTCTGTTTCAATTGTCATTGACGATATCCGCCATTATTGTGAAATAAAATTTTCAATGAATTTCTATAATTTGTTACACGTGTTATTGGCAAAATTGTAGTAATCCATTCATTCATTGCACACAGGTTTTTTGTTGAAATTTTCATGTTTGGAAAGGCGTAGTCACACGTTGTCAAGGTGCTACGGTAGGTAGGTAGGTATATGTAACGTGTGACTACGCCTTTCCAAACATGAAAATTTCAACAAAAAACCTGTGTGACTTTAGACTTCGTTGTGACTTTAGCTTACCTTAGCGACGCCGACAGGAGCGACACCAACATGGGAGACGTAAGGCGACGCATAGCCGGCGTATCCAGGCGACAAGGCGACCCCGGGGTTGCTCACGCGCACATCAGACTTACGGACGCTTGAAAACGGCGTGTCGATCGCTTTCGAGTATGTCGATACCTGTGTATCAAAGTTTGCTTTTAAATTTAGGTACTTTAATAGGAGGAAATATTATAACATCATTCAGTGGGCATTTTCCTCTCATTATGACCGAAACATATATAAGTACCTAACATAATTTCACATAATTCACTCTCATTTCACCAATGAGATTTGCCGGACCACCATCCATGTAAGTAGGTAATAGGGGGCGAACCAATTGCTCAAATAAAAAATAAATAACGCTGCCCGATTTGTAAGACGAATAAGGCTGTCGGTGGGCAGTTTATCAAAGTAAACGGCTGCAAAGGCAATGGCACGTAGTAAATAGGTAGGTACTATAGGTATAGACAACATGTCAAATATTTCCAGTTTGAGCTGACCTCGCATTGCTTAGGCTTTTTTTTGAACATTCAGCTTATACTGGTTACAAGTTCACTGGATACGTACCTGGCCAAGATTGAACGGTGATCTTAGAATATTGGAGTGCTGTGAGGCGATTGCTGGCTGAGCAGGATAGGAGCTGTACGGATTAATAGCGCCATAGGCGTAGGGAGACACCAGCCCAGCGTGGGCTGCGGCTGCCAGGCAGACCAACAATAGTAACTGAAAAGAAAAAACACATCAAAGCACCACTAATAGGGTTGACAAGAGCCGTGCGAAACTTTTGGTGATTTTGCTAAAAATTGAATTGCATGATTTAATTCCGCCATCTCCGTTCCGGACGACCCGTCGTACGACGAATTTCCACCCTTACGTTTTTGACACCACAACGAACGGAACGAAGCGTTTCACCTTGTCTTTTATACCGCGTACCTACATCGAGGGACTGGAACAATTTGCCAGCGGCGGTGTTTCCGTCGGACTACAATTTAAGTGTCTTCAAGGCTAGAGTGAATAGGTTCTTAATAAACTAGCGCGCTTTACCATCAACGATTGCATCACTGCTTACCATCAGGCGGGATTGCGGTCAAGCACTAGTTTATAATTAATAAAAAATAAAAAAAAACAATTACAAGTAGGTACTTTTAAATTCTCAAATGGTCGGACACCCAGCAAGAAGCTTGTTGCCTATTACAAAGCGAACACCTCTCTTGGGAAGAACGGGCAAGAAACTCCACGGACGCTCTTTTAAAATCATAAAATTGTTACAAATAATTTGATTACATCATACACGTTGATTTTCTCCGTGCGAAACCGATGTAGAAAGGGGTGCACTTTAAAAGCGTCAGTTAGGAAAACACAAAAGCAATTCAGAAATTAAGCCGTGGCAGCTAAGAGATGACCAGTCGCCACTGACGGCGCCCATTCACGAATATGACGCATGGATCAGCACCATTTAGCTCGCACATTTTGAAGGGAACTCAATGATCCAACACAAAAGCCACCACATGCAGGTATTTGTTCAAGGTGTTGTTTGTGTATGTAAGTTTAAAAGCTTGTAAACGCAGCCACAATACCTACAGAAGATATTCATAGTGTGGGCCAACGCTTAAAAAAAAAAGAGTGAGCAGGACATCTCATATTCTTATATTTCAACCGACAGTTTTCAATTCGTTGATTGACTTTTGAACTTTGACTGACTTTTGAACCGATGGACTATCGATGAATTTATTTGCCAAATAGTTTAATTATCTTTAAAAAAATACTGTTAGGAATCACCGCCCTAACGGGATGCAGAAAAACAACATATAATAGTCGGAGACACGATAAGTATGTTACATAACAAAAATATAATGGCAATAAACTTACTTTTAAAAGCATTTTTAGTGTTCAACCCCTCAAAGCTCAGTCCGATATGTTTGAGTCGACAAACGCGTCAGCCTTTTATACTGGCCCAGTATGACAACATGTTAGAATGAAGGGTCACATGTGTGATAAAGTACTTACACGTAATATAATGTATTACGGCAGTCATTGTATGCGTGCCCGCAGAGCTTAGGAAAAAGCGCGTAGGTACACGCAGGCGTGGCTGCATTCACATAGGTACGCAAGGACAATACACAACCGACCAGTTGGTCCTGTCACGTACTGAAATACTTACAAACTATTACTCATGTTCTCCATAAAATACCCTTTGGCTTAAAGTTCCAGAGATATTAAACTCATACATAAGTACTTAAACACCTATTGATTGATACACGACTGGTCAAACTTTAGTAGCAATGTTTTCGTAAAAGAAATATTTTGGCCTAGACTTAATAATCTAAGCCAAAATATTTTTTAATGCCGGAATTGGTGTTTTAATAGGAACCACTGGGGTGGTTTTAGTGAGGTAAATACCCCACACTCCCTAGAGGTTAAGTAGGTTTTGAAGGTTTTCCACCGAAAAAAAGGCATATTAGTTACAAGCCCTGGCTTATCTATTCAATATAGCAAACTGAAGTGTCTTTTCATAAAGTTAAAATAACAGCTTTGTAGTAAAAAAAAACTTTTTTACAAAAAAACAACCGACTTCCAAAAACCACTACAAAGTGAAAAATAACTAATTTCGGAAGTCGGTGTCTTTAGTTTTGTATATTCGTTTTTGACACCGACTTCCGAAATTAGTTATTTTTCACTTTGTAGTGGTTTTTGGAAGTCGGTTGTTTTTTTGTAAAAAGTTTTTATTTTACACTTTTTAGTTGTTAAAAGTATTCAGTTGCATCCGGTCAGACTGGAAGCTGACGCAAATATAATTGGGAAACGACGTAATTTTGTTTACTTTAATGTTTACCCGTAAATATTCCCTCAACTGCCTATGGTCTTCATCATCAAATTTACTGCAGACTATTATTTTAACCCAATGGGTGCAAAGGTCTCATCATTATAAATGAATGAAGTCCAACCACAAAGTAGCTACTGTAAACCGTTGAGGAGTTCCCGGATCTGGCCTTTGTCTTCAACATCAGCGCTCTTATGACAGTCACAACTCATCTAGGTATAAAGTTCTTACATAATACAAATTAATCGAGCCCAAACACAAGATAGCTGCTGTGAATTGTTGAGGAGTTCTTTCGACTGTCTCTCGGCTCCATCATCAGATCTACTCCAGACCTTTATTAAATTGTAGCGCTTTAAAATACTTAATGAAAATGCTAAGAAGTGCACTAGTCGCCCCTGCAATTTTTGAAAGTTTCCCTTGTTTTCTCTGGTCTTTCACCATCAAATCCTGATATCCTTATCATGGGACCACCTTGGGAACGTCTTCTTTCCAACAGAAAAAGAATTATCAAAATCGGTTCATAAACGACGAAGTTATGCGCGAACAAACATAAAAAAAAAAAAGCATATATACGGTCGAATTGAGTAACCTCCTCCTTTTTGAAGTCGGTTAAAAATGCCTTTATTTCCGAGTTTACAGTTATTACAGTTACAAATACAATTACATAGTTTATGTAATTGTGTTTGTAACTGTAATATTTAAATGGTATCTCTAAGCTCGGTGTGCCTCTTGGCATAGGCCTCCTCCAACTCCTTCCATTGCGCCCTGTCTTGTGGGACTCTACTCCAATATGGCCCCAAAGTCAGACAGATGTCATCTCTCCATCGGGTTTTTGGACGCCCCTGCCTCCTTTTACCATCCCTTGGATACCACAGAGTGAGTTGTTTGCTCCATTTATCTTGCTTGCACCTCAGCATATGACCTGTCCAGCTCCATTTAAGATGGTCTATCCGTGTCAGTATGTCTACCAGCCTAGGTCTTGACCTTATTTCTGAATTTCTTATTTTGTCACTAAGCCTGATCTGCAGCGTACTTCTTTCCATTGCCCTTTGACAGGATGCCAGTCTTTTTCTGTGGTTATCTGTTAGAGCTCAAGTTTCGCACCCTTAAGTCAAGCAGGGGAGAATACCTACATGCGTTAAAAGTCTTTCGCTTTATATGCATGCTTATGTCTATGTTTTTCATAATTTCTTTTAAGGACCAGTATTTATTCCAACCACTGGCTATTGTTTTGTTTACTTCCTTTGACATTGAGTTTTCAGGGGTTATAATTTGCCTGAGGTAGGTAAACCATACTCTAGGCTGTTTCCATAAACTTTTATGTTGACTTCTGTGAATGGTGATCATAAAAAAATACAAGTTCTAAAATATTTGTCTGACCTTTTGTCTGTTCCGACTAGTCTATTCAAGGGCGGATCCAGCTTTGGCGCCAGGGGGGGGTCACATAGTCGTGGTCAAGTCAGAAGAAGTTTTAATTAAACTTTGATAATAATAAATACAATTAAAAAGAAGGTATTTTATTAATAAGTACCTACTGAACATAAAAATACCTAATTAAATAACGAAATCAATTTTTCTTTTACGTCTCCTGCCGAAATGTTTTATCACTTCATCTATTTCAATGGGTACGTTTTTATGGACGTGGAGAAGTGCCAGTCCGGTTAGACGTTCTTCAATCATTGAAGCTCTTTCCCATGCTTTGATTTTTCGTAACGTAGACGACGTACCACTGGGTGCTGAGAGGCGAGCTCAGACTGAGGGGAGATCTGACGAGTTAAGCGGACGACACGCTGGTCACCGCCCGGGAGAGCTCGCACAGGGAAACAACGTTGCTGGCGACGGCTGCGGTATCACAGGTGGTGGGCCGCATACGTCGCCTAGGCCTGGAGGTGGCGCTCAACAAGTCGGAGGCCATGGTTTCATGGTCTCCGGCGGGCGCCGCCACCCGGCTCACGGCGTCAGCTCGAGCAGCGTCGGTCGCAGCTCCGAGAGGTCCTGGTGGCAGAATGGCGGGACAGGCTTTCGTGCCCTACCGCAGGCCTCACCACCATCGAGGCGATCCGGCCGGTACTGGCGGACTGGCTCGGGAGAAGGCTGGGCTCCCTGATATTTCGGATTACACAGGTACTTTCGGGGCATGGTTGCTTCGGAAAGTACCTGTGTCGCATAAACATGGAGCTGGACGCCGGGTAGCACTACTGCATCAACTGCCGAGAGCGGCATACGCTGGCAGAGTATGCCACGCGCGGAGGAGCTGCGCCGTGCCTTCATCTCGGCCGGCAGGGAGCTGTCACTGCCGTAATCGAGTCGATGGTCGGCAGAGATGAGTCCTGGGATGCGGTGGTTTCCTTCTGCGAAACAGTCGTCTCGCAGAGGCTGTGGACAGGGAGAGGGAGATCTCGTCCTCTCACCCGACCCACAGCAGGCGCACCGGGCGTCGGCGGAGGGCGGATAACGCCCTCTTTCAGCCACCCTAAACTGGTCCAGGGGCGACACACTCGGGGACATCTGTCGCCCCCCAAACATCAGGACCCGGGGTGGCGGCGCGAAGTGTTCCACACGCGCCACTCTTAGACGTCATGGGGGGAGTCGTACACATCATTCAGCCGAGGAGGCCCACAGTGGTGGGCCAGCACCAATCGGGGGTTGCGGAAGCAGTGTTCGTTCTCGCAACCCCGGAGTAGGTGCGAGATGGAACACCGGGGTGGTTTTTAGTCAGTAGGTGTCTGACAGACCCTGTCGCCCACCCCAGGACGGCGGACATGCATGAGGATTTTCCAACCAGGAAACAAAAAAAAAAAAACGCTTAGACCTTAGACTTACGAAGCTTAGGACCTTCAATTTCCCTCACCAAAAAAATAACGTAGGTATGTACAGACGAAGTGTTCTTACAGCAACAGAAACATCATACAGAACAGGGTAAGACCGAAATGTGACGAACAAACAGTCAATTCGGATTTCGCTCTGGTGTCGGTATTCGTGAAGCTCTTCTTGCCCTCAACGTCCTCGTAAAAAAATGCAGGGATATGCACTATTGTGCTTTATAGATTACGAACAGGCATTCGACCGGGTTAAGCACCAGCACCTCCTGGGTCTATTAACAGATATTGAACTCGATGGCAAGGACGTCAGGATTATCCGTAATCTGTACGAGAACCAAGTAGCTACAATCAAAGTTAAAAATGAGGAGACCGAGGAAATCAAGATCTGTCGTGGAGCTCTGCAAGGCTGTGTCTCCGTTGCTCTTCAATATCTATTCCGAGGTAGTGATGTCGGAGGCTCTTGAAGGTCTGGAAGCCGGAGTGAAAATCAATGGCAAGGTCGTTAATAACCTGCGTTATGCGGACTTTGATGTTCTCATTGCAGCCTCTGAACAAGATTTGCAAACCATTGTAGATAAAGTCAATGAGTGCAGCGAGAAAGCCGGTCTGTCGATGAACATCAGCAAGACAATATTTATGGTGGTCTCTAGAAACCAAGACTTATGTCCTAGCATATCGGTGGCAGGCAAACAACTTGAGCGGGTACGACAGGATAAGTATCTCGGTGCTTAGGTAAATGAAGCATGGGAGTCCGACCAAGAAATTAAGACCCGGATAGAACTTGCCCGAGCATCTTTTAACAAAATGAAGAAAGTTCTGTGCTGTCGTAAACTCCACATAAAGCTCCGAGTGAGATTACTGATGTACTACGTATGGCCTGTCGTTCGTCATGTCCCGCTGCGAAGCATGGATTCTGAAAGAGGACACTACACGACGCTTGCAGGCTTTTGAAATGTGGTGCTACCGTCGTATGCTGCGCATAAGCTGGACCCAAAAGGTCAGAGTTGACACCATCCTTCAGCGCGTTCTAATGCCTCGAAAGTTGTTGCCCACCATAAAGAAACGCAAAATAGATTATCTCGGCCAGATGCTCCGACACGATAGATATACGCTTTTTTTTTCCTAGTGGAAAATCCTCATGGATTTCCGCCGCCCTGGGGCGGGCGACGGGGTCTGTCAGACTCTTACTGACTAAAAACCACCCGGCTGATGCGTCTCACACCTACACCGGGGGCTGCGAGAACTAATACTGCTTCCGCAACCCCCGATTGGTGCTGGCCCATCACCGTGGGCCTCCTCAGGTCAGGGGGGGGGGGAGTGAGGTGTAGGACTCCCCCCGTGACGTCTAAAAGTAGCGCGCGTGGAACACTTCGCGCCGCCACCTCGGGTCCTGATGTTTGGGGGGCGACAGATGTCCCCGAGTCTACGCTAGTGATATACGCTACTCCAACTCATTATGATGGGCAAGGTAGAAGTAAAAAGGCGCGCTGGACGAAAGAGAAAGTCGTGGCTGCGAAACATCAGGGAGTGGACAGTGGAAGAGAGAATTGAAAAACTGCTCCGTCTCGCGGTTGAGAAGACCGAATACAAGAAGCTGACGGCCAACCTTCAGGATTGAAGAGGCACAGGAAGAAGAAGAATGTACAGACGTCAACCTTATTGCTCAACTATGAAGGCTCAAAGTTGATTGGGAATATTTGACAGTTTCCGATAGCTTGAACTGCTGTCGTCCGTATATAAATCCCCCTCTATCAGTAAGTAGGCACCTACTTATCTACCTACGAGGTACTTTAAGAACATTACAACCATAATATTTGAGTTTGATTAATATAATAATATGAATAATATGATAATAATGAAGAAACTGATTAATAAACAAAGTGCGCGCAAGTAAAATGAAATGTGACATAAAAATGTGACATTTGAATGTTGGCGGCCGTGACGGCGGTAGCGCGGCAAAATTTTTGAAACTTTTGAATGCCCAGCGCATTCAAAAGTTGAATGCGTTCCCGAATAATGCGTTTGCCGGCAAACAAAGTATGTATTATATAAATTGATTAAATATTGAAAGTACTTAAATAAAATCCTTCTGTGCTAGGTACTCCTGGACCCAGCCCAGGGGGGGGTCATGACCCCCATGACCCCCCCCCCCTGGATCCGCGCTTGAGTCTATTCTAGTAGAATGAAGACGCGAGCACAGGTAGGTACGGACGACAGCAGGTCAAGTTGCCGCATATATAAGTTACTCTATGGGGTCAAGCTACCCGAAACTGTCAAATATTCCCAATCAACATTGAGCCTTAGAGATAATTAAGTAGAAAACCTAATAAAGAAATCTGAAAGATTGTAGTAGCTTGACGTGCTGTTGTCTGTACATAGTAGGCACTAAAAATCAACGATACTTATTACTTTTATTGCATCAGCCCCTAGCGACAAGAATGTAGAACACATACACGCCTAGGTAGTAACACATAATAACAATAATCTCCGTTTATATCTAGACCAAGTTCGTCAAGTTTTATCCATAGGTGACATAGGTGAATTACTTATATTAGGAGTAATGGCTTTAATGGCCCAGTTCAGACCATTACTATTAGATCTTTCTAGAGCTAATCGTTAAACTTAAGGTTTTTCTTTAAATCTTGGAAATGGAAATTCTGATGATTGATCTTACTGAACCTCTTGTATAATAGTCATTGCAGCGATTATGGCTATCTCCTCTTCAATCAGTCCCTCATTACTGAGGATCGTGGTCAATAGACCCTTTTAAGCGGACAATCTGCCTCCATCGACTCCGGCACATGATTGCCATTACCACCTGTTAAAATTTTGTTGAGGACGTTACTTCTTATACTGGGTCAGAATCACCCTGTTGCTATATTCTAAAGATATGCTACATCGCTTTAGTCCACAGCTGGACCTAGTTAGATTATTAGGTACCTATCATCATCAACCTTTTTGTCGTCCCACTGCTGGGTACAGGTCTGCTCTCATACAGAGAAGGATTGAGCATAATTACCATGCTTGCTCAATGCGGATTGGCGATTTCAGACTTAAAGTCCAGGTTTCCTCAAGATGTATTTTTTTTTTAATAATTATAAAGTAGTGCTTGACTGCAATCCCGCCTGATGGTAAGCAGTGATGCAATCGTTGATGGTAAAGCGCACTAGTTTATTAAGCCTATTCACTTAAAAAACTTGGGAATAGGAAGGATGACGGCAGTTGAGCGAGGTGATGCAATGTTAAACCCAAGACCAACACGACCAAACGGTGCTGTGCTAGAGGGAGATTGATCTGGAGACTCTCGCCGACCAAACTCCCGACACAACATCATTTGGCGCATCGTACCCGCCACACATCGCAACACAACTGCTCAGACCCGTCCTCAGTACGGCTTCACCAGACATCATGCCGGAACACGACGAATCGCTTGACGGCAAGACTTTGTCTGGTGGGTGGTAATTTCTGCCGGCAGCCGATGTTATGGCCTACCACTGAGTAACCCCGAGTACCACCGAGTTCCTTCACCTTCAGTTATTGTTGTCCAAGTTATACTTAGAAAGTACGTATAACTTTAGAAAAGTTACATTGGTACTTGCCTGACCTCGAATCGAACCCGCGCACTCATACTTGAGAGGCTGGTGTTTCAACCACTAGGCCACCACGACTACCTAGGTACCTATGTCGATCCCAAATTCTGCCACTTCTGCACCTCACGTAGTCTCATTCGGCCGCTTATCTAATGTTGCTGGGGTGAGCGACATTCCACATAATACTCGATCGCTACCTATGGCTGATTTTTTGCGCATCTTATACCACAGATCAGCTATGTTCGAGAGAACTTATATTGCGACGTTACTTATCTATTGTCAAACATAAAAAGTCTACGTATCCTTTAGAAATATAAATCCTTACTAATATTATAAATGGGAAAGTGTTTGTTTGTTTGTTTGTTCCGCTTTCACGCCATAACTACTGAACCGATTTGAAATTTTGCCTAAAGTTAGAATTCCGGATTAAATAATGGGGTACTTTTTATCCCGAAAAATTTTGATATTCCTGAGGAAAATCTAAAAAGCGCGTTAAAACCGAACTCCACGCGGGCGAATACATAAATCAGAAAAATTACTATCTAATTGTATTCAGCTATTGGTTTACCAAATTTCCATATTATCAGCACGTGTTAGATTGTTCGACAGGGCGCGGTTCGCCTTGTCTTTTATTCATTACGAACTGATCTGTATGACCTAAACCAGTCAGCCAGACTATTATCTACCTACGTTAAATTGGATATTTAGACAAGCCTGTACGATGTCGTCAGACATAAGTGTGCAGTTCAAACTAATAAAAGTAATTGGCAGCCATATGGGTACATATATCATGTCGTTATCCATTATATGGCACAGATTAGCAAACCATAACGATTTCTAGGTAATAATTACATTCGTCACGCTGTCCCTGTGGGGCAAGCCAAGTGCATCGTCACACGAACTGCAATTCAGTTCTGCGTGCATCCTACTTAGTGGCTGGTCTTTGTGCGCGAAAATGTATTTATTTGATAAACACTTCACTTTATTACTCTGCACTATGATCGTTACCGAGGCAGAGCGCTGGTATTCTGCAGCAATCATTGAAAGAAGAGACGCTCTCCACAATTTTTCCAATCCGGAATTTAGAACAAATTACAGTTTCCATGATCGATTCATGCCATTAATGTTATTTGAACCTAAAAACACTGACAATAAACGCCACGATTTTATTTCAACATTAAATACTTTCAGTGGCGGTCTCAGGAGCAATAACAATGCATCTTATTTTAATTCTGATGCCGTAACAATAAACTATAACAACACAATAGAAAATATGAATGTATTGAAACGAACGCGACCTAAAAGAAAACATATTCGCAAAAAGTGTCCTGCTGCGGCACCGAGGAGATCAAAACAGAAGACTAGGACACGTTTTCTAGAAGTGTTTCAGGTAGTAGAATTTGATCATGTGTCCTGTACATCTAGCAGTGGTCTAGAAGGGACGTGCCTGCCTGAATTAGAGTGCACCGACTCCGGAGGAGCTACCATGGGGTCTTGCGCCGATGGATACGGGACCTGTTGCGTCAGTAAGTCGATTCCCATTTTAGTCTCCTTCTATATATTTTTTCCCCGCTCTGAGTGGAGCGGAAGGGCGTGTCAAACCTATACTGACTAAAACCCACCCGTGTTTCTTCACTTGCCTGTGCGCCAGGGTCACGGTTTCATTTTTAACCAACCCGCAACCCTGCCCAGGAGCCTTCGGTCTTCGTGGAACCCGTCAGGATGTGCTGACATCTCATTGAGACGCGCGTACACGCGCCGTGGACTCGGGCCTGATGGGGTGGTAGGCCTTTGTTTAGCACTGGGTCAAAACAAGCTAGCTAAGATTTAAATGTTAAGTAGGTAAACTGTTGACTAAAATGTTCCAGCTCAATTTGCATGTGACGATCGTTCTGCTGCAGAGTCAGGGTGGTTCACAAACCCAGACTTCCCTTTACCGAGCAGCGAAAGACTGTCCTGTGCTTTTGCTTTGGAAAAAGCTTCTGAAGGCATTGGACAAATACGTTTAGACTTCACTAATTTCGAGGTGAGTACCATACTACGTTACAATAATGTAAAAATCAAGTGAATACATGCATACAGCTATGCCTAAATTCGAAAGTAACTGTCTTCATGTTACCTTATCACGCCTAAACCACTGAACGGATTTCCATAACGTTTGGCAAGGAGGTATAGTGGCCGTGTTCCTGGGAAAGGACAGGCAATTTATTTTTCTGGTAGCACATCCGCGTGGAATAATTTCTGACATCTATGTGCGTGTAGCTACGGGTATAAGCTAATCTAAGTCATCATCATCATCAACTCAGCGTTAATTCCAGTCGCATCCGAAGCTTTTCAGCTTTGGAGTCTGTAATCAGCTTTTACCGGTCTAACTGCTGTTTTTGGCTAAACTTCGATATTTTCCGTGAAGCGACTGCCGTCTGTCTGACCTCCACAACCCGAAGGCGATATCGAAACATTGCAGTTAGACAAATTGTTGGACTTATGAGGGCTCCAACAACCCGTAACGACTGCCATTATATGTTCTTATGGCAACCGGGACCAACGGCTTAACGTGCTTTTCGGGGCACGACCAGACCAGTGCAAATATATATATATTCATGCATACAAATATTTGGGGATCGAACCCGCGCTTCCTTGCGCAGCGGCCGCGTCCGCTGCCGCTACGACACGGAGACTGTCAATAAGCTAATCTAAGTAAGAGTAGGTACAGAAATGGCTCATAAGATTTAAAATGCTAAAATGGTACTTAACGAACCCTAGAGGGTAGTTGTCTAACACTCTATAAGTAGTAATGGGTTTCATTTTGGCAGTTCAACAACATTTATTATATTATCTTTACTAGTCAAAACAAAATAAGGGCCACTAGTTAATTTTAACAGCGGAAGCGATAATTAATTTTTTAGATGTTCTCAAGTAGCTGAATGTTTATTGTACTGTTATTACAAACATTTTTTGAGTATTCAACTTATGTACTTATGTCTGGTCATGTCTCGGAAAGCACGTTAAGCCATTGGTCCCGGTTGCCACACGAACATCTAGTGGCAGTCGTTACGGGTTGTTAGAGCCCTCAAAAGTCCAACAATTGTTGTAACTGCAATGCTTCGATATCGCCTTCGGGTTGTGGAGGTCAGGCGGCAGTCGCTGCACGGAAAATATCTAAGTTTAGCTAAAATCAGAAAATGTGGAAAATGGGTATTTTTTGATAATTTACTGTAATTATTTGACTCTACCCAATTTTAAGAAGGATTTTAACTCAGTCAAACTGACGATTCTGTTGAGAACAGTTTAATTTTTGTTCAAGTAGTGACTAAACCAGCGTTTTAAGAAAATTATGCCGAGAATCCGACGACATATGGACTTACCAACCGTAACTAGGGTCGTAACAATGCTTCAAGAAGGCCATTCACAGCCTTCTGTTGCGTTACAGCTGGGTTTTTCCCGGCGAACAATTCAGAATACTTGGAAACGATTTCAAGAGACTGGAGACTAACCAGGAGACGAGTTTCTGGCAGAGTTCAAGCAACTACCACACAGGAGGACCGCTCACACACCGCGTCACAGCGCGCTTTTTTAAAAAAACCGTTTGCGACAGGCGACGGGTATGCGTGTGAGTGATCAAACAATTAGAAATCGGTTACACGATGACCAGCAGTTCTCCAGGATACGCGTTTTGCCTGTACCAACGACTGTGCTCATCGTGGAAGCCGACTATCGTTCGCAAGGCAGCATCTGGCATGCATGGGATATGAGTGAATGGAGCACAGTATTGTTTACAGATAGTGCAAAATTAATTTTTTTAGTGATAACCGTCGATTTAGGGTTTGGAGTCGTGGTAGTGAGTGATTTTCGGATGCTTGTATCCATGAAAGTGACAGATTCGTCTAAATCGGTGAAGTAGTTTAGGCGTGAAAAAGTAGCAAACATCCATCCATACTCACATGCTTCGCATTTATAATAGTAGGTATTTAGTGGGATTTCCAATTTTAGCTCATCCCATATTATTTCGGCTTTTCGTACAATGGGAAATTAGCTTATACTGGAAAAGTATAGATTGATATGTCCGCGATTACTCCTATATCCAGAATATAATTATTTTGATCATGGGCGTAGCCACGCTGGGGCAAGCTGGGGCGCTTGCCCCACCCTGGCTCTGATCTATCATCATCATTATCATCAACCTTTTTATCGTCCCACTGCTGGGTACAGTTCCCCTCTCATACAGAGAAGGATTGAGCGTAATCACCACGCTTGCTCAATGCGGGTTGGCGATTTTAAACTTAAAAGTCCAAAAGTCCAGGTTTCCTCAAGATGTGTGGTGTCCAAGATATACTTAGAAAGATGCCTAACTGTACTCTGATCTATAAGGTGCCCAATTACCCAAAAAAAGAAAAGAATACCGGGAGGGGGGGGTAGGCTAGGCTGACTGCTGCCCCACCCTGAGCCCCAAGCTGGCTACGCCCATGATGTTGATAATATTCGTTTCGGGCGCATTTAAATATGAGTTTCCTTTCAGCTGCTTCCACCTACGGATGGTTCATGCCTGGATGATCAGTTCATTGTATCAGGACAAAATATTAACAGTATAATACCGATCCTTTGCGGAATCAATTCGGGTCAACACGGTAAGAAACACTGCACGTGCACACCGCATACTAGTCTACATATAAGTACGCTACTAATATTTTCCTTATAGTATTTTTATCTCAAAAAGCAACGCGCGCTAGTTGTGATCATCAGATATACATACCTACAAAGAAGTTGTAATGTATGTGTAAGCACTGCAGCTCTGGCTACCGTCTGGCGTGCGTGTGTGTTAAATGCTGACGCTAATCGTCTTCGCACACACTTACATAGCGTGTTTGTATTCTTGGTTACCACAAGTAAAGTGCGAGTGGCTTCGTGGGATAAAAATATTGTACCTCAGTATCTAATAGGTACTTCATAATCGCTTTGGTGACCCTGGCTCGTCCAATAATGTGGATTTCGTTTGACGACAAGACTTTGTTTCAGTTTACATAGAAATTGGTGACGTTGATGGACCTATTTATCTTACATTCCAAACCGCTTCTTCCGATAGCAGACTATTTTCAATAAAGGTGGGTACGGTTAATCTAATAATTTATTATTACTAACTATGGTACAATGGGCGTACCCAGCTTATGGCCTGGGGGGAGCAAGTAATCTTTGTGCGCTATCGACGCACGCGGATTTGGCAAATACACCGTAGGTACATCTTGTCAGTGTCTATTGCGTGGTATATTTAATTGTTAGAGATGAGTCCACGTGTGTTTTCAGATTTCCAGGGGAGGGTACGCCCATGTGTCGTACGAAAATCACCACTTCCGAGCGTGAGGTCTGCTAACAGCAAAGAATTATATTTTCATATGTATGTTTAAAAAAAAATGTTGAAGTTTTTACACTTCAACTGAAAGCATGTCGACTTCTGCTGGTACAAAAAACCGATACAATGCGAGGTCAGATAAAACTGGAAATACCTATGGCTTTATGTATCGATTTGTGTTCTAAATGTGCGGTCTTATAAAAGGTAATCATTTTATCAACGTATTAATCTAAGATATTTTTTTATCAACGTGATTTATTTCACAGATAACACAATTAACGTCGTCTGATGACCTAGCTGCTCCTAAAGGGTGTCTGCAGTACTTCACGGAACCACAAGGCTATTTAGAATCCTTCAACTATCGATATAAATCTGCTATCGCTATTGCAAGAGCTCAAAGTTATTTAGTAAGCATTCATATAATATTACTTAATTGATTTAAGTTATAATATACCGAGTTCAGATACAAATTAAGGAAAGTTGTCTTTCATCAACATACAAGGTTTCTGAACAAATTGGACGTAGTTATGCCAAAAGGATCCAGCCAGCAAACTTATACAGTAAAAATTTTATATTAAAATACTGAAGAAGTCAACAGTAGATTTAAATTTCCTTTTAAATATTTACGGTATTTTCCTGTACTTCTTTGCGGCTTTCATATTTTTGCATATACTAAGTTGATGTGTAGATTTTAGAAATTTATGACAGTAACCAAAGAGATTGAAAATAATTTTAATGTCTTTGACAGTAACTCAAAAAACGGCTTCTGTTGGATGCATCTATTTTGCATAACTACGTCCAAATATGGTTTCACTTCCAGTCAACCGCATGAAATTGAATTCCAGAAATTTACATGGAGATTTTAGATATACCTACCTACAACGTTATTTTTTGTATATGCGTAAACCGAAACACGTGTGCAGTATTTTTTAGTAAAGAATCTATGTACAAAATTTCAAAAAGATATCATATCAAACCACAAAGTTATGAGTCAACGCACCGCTCGCCCGCCTGCGCCTGATGCGGCGCGGCGCGAGGGTGCCTGTCTCTCTCTAGCAGGGCAGAGCAGGTTTCGTATAAAGTAAAACTAACATTGTATACTTGGGTACCTACGCGATACATCATAGTAAGAGTAAAACTGTTAGGTAACAAACCACCCATAACGACTGTTAAGATCTACCAATCACAAACGGGACCAACGCCTTAACCTGCTTTCCGAAACCTGGAGGGACCGGGATTCCGGGAAGGATCTTGGTATCAATGTAATGGAAAACCTACAAATAAGTAGGTAGTGGAAAAATCTCTAGGTTCTCTATGTGTACTGTATAGTTACCTATTATACTTACTCCATTATAATAAACTATGTAGTAATATTTCAGAACAATCTTAATTACGCCATGTGCATAGAGCGTAAAGCAGAGACCTGCAGTGTCACATACACCAACAGCGGTAACATGCAGATTGTTAATTACGACACGGGTAAGTTAACTTATTTTAGTCGTAACTGTAACCTAGACTAGAGAAAGAGAGGTTATAACTATGATGCAGCCTGATCCCCAATTGACCGCAGGTTAATGTAATTTAATGTTGCATTTATTGAATTTAAGTACAGTAATACCCCGGACTTGCGCGATGGGTGGGTATTCGCGGAATTCGCGTAAGTCGGGGTACAATTTACAACGCACAAAAAAACCCAAAATCGTAACTTATGTACCTACCTACGCGACGATTCCGCACTACACGATGTGCCTGTTGTAAACTGAACGAATAATAATGCGGGCGCGTAACTCCGAATTCGCGTAAGTCGAGGTAGCGTAAGTCGGGGTATTACTGTATGCTTTTTACTGTGGCTTAAATCAACTTTAATGTTAATAGTGGCAGGACGTCTTTTGTTTGACTTTTAAAACGATGATATCTTTATGAAAGTGGATTTTTACTGGCCAGGCATAATCGTCATCCTCCTGGTATTTTCCCATTTTATTTGGGTCATAAATGATTGATTTTTACTTACCTACACAAGCGTTCCATTCAAAGTACCTACTTGTCAAAGAAGGGAATGTTCGGACCGCGCTTTTCGAGCCCAATCTTTGTTCTGCGGAAAGACACAATTACTGTTTGTTTAAAGATATCTCAGCCCATTAGTGTTCAAGGGAATATTTTTTCTTTTTATAACAACAATAGGTAATCATAATCAAATCTCATGTAGATAATATAGAGCGATTCTACTATCATCAATCGGGTACAAATCCAGACCCAGGGCTTGAAATGAGAAATTCCAGTTTGAAAAAAAAAGGGAAAAGTTATCCCAATGTTAACGTAGTGTCCAAAAGTTAGCCAAACTAAAAACGAATCGTAGAAGAAGCTTATCCAATTGCCTAATGACATTTTTAGTAGTAGGTTCATCAAATAGCAGTGTAATGGCCCCCACTTGCTAAGTTGTAGGCTTGAACCCACAGACACTTTGTCGCTGGTTCGATTCCCGCACGGAACAAATATTTTTATGACCTATAAGTAGTTGTTGCTGTTTGTGTATATAATAATAATAATAAGTCTTATAGACATAGAAAACTTGCACAACAAACAAATAACTAACTTAAGAAAGTTTTTCATACAGAAGGCCCAACAATCACCGCTACATAAAGTAATCACACAAACAGATAAAAAAATTACTCCACTTAACTTACACGCTATTGACCCACAAACCAATGAACGCAGCAGCTTGGGAACGTAAATCTCTCCATGGAAGACACCGCCTCGACTTGAAGCAACCCCATGTCGATATCAAAGCATCGAACGCGTGGCTGCGGCGTGGCGAACTCTTCCCTGAGACGGAGGGATTTATGATTGCCATCCAAGATCAGGTCATTGACACAGCCAACTACCAAAAATTCATCATTTGCAGACCCAACTACAATGACGCCTGCAGACGATGCCATGGTGCATCTGAGACCATCCAACACATCACAGGTGCATGTAGAGCCATAGCCCAAATCGACTATAAACACCGCCACGACCAAGTTGCTGCAATAATCCACCAATCACTAGCAAACCAAACAAAACTAATTGCAGATAAAGTTCCCTACTACAAATACAAACCACAGGCAGTGTTAAAGAAAACAATAATTTCAAGTTATACTGGGATAGGACCATAATCACAGATAAAACCATATACAACAACAGACCAGACACAACTATGGTAGATAAAGAAAATAAATTAGTGTAGGTACATAATAGACATAGCTATATACAGTATGTTAAATAACAGAGGGCGTTCCCTTAAACTCGTTAATATATATCATTAATAGATTAAAATAAATATATCAGCATATAGGTAAATAAGCATAAAAAAATCCGAATAAAAAAAAAATTCTAACTGGAAATATATTTGAAACCTCCTGTTTTAAATCAAAATAGTAGTCGTCATGTATAAATAAATTGCGACGTTGCCGTCTTTCATGTTCGCGTGTACAGTGTCTTTCTTTTACATGTCAATTTAAAATATTATTGAATATTTTCTTATTGGAATTTTTTTTAAAACATTTTGTTTTCGAATGGAAATGTTTTTTTTAGCATGTATGTATGCTATACTATTTCGGGTTAACGGGAACGCCCTCTGTTAGTTAACATACTGTATATGCAATACCCATAATCTTACTAGTACACACACTGAAAAAATTGCAAAATACACAGATTTATCCATAGAGCTTAAAACACAATGGAACATCACCCACACCAAAACTATCCCCATCATAATATCCAGCACAGGAGTCATCCCAAAAACCCTACACAATAGCCTTAATAGGTACATTAAACATTAGCCCGTCTACTTATCTTCTACTACAAAAAGCAGTTATTCTGAACACATGCAGGTTAACCCGAAAATATTTAAATACTTAATCAATTCAATATTTTTTACTTAAAAGCATAAAAGCACTTGGCTTCGGCCCGTGCCAAATTCGACCTACACACAGATGTGAGATATTTTAAAAATATAACGAGGAATAATAATAATAAACGTTTATTTTTTCCACCACATAATTAAACATAATTTTGACACAAAATTAAGTATATAAGATATAACGATGTAGTGGAAACTGGAGCCTGTTAGTACAGGCTCCAGTTCCCTGGTTCCCAGGCCTCCTGACTACACGGTCGTGTCACAACTAATACAAACGTATACTAACAGATGACAAAGATTAAGGGATGAAAGAAAATTGACAAAAAAATGCAAAAATGAAAACACAAAATAAATAATTATGTAATTTAAAAGATACAGCAAACTAGGGTATGTTCGTGTCGATGTTTGAGTGATAATGATAGAATGATGATGATAGAATGAAGTTTAACGGGAGCTGTATTGAGTCAACAATAAGCTTTCAGTTTTGTTGTAATTAAGCGTTTGCAGCCAAGTATTAATTTAGTATTTTTTTTAGTATTAATATGAGTTTATAATTATGTTTGTAAACGTACCCACAATACAGAAGAAATTCCAAGTGTGGGCAAGGTTTTTTTTAAAAAAAAAAGAATAATTTCATTACCACTGCTCCCTAAAATGTAAAGGAATACATCGCAACCCAGAGCCAAAAATTCGAAGGCATGGTATCTACATCTACCAACCGGCACTATAACTATTACCAGCCACTCCATGAGCGGAAGCTAATGTCCCAACAGTGGCAACATAACAAGCTGATTATGTGCTGATGCTAGTCGAGCTCTTTTGTTCACAGATGGACTTCCAGTAATTCCTCCTGGTCAAGCTGGAGTGGAAATACTGAACTGTCCCAGCGACTGGTTGCTGATAGCCGCGACTAGGCTCTGTGGCGAGCGCCTGAACGATGGCTCTGTTTTTCAGGACTTCACTGTAAATGCGCCAATTACAGGTTAGGCTTCAGCTAACTTTATGTTTGTTACTAAACATCCCTTTTTTACTCGTGCTGTCATATACCTACACTATGTTAATTTGTAAAGTAAGTACTTACATGTTTAGGAACCATTGTAGACTGCATTTATTAACATCAGATAAGTAATTCGCCGTTTACTGCTCCTTCATCAATTTCAATTTAAAATTGAATTTTCAATTTTTAAATTGAATTTCAATTTAAAATTGAATTTTCAATTTTTAAATTGAAATTGAAACGGCGGTTTTTAAATTGAATTTCAATTTAAAATTGAATTTTCAATTTTTAAATTGAAATTGATGAAGGAGCAGTAAACGGCGAATTACTTATCTGAAGTTAATAAATGCAGTCTACAATGGTTCCTAAACATGTAAGTACTTACTTTACAAATTAACATAGTGTAGGTATATGACAGCACGAGTAAAAAAGGGATGTTTAGTGCGTCAATGATACACACTTCGTCTCAAATTATCTATACTTTATGCCTCTCAATCTTCTTTCCTCAGATAATGGTGCAGGACCTATAGTCGTATGGTTTCGATCTGACGAATCATACGTTGGCGAAGGCTTCAAACTGTCGTATCAACAGAACTCGTGTAGTACTTAGTGGTAATAAGTTAAATACTACAGTTATTGTCTCAAATATGCATTTACTATCTTATATTAAATTACTGGTGGTGTACTTAATCCAGTTTTTATTTAACCTGACTCAGGGCTGATTTTTCCAATACCAAATAACTTTTACTCGAGGGATAAAAACAGAATTTTTGAAAGAACTGTAAATATTTCAAAATACATAATTCCATAATAAAGTTATCAAATGATTGCTGAGTCGACCTTAACTTATTGGAAGGCCTTGGGCCCTAGAAATCACGGGGCCCCAATATAGGTAAGAGAAAATAAAAGATACGTACCTACTAATCCATACTAATATTATAAATGCGAAAGTATCTCTGTCTGTCTGTCCCGCTTTCACGCCAAAACTACTGCACCGATTATAATGAAATTTGGTACACAGAAAGTCTAGAGTCTGAGAAAGGACATACTTAGGCTATAAATCATCCCGCTATGGCCAATAGGAGCAGAGCAGGAACAAACAATGTTGCGAAAACGGGAGCAAACGCGGGCGTACATATTGCTCCCATTATTTTAACAGGCGCTTATGTATTTTATATCAACCGAGCTCTTTCGGTTCGAAACTTACGCGGGTGAAACCGCGGGGCACAGTTAGTATTTCATAAATTTGCGGATAGGAATTATATAAATCGCACTGCAAATCAGTTACTTTGTCATTCTAAAATGGTATGGCAGGAGCAGGCTGGGGCCCTCGTGGATCGCAGGGCCCTGGGTACTTGCCCAGAGTGCCTAATAGTAAAGAGGGGCCTGCATAATTCAAAATAAGCCCTTAATCTTTATTAAATAAAATTACAAAGTGTCTAAATAAAAATTTAAAAAACGCATCAACAGCTATTTTTTAAAGTGTACAGGGTTATCGCGGCCCAGCTGCCGAAATATTCGCGCAAGCGCGTTTTTGAAGCAGTTCTGCCGCACTTCGAAGCCTGGCTGAAAAGAGGGGAGCGCATCTCCTTCAGGCTCACACAGGTACTCACTGGACACGGTTGCTTCGGTGAGTACCTGAACAGAATTGGGCGAGAGAACACGGCAAATTGCCACCATTGCGGAGGCAGCCTGGATTCTGCACAACACACGCTCGAGGAGTGCCCCGCATGGGACTCCGAGCGGCGGGACCTGGTTGCTAGGATCGGGCAAGACCTGTCTCTGCCAGCAGTAGTAAGGGCTATGCTGGCAAAGACAGAGAATTGGACAAAAGTAGCTTCCTTCTGTGAGACCGTGATGGCCAAGAAGGAAGCCGCCGAACGGGATCGAGAGAGGGCTGATCCTGCTCGGAGAAGGAGGCGTCGGGGAGACAACCGCCTTGGCGCTTAAAACGCCGAAACCCGCCTACATATTGAGGTAGGTGGACCTTCCTTTGGGGTCGCGGGCACACAGAGCGGGGTCTCTGCCTGCCCACTAAGTAACCCCAGGGAAGACGGTGGCATAGTGGTCACGTGCTGCCGTGCATAGGACGTTTAGGAGAGGCCCACTTAGTCTCCCCTGGGATGTGCCTTACAGGCGTTGCGCAGGGAGGGTTCCGGAATTGGTCTTTTAAGAGGAACCGGGACCACCCCTAGGCGCAGATGGTGATCACCGGGGTGGTTTTAGTGAGTTAAAATCCCACACTACCCGATCTCATTCCTCGGGGGTCGGGTGCATTTTGAAGGTTCCCCCAAAAAAAAAAAAAAAAAAGGTACACGCGGCTACACATCCAAGCTTTCACGCACAATTAGAACGCAGCTTATACTCCTTAGTTATAAATATAGCTTGATGTGTAGTTGTGCATACTTAATAAAATATTTTATAGGTTTCTGATGTTTTATGTACCTACAGGTATATTATGAATGTGAAAATAACGTCAATAATATGGAACCACAACTTTTCTAGATTACCTATTGTAAGTACTTGTGTCATTCGAACATACATTTATCTACAATACTTATTTACTGTTTATTCAATAATATTCAAAAACATATTAAAGCCTTAAATATAATCTCCCTTGTTCATAAACGATGCTTAAAGTTAACTAGTGATTAGAGATTGTTTCACCATACATTTTAGACGTTTGTACGTCACTTAACTTTAATCATCGTTTATGAATAAACCCCTTAAACACTATGCTGTTTATTCATAAACGATGATTAAAGTTAAGTGACGTTAAAAGGTCAAAAATGTATGGTTCGCCAATCGCTAATCACTAGTAAAGTTCAAACAACTTTTATGAATAAGGGGGAATATAGTTACGAATGCACCTTGTGTCACTGGCATAAGGTTCAATATTGCGTGACATATCACATACATAACTGTAAGCCTTATATCTTGAGGCCTAAAAATACATTGCTACACCTAAAGCAATCTATCAAACAGTACGTGCGTGTTTGTTGCGTGGTTGCTGAAACTCTGCAAACCGGCCAAAATTATGTTATGAGGCCAGGTTATGATCACGTTATCGTGCTACAGGCCATGTTGCTGAACGGTATTCAAGCAGAAATCGCATCACCACCCCTAGACAGGACCGTTTTCTTCAAAATATCGTTAAGAGACAACCCAATATTACGGCTATGCAAATGGTTTAAAGGCAAAAGCAAAGGTAAAATCTGACCACCTATTGTTTGTTAGTGACCAATCTTTAAAAGGAACACACAGAACATGAAGCTGGTTTTCATTCTCGCAGACCACTTCGGGTTCCAGGTTTGCGGCGTGACAATCGCGGACTCGGACTTTTGTGAGTGATGAGCAATGGTCCATGGTGCTTATATCTGATGAGTCTCGGTTTGGATTTCATACGGATTCGAAGAATTAGGACGAAGATTAAGGGTTTCACGAGTTCCTAGTAGACAAAGCCGTTTTCAGCATCCACAAGAAGTCGATTCATATCAAGGCGGGACTATCATGGTATGGGCTGATATTCGTATGGGTGCGCAGACCAATCTCATTTAGATAAAAGGGAACATGAATGCAATACTGAAATGAGGTAGTGGAACTTAGGGTTGCTTAGGGAACATGAAGTCAGGGTTATGGACTGGCCTGCTCAGTGCCCCGACATGAATCCCATTGGACATGCATGGGACATGTTACAACAAAGAGCTATGCTTATTTTTTTTTTCTAATTCTGATGACAGAAGAACTACTTTTCCTGCATTTGTAAAGAATCGGGGACCTGAAAATCCCTTGTCCGATGAAGGCCAGCCCGCGCCACAGCTGAGCGCAGTAATATCATAATGTCCCAACAATGACCTCTGAGTTTGTTTCGGCGTTTCATCTCAGAGCTAGTACTAGGAAACGTCGTGGTCATCAAACCATTAAGAATACATTCGATCCAGCCATCCCTTGCTGTCCTCTCTAGCGACGCCCTAAGCCGAGGTTCGTACCCCACAGGGGATGCCCTTAGTGCGTAGTCGCCCAATTTTAATTTAGTTTTAAGTGCCCCTGGCTGGAGGCTTTAATTTTAATTAAGGCATCCACAGGAAAGTCCGATTAAGTAGTTACGGTCTCCTAGTAGCCACCTACGAGATGCCACATCAAAAAAAAAAAAAAAAAAAGGACCTGAATAATTGCCTGGATAAGCTTAATTTGGATAATTTAAATTTGAACATGAATAAAGATGCCGAAATTAATGTTATGGGAGGAAATACTGAGTACTTTAAATAGGTTTTTTTTTTGTTATTTTCTACTTTAATTTTCATAATTCCGTATATAAAATACATTATGAACAAAGTAAAAATTACACCCGAAAATAAAATTACAAAAAAAAAAACAACTGAAATCTTTCATGCATCTTTTTTCATAAATGGCAGGCATAAATCATAAAAGATTGACCATATTTACAGAATTTTGTAAAATAAGGCAAAAATGAAATTTCCCTAGATATTGTTGATCTGTGTATATGGTGTACATAATAAAGAGTACCTATTCTATTCTAATATTATGACTGTGTGAAGACTCAATTTAAATATACGCGGTCAAGCGCTGGTTTATAATATGTAAAAAAAAAAATACCATGTTTTAAGTAGGACAATGCAAATACATGAACAAAAAATTAAGGCACTAGCAAATAGTTTGGCTATAAAATAGACACTATAATTGCATATTACAATGCTGCAATAATTAAGAATGTAGGAATTTGTACTCATAGCAACTTTAATTGCTGTATTTTTTCAAAAGGCGATATGATTCCTGTTACATACATTTACATAATAACATCATTAAAATATAAATAGTTTAAGATACATAATTATCAGATATCAATATCTGATTAATATGATAGATTAACATTACAACTATATACCATATTAAAAATTATAATGAATTATTATACATTATAATTTTCTCAATGAATATTTATTGGATCATCACTAGAGGTCAGATATTCCAGCACTTAAATACCTAAACGTGATTTGACGAAAGAAAAATATGGATATGCCTTTCGGTACACATACATAGTTAATATGTATGCCACTACAGGTTTTGTTTATATTTCTAAAAATACCACCAGATGGCGTATAATAAGGTATTTCGTCAGTTTTGAAGAAAACACAAAAAAAAAATTGGAAAAATTTATGTACAGACGACAGCATATCAAGCTACTACAATATGTCAGATTTCCTTATTAGATTTACAACTTTATTTCTCAAGCATTAAGGCTCAAGGTTGATTGGGAATATCTGACAGTTTCGGGTAGCTTGACCTACTGTCGTCCATACCAGTAAGTATATGTATAAATATGTATACAACAACTAAAATATTTTACACATTTGTTAATTAAAAGGCATATCCACATTATTCTTTCGTCGGCATTTATTTCAAGTTTAGGTATACCAGCGCCGTAATTTCCGATCTCTTATCATAACCAAATAGTGATGTGTATAATTATTTTCATTGTTACAAATTAAAAGCATGTTTATTTACATAAAACGAAATATAATAGCCAGGACTACAAAATTGTGACTTACAAGTGAAAATAAAAAAATTGTACTTGAATATTACTTGTTTTTAATATCACCTTTCTTTTTTAGACCATCTCTAACAATATTATAGAATGAAAGTAAAATCCCAACCATGACAATCCTTAACAATCCCATTGAGAATACTTGCAGGACAACTTGCCAGCCACTTTCTATGGAGCCACCAAACAAAGTACTTAGTAATGTGCCAGAGAGGCTGTATACGGAATATGTCTTGCCCACCTGAAATTAATAATGAACATATTTACGCTTTCCTGGAGACGAAACACTCTCAGATGTACGTAACGATAAAACTTCTATTGTGTTAAATTGAGTCTTTGGCCCAATAAACATGCATTACCAGCTTGGAGGACCGGTATCAAGAGTAATCTTAAGACTAGTTTTTGTAGCTAAAACCACTGCTGCACTATTGGGAAGTTTGGCTGAGAAGTTTTGTTGTGCACTTCTTCCAGTGATAGCACTTAGGTATGTATTACAGAACGTCACTCAAGCATTGATCTCTGCTTAAGCATTACTTAAAACTAGTTTAAGCCAATCAAAAGGCTTGAAACGAGACTTAAGTAGAGCTTGAGTTTGAGTGACGTTCTGTAATACGCACCTAAGAAGGGGTGAAGGGTAGATATCTTTCCCAGAACTGTATTGTTTAGTTTCAACATTCAAAAAATGCTCAGTCTCAGCCTAATTTTAATATAAATTAAACTCAAAACTTTTAATTTTGAGTTTTGTAGTGCTGCTTAAGAGGCTTATGCACAGTAGGGGGCTGCCTCAAGGTAAAAACTTTAGAAATAGCACTAGATCTGTTACCTTTTCACTATTCAACCACTAAACAGATTTTGATAAACTTTGGCAAGGAGATAAATAGCAGCCTGGGAAAAAACATATGCTTTTTGTCCCAATAGCACATTCCCATGCCAAAATGTCTTACATCTACATGAGCAACACCACAGACGCTAGCAATAGTAAATTATAATGCAACTGTTTACACTAGGCTAGTCTAGGCACTAAATTAAAGTAAACAAAAGCATGAATAACTTACAAGAGCATCATGAATCATTTGCTTCCCAACATCCTCAGCAGAATGCAACCCAGCAGATCCAGATATCAATTTTGTTTCTTCAGGTTTAGTAAGATCCTCATTCTTCAAACCAGGAGTATCAGTGTCAGGGGGGAATGATACTGTCAACCTTACACTGGTACCCACAAGCTCCATGATGACTGACTCTGCTAGCCCTCGGACAGCCCATTTGCCAGCACTGTAAGCACTGTACCCATATATACCTGGGAATTTTAAAGTTTTATCAAATATTGAACAGTATCACATAGTTCAAAAAAAACCTTTAGTAAAGATAGTATATAGATATAACAGCAGTGGTTGAATGAAACAAAATATTTTTTTGATAAACTTACCAATTAATGCAGCTTCAGAGCTCACAAATACAATCAAGCCCTCATTCCTCTTCTTCATTCCCGGTAAAACATACCGAGTAGGGTATGCTGTGCCAAAATAGTTGAGATCAACCATCTGCTTTATGACATCAACATCCATTTTCTCAAACTCACCACATATGCACATCCCAGCACAGTTTACCAACATAAATATAGGGCCAAGTTTCTCTTCTAAAGTCGTAAAACTTTTTTCAATGGCTTTGTAATCAGATGTGACATCTAATGCGACAGGTTGTACTTTTTGGTTGCTTTTATTTAAGCAATTCGCGGTTATCTCGGCAGCGGCACTGGTCAGTTTACCGACGTCACGCCCGATAACAGTAACATTAGCCCCAAGTCTTGCTGCCTCCACTGCCGCGGCTTTTCCTATCCCACTAGATCCGCCTGTTATGACTACATGTTTACCTTTCAAATCCTTATAAATTACCTTTTTATCTAAAGAGAAATGTATAACTAGTCCCAAAGCGACTAGCACAAACAGGAACATCAAAATATATATCAACATGGTTTTAAATGCTGTAACAAATAATTTATTTCCCGGTTATCCCAATCGAACTCGAAAGTCGAAGACATGCAAAATTGCAAATTCATAGATCAACTGACTTTGATGGACTTCGACTTGATTTGACAGTGAGCCGTGAGGTGACTATTTATTTGACAAATGGTCACAATGTAAACGTATAGTCGGTCGTTATTTCACGTAACTAGTTACGATAACCTAGTTACGAGTCAAGTTAAAAGTAGTTATTTTTGTAAATGCGTTATTTTGTACACAAGTTATGCCGTAGCCGTATCATGCATCACATCGGCTTAATTTATTGAATTAACTGTATAGCCTCATCCAGATTCACGCCGAGAACACTCGAGAACAGCCGAGCAGCCTGAATGAAATTTGCTCGCCTGTCTCATTTACAAAGATTACTCACTCTAATAATTTGATTTTTAATAATTAGATTCTCCCCACCTGCTTGCAAGTCGCGTAGTGAGCGGCGAATGTGGCGATACAAGTCAGCAGATTGGGATGAGATGCGCCACTTCTTCGCGTTTTTTCCTTGGCAGCAGGTCTGCTTCTCTTCTGACAACCCGTCGAGCTGTGCGGACGCTATATCCAATGTGGTGCGTCAAGCTATGGAGTATTTAATACCCTTTAGTGATGTGCCCATTGGTGGCTCGGCTCGCCCATGGTTCAACGCTGACTGTGTGCTAGCTGAACAGCGTAAACATACGGCATTTCTTGCCTGGGTTGACGCTCGTGACTGCTGAGCTCCGGATCTAAGTTCAAAGAAGAGAGCCTTTAACCGCGCTGCCAAGTCCTACAAAACGGCGCTTAAGAAGGCTCGCTTCGACCGTATTACTCATTTTGGCAACAAGCTCTCTGCGCAACCATCCGGTAGCAGATCTTTCTGGTCCCTAGCCAAATCGGTCGAGGCGAACTTCTGTCAGCCCACCTGCCACGCTGGTTAGGCCCGATGGAGCACTGGCCCATACGGCGAGAGAGAAAGCAGGTCTCTTTGCATCTCTCTTTGCCCATAATTTGCGTCTTGACACTAGCAGTGCTACTCCACCTAAATTACCTCATTGCGGAACCTCAATGCCGGAGGTTTGCATTAGGAACAAGGAAGTTCTGAGAGTATTGTGTCGTCTGGACGTGAATAAGGCTAGTGGTCCGAATGGTATACCAGCGATTGTTCTTAAGCCATGTGCGCCAGAGTTGTCTCCTGTATTGACGCGCTTGTATCACCTCTCATTTAGGACTGGTACAGTGCCCAAGTCCTGGAAGCTTGCCAAAGTGCAGCCCGTGCCCAAAAAGGGTAGTCGTGCCGATCCTACCAACTATCGGCCGATTTCAATAACCTCCATACTCTGCAAGATTATGGAGCGTGTATTGAACTCACGCCGCTTGGCTTACCTGGAAGGTAACGATCTCCTCAGTGACCGACAGTACGGGTTTCGACACAATCGGTCAACTGGGGACTTACTTATAGTGTATGCCACTCACCTGTGGGGCGAGGCCCTCGAGAAAAATGGGGAAGCGATTGCTGTCTCCCTTGATGTCTCGAAGGCTTTCGACCGGGTATGACACGCTGGCCTTTTGAGTAAGCTTCCAGCGTACAGCATTTCCGCTGGCCTGACTGGCTGGGTAAAAGACTTCCTGACTGAACGGTCCCTCCGAGTTGTTGTCGACGGATGCTCATCGGAGCCCATTTCGACCAATGCCGGTGTTCCTCAGGGGTCTGTTCTCTCTGCAACTCTGTTCCTGCTGAATATTAACGATCTGCTGATGCTGATGTGCTGATGATCTATGGGTATGCAGATGACAGCACAGTTGTGGAGAGATACCTGCCGGAAGCTCGGGCTAGTAAGGAATCAGTCCGAAACAGAGGCTATGGTAGAGCGTACGAGTGCTGCACTACTGACAGGCAGTCTCCGAATGGAGCAAAGCCAATCTTGTAGCATTCAATGCCGCCAAAACACAGGCGTGTCTTTTCACCGCCAAAAGGAAAGCACTACAATAGGAATGAAATTTTTATCAGGCCATCTTTTGAATCCAGTAACTCTGGCAATTTGTTAGGTAATCCAGATACTCCTCAGTGTATTGTTCAAACTTCATGTAATCGGCTTTCCAATAATCAGGCTCCTGATCAGTGTACGGAGAGTGAGCCAATCAATACCTTCTCTGAAGCTGATTGTGAGCCTGTGAGAAGATCAAGCCGTAGAGTTAAGTCTAATGTTAATGCTGACTATTTTTATTATTGACTTTAAACCTATTTGATTAATATTGCATTAAGAAGATTAAATAAATCAATAAAAAGGGGAAGATGTTGTAATAAAAATTAAAAATAGTCTATAATATATCTATGGTATTAATCATCAAGCCTTGCATAACTCTAGGCATGTTTATGTTTATCTATGGTCAGTAGTACTGTAAAGTGTAATGGCGGTCTTGTGAATAAAGTTGATTGTGATTTAAAACTATATTTTAATTATGAACACCATATAGAACACATATCTTATAATTTCCTTTATGTACGAACTATTCTTTTATCACAACATTTTTACTACTACTAAAACAACAACATATTTTTCTCGTCTCCCGAATCTGTCTTCCAAACTTAAATATATTATTAATTTCTTTATAAATGTTAGCTGCCAGAGACAATAATGAAATTCAACCTCAATATCCCCTCTGAATGTTATTATTATCTCAAAATAGAATTTTAAAATCATCCCAAGACATAACTTTCAAACATTAATTTCAATAAGTACACTCTCTTTAAACAACCTCAATACATAACCTATAATCCCCTCAATACAAGAAACAACTCATATAAAACTTCAACACACTATCTATAGCTTCTCACTATCTGTAGCTTCGACAAACTGCCTATCGATAACTTCAACAAACTTCGACAGTCTCCCTGTCTATAAACTCAATAACAACCCATATAATAATTACCTACCTATCATTACATTCTACATACTATATATTAAAGCTACCCCTTAAATATAAAATTCAAATTAATATCCGAGACACCTTAATATTATAATTAATACCCATTGATAAAATATTAAACTAAGGTAGATATATCACTAGCGCACTAAAAATGAAGCGTACAAAAGGAAGTAAGACCTGAATCTCGCTTTAGTCACTCTCGATACACTCGTAAAAACAAACGACAAACACTAACAGCGCAAACGACAAACACTAGCCATCTTTTTCTTCTCTATGCTTTAGATTGCGCCCCATCTCACTCACACTGTACCAATGTAAGCCGAATAAAAATATGCATGTGTGCTGCTGCTGTGTTCGGCACATTTTTTTGGTCAATTTGTTAGAATATATCGTATCTGTTTAATATTTTATCAATGTTAATACTTAAATTTCGAGTTAACAACCAAAACATTTATATCTAATATAACGTCTATCAACTCTTCTTCTCTATCTTAATTAAATACTATTCCACTAAGTTCACTTCATTATTAATGTTCACATATAAGTCATTGATCACTCGACTATACATATGTTTTCTTAAACGTAGAAACTTTGTTCTGTCTAATCCTTTTGTCAAAATATCCGCAATGTTAGAATTGGTTGGACAATAATAAATTTCAATTAAATTTTGGTCTATCTTTTCTTTAATAAAGTGATATTTTACATCAATGTGCTTGCTTCTTCTATTTAGAATTCCATTTTTAATTAAAACAATAGCCGATTGATTGTCAACAAATAGTTGTGTTTTTGGTGTATGCCCTGTAATTTCTTTAATCAGACTTTGGACATACATTAAATCTTTGATACATTCAGCAGCAGAAATATATTCTGCTTCCGTACTGGAGAGAGAGCAGTGACAGACTGTTTACGACAGCACCAATGTTTAGGACCAGCACTGTACATAACTACAAAAGCAGTTGTACTTTTCCTAGTATCTAGGTCACCTGCAAACTCTGCATCACAGTATGCTGTCAACACTGAACTATTTCCACGTAAGTACTGAATACCGGAAGATATAGAGCTTTTAAGATACCTAAATATACTTTTTATATTTGCGAAATCATTTAAATTGCGCCCCATCTCACTCACACTGTACCAATGTATGCCGAATAAAAATATGCATGTGTGCTGCTGCTGTGTTCGGCACATTTTTTTGGTCAGTTTGTTAGAATATATCGTATCTGTTTAATATTTTATCAATGTTAATACCTAAATTTCGAGTTAACAACCAAAACATTTATATCTAATATAACGTTTATCAACTCTTCTTCTCTATCATAATTAAATACTATTCCACTAAGTTCACTTCATTATTAATGTTCACATATAAGTCATTGATCACTCGACTATATGTTTTCTTAAACGTAGAAACTTTGTTCTGTCTAATCCTTTTGTCAAAATATCCGCAATGTTAGAATTGGTTGGAAACTTGGACAATAATAAATTTCAATTAAATTTTGGTCTATCTTTTCTTTAATAAAGTGATATTTTACATCAATGTGCTTGCTTCTTCTATTTAGAATTCCATTTTTAATTAAAACAATAGCCGATTGATTGTCAACAAATAGTTGTGTTTTTGGTGTATGCCCTGTAATTTCTTTAATCAGACTTTGGAAATACATTAAATCTTTGATACATTCAGCAGCAGAAATATATTCTGCTTCCGTACTGGAGAGAGCAGTGACAGACTGTTTACGAGAGCACCAATGTATAGGACCACCACTGTACATAACTACAAAAGCAGTTGTACTTTTCCTAGTATCTAGGTCACCTGCAAAGTCTGCATCACAGTATGCTGTCAACACTGAACTATTTCCACGTAAGTACTGAATACCGGAAGACATAGAGCTTTTAAGATACCTAAATATACTTTTTATATTTGCGAAATCATTTAAATTGGGACACTCTTGATGTCTACTACAATAGCCAACATGAAATGAAACATCTGGTCTAGTTTTATTTACCAAATTAATAAAGACCCTATTAATTGCCTATAACTATGCACATCACTACTATTACTTTTCCCCTCTTGATGTGCATCAATTAAAATGTTTGGAAATGCATTTTCTTTCAATTCGCCGTATCCAAAATTCTTCATTAATTGTTCAGTATAGGATTTCTGATAAATTTTCAAATAATTTTCTCCAACCTTTATTTGAATTCCAATATTTTTTTTTTTCTATTTTATCAAATCTTCTAATTTCAAATTCCTTTTCAAGTTCTTCAGTTATCTTATTTAATTGTTTTTCACTATTTCCAATTAGAATCCCTTCATCAACATATATTGCTAAATAAATTTCTTTTTCTTTACTTAAAAACAAACATGGATCTAATTTTAATTGTTGAAAACCTAGTTTCTTTAACAATTCAGTTAAACGCTTATTCCACATTAGCGGTGCTTGTTTTAGTCCATAAAGACTTTTCTTTAATTTGAATTGCATCATTTAATTGCCCCATCGGACGACGTTGTTAACACCACTACGATCCGGACGAAGCGTTTCGCCTCCTACTTTATAGCGCGGGCGCGTACATCGAGGGACTGGAACAATTTGCCAGCGGCAGTGTTTCCGTCGGACTACAATTTGAGTAAAATCCCAGATTATTTGGAAGACAATAAAGCTTGGGACAAAGCTGTTCGCTCTGCTAAGCATTGTTATTAAGCAATATGCGTAATTATACACAATTATGCTACAATTATGACATTTTAGACACTGTTTTTTTTCTTAAGTCACGTACTTTATTGTAAACATTTTCATTTTTAATGTCTGGACTTGAAAAAAGACGATGATCCCTGAGTTTGTTTCGGCTATTTCTTCTCAGAGGTACCACATTGAAAAAAATGATGAAAAAAATGACGTGTAAAAGTGATCAGCGATCCTATTTGCTTAATAAACGATTTCATTTCATTTCAGTAATTTGTAGGTGTGGGTCGTTAGCGAATCGTTACGACTTTTTGAAGAAACGTAACGTAACCAGTACTTGGTCGGGGTCACCTGTTTTACTGTAACTAGTTACGTGAAATAATGACCTTGTCTAGTAGTCTGTGGTTATTAGGTACCAAAGAGTAAAGTTATAAAGTACGTCTATGGTTAGGAGTTTGGCGGGAATGTCAAGATGAGTGTCACGCTCATTTTTCATTGGACATTTAAAATTATTTATAGTGTCGTTTACTAAATAAAAACGCGTGATTTATGTAGTAAAAAGTGCATTCAGTGAATAATTCAAAAAGAACAGTGAAATATTGTAGCATAGTGGCCTCATCATGTCTTTACGCTAAACCGCTCCTTATCGTCCAAACGCGTAAAACGAAAGGAGTTAGTTTAGGTTAAGTTATGCTAGGATAAGTTAGGATAAATTAGGATAAGTTAGGATAGATATTTAATGAAAAAAAATTACTGAAGACTTGGCTGTATGGCGTACTATGCCTTTGCCTTTTCCATTCGCCCGAATGGAAAGAAACGAACCAAAAAAAAAAAAAGTCTATGGTTAATTTTTACCAAAGAATTAAGAATGTCATTACTATTGTTTCATAGATCTGTGTAATGTGTTCTTTTATTGATTCGTGTGTGTTTATTCGTCGTTTTGAGATTGTTATTTATTTTGTGGTGTATCTAATCATTCGTCAGGCTTTTAGTTGAGCCTATTTCACTAAAATTATAACACACAGTAAGAGTAAGAATCAAGTTTGTTTAAGTACTAGTAGCTAGTATATCAGTTCAATCCGTGCAGTTGTGTTCACAATAATAAAAAATGAATTATGAGACTAATAGACTCAATACATTTACCGATTGGCCTTCATCAGCACCCGTAGATCCTATAAGGATTGCAAAAGCAGGGTTTTTCTCTACGGGAGAAGGTACTGAAGTGAAGTGCTTTTGTTGTGGTAGTAAAATATCGCAATGGAATTATGGAGACCAGGTGATGTGGAGGCATCGGCAATTGCAGCCAAACTGTCCGTTCGTGGTGCATCCTGAATTCTCGGGCAATGTGCCTTTAGTCCTAGGGCCAGACTGCCCTCCATCTATAAATAATCGTAGACCGTCTGTGCCTCCCGACGAAGTGCAGAACGACCATACTTACACTGCACCCGATTATGGACTAACAGAAGAGGATGAAACTTATAAGAATGACGCTTTACGGCTTCTATCTTTTATTAATTGGGATGTAAGAACATAATTTGTCTATTTGTAATTAGGTTGTAATAAAAAAGTTTAAACGATTGTACTCCCAAGATACTGAGGGGGTTTGTGTCCAGATTAAAGTTCTATTGACAATAAATGTAGTAAACATAAATACTATCTGTATGAGAAGAACTAGATGTAAACAATCATGAAACTGTCTAATATAGGATAATGATATCATCAAGGTCACAAAGTACCAATCAATGTTATTTTGTCAATTTACAATGTTTATAAGTAAGCAGATAAATGTTGTTATTGTTTCTCCAAAATTAAAGGTTATTTAGGGGAAATACCTACTCAAGGCTAGATTGCAAAGGATTATGAATCTTGAAATAATTTATTAGTCATTCATGATTATATAAAATATCCCCTCAGTGGTAAATAGGTAGATTGTTGCAATTTATATACAGAATGATTGCTTGCTGTTGGCATCTTAGGATAATATTCAAATGGGTATTCGATGAAGTACCTGGGACTCATCCTCGTCTGCCGGTAGAACTTCGAGGAGCACTTCCGATGTTTGACTCCCAGACTGGAACTGGCTGGGGCTGCCCTGAGGTGGCTCCTACCCAATCAAGGGGGTGTAAACGCCTCCTGCTAGATGCTCTACACGGTGGCCATGTGGTCCATGGCCCTTTACGGGGCACCAATGTGGATGCACCACCTATGGAAGCAACCAGCCCGATGCCTGAATGAGTCCTCGAGGGTAACGGCCGCTCTGCGGCTGGTCCAGGGATACCGCACGGTCTCCACTGATTCGGCGAGCCTCATTGCCGGATTGCCGCCGATTAATCTGGATGCCATAGCCTTCGCTCACATGTGGATGTGGCGAGAGGTGGCAAAACGCCGGGGCATAACTCCGCTGCCGCAAGAAATCGCAGTACAGCGGACAGAGCTCCGGCGGGATCTCATTGCTATATGGAAATGTGATTGTCGCAATCCAGTGCTGGGAACACAAAACAGCGGCTGTAAGTCCCCTCTTTAAGGAGTGGCTACAGAGCCGCTACGGCGCCCTCATCTTCCCCCTGACTGATCTTCACCGGACATAGCTGTTTCGGGAGGTTCCTGTTCCGAATAAGGTGGGAGGAAACGCCAGGGTGTCACCATTCTGGGGATCGCCTCGAGGACACGGTGGAGGTCTGCCCGGCTTGGGTAGAGCACCGCCGTGTCTTCGTGGCGGCGATCGTCGGCTACCTCTCGCGTCCGGCTCTGGTCCAGACCATGGTCCGGAGCGAGAGTGCATGGCAGGCCGTCACCTCCTTCTGCGAAGCAGTGATACTGGCAAAGGAGGATGGGGAGCGCGTGCGGGAACGGGAATTCCAGCGCCCTCACGACTCTTGCCGCTGCTGGAGACGCCCTGGCCGGGAGACACCATCGAACTCCCAGCCACCGTAGGGGCGGGCTTGCGGGCGGCGAGCTACCCCCTGCTCGGGTGTAGGGACCAGGCCGGGGTCGACGGCGCGTTGTGTTTCACGCACGCCTTAAAAAGATGTCAGCACATCGTGACAGGGTCTACGAAGACCAATGCCTCCTGAGCCAGGGTTGCGGGTTGGTTAAAAAAGAAATTGTGGCCTTGGTGCACAGGCAAGTGGAGAAACTCAGGTGGGTTTTCAAACCCTCTTCCGCTCCGCCCAGAGCGGGAGAGGTTATTGATGATTTCCCACCAAGAACAAAAAAAAATTGGATAATATTCAAATGATATATGTCAAGATGGCGCTATGATTGTCTGCTAAAAGGACTTAAGTTCTCATATGTTGCTATTTTTAGATACTGTGTCTTGTATGTTTTGTTTGTTTTGTAAAACATGTGCCAACAATAAGTAATCTCTCCATACATAATCATAATGTAGTCGTAAATGTATGTTCATAAATGCACTGAATGAAGAATAATGTATTAAAACTTCATAGTCTGCTTTGCAATGCTTTTTAATATTGAATTAATTATCAAGTAGCCTTTTTCACAGTGTGATATTTCTAAGGAATAAATCTTTTCCTTCTTATTTAGTATAATCAGCCTAAAATGTACTACTCATGGCCTACAATACTTGTAACTAATTATTTTACAATGAGAATTACAATTAATAGTAAAAATTGAATTTACAATGTCTACCCTGTTTCCTAGGAAGCATCACACAAGAAAATTTGGAGTTTTTAGATTTTTCTATCTGTAAATTCATGCAATATGTCATGTAAATGTTACATTTGTATAGGACTCGTCAGTATCCCGCCAAGCGCTAGTGAATGCAGGATTCTACCACGCTGGTGAAGGTCGCCTGCGTTGTGCCTGGTGCGGAGGAGAACTAGCCCCTTCCAACCACTTCAGATCTCTTTCGCCACTTCAAGTCCACCGAATGTAAGAAAAAAATTATTATAATACACTATGATAATACTACCCATGGGCTAATCTACATGATGTGCTCAATCTAGTGTGAAGATTATTTGCATTTTATTTTATTTTTGTTTGTAAACCTGGGAGGAAACATAAACACTGGTTTTAGGTCATAAACATTATTTATTTGTGATCTAAATACGCACTTTCCTGTGATTTGAGACGACTCGGTAGGTACAGTGGCTGAGCGATCGACTGCTGTGCTGCGTGTCGCGGGTTCGATTCCGCACGGAACAAATATTTCTATGGACTACAGGTAGTTGTTCCGGGTCGGGCTGTTTTGCGTATGTGAGTTCTGTGAAATCTGTAGTACATCACTGCTCTATTTGCCAATAAGTTTCGCAGCGTACGCCAAATAAAGACTTTTTTTGTATTTTTTTTTCACACGTTTGGTTACATTTTCAGAAGGTTTCTTTTTCTTTTTTTTAATATTCTATACCCTATGCTCATCACGAATATGTAGGATTCTAATGGCGAAAGAATTTTTCATTCCAGTAGTTTCGGAGCATATTCATTGCAAACAAACAAATCTTTCCTCTTTATAGTATTAGTAGGTACCTAAACCTATACATATAAAAGATTGATATTTTTATGTGCATACAAAACATTATCATAAAAGTATTGAGAGGCACAGTCATTATATTAATCTCGAGGTTTAATTTATAATTAAAACGAATTGCCTCTTTTTAAAAACAAAACTTGTCTGAATATCATCGGCATTTCCCTACATCAGATTACCTTACTACATGACACTATGAAAATACCTAAAGTAAACTAACTGGGTATATCTTATCATCTGATAATTTAAGACTGAAAGTAAAGTAGAAGCACCTGCAGAACATTTTTGTAACTATTTCACTGTTGCGTTCAACAGTGTTAATACCTAGCGATATGTAGTTGTAATGACAACTTACTCCACGCCGACTTCACCTAAGATTTCATGGTTAGATTTTAACAGAATCAATCGGCTCATCGGCGTACCCAGGTGGGGGCAGGGGGTGGCAGCCGCCCCCACTGGAAATCTCACAGAACATTACTGAACTCCCCTAATTACTAAACAAAGTTTAAACGAGGACTTATCTCTAACTTTTAAATATACTACGCAGTAATCCGCGTGCGACTATAGCGCACAAAGATTACCCATTCTAAAAAAAATTGACTTGTCCCTCCCTAGGCCTGACTTGCCTTCCCCTAGGCCTAACTTGCCCCCTCTAGGCCAAAAGCTGGGTACGCCCATGAATCGGCTGATGTTTGTACAGCTGCATTTCTCAGACAGCAGTATTCAGTTAGATTAAGCCTGTCTGCCAGAATCACTTTTTCTGCTTAGTGATATTATTATGCAATTTTTGGGGTCTAGTGAAAATAAATTGAAGTATCAATATATCATCACCGTTCTAACTGCTCTATTAAAGCAAGGTGTATTAATTAATTAATGGTTTCTTTCAATGTGCGAATTCTTATTATTAATAACATTACATTTATTAATTTCCTTACATACATTAATTATTTTTTACCTATTTTTGATTTTGTATTTTATTCTGCAGGTATTTCTCCCGGTGTCAGCATGCGGCGAACCTGGAGGCAGCTCAACAGGCCCAGGCCAGTAACATCTCTGCGTCATCGTCACCATCGTTGTCCCCGTCACCACCCAACGACACCCCACGTACTCAGTCACCACCTGCTAAGTTGAATAACCAGCCGCAAACGTATGTTATTTTGTGTTGTCATTTTACTAGCTTTTGCCCTACACCTAGCCCGTGTCTCGTTCGCTTCGCCTACGCCGTTTATACTTCGTTTTCGCTTAGCATTCTTTCTTAATTATTTTATTTAGATCAGCTCCTAAGGATCCTTAAAGATAAAGATCCCTTAAAGGTATATAGGCCTTCCCCAAAAATCGGGCTACCAAACACAAAAATATTTATTCAAATTCGGTAGGTAAACCCCTTCAACTTATTACCTACTAGTATAGATTTCGTCTATAGAATAGTTGCGTACAATTACTTTAAAGAATCACGGATTTGATTTAAACATAATATATACAGGTGCTCCTACAGTATATTCTCCATATATCGAGTCAACATCATCATCATCGCAGCGTTAATCCCAGTCGCATCCGTAGCTTTTCAGCTTTGGAGTCTGGGGTCCGCATTATCAGTCTAACTGCTGATTTTGGCTAAACTTCGATATTTTTCGTGAAGTGACTGCCGTCTGGCCTCCACAACCCGAACGGCGATATCTAAGCGTTGCAGTTAGACCAATTGTTAGACTTTTGAGGGCTCCAACAACCCGTAACGACTGCCACTAGATGTTCGTATGGCAACCGGGACTAACGGCTTAACGTGCTTTCCGAGGCACGACCAGACCAGTGCAAATATTCATATTCATGCATACAAATATTTGCACTGTGCGGGGATCGAACCCGCGCCTCCTTGCGCAACGGCCGCGTTCGCTACCGCTATGCCACGGAGGCTGTCCATATATCGAGTATATACCGTATTATTTATTTGATATACGGAATTACGAACCCACCTAAATTACACTACATGGAACTCGCGTAATGGTAAACGCAAATCAGGCAATTTCAGCAATTTGAAATCAATAAATATGTTAATGTTCAGTAAGAACAACAAGTCGCGATTTAAGCCCATACTAACATTTCCACATTAAATGAATTACATTACTAAAGTACCTACCTAACAACCAAGGCATAGAATAAAGAGGGGAAGTAGGTTATCTGCGACCCAATCCGCGATTTAATTGCCTACTGTCTTAGGGTTGACGACTGTCCGCGCTTCGTCGGTTACGGTTGTCGCCCAAACCGCTAACAAATATTTATAGACTAAGAGCTTATGTTTAAATTATTTGCTTAGTATTTAGTTTACATATACTAGTCAGTTTTTTTTTTGTAATTTTTATTTTTAGTTTTGTACACATAAAGAACCATATTTATTTTTATTTTTAATTAATACAAATATAAATAATACAAACATAACATCTATTGAATCACACATTTAATACAAAATTACAAATTAGCTACAGAAAAATACCTACTTTCTTCGGTTTCGACTATTACGAAACGCGTTGTTATTAAACTTTAATGTGTAATATATCCGTATCCTTGTAAATAACTTTTAGAAATATAATTTGAAAAATATAAGTCTTTTATTTGTTCATAAATAGACATACCAACTTTGCAGTTTTAGTGATCATTTTTTAAAAGCTAATGTGCCGAAAAGCCGTGACGCGCGAACCTCGTTCCGTGCTAGCCGCGACTAGCGCAGTCATAGACACTCTAATATTGTGTTTAGGTGTGCGTGCGGCGACGCATAGATACTATGGCGCACACATACAAGCCGCGCGCGGTCCGTTTGTATGAAGATAACGTACTTCCCTCTCTTTATTCTATGACCAAGGTTTGGTAACAAATAGTAAATAGCGCAGTAGTCTAACGACAGTCAATGAGAACAAACTACAAGTAGGCATTTTTCAAGGTGCTAATTGAAGGGCATTCATACAGCTGCTGACTGTGTAAATGTTCTAAGTTCCAACAAGGAACAATTACATTGAAACCTCGATCATAAGTCACTACCGAATAATAGGAAAATGTTGTTTTATTCGGAAACGACCTACACGGCCACTTAGTCATTTCGCACCCAAACAACAAACCCCGTTCTGACATACATATTAGTATTTAGTAAGACACTCGAAGAAGCGGTCATGTAGAATTATTCAAGATAATGTTTATATATTTTTTTAGAAGTTGAAAAAAAGTACTATGCTTGGTGAAACAGTTTGGTTTTCAGTTGATAGTGAATTCATAAATGGCTAAAACATTTAAATTAATTAACGCACTTCCTGCAAATAGTTTGTTCAGAATCGTTTACTGAATCGGATTATACTTAAGTATATCATTTTCAATATAGGTAATTTTTTATCCCAAAAATAATTAAAACTACGGAAATTATTGTCATATTTACCAAGAATTGGTATAACTAATTTACCAAATAACAATGTATGTCAAATTCAAAATTCAGTGTATGTATTATGATTATAAAATAATATTCTAATTGAGGTGTTTGAGGGTGTGCGTTAATTACATTACATGTTGTATAAAAGCTTGTGCTACAAGACTTTCGAGTGCCGGTGAATTGTGGTTGTACAAATTTGAACTAAATACAGATTTTTTACCGGTATAACATTTCCGAGTTTCTGAAGTGACCTTAATTATAACAGCTGGAGGAAACAGTGCAATTGCTTTCATCATATCAGCACCATAGCGTCTTTATTTTCAATGATACGAATTAGGTAAGTAAGCATTTTATCATTTGATCTATTTTCGTTCGTTATCGACTTATCGGAGTACATATTCAATGAATTATACGCAAGAAAAGGGTAATTCAAAAGTAAGATATATCGAATTAGGTGTATGTAAATAAATATTAGGTATGAATGAAGAAATCCCATTTACTATCATTGGGTAATTTACCTGACATGACGTCACTGATATTGAAGTTTAGTGATATCGAATACTCGTATCACCTGTATTATTTTTCGTAAAGCTGCCGTTCAGTTTTGCTAATGACTACGGCGCGGGTTGCTCGGTCTAAAAGTTAGAGCATTGTAGTCACGGTCAAAGACCTCTCTTGCTTCAGAGAGCACACTTTACCAACGGTCAAAAAAGACTGTCTAACTGTGTTAGGTTCTAGTAAACTTTAGTTGGGATAAATTAACCATGATAACAACAAATAACCTATGTCTTCCCAGGTGAGTGGACTGAAAACTATTTAATTAGTTTGTGTGAAGCGTACCTAGTGGGGCCTGTCAACCAGGGCCGGATTTAAACTTAATGTCGACCCTGGACATCGAAAGAAATGCCGCCCTAATACTGAAGTTTTACTAAATGTTTATATATCTGATTATTTTTTTATTAAAAACAAAAATGATGTGCATCCGAAACATTTAAAAAACGTTAGTAAATCAGTTCCCCCCGGTTAATTCCATACTTACCTAAGTGCTAAAACATTTCGCTTATTATATAAAAATTAATACATATGTAGTTAAAAATGTTTATATACACTTTACTTTAATTTATTGACTTGATAAAGATTATATGTTGAAAATGCAAAAATTACCTCAAAATATGTTTAATTTTTACAAAAAAAAACTGCTATTATTCAATTCAGTTTTGTGTTGTATTCTATGGACAAAGTTCTTTATACAATGAATACTTTATGAATGAGGGAAGTACATAATTTTATAACCAAATTTAGTATAAAAACAATGAATATTTATATAAAAGCGAAATATCGGAATGCAAAAAGTAAAAGTAGGTATATTACAATACAAGTAAACAATTGTATGTAAAAAAAAACTTCTAAAGAAACAAAACTGCCAAAATTATTATTTACAATATATTGTATGAAGTGAATTTCATGAATTCTCTAGTAAATAATAATTATGAAAAATAATTATATTCAGCAATCTCATCAAATAAGGCGGGACTTTTTTCACTTTCTAAAGTTTGCTGCCTTGGGGCTATTATTCAATTCAGTTTTGTGTTGTATTCTATGGACAAAGTTCTTTATACAATGAATACTTTATGAATGAGGGAAGTACATAATTTTATAACCAAATTTAGTATAAAAACAATGAATATTTATATAAAAGCGAAATATCGGAATGCAAAAAGTAAAAGTAGGTATATTACAATACAAGTAAACAATTGTATGTAAAAAAAAACTTCTAAAGAAACAAAACTGCCAAAATTATTATTTACAATATATTGTATGAAGTGAATTTCATGAATTCTCTAGTAAATAATAATTATGAAAAATAATTATATTCAGCAATCTCATCAAATAAGGCGGGACTTTTTTCACTTTCTAAAGTTTGCTGCCTTGGGCACTAGCCCCGACTGCCCCTAGTGTAAATCCAATAGGAGGTGTGAACTCAAGTTCTTCCGATCCAAGCCATAATTCAAAAATACTTATCCTACTAGGATACTTCTGTAATGTTTCGTTGTTGAGAACCTAATCTCTTGAACTGTCTAGGCTTGTTGTTGTTGAGTTCCTTTAGTTCTGAGTAGAGCAACACAATACTGACAAATGCGTGTACTGACTGGACTGATTCAATCTTTTTATCCTTTCATAAAAAGATCTTGAAATCTTGGTCAGGTCATTTTGTAGATTGGTATTTGGATTGTCAAATGAACTTTGGAAAAACCGAAACAGACTCAGTCCTACCTTTATTGTAGACTGAGTCTATTTCGGTTTTCTTCTAAGAGCAAACAGATGCAAACGCCAAACGCATCTAGTTAGGGTTCCGTAGTAAACTAGGAACGCTTAAAGTTTCGCCAAGTCCGTCCGTCTGTTTGTCTGTCTGTCTGTCTGTCTGTCTGTCTGTCTGTCTGTCTGTCTGTCCGTCCGCCCGCGGATAATCTCTGTGACAGTTACACTAAGTGGAAAAATTATAATTGCGCAGACAATGGCATGCGAGATTTATTTTGCCGTAGAAACTTGGAGTTGGCTTGCCTAGTTATTATGTACTCCATGATGTAACCTTGCAACACTTTCCCACTACTCATGGTGGGATCCAAATGACAACATTTTTCGAACTTTCCATGCGTAGTTGGAATCTCTATCACGAGTACCTAATATGTTAACTCATTGTAAAAAATAGCCCATTTCTCTTTATTGCCGACTAAGCAGTACTTTTTTATATTATTTAGAACCTTCTTTTTTTTTTTATAAAATTATTGTTTTTTATATCTTTTCTTTTTTATTTGAAAATGACATATCAAATTGTAAAGAAGAATAAAGTCGTGGTATCCTAGTGGTTAAAACACCAGCCTCTCAGTCTCAAGTATGAGTGCGCGGGTTCGATTCCAGGTCAGGCAAGTACCAATGTAACTTTTCTAAAGTTATATTTACTTTCTAAGTATATACTGGACACCACTACTACTGGTCATTGGTTGGACACCAATGACTGAAGGTGAAGGAAAACATCGTGAGGAAACCTGGACTATGGGTCTGAAATCGCCAACCCGCATTGAGCAAGCGTGGTGATTACGCTCTATCCTTCTCTGTATGAGAGGGGACCTGTGCCCAGCAGTGGGACGATAAAAAGGTTGATGATGATGATTATATTAGAGAAATACGTACGAATTAATTAATTCAAAGTTCCGGACAGCAATATCTGATCCGGCTCGAAGGACCAGATATTGCTGTCCGAAACCTTAATTAATACAAGCCGGATCTGATATTGCTGTCCAAAACTTTAAATTAATTAATTCGTTGAATATATACAATATGTAAAGAAAACCCTGTCCGATCCGTTAAGGTATTGTTAGGTATCGATAACTGATTCTACTAATGCCCACAAAGTCGGACTAAACTTAAAAAAAAAAATCCCCCTAAAAAAATAAATATTATTTCGCAAAAAGAGGTAACTTAATACATGTGCGGTACGCAACCCCTTCCGCGGGCGCAGGGCGGGGGGCAGGGCACGCGGCACCTGTGGCGTGGTCGCGTCGCTATTCGCTTATAATAATACCGGTGTTGTCACTGTTTTAAAAATTACCAAATTTCGGGGAAAATGGAATTAATTCCCGGGAAAAAAGGATTATTTCAAAATTCACTAGTATTGTTACTATGATGATTATGTAAAATTTCATATTTTATTTGGTCATGTGTTTACCTAACCTTTTTTATCCTTACGGGTCGGACAGGGTTTTCTTAACATATTGTATAAAACGAACAGACTCGAACTTAGCAATTTTTCTATTCTTCTTCACAATTTGATATGTCATTTTCAAATAAAAAAAACAATGAAAATTTATATAAAAACGAAACATGCAATTGCACAATGCAAAAAGTAAAAGTAGATATATTAAAATAGGTATAAGACGTTTTTGTCCTCCGTATGCATACCTACTATTACCTATTGAATAGATTTTCTTACGTTTTAAACTCCACATCCTAAAATATGTCTTGTTTGTAGGTCAGGCGCGGCTCACAACGAGCTCGTGCTGGCTCAGGGCGGCACGTGGCGCCACCTGGGTGTGGTGGGCGGCGGCGCACGCCACCCGCAGTACGCGTCCCTGGCGGCACGACTGGCCAGCTTCGAGCGCTGGCCCGCCGACCGGCAGCAGGCGCCACGCACACTTGCGGAGGCGGGATTCTTTCATACTGGGTCTGATGATCAGGTATTTATGATTCTACTAAGTAATTTACATCATCCTGGCGAAAATGTTAAATTCAGGTGCAACTATGTATATATTAGAACAAACCGTGTGCTCGATGGGACTTTCCATTGGGAAAATTTACTAATTTCATAGATTAACATTTATCTCTTACGCGACTCATTTACTTAGTTATGTATTGTTACGGGCTAGGGGTACTAAACTGCCGGTTAAGGGTTACTAAGTTTATTGACGACGATGGTACAGTCGATAGTAGGCAATGACACGTAGCGGATGTCGCACCGAAGTCTTCCCTTATGTTCACGAATTCCGTGTCGTATACACAACAACACCACAGAAGCTACTTCGCGTAATACTGGAAGTGCTTGTTGCAGCTGTCGCTGTAGATGTTCTGGATTATCGCTTCTTACTTATCGCTTGTTTCGCTTCGATAGACTAATGCAGACTGAACATTCCAGATCTGTCTAGAAATAATAATAATAATAGCACTTAATTTCCAGTACACTCAGCAGGTAGTTACAGGTACTTCACAGGAGACGACTTTCTAGTAATTTCGATGTGGACCTTTCCTTGTCAATATTGATGATATCTGTACCATTCGATTGGTCACTTTAATTCTGGCAATGTATTTTTAGATCGTACTTCTACAATACTTAAGTCTCAAGATATAGGGCTTAAACGTTATGTAAGACATGTCACGCAACATTGAACCTTATGCCATTGGCATAAGGTACACTTTAATTCTTAGAACATTTGGACACAATTTTCTTTTTGTTCTTTTAAACCCAGTCTCTATCTCAGCTATGAGTTGTCTGACAGTATGTATAATAATGTATTTAAGATGTTTATTAAGTAGTTGTCTAAGCTATCCGCTATGGGTTTGGAGCGATACAGCGTTCTGAAGCTGATAGCAGCAGGCAAAACTCTCCATAGTTTTGAGGTAGTGACTGGGTTCTATTTATTAAAACTCAACACCGTCCGCCAATCAAGGGGGAATCGCGAGGGTAGCCCGTGCAATTCAAACTTTCTTCCATTTTCGCGACCGAAACAAATATGATTTTACAGAAAACAAACTCTCAAGTTCATGATATCTCATAAAATAGTCAATTAATAGGATTATATAATCCTCGCGAGCTACTTAGCGCATCCCCCTAAAAATAGATAAGTAATTTTTTCATAAATAACATGACAATGACGTTGAGGTTTCCTGTCATTCTAAAGCGGCGTTTGAAGTTATGGTTATAAGGCTTTATACGTATTTACTGTGTGTATTTATGTGTGTGTTACTGTTCTTCTGCTTTGCTAGACTTGCCTTACAATGCATTTAAAGCACAAATCAAATCAAAGCTTTGCTCAAAGGCATATAATTCCGTAAAAGATTATTTAAATGGTAATAATGGTCCCTCTGATTAATAAAGACAACGTTTGTGTTCTTTGTCCAGAATTAGCTTACTGATACGTAATATGAGTTCATATAATTGTTTTTTTTTACAATGCGTAAATATGTGAGCTGTCACTCCCTTTATACCTGCGGCTTTTAATTAGGTAATAAGTTTTTTCACATTTCAATTTTAATGATATTTTAATATATTTTTTTATTTGCTTTGCTGGTATTTTGGCGTGGGTAGTTGGCTTATGGTAAATGTTTTAATTGTTGTTTTCTTGTTCATTACTAAACATAATCCCCCTTATTCATAAACGCTGCTTAGAGTTAACTAGTGATTAGCGATTGTTTGAACATACATTTTAGACGTTTGCACATCACCTAACTTTAATCATCGTTTATGAATAAATCCTTTAAACACTGTGGTGTTTATTTATAAAGGATAATTAAAGTTAAGTGACGTTAAAAGGTCAAAAATGTATGGTGATAGAATTGCTAATTACTAGTTAACTTTAAGCAGTGTTTATGAATAAGGGGGTATGTTGTATAAAGTCATGTATTTTTTTAAAATGAACAGGCAGCTGTGCTACTGGGGAGTTTGTTCTGCCAGCTCTTCTTCCCAACGAAAGTACTAGGAAGTGGTGAAGGGCGGGCGTTTTGGGGGGACTGCCTTATGTAATATTGACGTTCAAAAAGTGCTGATTCACAGCCTAATTTGAATAAATGACTTTTGATTTGATTTGTGCATATTAGGTACTATTTCGTCTTTAGCATTATATTCTTCATTATATAATAATATTTCCGAATTGTTTTTATGTTTTCTGTAGCGGACGCTTTTAACGTGCTCATATTTCTGCTTTATTATCACATCGTTAATTTCAACATGACTGTTTTCGTTTTTTACCTTAGGATTTCATAAAAACACATTCCAATCTATAATATATCCGTGAGCGATGGGACAGAGGGGCGAGTGCGAAGTACGGCGCCGTACTGAGTAAAGAGCAGCACCAATTAGCAATGCGTCCGACCCTCCGCACCACCGCTAACATACCCAAAATAACCTAACGCAGAACTAGTGAGGACTATGGTTTCTTGGTACTAATTTGAACAATTATTATTTGACAAGATAAAAACTGCATATTAGAATCACATTGCTACTTGCATACATAAACACTAACCTTTTCCAATGGATAGGTAAACACACAACGGTATATGCTGCGATCCATACGTTCGCCTTATGGCATTGTTCCCGTTGTAATACGTCATCATGTACGCTTGCCGAACAACATTATTAAGGTCAGTATGTATCCTTTCCTTTGGTTAAAAGATAACAGCTGCATGCTTCGATCGATCAGGTAAGCTGCGCTTGCCGCGCTAGGTCTGTCGATAGGTTTCCATTTTTTCATATCAAGACCCGTACCTTGGAACGCATTTTCTTGTATCATTCATATATATTTGACAGCCGTTACGGGGTCGTCAGAAGTCCGATAGGGGTGGTGGTGGTGAAGGATTTTCGCTCTATGAAAATACTTCACACGCTGTACTAATGATTATATTTTTAATTATTCCAGGTCCGTTGTTTCTACTGCGACGGCGGACTCGGCAAGTGGGAGGCGGGCGACACTCCGTGGTCGGAACACGCCCACTGGTTCCCTCACTGCGGCTACGTATTGCTCGTCAAAGGACAGGAGTTTGTGGACGCTTGTCGCAATCGACCCTCCGTGCAACGAGCAGTTAGCGTTAGTATTGAGGCTTTACTATAATCCGAGATTGCTTAAAGTTTAATGATTCTTGAGAAGACCCCATAAATTGTTATGCATTATTAGTCTTCATGCTGCTCTGCCTCTAAAATACCTGTAATCTATAGAGAGACGACTATTACTCTGACTCCTGTAATAATTCGGTAGTAGGCCATAACATCGGTTGCCGGCAGAAGTTACCACCCACCAGACAAAGTCTTGCCGTGATTCGTCTTATTCCGGCATAATGTCTGGTCCCGCTGGCCGTCCGGAGGACGGGTCTGAGCAACTGTGTCGCGATGGGTGCCGGGAATGATGCGCCAAATGTTGTTGTGTCGGGATTTTGGTCGTAGAGGATCTCCAGATCAATCTCTCTTAGCGCAGCATCGTTGTTGTTGGGTGTAACATTGCATCACCTCGCTCAACTGCCGTCTTCTTCCTATTAACTCAGGTGTTTTTGAGTGAATAGGCTCTTAATAAAGTAGCGCGCTTTACCATCAAAGAAAACCATTTACGGCCCCTATAAGTTTAGGTGAGAATTAACCCTTTCCTTTAATGTTTTCAGTTCTCTGATGGTGCACGTAACACGAGGCGACGAAACGGAGAGAACTTTCCCATTACAGAAAGTCAGGTAAATAAATTATTGTGTATATGTAAGTATTACCTATGTAACAATGTATGTATGTATTTAGTTCGAGGATTCTAAGATAACATCGCAGTTATAGATCAATCTACCTACGCGGGTTAAACCCGGTATTTACCGAAGTAGGCAAGGTGGCCATTTTTAATCTAAAGCACGCTGTTAAGTTTTACACCGATAGACGGGCGTGGAGTCTTCGCGGACGTGTTTTAGGATCTATCCAAGTCTTTTGACTTAGGCTCCTACGATTTATTCTAGCAGAATGACCCTTTTTGAGATTTTCAGTTATTGAAAAGTAAATTCTATTTAGACTTTGTAGTACCAGTTATTGAATAAGTCCCCGTGTATTATGAAACAGAAATCCGGTCTGCTGTAGAGAATTTCCAAATAATAAACAACTTTACTCACTCCAGGATTCGAACTTGTAATGTTGACAATTTGCAGCCATTATAAGAGACACTCGACTTTGTGTTATTAACTAAACATCGAAATATCCGCAAATAAAGAAACATTCATTTCTAACATGTATGTATAGACTTTCTGCCCGCAACGAAGTCATATGACACACTGCCTATACTAAAAAATCGCAGCTACCTTTTAATAAAACCCCGTAGCTATAACGTTGTTTTCGCTTAGTGACCTATCTGATTTTTTAAAAGTTTTACTCGACTCCTTTTGGCCCTAATGTGAAGTTAAATAATCTTCCTCAAGAATTAGGCTATCGAATGTCAAAAAAATTACGCAAATCCGACTGGTAGACCACGAGATTGGAGCGTTCAAACTAACTCATCTTTAATTTAGTAGGTATAGGTCTGTATATTGTATATATATTTAGAAAAAAGTGCGCAGTATTGCGCAAACCCACCGTTCCGACATTTCGACCCACATTTCGACTTTATTTCGATGACAATTAAGGTGATTGAAAAAGTTATAAAAATGTTTGAAGTTGGAGCTGAAAGTGAAGTTTTTTGTAAAGGAAATACGTTTATTTTTTCACAAACTCTATTTGTTAACATTTTTGGCGAATATATCACAATGTTACGAAAGGTAGATAACTGTTCTATTTATAATTACAGGTAGAAGAATGTATGGAAAGCACAATGGCAGCGGCGGCACTAGGTGCAGGGCTGGACGCGGCTCGCGTTCGGCGCGCGATAATGAATAGATTACGAACTGTTGGTATGTGCGCTGACCTTCCTCCATTGATAACGTATCAAAACGGTGTGGTAACGGGGTTGATGACCCAATTGGGGAAACCGGTTACCGACACCGCGCGCCAGTTAGTAACGGCAATAATAAAGAATGAGCCGATTTGATGCCTTTTGTCTGTCAGAGATGTCTTCTGTCTTGATTTTTCACGCAACTGCGTCCCATTACAGTGTTGTTTGGCGGCAAAAATATCATATACTAGGATGATGGACCTTTCACTAACAGCTTTAATTCTATTGTTAATATCCGTGCCTTGGAAAGCACCTTAAACCATTGATCACGGCTGCCATTCATAGTTCTTTGACAGTTGTTACGAGGAGTCAGAATGCCTAAAGTCTGACAACCAGCCTTATTATAAACTGAGCAATTGAGTTTTAGAGAATAGATATTCAGCTGCATCCGGTTTGACTAGAAGCCACTTAACTCGCTTTCCGAGGAAAGGGGATGTTCCCATTTTTAATGATTGCACACCTATCCTCGGACTGACTTAGGCAAGCGATGCTTAACCTCCAATGGTCTGTATGGATGTTAGTACTTAGCTATTGACCCTTGACTCCTTGTTTCTCTCAACAATACAGGGTCAAACTTAAAATTAAAAGTTTAATTTCTAGGTACTCTATTCACATTCTCTTAGGCGTTAATTAATTTCTAGGTACTCCATTTACATCGTCTGAGGCGCTGATCGACGCAGTATTGGATGCACAACTAAACGAAGAGGCCTGGTCTATGACGCCTCAGAGTCGACTTGCTCGCGACATACTTAGTGAAACCTTCAGAGAGTTCGCACCGAGAGCCGGGTAAGCTGTGCTTGGTATATTGCTAGACAAAGCTGGTTGAAACTTATAAAAATACTAGCTGCGTGCCGCGGCTTCACCCGCGGAAGTAGTAGTAATATAAAAAATAGATAAAAACTATTCTCGTGCCTAACGAATTTATATACGAAATTTCATTATAATCGATTCAGCCGTTTTGGAGAAGTTTTATACAACATTATTTTTTGTAGATGCGAAACCCGAAACACGTGTTCAGTATTTTTAAGTAAAGAATCTCTGTACTAAATTTCAAAAAAATATAAAGACAATCTACAAAGTTATGAGCTTGCTATTCTACTTGGTTGTCCCAACAAAAATATGGTCAAAGCTCCGCTCGGGCGGGCGAGCGCGATGCGTTGACCTCTGATGTCAGCTGTGGCGCGCGCGCAAGTACTATGATCTATCTTAAACGCTCGGTAACCACACTGCAACAATTTTTAAATGTATTTGGGAAACATACGGGTGTATCTGATATCGTAACGCAAACTTCGCGAAAAGGCTAGACCGCATGCCACTAAGAAAATTATGATAGTCATTTGTGTCGTTAATTAACGGTTACAGAATTCACAGTGTTTGAAAAAAAGTGTCAGCTTGGCATTTGAACGTTGCAAGCGTGCCACCGTGCGGGTTTGTAGGTATGTCGTTGATCCCTGAAGTGAACTCTATTAAATCAGCTGATAAGATAGTTTTTCGAGTTTTGTTTTCATTGTGCTTTTTCGTGTAATTAGCGAATTAATTAATTTTTACTTTAAAATCTTATTGGGTTGTAAAAGTATAGTAATTATGAACAGTCTAAAGTGAAAAAACTACATATATATTCTTTTAAATCATGAAGAAACCGACGAAAAATTCCACCACTGGGGGGTTCAGAATCATGTACTGGATCCATGGTACTCGTTTGTGCGTCGATGTCAGATACACCCTTTATCCTTTATAACATGGTGTAAAAATGATTGGAATCGATTCAGTTGCTTATTCTGAACAAACTATATTCAGGTTTCACAAAAATAACGTTGTATATGAGATAACCGCCATAATCGTTTAACTGGCGAATTGGTGATTCTAGTAGATTAGTATTCACTTAACTCATAATAGGCTATTTGACAGTATGAATATTTTTGTGATTATTTGCTTTAAATGCATAAAATAAGGGTTCTTTATATCATTTACACGAGTTTTAATTAAAATAGTAACATTTAATATATCCAGAAACACAAAAATATGTGTGGGATTTTGTTTCTCGCGCCAAATATTGTGAAACGATCCGGATTGGCTAATGTCACGATGGCGTCATACGTTCATAAACACTTGCTGTCGTTCTATGTGTTCTCAGGTGTTTTAGCGTTTTTAAAAGATTTTTAACGATATTTGGAGCGATTTGTGGTATTTTTTTGTTTTCTGACTAACAAATAACAGATAAACACGAACAACACTGGAAACGAAAATCGTTTATAGGTTTGTGACGTCACTTACAAAGCGCCATGCCATACTGCTGAATAAAGCGTTTCGGCGGCTTATTTGAATTTTGAATTTTTATTTGCGTGTTTCTTACGAAATACGTACATTAAATATAAAAAAATACTTTTGGTGAACTTCTTAACCGCAACCAAGTAATTCAAGACAGAAATTATAAATCTGTCAAATAGCCTATTATAACGAGCATGCCTATTTCACACATTTACAATATCGAATGCAGCTTATGCAATGATGCATCAATCAGCCCCCTAATCGGCGAACACATTTTTGTCAAATGATTGCAGCTAATTGAGATCAGTTAGTATCGTTCGGGTTGCCCATTGGTCCGTTCGGTCCAAACGATCCCAACTAGTCGCAATCATTTGACAAAAATGTTTTCGCTGATTAGGGGGCTGATTCATACAATGTGTTACACATAATATAAACAAAATATGTAAATTGTAAATTTACCATTTCAGTATCCCTTTCGAACAAATCGCGATACTCACTCGCCCCTACGGAAGTGATCACAGTAGTCCAGCTAGGTCGATGACCCCGGACGATGAGGATGAAAATGACAACGGGGATGATGATGGTGATGACGAGAATGAACGTGACGAGCCTTACTCCAACGAACAAGCCAACAGACCTCCCACCAGACCCTCCACCAGAACAGAGACTGATAACAGTAATGTGGCAGCTAAAGTACAAGAGAAAGTTAAAACTGATAATGATAATACGCAGGAAGCGCCTGCGCCCGAGGGAAAGAAGTTGTCGTTGGAAGAAGAGAATAGACAGTTGAAAGAGGCTAGATTATGTAAAGTGTGCATGGATAGTGAGGTTAGTAATTTTTGCTTTATCCATATCCATACTAATATTATAAATGCGAAAGTGTCTCTGTCTGTCTGTCAGGCTTTCACGCCAAAACTACTTAACCGATTGTAATGAAATTTTGTTCATAGATAGTCTAAAGCCTGAGAAAGGACAATATATGCTATATAACATCTCGCTATGACCAATAGGAGCAGAGCAGTAACAAAAAATGTTGCGAAAACGGGAGTTAACGTGGACGTACTACATATTGCTCCGATTATTTTAACAGGCGCTTATTTTATATCAACTCAGATCTTTTTAATTTACGGGAACCACCGCGCGCTGTAAATCGAAGTCCACGCGGACGGAGTCGCGGGCAACAGCTAGTATTTTTATACTTTCGTCTGGGATATTACTGATAAGAAAAACATACTGAAGCAACAGACTTATTTGAAATGGCCAACCTGCCTTAAGCAAGTGGTGGTCAATGCTCATACCTACTCTGTATGAGGTTTTCCCTGTAGTGGGGCAATAATAAGCTTTTGTGGTGTGTTATAATTAATTACTTAGGTTGTCCCCAAAAATGGAGACAACTAGCGTAGGTGTTATTCTCACGTTTAAGAAATGCCGGGTGCCGAAACAATGCGGTGCAATTTCGATACAATTTTGCTTCTGAATAATTGGGTAGTGAAACGGAACGTAGCGTCTGCGTGGCGTCAATGTCGCCTTTATATACACTTAATACATAGTCACTGATCTCTGTGTTATAAATTGACTGACGCGTGTAACTTCAAAGTCAAAATCCATCGCGTTCACGCGCTGTTACTTAAATCGCTTAGCGTTCTGACTTTGTTATCATTTTCTCGGGTTCTTTTGACTCCTAGCGTGATGTCAATTTGGGCTATCAATTGTATAAAGAATTTTTCTCATTCAAACAAATTTTTCAGCTGTATTTTTATATTTGTGCCAAGCTTGATTAAGAATAGAGGTAAACAAACCAATTTAGGGTTTTCACAACTCACATTTTACAAATCTCCTGTTATTTACATGATTATCGACTAATACTAATGCTAACTATTTATCAGCAATTAAAAGTGCAAAAAAAAATTTAATATAATGCATGTTAACTTGCTATTTCGAAAAACCATTAAAAAGTCGACATAAATTTTACGGATTTGTGGAATTCAGACTGTGAATAAATTTGAGAATATGTCAATACAATTTTGCGTATTTTAACTACTTTTCAAATCAACTGCTTACTTTCAAGTATGGACTACATATATGTAATGTGCCTATATGTATCAAAAATTTAACCTATTAGGAAGCAAGTTCTATGTAAATCCTAAATATCTAAACATAAATAAACTGTTGACATTTAGAAAGTAGGATTATTACATGTATGAATATCATCTATCTAGAAAATGTTGTTAACCTCTCCCTTTTAGGTGTAAATAAGTTGTTGCCTAGCAACAGTGTGTTTACCTCTTTTGTTTTTCGATTTTAGCCCATAAACAATAAGTAAAGATAACTCTGTCCGATCAGTGAAGCTATTGTTAGGTATCGATAACTGATTCTACTAATGTCTACAAAGCCGGGCTAAACTAAAAAAAAAATATTATTTCCCAAAGAAGGTAACTTAATACATGTGCGGTAGGCAAAATAAGAGCGGGCGAAGGGGGTCGTCAAAAATGGTGTTATCACTTTTTTAAAAACACCAAATTATGGGGAAATTGGAATTAATTCCCGGAAAAAAAAGGTTATTTCAAAATTCATTAGTATTGTTACTATGATGATTATGTAAAATTTCATATTTGATTTGGTCGAGTGTTTTCTTACCTTTATTATCCTTATGGGTCGGACGGGGTTTTCTTTACACATTGTATAGTATGATATGGAGTAGATGCGGCGTTGAACAGCAGGTGTGGTATGTTCTAATGTGATACTTGATGTCAGGTGAGCGTGGTGTTCCTCCCGTGCGGACACCTGGTGTCGTGTGCTCGGTGCGGCGCGGCGCTGGGCGCGTGTCCGCTGTGCCGCGCCAGTGTGCGTGCTCTCGTGCGGGCTTACCTCGCCTGACGGGCGACACGCGACCCTATTCAGGTAACCAATGCTTCATCAAATTATTTAGAAGACAATAAAGTTTGAGATTGAGCTGCTTGCTCTGCTAAGCAATGTCATTAAGCAATATGCGTAATTATGCTACAATAGGCTATTTGACAGATTTATAACTTCTATCTGGAATTACTTGGTTGCGGTTAAGAAGTTCACCGAAAGTATTTTTTTTTTAATTTTAAATACGTATTTCGTAAGAAACATGCAAATAAAAATTCAAGCAAAAATTCAGCAATATGGCTTAGCGCTTTGTAAGTGACGTCACAAGCATCTAAACGATTTTCGGTTCCGCAGTGGTGTTTGTATTTATGTGTTATTTGTTGTTGTTTATCTAATAAAATGGTTTACAAGTGATGTGCTGTACCGGGTTGTACAAATACATCGATAAAACACCTGAGAACACATAGAACAACAACAAGTGATGATGCGCGTATGACGTCATCGTGACATTAGCCAATCCGGATCGTTTTACAATATATGGCGCGAGATACAAAAGTCAAACATATTTTTGTTTTTGGATATATTAATTTTTATTATAACTCATGTTAATGACATAAAGGGAAAATGAGGGTTATTTTATGCATTTAAAGCAAATAATCACAAAAAAATCACACTGTCAAATAGCCTATTATGACATTTTAATCACTGTTTTTTTTTTAAATCACGTAAACTGATTGTTATGTACAAAGCAAACACATATTATTATTGTAAACATTTTAATTTTTAATGTCTGGAATTGAAAAAAGACGATGATCCATGAGTTTGTTTCGGCTTTTCTTCTCATAGGTAGTCAGTTAGGAAAAGCAGGCTTCAGCTAGTTTAAAAAAAATATGACGTGTAAAATCAGTTATGCTACTTGCATAATAAACGATTTCATTTCATAACATAGAAAAAGAAGATGAAACTTCTTGTAGAAGCTATACTGATTCACCCTTGTTGCCGCGGATATTATAAAGAGATTGCTTTGTACTGTGTACCTGTTCTATTTAAATGCAAATACGTTCAAAGTCCCTATGATCTAAATGAATATGAGGGTATGCGTGAAATACCCAGTACCTGACTAAAGTCGAATCAAACACATTTAAAAAAATATGGCGGCAATATGCCTGCCACGAAAGATTTTATACATGAATCAAGTGGTCTGTATTTAGGATAGCAATATATTAGAAACTGTAAGTAAATATGCGATAGAATGGTGCCTTCGGAGTATAACTCTCTGATTAAGGTGCTTAAGCGACAAACTACTTATCTCAAACCTTCAGATGCGGAGTTAGTAGACCACCAGATCAGATTACGAGAAGACGCATGTCGACACAATTAACTGGCAGAGTCTATAACTTTATTAATTTTGAGGCCTAAATTCCCCCGGGCGTTACTTTAAATACTTAAATTTGGTGACCGTTAAAAAAACGTTGCCATGACTCGCTAGCTTGCCAGTTCGACAGGGAGTGCGTTTGACACGCCGTGCGGCGTTCTGTAAAAGCACATATACTGTATGGTCGACTTCCGTTACTTTAAGGTTTTCGTAGCGTTCTCTGCTGATAAACACAAAAATCAGAGGAGATATTCAACAATAATAATAACTACAGATAAATAATACAACAAAATCTCATTTATTTTCAGATCAACCGAGATGCATTCAAAACACGTTACTACACAGTCTCGGCCACGACTACAATAAAATGTATTTAGTTGTAGGTGACCATCTCATGCAGTGTCCCAAAAAATAGTGGCAATCACGGAAATCTAGAGATAGGGCACGCTCTGGGGTATCCTGTCACCCCCATCAATGTTCCGCGATATTTCAGGCAGAAGTATTTAGAATTTTCTGTCTAATACATAATTTTTCTTTGTCCATTGTCATCCAGCCCCCTAATCGGCGAACACATTTTTATCAAATGATTGCGACTAGTTGGGATCAGTTGGCATCGTTTGGAAAGCCCATTGGTCCACGATTCCAGCTAGTCGCAATCATTTGACAAAAATGTGTTCGCCGATTATTTCATTTTTTTTTAAATTAGAGCCACTTAATATAACAAACAAGATTATAGATAATTATATAAAGGATGTATCTGCTATCAACGCACAAACGAGTACCATGGATCCAATACATGATCCTGAAAAGCTGACGAAAAAATTCCCCACTGTGGGGACAGTGGGGAAATTTTTCGTCAGCTTTTTCTCGGGTTAAAAAATAATATGCAGATTTTTCACTTTATACTGTTAATAATTGCTATATGTACTTTTATAACCCAAGAAGATTTTAAAGTAAAAAATAATTAATTCGCTAATTACATAAAAAGCGCAAAGTGAACAAAACTCGAAAAACTATAATATTAGCTGATTTAATAGAGTACACATCAGGGGTCAACGTCATACCTACAAACACGCATAGCGGCACACATTTTTTAAACACTGTGATTTCTGTAACCGGTCATTAGCGACATAAATGACTATCATAATTTTATTAGTGGCATGTGGTCTAGCCTTTTCGCGAAGTTTGCGTTACGATGTCAGATACACCCTGTATAGGTAATTTAAAAAAATCAGAAAGGGATATCATAACACGAAATCAATTAGAAACATACATGACGCTGATTCAGATAATCTAAAGATGCTCCATCTCTAGACTTCCGCGTGGTCGTATTTTTTGGATCATTGTGTGGCTTTCAGGTTTTGGTGTGCATGCTGTAAATATCTCTTTCTTATAACATTGGGCCTACATTAGATGTATACAGTAAAATTAAATAAAAACTAAAAAATCTCATTAATTGGATAAAGGTAAAAAATTGACATGCATAATGTGTAAAAAACAATAGAAAAATACAAAAAAAGTAATCTTTGGTACTCAAGTCAGTTGAATGCTATTTACTTGTAGCTCTTAACATTTCCTGTTAGATAAAATTATAATTTAATAATAATAATAAATTATAATTTCATTTCAATTGTATTAAGCTTTTAAAGTTCCTTTTTATCTTTAGCTTTCTACGAATATCTTCCTATCCCAGTGAAACGAGCAACTTCAAGAAATAAAAATTTGCCCAAAATAATAATAAATTGTAAAATTGTTATCGGGAAATAAAGTAAGAAATTTGTTAACAAAAGGATTTATTATCAAATTCGTAGTTTAACTACACATTTACATAAGTTACGTTTTAAAGATAATTACTACGGAACACAACATACGTCTACAGAGTGGTGCTGACAATACGACATTAAATGAAAACACGAACAATGCTGGTTCATAGGAATAATCCTAAACCATAGAAAAAAACCTAGCATCAAAAATAAAAAAAATGAAAATTTCAAACAAACTAAACCGCATAAAATTGCAAACGGAATAGAACACCCTTTAAAAATATTGGTGCACTGACCTCTGATTGGCGACAGCGGGATCCTGTATTGACTTGCTTTTTTCGCACCATTATGATTAAAGTTTGGTACCGCAGGATGCGGCGGTCATTAACCCGTAAGCGCTTCCTTATCAACATATACATCATGTAGAAAATGTGAAAAATGAAAAATAACTTCCTGTGACTAAACTAATGGACATATTTATATGATTTTTTATGGGTAGACTGAGAATGTGTTCACAATGTTTAATTTAATGTCGTATTGTCAGCACCACTCTGTATATGTGGGTATAATATTAATTATTGGATTAAATGAAAATGTAATGGCGAGTTTGAATTCTGTCCTGTTTATTGTGATCGCTATTCCCTGTGTGAAAGTAATTTTCATTTGATAGCCAGTCTCGTCAAGTATTATCGCCTTTTACGTCTAATATATAACGAGTCTTAGACTCTCGTGATCTTTCTTTGTAAGCAAAGAAGTCAACGACCAAGATGATATTGCCCCGATTTAATTATAATCATATTAAGTACTTTATTTTTAATAAATCTTTTTGTATTTTGTCAAATATGTGTGAACGATTTTGTATTGGTAATCGAATATAAATTATGGTATTTTAAAACACTGGTTAAGTATTGCAATTATAACTTGTAACCATAGAGTGCACGCAGTGGAAAAAATATTGTTATTTCCATGTAGGGTTTTTAACTAATTTATTGTCCTTGTGAATGTTAATAGTTTTTTGGTAGGCTGTGGTTAAAAGAGAAGGCTGATTTAATAATTGTCTGTAATTTACGTTTTGCCTTCTCAACGTAATCTGTAATTTCGTATAGTAGATTTAGTGATATAAGATGATCTGATATTACAACTATAATGACTTGCTTTACACCAACTTAATGAGAGGGTACGTATCTGTCATGTTGACAGGAGAATTCTGTCTGTATTTGTCCCTATGATAATAATTTATATTTCCGTGATGAGAAAATTTTGCAAAAATTATCATCATCTCTGCGTTAATCCCAGTCGCATCCGAAGCTTTTTCAGCTTTGGAGTTTGGGGTACGCTTTACCAGAATTTGCAACATTTTGCAAAAATTATGCAGGGATTTAATTTAAAATCATATCTAAAATATTGCTATCGGACCCGAAAAAGATAAAAGTCCTAAAAGTTTGGCAACTTTGCTAATATATTTAGTACCCTCTTTAGCCTTAGATAAAGTGCAATTCGATCGTACTATGTTTAAGAACACTTGGTGTGAGGCAAGTTACTGAAATGGTGCCTACAAAACGTTGCTCTTGTAAGGGCGATATCACACCAGCGTTTGTCAACTTTTGACAAACGCTGACGCTAACGCTTTTGACAAAAGTTTGAGGTATGCAATTATAAGGTTATTCGGTGTGGTATGACCCTAACGACTGAAATAAGAACTATGGCCTTTGTAAACACTGCCTGTCTTCTATTAACGTGTAAGCGCCATTTATTGATAATACCATTATACGTCAAATAAGTAATTGATATTGTTACGTTGTTCATAGGTTAGTTTGTAACACAGTGTAATTTTTTTATATCATCGTACCCAAATACACTGGTTTGAAACCTTACCGAAGGTATACATTGCTTTTTATTTTGCGTACATTACTTGGACACTATACTACAGAGTCTTTTTAAATTAGATAGCAAAACTAAATCGTTATTCGTATTTGTGTAATCACGATTTTCGTCTAAACTCCGCTACAGATTTTGATCCGTTTTTCATTATCACAATCACTTGGAGAATTTGTTCCGGAAGGTAAGTTGAATGAATGTATTATACTTATTATTTGGTGTCTATTATTTGCCTGCAGACTTAGGCGTCTAAAGAGGTCAAGCGCACTATATTTAGTGCGTAGTGCCGTCTTTCGGACCCTGATGACATTACACCGATATTGCAGCGCATCAGGGATGTTTGCTGAAGCTCGCATGAATTGTTTGTTCATGTAATGCGGAAACGGTGCGTATCCTTAGTCCGTAGGATGCGGGGCAGCGTCAACAGCATCCTAGCTGTAATAGCTGGCAGGATGGACTGACAGATTGTGAACCACTTCTGCAAAGTATCAGCTGGGCCTGTCATTTCATTTCCATACAAAACAACTTATCATGAAGCGTCTTAGAAGCCAGGATATGATGTAAAATATTCTTATAAACCAACATTCCCGAGCAGATGCTCGTATAATCAGTGCGGATACGGTTCAAGTCTTTGTTTTCTCAGATCAAAGGCGAGTTTTTTTTTGTAATAAAGGTGAAGTGCATGTTAAGAAGTTCGCTATGCACGATCCGGCGCCGCGGCGGGCGTCTGGCCGGGAATAGAACGGCCGCCGTGCACAGGAATAGCGCAGACGACGCCATACGACGACACGACGCATTTGGAACAATATTAATATGCGAAAGTCGCGCACCTTCGCACCGCGGTGATTCACGGGAGAGCTATGCTATCCTGCCGGTTCATGAGCAGTTACTGATACTTAATTACTTAGTTATGTGTAGGAAGATGCTTTCTATTGTTTTTGGTTTTGGGGGACACAATGAAAAGTTTTATATACGCATCTAATTATTTATTGTAACACTTCCAGCACGCAAATGTACAGAGTCAGACTTAATACCATTGTCATTTTCTACCAATCAACTTTTGGATGATGCAGAGACTAATAATGGTACCTACCATCATGTACATTGAGGAATAAATATGTTAAATAGGCATAAACCTACTAAAACGATAAATATAATATATATTTACCTAAATTAGAAATTAATATAAGCACACAAATACATGTGTATAATAAGAGTAATTATTACCTAATTAGTACTTCCGAGTCGCTAGTTTATGGACAAAAACTGATTTTAAATTTAGCACTAAGCAGCAGAAACAAATGAACGTTTTTTTCTCAAGTTCGCTTCTGGGATTCCCCGAATTATAGTACTCTAATGGAGATCAATTCATATTATTTCGATGCACCTTACGCGGTGCAGTTGTGTGCCAGAGTTTTACGAGCTTTTTTTCGACATATCGGATAAGTTCGTCTCAGGATGTGTGACCTATGGCATAGTGAACCAGGCCGCTTATATTTAAAAAATTGAATGGTAACACCGTACCGCTGTTATCGAACTTTCCACAGTTATATCACACAAAAAATGTAAGTTATCTATGACTAACATTTTATTTTTAGGGCTGGGTTGATAACTTATCGTCATTTTTTTTCTGTTGTTTATGAACTAAATATTTAATCAACGGGAACTCATTAATGAGAAAATAGGATGTTATTCATAAAACTGGTACCTACTTAATTAATAACTTTTGGATAAGTCCGACTATTTTATTAGAAATCGAATGTTTGTAAATGATCTTCAGTAAGTGGATGTTAATAAGATTTATTTAAAAGTTTGTTTTTAACTTTTTAGAGCTGTAGTGGAGGTTCTCAAGTTGACTCCGTATATGTTTATTTAAAAACTGCAGTTCAGAGGCCAATGTATGTGTTGCTCATTACACATTGCCCATCAATGGGGCTCGGCGATTGATGGCGAAGAGTAGAATGTGAGTTGAACCACTTCTTTTTGTTATATAGGTATAAATATAAACAGTTTCCTTACTATCGTAAGCAGTGATGCAATCGTTGATGGTATACCGCGCTAGTTTATTGTAAGCCTATTCACTCTAGCCTTGAAGAAATTTAAATTGTAGTCCGACGGAAATACCGCCGCTGGCAAATTGTTCCAGTCCCTCGATCTACGGGGTATAATAGACGAGGCAAAACGCTTTCAGATCGTTGTGGTGTCAACAACGTAAGGGTGGAAACTCACCGTTTGACGGGTCGTCCGATGATGGAATGGAGATGGGGGAATTAAAGCATGCAATTTCCTCGCACACTCTCCAAAATGCATCCTATAGAACACCGACAGGCTGGTTAATCTTCGCTTGTGCTCCAAGCTTTGGAGACAGTTTTGAGCTAAATATGGGTCGCCAATTAGCCTCTTCGCATGCCTTTCCACTGGATCCAAAGTAGCCAGGTGCCATTTTGCAGCACCAGCCCAAATGTAGCTGCAGTACTCCACACATGAACTGTGCTTTGTATAACATTAGATAGAAGCTGGTGTGAAGTACAGCCGGACCTTTTCGATACCGCCAAGTTTCCTGGCCTTGGACCCAATGAACCGCCCAAAGTTAAGGTTCGATGAAATCTCAAGTTATAGAAAGAATTCTTATATAAATAACTTAATACAACCGTTGATTCAGTTCTTAGGAATAATAACATAAAGCAGTCTGCTGAATACCAAAAAGGTTGTGTAACTAAAGTTGCATAGCAATCGGCTCATACGTACCTAGTTGAGTCAACGTTTCGCAGAAGTACCATACAATCATACATTCAATAAGTACGTGTTCAATTCCTTTTGAGCTTTGACCAGGAAAACGTTATCGCCTGGCCGGCCCCGTTAGGGTTCCTGCACACGACGCCGCCGCCGTGAAATTACACTGTACAAGTGTCGCTCGAAGCCCGCCACCGCGCCGTCGCCGCGCAGCCACCGTGCGGATTACCCTCCCTGTCAGCTTCAGATCATGTCTAATAACCAGTGACGGATTAACCCCTAATCAAATTAAGCAATTGCCTAGGGCATCACGTCTGGGGGGGCACCAGAACAAGCACAAAAAAGTCCATCCTTAGGGCATCACGAATCACGTTTCACTCTCATGTCACCAAAAACCACACCAAAAAAGTTTCTAGGACTAATTTGAAAATTCGCGCATTTTAAGTTGACATAAAATCCGACCTAGAGTCATAACCCGCTCCCGCTTGCCCACTGGCTGCCCGCTAGTGCATTCGGCAATTCGAATGTACCGGAATATGCGGTGCGACTTTGATTCTTTGGGCCGTGGAAGAATTTTGACTACCGCAGCCCCACGCGCGCTCGTGATAGAAGAGACACCGGGGTTGTTTTAGTCAGTAAGAGTCTGACAGACCCCGTCGCCCGCCCCAGGGCGGCGGACATCCATTGAGGATTTCCACCCCGGAAAAAAAAAAGATACACGTAACTGTCAACAACTTCGAGAACAGAGTCTCCAATCTTTATAGGAGTCGGTACAACATGGGCATTAGACATGACTCGTCTTATCCATGTTCATTTTAAGACCGACTCACTCGAAGGCTCTACTGAGGTCATTGTACTCAGGTCCTCCGCGGTCTCAGCCATGGCTACGATATCATCAACAAACCGAAGGTGTGTCATGTACTCGCCATTGATGTTGATGCCCAGTCCTTTCCAGTCAAGTGAAGACATCCTCCAATGCAGCGGTGAACAGTTTCGGGGAGATAACATCTCCCTGTCTGACACCACGCTGCAGAGGTATTGGTTTCGAGGTCTGGTCCTGTATTCGGACTGACATGGTGGCGTTTTCGTACAAACCCTTCAGCGCTTCAATATACCGATAGTCTATTTGGCGCCGCTGGAGAGACTGCAGTACAGCCCAGGTCTCGATCAGATGTATAAAATAATACATGATGATAAAATTGAATCAGCTTTCCCTAATATGGAAACAGCTTCCTGCATATATTTTTATCGCTTATGATTTCAAATTGTTCAGCGGAGCGTTCTTTTACAAAATTAAAAATATTAAAAAATGAAAAAAGGACAAAGATGATACAAGAAAGGCACGATAATTTATCGATATTATACATAGAGTCCGATATGATAAAAACATCACATGTTAATACTACTTGCGTGAATTCAATGCCCGAAAAAGCCGCAAGGCGCATTTCAATAAATAAATAAATTATTTTTAGTTTTTTTTATAATTATAATTTATAAACTGCTTCAATTGGTTTTTATTGTTGTCGCGCCTACTCCACTTCTAAGGTTTTTTCTCGGTGGTAGGCCATAACATCGGCTGCCGGCAGAAGTTACCACCCACCAGACAAAGTCTTGCCGCCAAGCGATTCGTCGTGTTCCGGCATGATGTCTGTTGAAGCCTGTACGGGTCTGAGCAGTTGTGTTGCGATGTGTGGCGGGTACGATGCGCCAAATGTTGTTGTATCGGGAGTTTGGTCGTGGAGAGTCTCCAGACCAATCTCCCTCTAGCGCAGCATCGTTTGGTCGTGTTGGTCTTGGGTTTAACATAGCATCACCTCGCTCAACTACCGTCATCCTTCCTATTCCTAAGTTTTTTAAGTGAATAGGTTTAATAAACAAGTGCGCTTTACCATCAACGATTGCATCACTGCTTACCATCAGGCGGGATTGCAGTCAAGCACTAGTTTATAACTATATAAGGTACGTTACATTTGGGCACGCCACAATAACGGCGGTAAGTCCCCTCTTTGAGGAGTGGCTAGAGAGGCGCCACGGCGCCCTCACCTTCCGCCTGACGCAGGTACTCACCGGACACGGTTGTTTCGGGAGGTTCCTGTTCCGTTTGAATAGGTTTAATAGACAAGTGCGCTTTACCATCAACGATTGCATCACTGCTTACCATCAGGCGGGATTGCAGTCAAGCACTAGTTTATAATTATATAAGGTACGTTACATTTGGGCACGCCACAATAGCGGCGGTAAGTCCCCTCTTTGAGGAGTGGCTAGAGAGGCGCCACGGCGCCCTCACCTTCCGCCTGACGCAGGTACTCACCGGACACGGTTGTTTCGGGAGGTTCCTGTTCCGTATTAGGCGGGAGGAAACGCCAGGGTGTCACCATTGGTGGATCGCCATGAGGACACGGTGGAGCATACGGTGGAGGCCTGCCCGGCTTGGGTGGAGTACCGCCGTGTTCTCGTAGCGGCGATCGGCGGCGATCTCTCGCGTCCGACCCTGGTCCAGGCCATTGTCCGGAGCGAGAGTACATGGCAGGCCGTCACCTCCTTCTGCGAAGCAGTGATGCTGGCAAAGGAGGAGGCGGAGCGCGTAAGACAGCGGGAATCCCAGCGCCCTCACGCCACTAGCCGCCGCAGGAGACGCCCTAGTCGGGAGACCACACCGAACTCTCAGCCACCGTAGGCGCGGGCCTGCGGGCGGTGAGCAGTGGGCAGCTCGCCGCCCGATAAGGACCAGGCCCGAGTCGACGGCGCGTCGTGTTTCACGTGCGCCTCAAAGAGATGTCAGCACATCGTGACGGGGTCCACGAAGACCGATGCCTCCTGGGTCATGGTTGTGGGTTGGTTAAACAAGAAACCGTGGCCCTGGCCATCGCACAGGCAAATGAAGAAACGCGGGTGGGTTTTAGTCAGTAAAAATCTGACACGCCCTTCCACTCCGCCCAGAGCGGGAGAAGTCATTTGATGATTTCCCATTCCAACAAAAAAAAAAAAAAGAAAGCATCTCATCATCTTATTTTACAAAAAACTAATGTTTTTAGGCGGTAAATGTTTAAAGACCGATTCTAGTTGACCTTGACGGCTTGACATACGGATAGGGGGGCCCACAGGCGTGGATTGCTTAGGGCATCAAGTAGTCTTAATCCGTCACTGCTAATAACGCACGTAATATAACGAAAAAAAAGAAATTTGTTTGTTTGAACTTACTATAAGTATAAAAAATGGCAAAAAGAACGTCGAATTAGAAAGTTGTGGGTGTGTGAGTAGAAAATTGCATTATATAGAATACTCTGTACAGCAGGACACTGCCCCCTAAGATACAGGCCTAGCCTAGTTCAGGGGACAGGGATAAACCTATTGTAATGCAGTATTACTGTACACAAATATTGAAAAATGTATTTTTTGTCCCAATAAATATTTGTATTTGACGGCACGGGAGCAATATGGTGAATTTCATACACTTTACGAAGATCTCCGAAAAAATGAGGCCAAGTTTTTTTAATTATTTTCGAATGAATTACCAAGAAATTGTTAGATTTACTAAAGAAGAAAGTGAAATATACGAATATGCGAGCAAGTATATCTGCTAAGGAGAGATTGGTTGCTACGTTCGTATGCGGTCGGCAATGGAATGAAACAGACAGAGGTTATGCGGGCGGCGGCGGGAACGCGGTGTCGGCGCGACGGCGGTGCGGCGACGGTACCGTGTGCAGGAACCCTTAGCCTGTAGTGTTTTAAATAAACTACAAAATTAATAATATTTACAATAAAATCTTTTTTCAAAGACTTGTAAACCCATTAAACCTAAAAACAAGTGAATGTCGCTTTTGTGGTCGATAAAAAGGTTCGATTATTAATCCCAAGTTTTGTTGGGGAAATCCGAACTTGAGGCTCAGATTTATTTCTCGGAATCGAGACCTTAGAAAATACAGGTTCATAACTAAAGGAATAATAATTTGCGAAAATATTTTCTTTCATTAAAATACAGATGTCGCTGTTAGAGCATATTTTATCTGCAAAGATTTTCATGGCGTAATATAACTAGCGGGTGAGTCAGCGTGAAGGTGGAATTAATTAACGATAGTTGCCTGTGCATAGACACAACGTCCTTGCAAGGCTGCTGCGCTGGCGATCACGTGCCGTGCGCATGCACCGAGCGGCGGCTCCGTCCCGCCCTCTCGCGCGTATAACCTGAATTAGTACCTATTTCAAACAAGGCCTTTTTTGGACCTGTGTTTTGCTTAATGCATTAAAGTGGTCCTGTTTTCCTGTAAACTTTATGTCGCTCTTTTTAATGTATCCAGTAACTTATCTTACTAATGTTTTATCTGTTTATAAAATGTTTTTATAATGTCTGTAAATGTATTTTTAACACCCTTGCTCGTAAAGCTGATGTAATCCAACCGGTTTTAAATATGTAAAGCGGGCCATAACAAACGCGTGTGTTATCAAAGCAAATAGTTAAGTTATAGTCCATACAAATTCCATAACAGCATTATTTGTCATTTCAAATAATTATGGAACTGATCGCCGCCGCGTGGCTCTAGCCAGTGAGCAGCGCGCTGTTCCATATTTGAAATGGCAAATAATAATACTAATGGCGGGAAAGCAACAGTGTGCATTCACAGATTGAGTTTATTTAAAATAACTGATGTTCTATTTGAAATAAACAAATTTGTATTTGTTTGTATTTATATGAGCATTTGTAAAAAAAAAACAGTTTATTCGGTAATTTAAAAACTTGACTGCATGCTCTAGCATCTTTGCCAACATTTTCACGCAGCTACGGCAGAAAATAAACCTCCCGCCATTTTTCTCAAATTTTCTTTTCTTTGTACTTGTATTCTGAATATCTTTTTTTCTGTTTCCTCGCAAGTGTGTTAAAAAATGTCGTACGATATACGTGCGTATTGGTTATAACATGCTCGGCTCAATTACACCCTCGCCTTCGGCTCGGGCTGAAATTCCGCCTCGCATGTTATAACCATCATTACGCACTAATATCGTAATGTACTATAACGCTACTATGTTGTATGCACATGATAGTGCAGCGTACCTACAGCTTTAATTTAAGTTTCTTGTATCTTTAGATAATAATAACTCTTTTAATAGCTGCTTAAAAAACAAGATCATTTTATTTCATGACGTCTGTCGTTTGCGAGTTTAATGGATGCGCAAATATATCATATCAACAACAAAGTCATTTGGCTTATTGAACTTATTTATGGGTTAAAATCTACCTATTTCATCAACAATTTTGATCATAGACAGTTGTCAGGCAAGGTTCCCGTTCGTTCACTTGGTCTTGACTTACAATTATAGAGGAGATGTGGGCGCGTAGCGAATCGCCGGCGCCGGCGCAACCATAACCGTCTTTGAATTAAGAAAGGAAACTAATACACACGGTTTATGAGGATGACTTGTTGGGGCGAGTATGAATTAGCGTGACATCGTCATAACTTGCAATCATAACTCGCTTTGCGTGTTATTAGAAAATACTAGTTTTGAGAGCAATCACTAGATATCTGAAGGAATTATAGCCGTGGCCATATTTGTTTATGAAAGTAGGAATAAGTATAATATCTCAGTATCCATGTTATGTTCATAAACCCCACCTACACAGTACAAAACGGTCACGCCCACAAGTAAACGAGGTAAGTAAACGAATCACTTAGCAGAGCTCATCTAATCTTGAATCCTACCTTTAGAAAGGATATGAGAGGTCATAAGGAAACTAGATATAATCTTCACAATCAATTGCGATTGTGTAGCAATAGCCTTAAGTTATATCATATGGCTCCATCTGTCTTGTAGAATTTAAGTTTAAAAGGCGTGGGCGCCACCGGCGTGAGTCATAGGCACTCCTTCCTTGGCTACCCGCCTTATGTCGCGACTCGAGTCGCGCTTGCGACCCACTCGCATTGTGTGTACTGCGCCTTTCTTTACTCCAAATTGAATTTTATTAAGAAAACATTGTTTCACGCGTTCTTGCTAGCTTAAGAAACAGTTTTGTGAAAGTCTCGAAGCATTATATTTTAATAGTTTTCAATTTAATTTTTATTATCTGTTTATTGCTTGTAGGTAGGTCGTAAATAGTACGCAATACATTGTTTTTTTTTTTTTATATATAAAACGAATGGACCTTGTTTATCAGGTTAATTTTCAAACCAATTGACTTTAACATCGGCTGGCAGTAAAATAGAACAAAAGGAGAGAATTTAGGACAAAGCAATTGACCTCATGTCGCCCTGACCCAAATGAGTCTGTCAATAACATAGTTACTTACATTACGACGAATAACGTAAACTAAAAATCCAGTAGAATTTCGACTACGCGACTTCGTCTGCGATATAAAATGTAAAGGAGTCTATGCCCTTCTCCAGATCATGTGGTCTACGTATATGCCTATGTGTATGATTTACATATATTATGTACATATACTCGCCATTGATGTTGATGCCCAGTCCTTTGCAGTCCAGAAACTTGAAGACATCCTCCAATGCAGCGGTGAACAGTTTTGAGGAGATAACATTCTTCTTGTCTGACACCACGCTGCAGAAGTGCAGAGGTATTGGTTTCGACGTGGTCCTGTATTCGGACTGACATGGTGGCGTTTTTTGTACAAACCTTTCAGCGTTTCAATATACCGATAGTCTACTTGGCACCGCTGGAGAGACTGCAGTACAGCCCAGGTCTCGATCGAATGAAAGGCTTTTTCGTTGTCCACAAATGTCAAGCAAAGGGGTAGGTTATACTCCTCGGTCTTCTGTATATCCTGCCGCAGCGTATGTATGTAGTCTACTGTGCTAAAGCCCTTTCGGAAACCGGCTTGTTCGGGAGACTGGAAGTCGTCAAACCTGCAGGCGAGGCGATTTCTGAGGACTCTGGAAAAGAACTTATAGACATGACTCAGAAGTGAGATTGGGTCTGTAGTTTTTCAAAAGGGTGTTGTCACCCTTTTTGAAAAAGAGTACCACCACACTTCTGTGCCATGCCTGTGGCGTTTTTCCCTTGACTATGACGGAATTAAATAACTTCTGAAGGGCCCTAAGGATCGGTTCACCACCCACCTTCAGTAGCTCAGCCGTTGTTCCATCATCGCCCGGCGCCTTGTTGTTTTTAAGCTGTTTTAGAGCCAATCGAATCTCCTGCAGGCTGACGTGCGGGATATCTTCGGTGTAATGTCGGGTTAATCTTGTTCTAGGGTCTTCAGCAAGATTTAATGCGGGTTTTGTCGTCGAAGTGTAGAGCTGTCCATAGAAATTCTCGACTTCCCTCAAAAGCTTGGGTCCAACCGTTATGATTTTGCCGTCGTGAGTTCAGCTTGCTTAGCCGGCTATGTTCAATAATCAGATCCCTAGAGCAAACTTTTGAGCCTCTGTTTCGCTCTATAGCCTCCGTTATACGTTTGGTATTATACCGACGTAGGTCGCGCTTCAGAGACTTTGAGATCTGCTTATTGGGCTGCCGCCGCCGCCCCGCTGCCCACAAGATTCGAGGCAGCGGCCTTAGACTTCATCAGACGAGATCTTTTAGACACTATGTTCAGATTCAATGGGCCTCTGAACATACGGTGATCGCTACCGCATTTGAGCGAGTTGATCACTGAGACATCATTGCATATGTGCCTTTTTGTCGTCATGATGACGTCTATCTCATTCTTGGTGACCCCGTCGGGACTGACAAGTCCACTTCCGCTGTTCACGCTTTTTGAAGAAGGAGTTCATCATAAAGAGTTCCTCCTTCTCCATGAAGCCAGCTAACATGTGGCCTCGGTGGTTCCGACGCCCAAATCCAAAATTTCCCAGCCCGAGCTCTTCACCGCTCAGTTTCCCAAGTTTAGCGTTGAAGTCCCCCATGATAACGTTGTAGTGAGTTTTAGAGCGATGTATAGCTTTAGAGATGTCCTCATACATAGTCTTTACTTCATCGTCGGAGTGTGCCGAGGTCCGGGCGTATACCTGAATGACCTTCAGCGAATACCGTTTGGTTATTATGAGTACCAGGACCAGGAACGCCACCCTGGTCGACACACTCTCGATCTTCACTACATTGTCCACAAGGGACCTGTGGACGAGGAACCAGACCAATATTCTCAAGTCTATCCTCTTGCTAATGATGTTCCACAGGCCTTAAAATCTTTTAAAAACTTTGTGAATTTGCTAGAACTGTGAATCAAGTCACATATGACGCTTCCTTGAACAAGCAACCTGTTGAAGAAGTGGAATAATACCAGAGGACACCGGAAAATAGTGTTATTTACTATGTACACAATAAAGGTGTGGTCGAGTCACACTCGTCCACGACAATCTAATCAATGTTGTTGAGATGATACTATCAACACACCCACTTAGAGTGAAGTGCTTGTACTTGTTTATGTGATACAAACTGTTTCTCGTGGTTTAGCGTAGATAATTATCCGTCGGAATTGTACCACCGGTATAAAAAGCTTCTGAGTTCTAGCCCAGCACCCTAATTAAACCACGGGTTAAACCACGCAGTAGACACTGTCAAAATGTGGGGTGTAGGTAACTGAAAAAACCCTATAAATATTTAACGGCTTCTAATAACTGCATTCGCGAATTATTTGCCAAAAAGTAAAGAAATGTATATGTCGTGGATGGCGATGTCTTTTGGATGAAAGTTGCTCATTTGATTGACGTAGTAGTGGGACAAACGCTGTGACGTTATTTTGTAATAGCGGCACGTGACAGAGTCGTTTTGAAAGTGGCGACTGCCGAAAACGGTCACTTCGGATTGAGACGCGGACCAGGGCACTTCTCCGGGGCGAAACTGTCGGTTTGCCTATTTAAATTGTTATTGTCAAGAATGGAGGGTATAGTTTTTTTTTTTTGGGACAAAACCCGCCACACTGTTCCCAACCCACTGCAACTCCTGAGAGCCAGAATCAACAGTGGAGACCGCCAGAAAAACGCCGAGCAATGAAGCTCGACGAATCCCGGAGAAACGATTCAACTGTCTTGGGTCCCGCAACGAAATGGAGGGTATATTTACACTTCGTGCTTTAATACAAAACTTCACCTGCGAAATGGATCCCTTTCCACCACACCAAGATGCTGACGACCATATCGCTCCGCCGTCGCTGACATCGTCATATACTTGTGAAGAATTAACTTTCCTGAATTAAGTTCAGTTTACGTTACAACTTCAGTTTTAACAACTTTTTCAATAGTGAAAAAGTTGTTAAACATTAGTTATACCGTAGTATTCTATAATCTGTGCTTCTACCAAACTAATATTTCTTTATATTATAATTGAATTTAAACAAATTTACAGTTACAGTTTTTCCTTATTTTTTTTTACAACTTGACAATTCCAATGTAGATTAAGTATATATATATTATATTATTCGAAAAAATATCGGAACGAGGTTGCGCATGCGATAATTCTAGTAAAATACTTCCTTATCAAAAATTCAAAACAAAATAAATCGTGATTATTATGAAGGCTATGAGATTGGTGTTAAATGGCGCTAAAACTTATTTCCTTGATCTGTGTCTTCGTGTTTTTTTTTTGTCCGGCCGCGTTACCAAGGTGATGCTGGCGACTGGTATCTGAACATAGCATTCTCGTAAAATGTGAAGCTCCTACCTGAGACCTGACTTTCTTCTTTTTTTCTCTCTTTTTTGGCTTGGCACGGCTTGTGCATTTAGGCAGTGTCACGTAATGAATTATTCATATCGAAAAAGACGGCCGCGTGAGCCGTGTCACGAGGGAGGTTTGAGGCATAATCATGATGTGGCCACTATGCTGCGATGCTTCACTGTTCTTTATGAATTATTTACTGAATGCACTTTTTACTACATAAATCACGCACTTTTATTTAGTAAACAACACTATAAATAAATTTAAAAGTCCAATGAAAAATGAGCGTGACACTCGGCTTGACTTTCCCGCCAAAACTCTCTCTCCTGACTTCCTAACAATATTAAATGATTGTAACAATGGCGCCGATTCTGTTGTTCACAAACTAAACTAATTTTAAGTTATGTGCATCTTTTTCTTTTCATTTCGTTAAGAAAAGGATAGAAGATAACATTTTAATTTAATCTTGTCAAATTAAGATACTCCATAGACATTTTAGACGCGATTATAAACAAGGCAAACAAAAATACGCCAGTTTACGTCAGGAGCGCACTAATTTGACAGGTCTAAACTGACATTTTATCTTCTAAGGCTGAGGCCGCACTACGGTTAAACCGCGGCGGTTTTTAATCGCGTGATTTTGTGCCCCTAGAAGACTAATGCAAGCGGCCGCACCTGCGGTTTTTTCCCGCGAGCATTTTGTAGCGAAAAAATCAGTCGCGGGAAAAAACCGCAGCGGTTTAACCGTAGTGCGGCCTAGGCCTAAATGTAAAGAAAAAGATGCAGATAACTTAAGATTAGTTTAGTTTGTGAACAACAGAATCGGCGCCAATGTTAGTATAGATGACTGCATATCAAGCTAGTATAATCTGTCAGATTGATTTATTAGATTTTCAACTTTATCCCTAAAGCATTAAGGCTCAAGGTTGATTGGGAATATTTGACAGTCTTGGGTAGCTTGATCTGCTGTTGGTTGTACATCTATTGTCTTCACTGTTCGCGAATGATCTGAGCAGCAACTCGCTTAATTTTGAGAACGGTCATAGTCTGATCTTAGTCTCAATCTGTCAAAAATACGCATTTCCCTTATGTTACCTATATAGGCAATTTCCATGCCTCAATCAAGTTCAAGTTGTATTGTGTAAAATACTGATCTGAAAAATAAAAAAAAATCAAAAGAATATTTGAATTTCGCGGGCTACCTTAGCACAATTCCCTTAAACATAGCCAGTGAGAAAGGTGTTAAGGTGAGTGGGGGTAAGACGGAATGCATTTTTGATGAGATAAACAGTGCTGATGGTAAACTGTTGTAAAACAAAAGAATTGAAGTCAATTGCATTAAATGATGTTTTGGGTAAAAAAGTACAGTCAACTTGTTTCTATAATCATCAACAACGTTTTTATCGTCCCACTGCTGGGCACAGGTCTCCTCTGTTTCTATAAAGTTGACAGCAATATTTTTGAAACAATATTTTATGAAAAAAAACGTTAGTAAAATTGGTCGTAAGAAAAAAAATATGTAAGTAGGGGAAAGATGAAATTCTGAAGGGGTAAGATTGAAATAGTGACTAAAATCGTATTCATGGTCATTGTGCTTGTGTGATGATCAATAAACCTTCTGCTTCAATAACCTAAATAACTTTGAAATGAGTTACATTAAAAATTCGCATTCTAAAAGCAAGAAAATACATTTTTCAAATAAAATATATAATTAAATAATCATGCTCATAGATTGCTCGTTAGACTGTCAAGTCTAACTCGGGTCGATAAATAAAACACACGTTTTCATTTAGTACCAAGTAGCCTACATTATAATTATTTTTATTAAATAAAGCATGACAGCAGAATACAATTAAACATTATTAAAAATATTATTTCAAAGGAGGTAATACTTAAACATCACAGTTAAATAAAATCAGTATGTTATGTACTACTTATAAATATGAAATATGGCTTTATCAGATCAGTTGGTAATCCCGCAAAGCAGAAGTAAGTAACTAAAAGATTTAAAAAAAAAATACCTATTCATATTTAAGCGTCTCCTAATAAAAATCAAAAAAAAAAAAAGAAACTAGGCACTCTTGCCTTTATAAACATTAGTAAACAGTATTATTATAATCACTGCCAATTATTTCAGATTGAGGGCCCCTGACTTTTTGTAGGAGTTTCGTAAACGGCGTAAGATGGTAAGTTTTATATTATTATCTTACCACTTTAAATTATGCAGGGGAAAGTTTGAAAGGCACCATAAATCTTAAAATACGTGAAATATAGTAATCACCACATTATAGAGCACATTACAGTTTAAATCTAATTACGAATGTTTGTTCCTTACCTGAGTACGGAGATACAGCGAGCGGGGTAAGATCGAAAAATTCAATATTTCGCGGAAAATGTACTGTGCGGAAAAATGACAAAAAATACACCAGCACTTTCACTCAGCGAATGACGCAGGCTACGGGATGGGGCAAGATAAAATGGTGTCCACAATGATATTGCCAGCATTAAAACAATTCCCTGGTATTGGGCGTTATTACATTCTTTTTTATCTTAACCCTTTTTTATCTTACCCCCAGTACCTTATGTACATTGGGAAATGCAAAAGAAAAGTCGACGATAGATGTCGCTACGTATAACTTTGTGTGGCTAGATGTCACATTTGAGGACCGCCTTGTTAAAGTATCGCTGTGTTTAACATAATGGTAACCAGAGCGGGTGACTTAATCAAAAAGTCTCTTACAAAAACGACAAGTTCAGTACATTTTAAATTAGTTCCACATTTCGCCACCGGCCAAGATACACTGGGCGATCTATCTGTGTCATGTATATGAGGCTATTGTTGCGAGGGTATGTTTGCATTCTGCAGCTATCGGCGAGTCACAGTGGGTCACTCGATAACCGCGCTATCGAATGAATACATACAAGTTCCATTAGCTACATGTCATAATGTAGGTACCTACATTAGCTGTAGGCAGTGGTAAAGTCCCGCTGTGGTCATATTGCTGTGGTATTTACTCATGTTCATTGTTTCAAAAGTATTGATAGATATTAGAAGTCATCGCCATTACGTGGGTTAAACGGTTCTCTTAGTAGTTATTTTTATAATTAAGTATATTGCTATTTTTACCCTGTGTATGTGAGTCGCATCTCTTGTTGTTCTACTATACCTAGTTAGTTATAAATGGCAAGTATTTTTCTGAATTCTCCACTGACTGTAATAAGGCTGCAATTCCTTATTCAAATTCTAATTATTATCTTTATTAATTCCAATACAAAAAAAAGTTAATAATATGGCTTATTTAAATTATGATGATAATGATTTGCAATGTGTGGCTTAATAAATGATATTGAGTGATGTTATTCGCCTATTTAGTTACACTATGTACCTACACTTAAGTTCTCTCTCCCACACTCACGCACTCGTACAGTTAATTATATTTTCTTTCTTCTTTTTTCTCTTTTTGTTGTTTATAGGTAAACAACACCACGTTGTACCTATACTTATGATGTAAGGGTAGAGCGGATCCTTTAAGACAGACATTTCTGTGTCTATGGCTTGGTGCAAATGGGCCACCGACCACAGCCACCGATGGGCAGCAACGGCCACTCACACTTTTCATATATTTTGTATAGACGCGCTGTCTACGTGTATTCGGTGGCGGCCACTCGCTACAGTAGTGTCCGCGACTCGCCACTAGTGGTCACCACGTGCCACATAAAACGCCGACACCCGCCACCGTCGCATTGCTCCACCCCCCGCGCAGGTAACCGTCCGTTTGCCGCATATTGGTAGTTTGTCGTCTTAATCCATCTTGTAACACCAACAGCGGTTCTTGAAATGTAGTCAAACTCATTCCAAAATGTTTAAAAAACTTTTTTGGTTATCTTTATAGATTAGGCACCCAATACAGACAGCGACGGCGTGGTCTTCGCCTTCTGCTTATTAACAAAAGCGCAAGCAAACTTTCAGAATCAGAATCAGATATTTTATTTGTAGAACATAGGTAGGTAAAATACAGATGTGATGTCAATATAAAATGGGCACTATGTCTTGCTGTCGATGGCGTACAAATATTGACATTAAAATTATTATAAAATACAATTAAATTTAAAAATATATAACAATACAATCAAAATTAACTTCTTCCAAGTAAGAGATTTCGTGTCAGAATATGGATTCTGACACGAAAACTCTTCAGACTGCGCAGCAACGGGCGGGTTATAAAATATAGTGGCTTCCAGACACCGGTGGCTGTCGCTCGCTTCTGACACTTTTAGAAATGTGGCGGTAGCGCGCGACAGACACCGGTGACTGTAGTCAGTGGCCCATTTGCGCCGAGCTTATATGGAGACTCCTCGACGTGTAATGTAATCCAAAATTATATGAAATAAACTGATTTTTATTTATTTGTTTTATCTCCATAGACATTTTCCCCTTATTAAAAAACATGGATTTTATTTAGATCAGGTTTAAACCACCTAAATGGTTATTGAATTATGCACATAACCGTTATAGAAATACAGCTCTTTATATGAAAATGATAGCTTAGGTCCTATTACTAAGTTTTCATTTTTCACTTGTTCGAAATACAAATACCTACTGACACAAAGATTAATTCAGGAACTAAACTTAAATCTCGATTAAGGTGTGCGGGATTATTCATAAACATTGCTAAAAGTAAAGAGACGATTAAACGTCAATAATGATAGGTTAAACAGAGACTAATCATTCCTTAATTTTATGTAAAGTTTAAGTAAGTATAGATAAAGAGGTTAAGAAGAAGCGTAGTGGTTTGCTTGTAAAGCATTTCGATCCGCGCGCTTCAAGCGCTATCTAAAACTTCCTTGGTGGACAGAAACACTACAATAGAGATGGGCTGGTTAACTTTATACCTACACAAGGCTTTGTTCTTTTGGCCAGTGGGTCAGTATAATAAAGACGACCCGATTTACACGAATTCTTAAAGAAAACAATGAAGGATCCTATATGATGTCTGTATCGAAAACGCATCGCGTTATTGTATGACATCAGCCATTGTAGTTTAGTTGGAACAATGTGTAGTGTTGTATGCACGCAGCGCCAGGGCGGTCACGCGCTGATTCACAGACACGTACCAACAAGGGATGTACGAGTGCCAAGTACAGTCGCTTATGGACTCGACCCGGTATATTACTAGTCACGACCCGGTAACTTCATTAACATGACTTCAAAAGCGTTTCTGAACGTAAAACTAAGTTGCTTTTTCCTCGAACTGGATTTGTGGTTCCTTTTCTTTACTCTCTCACTCTCTTGATGAAGTATAATGCTTTATTTACTTCACGCTATCATCCAGAGACAGGCCAAACGTGGAAGTCGGTAACTGATATAAAACTTGGTTGAGCAGCTGTGTTGACAATCAGATCCGTTTATTCATACATACTTATACTATACCCAACATTTACGCCACTAGCACACTACCAAAGCACTAGCAAAGTGTCAAAAAAAATTCTGAATTACACAAGTTAGATGCAGTAAAAGATAGAAAAAGAATAAATTGGCACGTTCATAATTTTAAAATATACTTATTTGAATACTTGCAATTTTATTGGAAATAAAAGTACCCATTATCTTGCCTCTCACACCCATGAGCGTAACCAGCTTCTGGCCTTGGGAGTCAGGCCTCTTTGTGCATGTTCTGCGGGATTTCCATTGGGGACAGCTGTCTCCCTCTGCCTCTACCTGAGTACGTCCATGCTCACACCCAAAGATTATTGTGGTGTAATTTAGTAAATATCCAAGAAACTAAAGGCCAAACAATGGGTAGATTGGTGTGGGTGATGGTGTGGGGCTGCGGAAGAATTTAGACTCGCGCGGCCTCACGCGTTTGCTCGTGATAGAAAAGACACCGGGGTGGTTTTAGTCAGAACAACACGACCAACGATGCTGCGCCAGAGAGAGATTGATCTAGAGACCCTCCACGACCACTCCCGACACAACAACATTTGGCGCATAGTACCCGGCACACATCGCATTACGACTGCTCAGACCCGTCCTACGTACGGCTTCACCAGACATCATGCCGGAACACGACGATTCGCTTGGCGACTTTGTCTGGTTGGTGGTGGTGCTTCAGCCGATGTTATGAACACCGAGTAATTTGAACGTTTGACTTTGAATTGGGTCGTATAAATTCACATTCATGTGTCAGGGCAACCTATTTAAATCGTACCAATTCAAGTTTGCTTGGCAGCCGAAAACCAACGATTTTTGCGCTATTCTTGTTTTGGATTACATCCAAGAAGAAAATGATGCAGCTCAGATCAACTTTCACTTTGCAGAAATTGTTAGAGAACCGTAGGGTAAGGAAGTTCCAGTGGCTATAAACCTATGTGTGGGTATTCCGCGATGGATTTGTCTATTTTTTTTTTTTGGATTATATTTGTGGAATTACGTACGAGTATATGTAACAACAAGAAGGTCGGCATTTCATCATCATCATCATCGTCATCAATTTTTCTATCGTCCCACTGCTGGGCACAGGTCTCCTCTCATACAGAGAAGGATTGAGCGTAATCACCACGCTTGCTCAATGCGGGTTGGCGATTTCAGACTTAAAAGTCCAGGTTTCCTTAAGATGTTTTCATTCACCTTCAGCCAATGGTGTCCAAGATATACTTAGAAAGTACATATAACTTTAGAAAAGTTACATTGGTACTTGCCTAACCTGGAATCGAACCCGCGCACTCATACTTGAGAGGCTAGTGTTTTAACCACTAGGCCACCACGACTTACTTAGGTCTGTATTTAGTTCGAAACTAATAAAATATAGGCGAGATTTGGTTTAAAATTATCTCATTTAGACTTAAATAGACTTTCAGATGTGTTCGTTGGTATTATGATTAGACATCTATGCAGTGTCAATGGCCGTTAATCAAAATAACAGGCATTTCATGAGCAAGCACTCAGATGCTAAATTGGAACGAATGGCGCCATCCAACCAACGGTGACGTAATCAGGGTACGTTGCTACTGGGTACTTTAATCGAAGTGAGCATTTGGCAAGCAACGAATAAGTCGGCCGGTATCACTTCCGTGCTAACGCTGGTGTTGCAAGCGCTCGCCACAATATGCAGCTTTCACTGCGAATAAGAACAAACAAAGCATGTACCTTATGTAGTGCTAGGTCTGATGTCCCGAAATAATATGCAACACTCGCAATCGCTTCAAAATATTGATGATCAGCTACATCTGGTCATAACGTCTCAAAATAACAACTGGAGTCGGTCGGTACGCGGAATTTTATGTCCGTGGACCCATTTCAGTACCAACCTACAGTTCCTGTATACTTCGTCACCATTTCTTTTACAAGTCAACATTATGAACAGCTAAGTGTTTTAGCAATGCGAAGATTTTTGAAGATTCGTACTTCGATGCTCGAAATTCAAAAATAGTCGTATATTTCTTTCTGGTCGTTTTTATCGCGAAAGTATTAGGTATACAATAGTGATTACAAATAATCTTGTGCCAAGCTAACTGACATCGCAATACCCTCTTTATTGACTAAAAAAACACAGCTGACTTGTCTGTGCATTACTGTGTATGTCCATAATAACTTGCTTTATACTCACGTTCGTTGAGTAACTCCAATGGAATTTTAAAGCTATATAATGTTGTCTATGACGTTACAATATACATACTGGCGCCAATGACAGGGCATAGAGGTTTATCATATAATTTATTTTTATAAACATGCTGCCTTTAAAGAACGTATGACGAATTTTTTAAACAAAGCCCTCTATTATTCCCTCGATAGTCTCAGATGTTCTCAAATATAGGGAGTTGATGAGTAGTTCCCATGTGTGCTAGTGGGATATGATTAATTATATTTGAATCTAAAGTCCCCGCATAATATGAAATGCTTATCGTTTCCTGAGGTAGTCAGAGTCCACGCAGGAAATGAGCTCACAGATGATGGCTAGTATTCTGCAGCAATGCAAAATTTTACGTAAGATATTATGGCTGTAGTACTGTCTAGTTATATACTTGGTATTAAAAGGTTAACATAATATATTGAAGCACGAGTTTATACTGAGCAATGGTACCTACTTACCGCACCTTAGGAATTTTAAGTCGTAAGTTTGAATACAGACAGGCGTTTTACTTTGTGCTGCTGCTTTCAAATGGCAACGGAAAACATCGTTAGTAAGCTATGAATCATGAGCCATGTTCTAGAACTAAAAATTTCAAAACATGTGACGTATGTATACCAACGCACACTAAAAATCTGTGAAAATTTCAAGAGTTTACGTGTCCCCGTTATTAATATCAAGATAAAACGTAAAAAAAAAATACGTTTATTATACCTATAGGAGCCCTACTTAAATATTTACATATTTCATTCGATTTTTGGTTGTATTTTTTTTTTGGTATAGCTCCAACAGAAATAACTAGGTACTTCTGAGAAAAATTCAACGATCTAGCAAGAGAGTGTCAGTAATAAGTAAGGAGTACTTAAATAAGATCCCGTTTTTAGGGTTCCGTAGCCAAAAGGCAAAAAATGGAAACCTTATAGATTCTGTCTGAGTCCGTCTGTCCGTCTGACTGTCCGTATGTCACAGCCATTTTTTTCCGAAACTATAAGAGCTATACTGTTGAAACTTCGTAGGTAGATGTATTCTGTGAACCGCATTAAGATTTTGATGCAAAATAAAATAATAATAATAAATATTGGGGGCTCCCCATACTTAGAACTGAAACTCAATTTTTATTTTATCAAACACATACGTGTGGGATATCTATGGATAGGTCTTCAAAAATGATATCGAGGTTTTAAAAATAAATTTTTTTCTAAACCGAATAGTTTGCGTGACAGGCTTCCAAAGTGGAAAAAAGTTGGTGGCCCTCTAACTTCTAAAATAAGAAAATGAAAAATCTAAAAAAAACATCTGATGTACATTACTATAAAAACTACTAACGAGAATTGTTTTGAACGAAATCTAGTAAGTAGTTTTTTTTAATACCTCGTAAATCCTAAACCGCTTATTACTGCGTAATCTTTCATACAAATAACTAAATAACTTAAATCCTTTAATTTCATAAATCAATGGTACGAAACCCTTTGTGCGTGAGTCACTTGGCCGGTTTTTATTCTTTGGGTACGGGACCCTTAAAGCAGCTTTACTTTAGCTTTAGCTAAATTTTATCCAGTCACCACATATTGCACATTAGTCATCAAAAGGAAGCTTACTATTGTATTCAATTAAATAAAGAACCAAGTCTTAATAAATTAGTTGCAGTTGAATCAGCACATCAATTTAGCAACAGCTGTTACATTGTAGACTAAAATGGCATCCTTTCATCACTTTGTTTACACAGTTTCAGTAAAATATTTAAACAAATTGTTAACAGAGTTCCAGTAGGATATCCAAAAAATATTGTCTGTTATACAAAATGATAAGCATTGGTGGCCACAGGCGGTTTTGTCGAATTTTGTTTAGACATTTGACAAAAGCGGAAATTAGGTAGGTGTTGTGAGAAGACGTGCCAACTTCCAGGTCGCTTACATTGCATATTTAGTAGTGTTGACCCATTCCGTCAGTTGCATACTGATAAGATGCTCATCTTACAGTACTTTTTTTGTTAGGGATGGGAAATCATCAAATGACCTCTCCCGCTCTGGGCGGAGCGGAAGGGCGTGTCAGACTTTTACTGACTAAAACCCCCACGTGTATCTTCACTTGCTTATGCGCCAGGGCCACGATTTATTTTTTAACCAACCCGCAACTCTGATCCAGGAGGCATCAGTCTTAGTGTGTGTGATGTGCTGACATCTCAATGAGGCGCACGTGAAACACAAAGCGCAGTTGACTCGGGTCTGGTCCTTACCGGGCGGTGAGCTGCACACTCCTGACCGACCGCCCGCAGGCCCGCACCTACGTTGGCTGGGAGTTCGATGTCGTCTCCCGACCAGGGCCTCTCCTGCGGTGGCTAGTGGCGCGAGGGCGCTGGGTTTCCCACTGCTTCACGCGCTCCGCCTCCTCCTTTGCCAGCATCACATCTTACAGTACTTACTTTAGACATGATGTAGTTAATTATTTTATTTGAGAATCGCTGTTGTGATATAATGCCTTGCCATGCCTTGTTCGCAAGCTATCATTACGTAGACGTGCTATGAATGTATGCACATTCTTTTGGTCGCCATGATTCGGTACAGTTGGGCTCGGGCGGCAAAAAGTATTTTTTTTAATAATTATAAACTAGTGCTTAACTGCAATCCCGCCTGATGGTAAGCAGTGATGCAATCGTTGATGGTAAAGCGCACTAGTTTATTAAGCCTATTCACTTAAAAAACTTAGGAATAGGAAGGGTGACGGCAGTTGATAGAGGTAATGCAATGTTAAACCCAAGATCAACATGACCAAACGATGCTGCGATATAGAGAGATTGATCTGGAGACTCTCCATGACCAAACTCCCGACACAAAAACATTTGGCGCATCGTACCCGCCACACATCGCAACACAACTGCTCAGACCCGTCCTCCGTACGGCTTCACCAGACATCATGCCGGAACACGACGAATCGCTTGGCGGCAAGACTTTGTCTGGTGGGTGGTAACTTCTGCCGGCAGCCGATGTTATGGCCTACCACCGAGTATATTTGATTTTGCCGCCTGGCTGTGCCACTGTCATGCCATCCCGAACTAACGTGTTATGTGTAGCTACCCTTTGTTTTGTTACTGGTGAATTGGTGACTAACATTGTATTGGATTCCCATTTGTAAAAATAAATGTATGTGGTAAAGGTTAATAAATTAATTTAAAAATAGTCGCAGCTAAAAGACCAAGGTCTCCCAACGTCAGCACGATGTTTAGACAGGAGCCTTTTGGCCTCGTGCAGAACTTTGTTTTCTTTTTTTATTAGTTGGTACTTTATATTTACATAGTTAATTTTATATTTCTATGAATATGTCATTCTACAATACATAATTTTCGATTGTGTTCTTTCATTATTCTTTTTCTAAACCTACCCATTGTTTTCGTTTCATGTCATCATCATCATTGCAGCCGAAATACGTCCAATGCTAGTCTCGTGACCAGCACTGGACGAATTCAACCTTAAGGCTTCGTGGCTTTCCGAAGCACCTCCCATTTTTCCTCCCATAGTTATCTGCTTTTCGCATCCAGTGGATCCTCTGTTTCGTGTAGATACATTTAAGACGAGATTTCTCGTTGATAGACGAATTCGGGATTGTTTATTTTTCTTCATTTGAAATTTTATTAAAGCTTTGTTCATTTACTTACTGACCTTCTGTTGGCCCTTCCCTTGAGAACAAGAGCGCCTTGAGACGGACCACGCGGAAATGTGACTCTGACATAAAGACTTGTAATATCAATTCACTTTTGTCTTCGCATCCTCGAGCACAATGGTGCGATTATCTTGAAGATCGTACTCAAAAGTGTGTCAATAATGCATAGCTACCGAATAACAATGCACAATGAAGGGTTCTGTAGTTGCGATGACTACACGGCACAGGTATTTTGCAAAAATAGTCTTTTTGACAGCCTCCGTGGCGTAGCGGTAGCGAACGCGGCCGCTGCGCAAGGAGGCGCGGTTTCAATCCCCGCGCAGTGCAAATATTTATATGCATGAATATCAATATTTGCACTGGTCTGATCGTGCCTCGGAAAGCACGTTAAGCCGTTGGTCCCGGTTGCCATACGATCATCAGTGGCAGTCGTTACGGGTTATTGGAGCCCTCGAAAGTCCAACAATTGGTCTAACTGCAATGCTTCGATATCGCCTTCGGGTTGTAGAGGTCTGACGGCAGTCGCTTCTCGGAAAATGTTGAAGTTTAGCCAAAATCAGCAGTTAGACTGATAAAGCGGACCCCAGACTCCAAAGCTAAAAGAGCTTCGGATGCGACTGGGATTAACGCTGAGATGACGATGATGATGATGAGTCTTTTTGACTAAAAATGGCTGAAAAACATTTGGACCGACGCGGGACGGAAAGAATAAGAACTGGACATATCGAAATTATAATGGTTTCGTTTTCTCCATTTAGTTAGGTAGAAAAGCCCAAAACAGGTTTAACTAATTATACTGTGAGTATTTTGGTCTTAGGGAAATTAGCTTTGTTGTATTTTAAGCTTTATGCGGTGTCTCTCCACAGACATTGCTCACCTTCCATCTTGCACCGCATGCCAGAGTATAGCATGCACCTGCACCCGTGAGGATCTGGCTGCGTCAGCAAATGTAATCCAAATGTGGATACCATTCGCTGACGAATCCATTAGGAAATTTCATCATCATCATCATCAACCTTTTATCGTCCCACTGCTGGGTACAGGTCTCCTCTCATACAGAGAAGGATTGAGCGTAATCACCACGCTTGCTCAATGCGGGTTGGCGATTTCAGACTTATAAAAGTCCAGGTTTCCTCAAGATGTTTTCCTTCACCTTCAGTCATTCATCATTGTCCAAGATATACTTAGAAAGTACATATAACTTTAGAAAAGTTACATTGGTACTTGCCTGACCTGGAATCGAACCCGCACACTCATACTTGAGAGGCTGGTGTCTTAACCACTAGGTCACCACGACCAAATTAGACCAAATGAATTATTTAGGAAATTTAAATCGATATTATTTTTTTTAATATTGATTTAAAAATCGATGTTATTTTTTCCGTGTTTTTTTTTTAAATATAATGCTAAGAAGAAGAAGAAATATTTATCTATGGAAGGAAGATGTTCGGAAAATATTTATCTAATCCAATAAAGTTCTTTAACTACTTACATAGCCTCTCTAATAATTTTCTAACCGTCGAAGCGGCACTGGATAGATACAAAGCCTAGTGTGTCTTGACAGGGATGAATGATTCCCGCGGGAGACATGAATGGCCTGGTACCTACTTACGTCCTGCCTACACAGTGAATGGCGGCGGGCCGGCTAATTGGCCGCTCTATGTCGTGGACTCGTGGCGGCGTAATTATCACTGGCTTGAGATCAACTAAATGCCATCTCACGTGATACACGACTGCTTTGAATATTATGTTCTTGTGTGTTTTGCTAGGAGTAATGTGTGCCTAAGTCAACAAGAAACGGAATACAGGAATTGAACGACCATCTTGTTCGTGCGGCGACATGTAGGTATAGATTTTCAGTTTTAGCTAGCCTTTTATTACATGGATTTTTTATATTTTATAATATCAGAAGTCGGCTTATGCTGTTTATGTATAGCTAGGTATAGCCGAGCGTACGTGCATAGTACTCTTGTGCTTGGAATAAATTATTCTTCGATTGTATAAAGTATAAGTCTTTTAGCCCCCAATGTCGCCCACCAATTCTATAAAAATATCACAGTAAAAAGTTAGGTGAAGTCAGCTTAGACTGAGCCGTCGTTAATGTCCATCCCTAGCAATAGTTGGAATAACAACTCACTCTACGTAAGTACGTTTTCTTATACAATATGTAAAGAAAACCCTATCCGATCCGTGAAGGTATTGTTAGGTATCGATAACTGATTCTACTAATGGCTTAAAAGCGAGGCCAAACATAAAAAAAATCCCCCTAAAAAAATAAATATTATTTCGCAAAAGGAGGTAATTTAATACATGTGCGGTAGGCAATACATGCGCGGGCGAAGGAGGGCAGGGCACGCGGCACGCGCATCGCTCATAATAATACCTACTGTCGAAAATGGTGTTGTCACTTTTTTTTTTAAATACCTAATTTTGGGGAAGTTGGAATAAATTCGCGAAAAAATAAAAATTCAAAATTCAATAGTAGATATTGTTACTATGATGATTATGTAAAAATTCATATTTTATTCGGTCATGTGTTTACCTAAGCATTATTATCCTTACCTATGGGTCGGACGGGGTTTTATTTACATACTAGCTTTCCGCCCGCGGCTTCGCCCGCGTGGAGTTCGGTTATATCGCGCTTTTTAGATTTCCCTCGGGAACATCAATTTTTCCGGGATAAAAGGTAGCCTATGTTCTTTCTCAGGGTCTAAAGATTGTCCGTGCCAAATTTCATCAAATTCGGTTGAGAGGTTTAAGCGGGAAGGCGTAACAGACAGACAGACAGACAGACAGACAGACAGACAGACAGACAGACAGACAGACAGACAGACCGACAGACAGACAGACAGAGTTACTTTCGCATTTATAATATTAGTATGGATTGTATTCAACAACAAAGAAATTGAGTATTCCTTTTCATTTGTAACGCAGTAAACAAAATCAAAAATGAAAATATGGATCCTCATATATTTTTTTTGATATATTCCCCCACGGCATCATCCACCGAGTACCTACTAGGTAGGTGCCTACTTATTGGTTACGATGACCACCACCCACCCCCTTCCACAGCATCGCCTGCAACCAGTGCTCGTCCGGTAACTTGGCGGCCATTTTTAATTTTATAGCATGACGTCATACTTAATACCGGCCGTAATTGTAAATCTGTAACACGTGTGTGTTTACATTTTCGGTTGAAGGATTGTCGACTAATCCTAGTACTAATAGTAGTAATAATATAAATGCGAAAGAATGTGAGTATGGATGGAAATTTGGTACTCTTACACGCGACTAGTGAACGGATTTAGATGAAACTTGGCACACAGGTGGTTTATAACTGGGATTAAAAAATACTCTTTATGCCAATATTCATGGGAACGAAATTTATGCGGGTAAAAACGCGGGTTGCAGCTAGTATTACTCAAAGTAGGCTGCTTTTATTAGTAGACTTCTTGGACTATTTAAATAGTAGATGAACTAGTACTTCTTACATATATGAACAGAAGCTAGCGATATTTTAATCTTAAAATAATGATTAACTAAATTTATAGTTTAAAATCTCTTTAGTTTCCATAAAAAGTTTACATACGCAATGAAACCTTTTTATTCTAATTTCAAATTGTAAATACAATAACCCTCCTGGCAGTCGGGTAAAAAAGAAACAGCCAGCGACAAAAATTTGTTAATAATAAAAGTTTTGAAAAGGACAATTTCTTTTTATTATTTGATTTTGAAAATGCCGTGTGAGCTTTATGAGTAATTTGAAAGAGATGAAATATTACGAGCTGTAGGTACATACTTAAGTAGGAGAGAGGTGCTTTGCAACGCGTCCTTACTGAGGTTTTACACACCAACCAAAACGTGATATCAAGTTTGTGGTCACGTTATCGCCGTGCTGGGGATGTGGCTGAACGGCACACGGGGTAGATATCATGTTACTAAGCGGGATCGATTTCTCCAAACTACAGCCAAAAGAAAAATCAATATCAAAGCGATACTACAGCGTAAGTAGACCGTACTAGCTGCAGTACAATGATCGGTCGGTGATAACCTGAAACACAGGTTTAAATGATTAGTTCGGGTGGTCCCAACATTAGTTTTAGATCGTAACTTTATAGATTTCTATTATGTATTAGTCTACAGTAAGTTAGCTTTTACGATTGTTTTTATTAAGGCTTTATTACTATACAAACTGAGATTTTTATGACTTTCATTTCATTTTACTTCAAAGAGGATCACCAGCTGTTGGTAAGCTACCAAACCACGCAACTTGAAGTGGATCTTCATGATTGAAGACTGCTACGTTTTCTAGCATGGATCGGGGGCATTTATAACTCGCGCAAGTTAATTGTGCACCTCGCTGGAATGCAGTCCATATGTATCAATTTAATTGCAAAACGTCACGAGACACGTAAAATGACCTAGTATTATGGTGCTTTATCATCAAAGCTACGTTTAAATAACAAAAAAAAAAAAGATTTTTTTTTTTTTAACATGATTCTCATGTTTTACACAGAGAGCGAGGTGCACGGTTAACTTGCGCGAGTTAAACAATGGAGTGACGAACAACAGACTTTGGATCTGTTCACCAATGAGTCCCGATTTGGTTTTCACCCGAATTCACGTAGAACACTTGGAGAACTCCAGGGAGAGTAAGCCGTCTACGACACCCTCAAGAGGTCCACTCATACCAAGGTGGGACAATCATGACGTGGGCAGGAATTCATCTTAAAGGACGAACCCAACTCATTTGGATCCAAGGGAGCATAACGCTTCAGAACCGTAGACCATACCAACACAGAAGACCGAAGTACATAGAACGAAGGACTCCATCGAATACCTATGGGGAATTCTGGCCTCTATGCAATCATGTTTGAATGATGCTGCCACGACGACTGTCTAGATTTAGGATAAGAAAACTAGCCTTAATCAATCGCAGAGTGATTAGCCTCTCTTTAACCCCTCTGTGGCTCTGTGCAGTTGAAAAAGGCTGCAAAAATACAAGAAATTGTTTTCAACGTTGGACAGGACCACTAACGTGCAGCCGCATACCTTGCCATATATCTAATGAAAATGAGAAGTTAGGTATACAGCGACAAATTATATTAGCTAGATAAATTCCACAGACGTGATGGGAAAATAGATTGATTTGATTTGTTTTTATGGAGTCATAAAACTTGAATATCAGTATAAAAATGAGTTTTCTTTGTGGTTAGTTCACAGATAATGTGGGTATCTAAACACGATAAACCGACAAAAGTAACAAAACTAATACTTCAGGTAAGAACACTATCAAAAATAGTTGACTCTAAAAACCATCAATTACTTTGTATCGTTTGTTACTTTTGCAGTTTAGCTAGCTAATTAAAAATTAACCTTGTACAATTTAATATCGTTTGATTGAGAAGGTACAGACCAGTACAGACGTAGTAGTGCATCAATCTACTTATAATTTGTCAAAATCCATTAATTGATTTTCAACTTAATCGCTAAAGATTTAAAGTTTAAGGTTGTATGGGAAAATTCGACTGTTTCGGACCGGCTTGCGTCGTTCAACTTACAATTTTACTAATTTTAGAAGGTACGCAAGACTACAAATCAGTCTAATATGAACGAAAAACCTATACAATGCGAGGTCAAACTGAAAATGCATAGCTTGATGTGTCGCAGTGTATACAAATATAAAGTAGATTCATGCTTTTTTGCTCTTGTTTGAAAAGGGTACCTACTTACCAGCCTTTTTATGCTCGTAGTAAAGCAATTGAGAAAGATAAACATGTAGCCATGTAACAATGTTTGAGAAACAAATAAAGCAGTTAAGTACAAATATCGCCAGTAATTTAGAGTTAACATTGTTTGCTCTCCTCAGTCGTGGGTGGGTTAATCCCACAGGTGGGCTCCGACAACATTCATGGTGTGTTGTAAACATCATGGAAGTGTGATAAACTGTAGATAGTAACAGAGAGAACAAACAGAATGTCTTGTCTCGAGTAGAATTTAAACTAAAACACTCCGTTACAAAGTACTTATGAAATAGTTGATGTATGAAAAAATATTATTGGACTATTCACACTTCGAGTGGAGACCGCGTCCCGGCCAACGTGGAGATGGGTACCTTGGGCGAGATGGAGCGACGACATCAAAAAGGTGGCTGGTAGTGGCTGGCGGAGAACTGCTCAGGATCGAGCTTGTTGGCGTGCCATGAAAGAGGCCTATGTCCAGCAGTGGACTAGTAGAGGCTGATGATGATGATGATTCACACTCCATACAAAGTCGTTTTAGTTTTCCATTGACAAAAACTGATTAGAACTTAATAATTGTGACCAATCCCTAAGTTGGTAAATAACCATTAGAAAACAGATTGAAGGTTTTTTTTAACTCAGTTTAGGTGAAACCCAATGTTCTTAAAATACAGAAAAAAAAAAACTTAAATAGAATTCTGCGCCATACGGCTGCGCTAAATAGGCCCAGTTTAGCATACATGCTATTGCCTGATGCTGGTTTTCAAGCGATACTGGAGGTACAGACACAGCACATTATGTGCTGTGTCTGGACCTCCAGTATCGGTGATATGCAATGCAATGTGCTGCACATTTCACACACAGCACATCAGCAAATTCATCAAAATCAGAAAATTTTATAGTTTCGGGCATGTAGCTTGATGGTGGAATAGCGAGTGACTCTGTCTGTATCTGTCACATACTTCAACGATGGAATACATTTTGCTAATCTCCGTAGAAATGTCAATCACACTTAACGTTTTGGTAATATAATTGCGAACAGACTGTTATTTGATGTTAAAACACCAGCCTTTCAAGTAGGGGTGTGCAGGTTAGATTCCAGGTCAGGCAAGTACCAATGTAACTTTTCTAAGTTATATGTAATCCTTCTCTGTATGAGAGGAGACCTGTACCCGGCAGTGGGACGATAAAAAGGTTGATGATGGGACTGATATATCTGACCATTTAGATAACAAAATCCCGTGCACGTGATGACAACTGCTGCGTCTGCATCTGAAACGAAAGGATCCTTATTAGGTCGACTAATAATAAGTGCTTCAAGCAAGAATAGTCCTTACGGTGGCTAGATATAGGTATATACGATAGTAGCGGGCTACGAATCATATGGAAGAACAATCAAATGTATGTCCAGCACCCTAATTGCGTAACACACTAATACTATTAATGTAAATAAGATTGAACCATATTGCTAATCTATTGCTCTGTGTATTCGAAAAATGTGTCTGCTCATCTAGGTAAATCACGCAATGAATGTTGTTGAACTGTCAAAATGAAAGACATTGCTACTGATGGTGTGTTATGCAATTACCCTACTGGTTGCATCTCAAGGTTCCTTACGAGCAGAAAAGCACGTCTCTCCCTGTTGTAGGTCAGGTCAATAGGCATTGGGTGTACTTACTTAAGTAGGTATACGTCACAGACTGACGAACAATGGGGATAGTTTTAGTTTGTCATTTCATTCTCAGGAAAACCCTGATTCCAATTGCCTAAGTGGAAATGTCAATTGTTTATGTACTACTTGCCTATTTCTTTTCAATTGCGTATTCGATGACCTACATGAGTGGTATAACCCGCGCAGCTAAAGAAACGATCTGAAAATGGCGGCGGATACTTATGGTACGGTTGACAAAACATGCCATTGTTCAATCACAAACCAAAAGCTATGTTAATAAAATGTCAAATTTACCTTGTAAATATTATTATTTACAACGTAAATTTGACATTTTACTTGTTTGTTGTTGTGTTTGTTTTTATTGTTGTTTTTGTTGAGTTTGATTGTTCAAACTCGACAAAAACAATGATATTAACAAAAATAACAAAATAACAGAGGCTTTAGCGGAACGAAATTAACGATAACTCGGAGTGCATCAAAGTAGCTTCAGTAGTTTGGAAAGCGAATTCTGAATTCCTGATGGATGATTTTTTTTTTGCAGCGCTTACTTCACTGTGTGAGTATAGACAGCGATAGAAAGTGAGTGAGAACGCATGCGAGTGGACGCCATTTACAGATCTTTTCTTTATCTGCGAGGGTTATAACAATAATTTACGCAAAGGCTCCACAGGCACCATGTATGACTCAAAGTTACAAGGAAAATACCTAAAGAAACTGATCGAGTACTTAGAGTAGAAATATTCCCCTACTATTTGCCTTATACCTACGCAGAGTTTTTAAGGAACGCCCGGTCAGCTGTTCCGGACTCAATCTAATAGCAAGCTTATAAGGACGGCTAGAAGCAGTGCTGCCAAACCTCAAAATCAGCAAATCGACATAAAAACATAAATAGTAATTAAATGAAAAAAATATGGAAATCCGAAGATGCTTTATATTTTGGTAGGTACCTACGCATTTTATCTTCCGCTACACTTTAGAATGACCTACTTAAATTTTATTTATTGTTTACATCAAATCAAATTAAATAGTTAATTTGTGACATAGCTTACTTCTCCAAATATTTGGGTAAAACATTAGAATAGACTTCGTTGTGTTCCCACGAAAAAAGAAGTAAGCTTTTATTGTACAAAGCAGATATAAAAAAACGGTAGGAATGTGACAAACAGGGATGCCATTGAAAAACTGTAAAACTACCATTTTCTGTTAATAAGTACTAGGTAGAGTTGACAACAATAGCTCGAAGCTTTAAGCTTACAAGACGAGACAAAGTAGAGCAAATGTTTAAAAATAAGCAGATATAGGAAACGACAGCCAGCAGCAACATTTTTATCTGGAAAACAACTTACTGTTTAAAACACGTGTTAAATGTAAAGTCAGTCGTCAAGTCAAGAAGTGCTCTGTTAGCGCTCACTTGTATCGCTCGATATTTGGGTCGTGACGAACTGCGCGTTGACAATTTACACAATATCATATAGGGCAGTCACCTTTGTGGAATTCAAACTTTCTTGTTTTTTTTTTTTTTTGCAATTGGCCAGTATAATTTCCGCTTTTTGAATTTCCCTTGCTATCTTGACGCTTTCACCTCACCTCACATGATTGCACAATACAGAGCTGGCTGTTCATTGGAGCGGAGAAGAGCTGAGAAGTGCAGCGTGAAGAAAATATCTATCTATACTAATATAAATAAAGCTGAAGAGTTTGTTGTTTGTTTGTTTAACGCGCTAATCTCAGGAACAACTGGTCCGATTTGAAGAAATCTTTTTTAGTTGAATAGTCCATTAAACCAGGAAGGCTTTAGGCTGTATAACATCACGCAGCGACCAATAGGAGCGGAGCATATAAAAAAAAACATATTGAAACTTACGCGGGTGAAACCACAAGGCGTAGCTAGTTAACAATAAAATCCCAAATATTAATGTTTGTTTTTTCCGCTCAAATGGACAGGTTAACCATTTCAAATAGTATTAATCAAAGAAACGTAACTAGTAATGATAACGGCATAGGTCTCTATATTTCTCGTAAGAAAAGTTAATAAGAAAGGAAGAAAAGTCAGTAATAGTGCTCGTTTGTGGCAGTGTGGTGACTGCCGTCAACACATCAGCGGCTGTCGTCGACAACATGACCCCCCAACCAGTATAGTCTGACTTCTAATGGTGTGAAACACCTATACAATGCGAGGTTAGCCAAGACGGGGAATGTATAGCTTGATGTGTAGCCGTATACATACTTTAGGCCCGATGTTTTTATTTTTTTATTAAATTATTTTTATCATATTATTGTGTTGTTTAAAGACTCCTTCTGACGCAGTTCTAGCCAGTCAAAACTCTTTTGTATTTGACGTAGTCCTGAATATATGTTTTAATTGGTTCATCCCAAGTCACGACACAGTAATGTGTCTGTGTCTTACGCATTTTTACTCAAATACACGAACGGCATGTTGCCGACCGCTGGATGCTGGTGGCACAGGACCGGTCCGCGTCGTGGAGAACCTTCCAGCAGTACCTAGACGTCTTTCGGCTGAAATGATGATGATGTTGCCGACCGCTGCAGTGCCTCTGCCGTTAACGCGTGTCGCTCTTCTGTATGCAAATTACACTTACGACTTAAAACTAGTAATATCAATTCGACAAGTTCCCATTAAAATGATATTTATCATTTTAATCTACATCTACATAATATCGCTTTGCCATACAAAAGTTATTAAGATTATCTACTTTGACTTTAAATTTATTTTATTATCGTGGAAAATACTGGTCTCTACCAGTGTTCTCCGTGATAATAAAATAATCAGCACATCAAGCTAATGCAATCTGTCAAATATCTTTATTAGATATTCAACTTTGTCGCTAAAGCATTAAGGCTCAGTGTTGATTGGGAATATGTGACAGTTTCGGGTAGCTTGACCTGCTGTTTTCCGTATATTATTAATTATCCGGTCTGTATACGTTCATATTATAATACATACGTAATTTGTTTTTTTTATATTTAGAGTTCACAGATCATAATTCGAATTACCTATTACGTTTTAATCAACCATATTGACTATTTTTGTCGTTCAGTTTCAGAGCTAGTAATCTTCCTCAGCCTATAGATGTCCACTGCTGGACAAAGGCCTCCCCCAAGGCTTTCCACGATGACCGGTCTTGTGCTGCCCGCATCCATCAGCTTCCCGCGACCTTCACCAAGTCATCGGTCCACCTTGGTTGGGGT